>BLBF01000031.1:6353785-6422099 GCA_015471245.1 Laticauda colubrina
CCACTCCTTTAATTGCTATTTCCCAGTTAAAGCTGTATACACTCTAACATACACTAACTATGATTCATAGTTATTATTTCACCTAAACCAGTTAGGGTGAACAATGTTATCCCTAACATGAAACATCCCATCGGGCAGTTAAAAGCGGTCTTCCACTCATCCCCTTCCTTAATTCGAATCCGGTAGTATGCTTCTCTCAAATCCAACTTCGTGAAGATCTTTCCCTTTGCTAAATGGGCCAACATGTCCTTCATCAAAGGAAGGGGGTACACGTTTTCCACAGAAATAGCGTTCAAATTTCTGTAATCCACCACCAAGCGTTTGGAACCATCTTTCTTTTCACGGAACAACACTGGGGCCGCTACCCGGGGTCTAGCAGGTTGAATGAAACCACGTTCCAAATTTTTATCAATAAACAATCTTAGCTCTTCCAATTCCCGTGGGGTCATTGAGTACAACTTTGGTTTCGGGAGCTTCACCCCAGGCAAAATCTCAATAGCACAGTCTGTTGGTCGGTGAGGCGGAAGCTCATCCGAGGCCTTCTCACTGAACACTTCTTTTAAATCCCAATACTCTTTGGGAATTTTCTCCTCATCTTTTACGGGCTCAGTACTTGTGGAAGCTATTTCAATTAGGCCCCCAGGCTTCGGCTGAGATCTGGCCCCTCCTCCCGGTCGCTGCTTTGTGCGTATGCGCAACAACCCCTTTCTCCAGTTAACCTGGGGGTTCCATTTCCGGAGCCAGGGCAATCCCAGTATTAATGATTGCTCCATCCCAGGGACCACAGTAAAACGCAGGGTTTCATCATGCTCTCCCATGATCATTTCTATAGGTTCCGTGACAAAACGAGCAGGGCAACCTCCAGCCACTGATCAATCTAGTTGGCAAAAGGAAATGGGCATCTTCAAAGGTTTTAACTTTAGGCCCATTTTCTTCACTACTTCCGTGTTTATTATACACCTGGTGCACCCAGAATCTAACAGGGCTAGCATTTCCCCTCCGACCCCTGAATTGGGTACCCTCAACTTCACCGGAATGGTCATAGGGCCCACACTTGGACTTACCAGGAAGTCGTCTTCCGAGTCAGAATCCTCCTCCTCAGGGGTCACTGGGGCTTCTGATTCCTCTCCTGCGGGACGGGCGACCTCTGCTGTCTCTTTCGACTTTAGTGCTGTTTCGCGAGGCTTCGCTGGGGGATTTTCAGGTTTCTTTCCTTCCTTTGGCGCCCCCTTTGGCTTCAACTTGACTCTGCAGTTCACAGCCCGGTGACCTTCTTTCCCGCATCGAAAGCAGGCCGAGGGGTTGGGTCTTGCCACCACTCCTCCCTTCTGAGGTTTAGGAGCCTCTTGAGAGCGCGAGGGGGAAAACTTGCTCCACCCATAACCTCCCCGCCGTTTACTTCGGATTAAATCAATTTCCACTTCTTCTGCCAACAGGTACCACATCTGCAAGTCATTGGGGTCTCTTCTAGCAGTGCATCTCTGGTACACATCTTCATTTAAACCATCTTTAAACAGTTCTATCAGGGCTTCTTGGGGCCAGCCTCGGAAATGGCCTGCTAACTGCCTAAATTCTTGAGTGTAATCAGCCACAGACCTCCGCCCCTGTTTTATGGTTTTCATCCTAATTCGGGCCTTGCGCTTCACCAATGGGTCTTCAAACCTAGTCCGCAGTGCAGCCATAAATAGGTTATAATTCAGCAACTGAGGAGCATTATCATTATGCAAAGTCACCATCCACTCTGCCGCTATTCCCTCCAGAGCCCTGGTAACACACCTCACTTTGGCTGCTTCTGAGGGAAAATCCTCCCCATACTCCTCCATATGGCTCCATACTTGAGCTAAGAATAATCCCAAGGCTTTGGGATCCCCTCCGTATTTTACTTCTAACGGAGGCAGCCTAGGAGCTCTACGCCTTCTAGGAATCACACCTCCCGCCGAAGGCCCCGGGGCTGCTGCTGGATCGGGTTGATTTATGGGAGAGGGAGTTGCTCTGCTTCTTCTGGCTGGGGCTGCTTCCCCTCCCCCTTCATACCTTTGTGGAGCTTGAGGTTGTTCAAAGGCTTCATTCATGAGTTTCCTGGCTTGATCCAGCAAGAGTTCCCTCTTTTCCTTCTCTTGCCAAGGCTCCTCTTTTCCACGCCGGCGGGTAGTTGTGACCCCAGGGGGGGGTTCCTTCTCCGGATCTTTCCAACCAACTCCCACCGACCATCTGGGCTTCACAGCTGGATCCTCTTCCAGACTGAGCTCTGCTAGCGATTGGGCTTCCTGCACCAGCAAAGAATCTTGGCCTCCAATGGCTCCCAGATCCTCCTGGTCACTATTTGAAGATGACATGATGTCCAGGCCCCCTCAGAAGAAAATTGGGTATTCTCTCTGGGTGGGCAGGTGGGGGCAGATTCAGAATAATGTCAGGCGGAGCTCCATTCAAAATCCAGGAAAGAAATACTTAGACTCTTTAGTTTAGAGAAAAGATATATTTTATTGAAAGTGAAGTGGTAGCAACCAAAGAATTCTGAATCTGAGAATTTAGGCATGCAATTCACATATAGAAAGTGATGGAAATGTTCCCACCCCCAATAGTTCAAATGACACTTCCAATTAGAAGTTGTGGATATGATCATGTGGACATCTTCAGGTGATGATGAGGCCTCTGTCCGTTGACCTTGGCATAGTTTGATAACGGGTTGCAGTTGCGCAGAGAGAAGAAAGCTAAGCGAGAAATAGAAACCTAACTCTATTTTATGCTCCCCCCTTCCATTTATACATCAGACGAATGTAACTCCTCCAGCTCACTTCCCCAACTATTCCTACCTCTCTTTTCCACCCCCCGTTACTTATGGCAGTCGAAAAGATGCAAAGCAATAGCAGAAGATCTTGAAGACTGACAGAGGGGCTGCTCCTCGGTGGCGGATCTCACCCTCCAGGAAGCTGCACTGGGCCATGACATAGGTCTCCCGGTCAGTGAGCTTGACAGCAGCCTGGCCAGATTTTTTGAGGTGTAGCTTGCCATACCAGGTTTTCATGTGCTTCCACCACCCCAGGAGGACATCTGAAGTGTAGCCCAGGCTCTCCGCCTTCTCATTCAAAGCTCCCTGCTTTCTCTTGGTGTCGCGATAGAGCCTGTGGCCCTTCCTCCACAGGTACTCGTTCTCCCCAGCCATTCCAGCACCTCCTCCTCATGGTCCTCGGAAATGGAGTACTATTTCCTCTCTCCCTTCTCCTTGCCTTGCCTTTGCCTCCCTCTGGCAGGGCCTTCAGGGCCTTCAGCAGCAGGGCTTTGAGGGCCTTGGGGCTGGTCCACCACAGCAGCAGCAGCAGGAGAAGCACCACCAGCAGCAGGAGAAACACCAGCAGCACCAGCAGGAGAAGCACCAGCAGCACCAGCAGCACCAGCAGGAGAAGCACCAGCAGCAGCAACACCAGGAGCAGCAGCAGCAGAAGCACCAGCAGCTTCACAGTCAGCACCAGGGGGTGGGATGGTGGTTCTGTCCTTCTTGCCAGGGCTGGCAGGAGGAGGCACAGGCTTCCTCTTCTTCCCTATGTTGTTCTCTCAAGATGTCTCTGGCAGCAGGTCTTTCCTCTGAATGCTGACTGCTTGTGAGCTGCATCCTTTTATGTCTGCGGAGCTGATGCAATTCATCCTCCCCGCATGCGCAGTGAACGCTTTGTATCTGCTATGCATCCTATAGGCATCCATGATGCATCAGCGTCATCCGCTACGCATCCGCTCCTTCCGCTACACGTCCGCTTCGTTATTCTCCCCCAGAAGCCCTGCGGATGTGTCATCCACTTTCATCCACTAGGCTTTCTACGAACATCCGCTTTACATCCCCGCTACATCCTCCCCGCGTCCGTTCCTTTCCGTTCTTTTCCATTCTGTTTATGCAAATTTGGGGCACTTTTGAGAGCGGATAACAACGGATGGAGCCACCCCTGAAATTTTGCTTGTCCGCTGTGTCCTTTTTGCATACGTTTTGCATCCGTTGGCCAGTGTGACCTAGCCTTTAATAAAAGACTCCTCAAACTTTCTCTGCATAAGTTGCATTTTTAAAGTGCTTTGGTGCAATTAGCTTTTTCTCTGGTAATATCACACGACTAACTAGAGCATACAAAACATTTGCTAGACCAATACTTGAAGACAGCTCATCAGTCTGGAACCCACATTACGTATCTGGTATTAACACAGTTGAGAAAGTCCAGAAATATTTTGCAAGAAGAGTTCTCCACTCCTTTACTCATTGCAGAATACCTTATGCCACCAGACTTGAAATTGCAGACCTAGAAAACTTAGAACTACACCGCCTTCGGTCCGATCTAAGTATAGTATATAAAATCATACATTGCAATGTCCTACCTGTCAATAAATACTTCAGCTTAACCATAACAATACAAGAGCACACAATAGATATAAACTCAAGGTAAACCGCACCAAACTTGAATGTAGGAAATACGACTTCAGCAACAGAATGGTCAATGTCTGGAATACTCTACCTGACTCTGTGGTTTCTTCCCCAAACCCCAAAAACTTTTAACCTTAGCCTGTCTTCTATTAACCTCACTCCATTCCTAAGAGGTCTGTAGGGGGCATGCATAAGCTCACCAACATGCCTACTGTCCCTGTCCTTTTGTTTCTTTTTATTTTTTTTATATGCATCCATTTCATGTATTCATAGCTATGCTTATACTTATACCTATTATCTTGTAAGCGATTGACAAATCAAATAAATAAAAATAAAAATAAATAAATTACCCAAAGAGAGTAAGAAGTGAGATAAAATAAGGGAAAAAGAAAAAATGGCAGAAAATGGAGAAGAAAACAGAGAAGTTGGGAAAATGAAGGGAGTAGAGAAGAAATTATAATCAATCGAGGAATATTTTTCTATAATGCTGCTGAATAAAAGAAATCACTTAATTCTCTTGCAAAGGGAAGAAATATGTAAAGGAAACTCAAAATGATACCAAAAGTTCAATTGTTCTCCATACTTTTTATCGTAGATCCTAGGTGAAGAAAGGCTAAGTCTCCAATAACCTTTCAAATTTTAGTTTTCATTCTTGAGATGAGACAAGTTTAGAGTATCACTAAAAATAAGTGTAAGATTAATTTGTATATTTTATATGTCTTCAATATGGGTTTTTCTCGATTTGTCTCAATATTTGGAGCTTAGGTGAGTGAACACAACAGTGACATCTGTTAAAATAAAATCTGTATTTTGCCTGTAACCTCAAGATCTCAAGATTCATTTGTCAAGCTACCTATAACATCAATATTTCTGTGTAATTAAAATATGTTTATTCCCTCAGGCAGATGTAGCACATTTCCTCTCTGTGGTTTGGCTGCTGAGTTAGTACTTACTTGCTTAGTAATTTTATAGCTCATTTATTCTAAAAATGTGAATTGCTGAAGCAGAATATATTTGAATAAATAGTGGTATCTATGAGAAAATTAGAATTTTATAGTGAATAATATTTATTTATTTATTTATTTGTAAATATAGGTCCCATGTCCTAGTGATGCAGATATCAAAAAATTATTAACCAACAGAGAGGTATCAACAAACTATCGACAAAGATACACAGGAGTAGTGCCCTCCAATCTTTTTATTATTTCTGATGATGAAGATGCATTTGCAGCAATGAAGTGGCTAAAAGAAAAAGTGATTGATTCCACAGGTAACAGTGTTACCAGTTCTATTACATGAAAATAGCAGAGGCTTATGTATTTCTTGGCAAGTTGTATCTTCATTGCTAGCATATAATTATAGCTTAATTAATCCTTGCAAACTGTTTCATTTATTGTACAGATTAATTTACAATTTACTGTCAGTTTTTGAGACATTTATATTTCTTGCCTGGAAATAAGAATTACCTATAATTAATTTATGAAATTAGATTAACTGAAATGAAAGACCTAAGCACAAAGTCTGGGATTCTTAATTTACATATGGGATAATATTATCATTAAATATGTTTTGGAACCACACATAAGGTTTTTTTAAACTGAAAAAGCTGATAATAAAAGAAAATTGGACCTTTGGGCATTCAATGTAGAACTATCTGCATATTGTAAAACATGGGTATCAAACTCAGTTTCATTGAGGGCCGCATCAGGGTTGTGTTTGACCTCGGTGTTGGAGTGGGCATGGCCAGGGTGGGCATGGCCAGCTCAATGTCTGTTTTGCCCGTGACGGCCTCCTACAGCCCTCTGCCAGTGAAAATGGAGTTGAGGCCCCCCTGAGCTCCATTTTTGCTTGGAAGAGGCATTATGGGATGGCCCTTCACTATTTCTAGGGTGGCCCCATGGGTCTTGAGTTTGACACCCCTACAAATGCACCCTTTCATTAAGTTGCATGTACCTGATTTACCAAGGCAGCTTCTATATTTGGCTTGGGTTCTGTAAATCTACCTATATTTGCAGTACCCCAAAATGGAATGGGATTACAAAAATATTCAAAGCAAGAAATAGATCTGCTTTATTTTTCAGCATATAGATATGGAATGAGATTGTATCCTAAGATGAGCAGTATTAATTTCCTTTAGCTTTCTACTTTTCTATTTTTAATCAATTTCTCCAAAAGCAGCTAATTATTACATGTGCTGCCTTATGGGAATCAGTGAATTTCTGCTGCTAATAGCTGATAATCTGGGAATTAGAAAATATATGCATGAATGGATGGCAGAAGACCTGTATGCAAAGAATGAATTCATTTTAGTTAAATTTATTGCCTTCATTTCCCCAAATAATTTATTACTTATTTATGCCACATGGAGTAAAATGTGTAGCGGTGTACTTGGATATAAAACATAACCTGAACCTTGTATTCAGCTTGTGTTTTCTGAGGTTGTAGGTGCCACTGATTGCAGCTGTCTACCTCAAAAGTGTTACTTTTGTCAACAGCACAAATTAATTTTCTGTCAGTGACTATTGGTACAATTGGAGGAGGGAGTGGTATCTTCTGACCTGGAATTAGGCAATTAGACTGTTTTTCACACTTGAAAATATTGCAGCACCCCCATGGTCATATAATAAAATTCAGATGCTTGGCATCTGATTCATATTTATGACGTTTGGTTTGTCCCGGGATCCTGTGATCACATTTTATAACTGAGCAAAGTCGGTAGGAAAGCCAGATTCATTTAATAACAGTGTGACTAACTTAACCGCAGTGATTTACCTAACAACTGTGGCAAGAAAGGTTGTAAAATGGGGCAAAACTTACTTAACAAATAAGTCACGCTACGTAGCAACAGAAATGTTTGGCTCAATTCTAGTCAAAAGTCACACACTATAATAGTTTCTTTTGAAACCGGCTCCAGAATTGGCTGCTAACAGCTGCTAATTCGTAGCACTTTTTCTTTTGCGCTCCCTTATTTCCATGCTGGAAATAGCATTGAGTGTGTATTAATTCACTCCTCCAATGGAGGTCCAATGTGGATTTACAATATCATTTCATAGGCCCATTCATAATGACGTGGTTGTATGTTGTAGGTTTTTGTAAATGGGTATAAACAGAATCCTTTTTATATCTTGTTTTGTTTATTGCAAACGTGATAAATAGATTTACTTGTTCAGATATGTCTTTTATTTGGGGAACCAAGTCTTACCTTTTATGAAGCAAATGATGGGATATGATACTGTGTAGAATTTCCTGCTCTTATCTGCAATTGCAGAAAAGATGCCTTTTCAATCTGTTTCGTTTCTCGGTTTAGTTCATTTGATTAATCCTGGGAAAAGACTGCTCCTGCATTGACAAATCTGGTCAATTCAGTCCCATTTACTAATGACTTATTCTGTTAGATCTGCCCCTTTGGGACCTGAGAGGCAGAATGTATTCTGTAGGGGAAGAAACATAAAGAACATTTTGTGGGCCATATTATTCAGGGAAACTGCTCTATCTTTTTATTTTGACTTGATAGTAAGCATTTAGTGAGCAGTGCTATGTGCACGTCCTTTGTGTGTGTGCTTGTGTGCATGTACTGTACATGTGCACAGAAGTATAAACTTTACAGAATGTACATTTGTTCCCTTCATACAATCCACCTAACAACCCCCTAAATTTAGGAAATGAAGAAAGGCTGTGTTTACATATACACTAAACCAAAGACTGCTGTGTCATCTTACCCAAAATTTATGCTTGTTGTGTTGTACAAACTTATAAATTACAGTAATTTGAATGCAGCTTTAATTTAATTATTTTAAAAATTTATGTTGACATGCAAAATGCCAACAAGAAAAAAGATACTGATTGCTTCATTGAACAAAAAAAGTCCCTAGATATTTTATAATCATTAAAAATTGGATAAAGAAAAACTAATTAACAAAGGTGGAAAGATTGATATAATAACCAGGCACATAAAATGTATTCAACCCTTAAACTTATTATTAAATCCAGGCTGTATAAATATTTTCTCATCTTATTTTTAGGACAAAGGACATATTGAAAAATAGATAGGAAACTTATATCCTGATCCATTTTTAAATATTTTTGAGTGTCCAATACAACATATTATTTTTGATGAATTAATTTAAATTATAAATTATAAAAAGTGCACTTTACATTTCTTAACTCTCATGAACCCATTAAAAATGTTGGATATTCCAATTCTTTGTCCACAACTACAAAGATCAAGTTATTTTTTCATCACTATCATAATTGTGAATTGATGCTGTCCAAGGCTGTCCAAACAAGGTTTATTTGTACCACATAGTATTGCCTGATTTATAATTATTAAATTTCCTAGTTGTAGTCACTAAAGCATGGTCTGAGATTGCAGTAGAATACATTGAAGAATCCCTAAACTGATCCACCAAGACAGAACAAATGCAAATAAAATCTATCGAAAATCATGTTGATATCTGTCTCTCAGATCTTCTGACAGACCTAAATTGAAGTGTAATCTTCAGCATAAATTATATACTGGTAGTTTGTAGAATATAATTTTTTAAAAAGCTTTGAATTATTTCAGTAATATTCTTAATGAGCTAAGCAATAATGACAAAAATAATGAATCTTTCAAGTTCTAGTGTTGATATACCACATGAGTTTTAGATTGCTTTTAGCTACCTATATGCTTTATTTGAATATCAATTAATATTGATTTGTCCATTCCCAATCCTAGGTCTCAAAAAGAAGTTTAATTTGATAGAATACATATTTCTTGAAAAGTAATGTTGTAAGAACATATAATTCTAGTTTGCTGCAACTTGTCCCTTTTTAATAGCTAACACTATAACTGTTAATCAACAGAGAAATGCAAATCCTATAAATATCCATGGTGGCAAAAGCTATTGTAAATCTTTTGATCTCATGTCCAAGAAGAGGCAAAAAATATTTTTTTTGTAAATGGGGTTCTAGATAAAATGTAACTTTACATATAAGATATTTCAATCTGGTAGTTTGTCTTGAAAGATGTAAAAGCTGGTCTCTGGTATAATGTATTGGTTATAGAGGAAGACATAGGGGAGGATTTCTTGAATGCAGTCTTCCATGTAATTAAATAAAGATTTCTGCTGCTCAGTATCCACAGTAGATTGTTTTTAATTATTTCTACAGAATTGTCCATGTATTTGAATTAGTACAGTTTGTAGATTTGTAATACATTACATGAGATTGATCTTTTTCTTCTAAAATCTTAATTCAGTAGCAATAATTCTCTTCAAAGTTTTCAAATCTTTTTCAAATTAACAAACATGCGCTTTTCTGGTTTTAACATTTCCATGGATTATAAGTATGCCAGTTTCCAAATTTGTGAATATATTGTCTGTCCCATTTGTTTAGAAATTTTAGAAATTTAGAAATTTTATCATTAATTGAAAAGTTCGTTGTCATCCCTCCTCAAGATAGCAGTACATTAGAGAATCACTTCAATATAGAGGATAGGATAGGATAGGATAGGATAGGATAGGATAGGATAGAAACTTTATTGTCACTTTAAAAGTACACTAATCAACATACTTTAAAATGAAATTTTGTTGCATTCAACTCTCAAAAGATAACCATTAGGTTATACCCACATACACACACATATATGATTCAAAGAAACAACACAGTCTAATTGGGATGTATACATGGCAAAAAAAATAATCCTGCGAGTTTACAAGATGGATGGCATAAGGAACAAAGCTGTTGCAGAATCTAGTAATCCTGCTATAGAAACCCCCTCCCAGAGAGGCACAACAGAAAAGAGCATGAAGTGGGTATATGGGGTCTCTAACAATCCTGTCCTAAGGACCAGATAGGCCACTGTGGAAGGAAGTAATATATAATACTATATAATAAACAACTGTGTTGAGAAAAAGCTCACTTTACAGTACAGCATTTACCAAATTTCAGTTTCTTTAGATTTCATTTGCAATAACCTTGATGCCCACCACACAGGATAGAGAAGATGAGAATTGCAGCCCAACATTTATGGGGTTACATTAGTGAAAATTGTTGCAGAAGGCCACTAATATCTTATGTTCTGGTATCTCTGTTTTGTTGGTTTCATTCCATTTAACAGAGAACAGATGGAAGAGGGATAAATACGTTTTCTAGTTGTAGAGTAAGATAATTCTGGTGGCAATGTTTTTTCCTTTTCTTCTTTCTAATTTCCCATCATATTTAAACATTTTATTGCTTTTATTTGAAAATCTTATAAACAAAAACACTGGGTCTCAAAAAAGACATGAAGTTTCCCTGCTTTCATGCAAAGTGTTTCCTATTTATGGAATATATTCTACAGATTCTTTAGTAAATTATTTTAGTTGTTGTTAGGTAATTCTGTTTACATCAGAGCATCAGAGCAACAAGGAGGTCACATATCACCTCAGCTTTATTGTATTAATTATATTAATGTGGTTTATTCTAATTTTTTTCTTTTGCTTTCTCCAGGGAATATTATTGTCTATGGGAATACAATTGATGTGTACACCACCATAGAATCCCTTTTATCATTGGGAATTAGTGGCTATTGTATACACCTTGTACACCCTCCCTCGAATTCTAATATTACTTCTCTCAATAACAACGCAATAGAAAGAGCTATCAAGAAAGCACTGTCCAGGTCTGGTGTAACTGAACACCATGATAGTCTATTGGCTCAGTGGAATGATGGCAATTACCCAGACCCAATCACATGTGCATCTTTCACAACAAATACAAAGCCATTTCAGTTGCAATGTTCTGTAAGTATGTACCTTTGCTGCATTTGATATATCTATAAATATATATATTTATAAATTGAACATAAATTGAATTCTACAATTCTGCTTTTGGATCTTGCTAGGCTGAAATCTAGTTTGAACCTCAGGCATGAATCATATTTTAATCTGATTATCCTATGTTTTAAGTTTTAAGCATAACTGTATTGATTTGCTCAATCTTACAGAATAAGCTAGTTTTGTCTTATAGAACAAAATTATACTTTGGCGTTTGGGAGAAATCTGCAAAAAGTATTCTATCTTTCATACATACATTTTCCAATAATTTTGTGCAGATGATGTATACCAAACCCAATTTTTTAAAAACCTAGCAGATTATTTCATCCTCTACCCACAAAGTCCTTTTGCATGGTGAGAGGTTGAGCAAATAAGAATACATATTTTCAATATATCACCCAAGGGGTAAATGTCATCCCAGTCACCCGGACAAAATAAGCAGTCTCTATATAGGACAGCAGCAATATAGGAAAATGGCAGTATCAGACGATCAATTTATTAACAACGGCAAGGGCATTATTTCATACCACGCAGGAATAGGCAATGCTAAACCACTCCTGTGTTTACTAAAAAAACTATATGAATGGAAAATATAGCATGATTTATATGCTGGGTTATGAGCTGAGAGACAGCTGAGGACATGTCAGAGTCAGGGTGGCATATAAATGTAATAAATAAATAAATATCCAAAATAGCTTAAATAATATTCACTACTTACAAGAACTTTTACTAGTTTACTTTACTAGTTTACTTTTTTATTGTCATTGCACCTCGTACAACAAAGTCAAATACCATCTTCAGGGCACATCATGACCATAACCATGAAAATAAATACAAACACACATCCTTCATCCTTCACACATTGAACTGAAAACCCTGGACACCACACCAACACTGCACTATACAGCAGAATTCAAAAGATCTACTGCCCTGAGATAGAAGCTGTTTTTCAGTCTATTTGTCCTTGTTTTTATTATTCCGTACTGTGTGCCAGATGGTAATAGTTCAAAAAAGAGTTCCCAGGATGAGATGGATCTTTGAGAATGTTTTGAACTTTCTTAAGGCAGCAGAAGCTATAAAGCTCTTCCAAAGAGGGGAGAGGGCAACCAATGATCCTCTGGGTCATGATGTTAACCCTCTGGAGTGCTTTCCTATCTGCCACTGTGCAGTTAGCAAACCATACAGAGGTGCAGTATGTTAAAATGCTCTCTATGGTGCAGCAGTAGAAAATCACCAGCAGTTTTTCATTCAGTTGTTGTTTTCTGAGAAGTCTCAGGTAATATAATCTCTGCTGGGCCCTTTTGACCAGGGCTGCAATTTGGGCACCCCAGGTCAGGTCCTCTTTTGGGGTAATACTCAGAAACTTAAAACTGGCTACTTGTTCCACTTGTACCACTCAGTCTCCATTGACTAGCAATGTCTGATCTGTTCCTTCTATAATCCACAATAAGCTCCTTGATCTTATTGGTGTTGAGGACCAAGTTATTGTCTCCACACCACGAAAGCAACCGGTCCACCTCATCTCCAGTAGGCAGACTCATCCCCCCTGGAGATTAGTCCCACCACTGTTGTATCATCTGCAAATTTAGCAATAATATTACTAGCATGAGTGGGAATGCAGTCATGCACATAAAGAGTATAGTGTAAGGGACTCAACACACAACCCTGAGGTGTACCAGTGTTAAGAATAAGGGCTGAAGAGGTATGATTATCTAATCTGACCCTCTGTGAGCAGCCAGACAGAAAATCCATTATCCAAAGGCAGATTGAATTAGAAAGTCCAAGGTCCAGAAGTTAGGCACTAGTCTGTGTGGGAGAATTGTGTTAAACACAGAACTAAAATCCACAAAAAGCATCCTCACATAGCCCCCCCCCCCCAATATTCTAGATGAGTCAGAGCAGTGTGAAGAGTGATGGCTATAGCGTCCTCTGTAGATCTAGTTTTTCTGTATGCAAACTGGTGTTTATCAAATGTATGTGGAAGACCAGAAAAGATGTATCGGCAGACCAATTTATCAAAGCACTTCATGATGATAGGAGTAAGTGCCACTGGTCTTTAATCGCTGAGGTTATTGATAGGGAACTTCTTTGACAACAGAACAATGGTGGAAGCCTTCAAACAAGATGGAATAGTGGACTGGGATAAAGATCCTGGTAAAGATTCCAGCCAACTGATCAGCACAGTCTTTAAGCACTCAGCCAGAGATACCGTCAGGACCGGCAGCCTTTCTAGGGTCCACAGCCCTCAGAATGCTCCTCACCTCCTATTCCTCCACAATGAGGTGGGGGCTACAATTGGCTGGTGGTTGTACAAGAAAATGAAATAATATCTACACTATGGTTGTAACCAGGTTGGACAGCTTGGAAATAATAGACAGAAAAATATGGCAAGCAGTAGAATCAGGATGAGTGCTGGTTCTAACCAATTTATGCCAGCAAATCCAGACAGTGGGAAATAAATTGGAAGAAATTCACATCTCAGCACCAAATAAAGACGGGTTAAGAGACTATGCCAGCTATCATACCTATCCCTAAATTCACATACTTGCAAACTCTATTTGGAAAGGAAGATGCCAGATGTTCTTTTTTTTAAGGAAAAAGCATTTTTAAATACAATAAAAACTATAAAAATGGAAAAAAGATAAAAAGAGGAGACCCTTCTTTCTATCAAGTCGTTTCCATCCTATTCTTTTTCCTTCCTCTTTTTTTCTCATACTTTGTAATTCCCTTTCCCTTTCCTTTTAACCCTTTTTATTCCCCCAATCCCTAAATCATCAATTCAATATTTCCTACTTTCTACAGAAAGTCCATAAAAGGTTTTTAGTCTTTAAAAAAAAACAGTATCATATTTTTTTTTATGGCAGCAAAATAATCCTTTAGGTTCATCCAACAGGAAAATAGAGATGCCAGATGTGCAATCTGGTTTTAGAAAAGGCTGAGGAACTGATGCATACTGGATAATTAAGAAAACCAAAGATTAGCCAAAATAAATGAATGCATACTCATTAATTATAGAAAGGCCTTCAGTCATATCAATCGTGTCAAATTGTGGAATGTGCTTGGAAAAATGGGAATCCCAGAACATTTTATTGTCTTCATGTGAAACCTATATGCAGATTAGGGAGGCATAGTATAGACAGGACATGACAAAACTGACTGGCATTATGTTGGCAAATGAATAAGATAAAGCTGCAAAATATAGACATACATTGATTAATTCAGTCAGTCAGTCAGTCAACCTATATGTGAAGTATATACAAAAGAAAGCTGAACTGGAAGAAAATGAGCATGGTTTTAAAACTGGAGAAATAAACATCATGGAGATACTGAAGAGGCAGATAGCTCAACTGATAGCTATCTAACTAGAAAGATGATCATCTGTCTGCTAATTAGAATCAACAGTACAGAAGCCAGCAGTCAAGAAATATATTGCAAACTAGTGCTTGGTAGAGCAGCCATTAAGGCCATGGAAAATATATTCAGCATGTGTCTATACCTACAAAGATCAAATTATGCAGATAATGGGTTTCTCTGTTTTCTGTTTTATAGAGGTAACTGTTTGAAGAAGCAGGATAGAAAGATTATTGCTTCTTTTGCTTCTTTTGAACTTTGGTGTTTTGATAGCCAGATAAATAAATGAATAGATTATCAAATAAATCAACCCTGAAGCACAATGTCCAGCCTCAACTTATTATAGTTTGGATACATTATGCAAAAGCCTTGTTTTCTGGAGTAGTCTGTAGTGCTGGGAAAGGTGGAAGGAAAGAAAAGAGGATGTTCAGCAACAATGGGTGCAATATTGGAAGATCTGAAAGACCAGCTTTGGGACAGGTCCTCCTAAAAAAAATCTATTTTGCAGTGCAAAATATACACGTTATAGAAAGATTAAATTAGAAAAGTAAAAATTAATGAAATTGATCAGTATGGCAAGGGTACTGGAAATCTAAGAAAATAAGCAATAAGGAACAATATATTCCACAGATTCAATGTGCCCAAACTCATTGGGATATAAGAATTCTGAAAAAAAAATGTTCTACCTTTCAGAGCTCCAAGCTGCCCATGATAAACTTCAGGGATTATTAAATAGAGATTTTAGAAAAGATGTCTTTTTAAAAAAGAATCTGGCTTGCTCATAACCAAAGAAAAGCCGGTAGAAAGGAGTCTTAATAAAGCTAATTTTGCTAATAGGATCAGAATCTATCCTTCACTGATAAAATAACTAAGCTCATTGGGAAACATGTTAATCCCTGATAAGAGGATACTTATACCCAGAATTCTAAACTATTTTCACCAAATAGAATTGGAGTACCACATCATCTTTTTTTACATCTTCTTACATTTTTTCTTATGTCCTTTTTTCCATTTGATAAATTGGAAGGTTAATCTACTATTTCTATATCAAGACATACTTCTGCAATATCTATACTTTCTTCAATGTCTTTTTTTCTTAAATTCCATTTTAGACACTATCAAAAATGGCTCATCTCACATTCAAAACCTGCCATCACCCTTGCATCCTTCACTAATCATTCATAATTAAACAATAAAATCAGTTGCGTTCTTAACTTTATATTGATTCTTTTTCCATGTGTACATATGAATAGACATATTGAAACAACATATTTAATACAAAGGTTTTTTTAAGTAGATATTCATCAGTCATCATTCTCATTCATTCTTGGGACTGCAAATGGACAAATTAATTTTTTCAGTACTGTCTTATCTCATTTTCACTGATCATCTAACAAATGTTTTTTCCTATGCATCACATTTTAGAATTTTACATAGTTTTCCTCTAACTAAGAATGAATTACCCAAAAAATTATGTGCCATGTAATCAGGGGTGGAATTCAAATTTTTTAACAACTGGTTCTGTGGGTGTGGCTGACATGGTGGGTGTGATCATGTAACTGGGTGGACATGGCTTGGTGGTCATGTTACTGGCTGGGCGTGGCCAACTCAACATCACTTACATTGAGGCACACATCTCCTCGCCTGCCTCTCTTGACTGTGGGGATGCTGCAACAGTCGTAAGTGTGAAAAACGGTTATAAACTGTTTTTTCAATGGTCACTCCACACAAGCAAAGTACCAGCAAAGGAGGGGAAAAAAAACTCCAGAGAAGTTCCTGAGACAGGAAGTCTAATCCTGCCAAGAATGTAATAAGGGTTAACGGAGAGGCAGTTTCTGTAAGCAACATCAGAATGTTTCCTTCCTGCCTTCCTAACAGGATTAGGCCAGTAATTTCTTCTAACAACCGGTTCTCCAAACTGCTTAGAATGTTAACCGGTTCTAGTGAATAGGTGCGAACTGGTAGAATCCCATCCCTGCATATAATGTATCTATGATAAAATTGCATGATAAATTACAGGTAGTCCTTGCTTAGCAATTGTCCTGTTTAGCAACTGTTTGAAATTACAGCAGGTCCTCACAGTTACAAACATCTCAGTGTTCCCATGGTGTCACAATTGACATTTGGGCACTTTGTAATTGGCAGGCATTTACAACCATCCTAGTATCCTACAGTCACATGATTATAATTTGCAGTTTAAACCCTGCTTTCTATAAGCAGAGTCAATGTAGGAACCAACAATAAAATTGAAAGTAGTGATCATGTGATGTCTTGCTTAAGAACTGCGGCAGAAGCAAAGTCACAAGTCCTTCGTGGTCACATGATGTCTTTCTTAACAGCATTGCTTAGTGATGGAGGTGCTAGTCCAATTATGGTACAGGTTGTCCTCAACTTAAAATAGTTCATTTAGTGGCTGAAGTTACAATGACATTAAAAAAGTGAGTTATGACCATTTTTCACACTGTTGCAGAATCCCCATGGTCATGTGATCAAAATTCAGATGCTTGGCATCCAATTCATATTTACGATGTTTGTTGTGTCCTGGGTTCATGTTGCGATCATGTACAAAGTCAATGGGGAAGCCAGATTCACTTATTGTGTGTTACTAAACATTTGTGGCAAGAAAGATTGTAAAATGGGACAACTTAAAAATGTGTCATTTACCAGCAAAAATTTTGGGCTCAATTGTGGTCATAAACCTGTCCTTGTATTTGTTTTTTCATTTGAACCAACAACCTAGCTGACACCTGTTGTAACTATGTATCATTCATGTGTTTGCAACTGTGTATCATTGCAACTATGTATCATTCAGGCATTTGCAACATTGTATCATTCACATGTAGTCATTGAGCTTCTGTCTCTTCAGTGACCTTTGCAGGGCACGTACAAGGGACAAGGAGCTAAACATCTGTAGATAAAGCTTATTTACATTGTGAGTAGTTTGTCTGGCATGCAGCTTTGTAAAGAAGGAATATCCTGATTGAATTATAAATCTCGCAATCCTGTCTGACCTGGTATCTTTGTAAATCTTGCATATCCTGTCTGACCTGGGCTGAACCTAGGCTCTGAAAAAACAATCACCCCCTTGTGAAGGAGCATAATAAAAGAGCGTGTACCCAGACATTCTGGGCGCACTCATCCCGAGGAACTTCGTCTCCTGTCGTTTCTTTCTCCTTTTGCTCCCTATCATGAGACGCCCATCTGATGCGGGATAGCAGATACCGCAGACACCATGTCATACTTTCTCAAATATATTTTAACTTTCTCATTTTCACATACACCTTCTCTTCCATAAATATATTCATCAGCTCCATTCCACAAGATTATATTGCTTATCTATTGCATCTTTCACAACTAAACTTTTTTCTTCAATTTCCATTTATTACTTCCTGCTGTTAATTATTTACTCTTTACATCACAATCTTCCTGTTCCATCCGGAAAGAAGCGCGGGAGACTGGTTCCAAACAACAACTCTTTATTTCAAACCACTAGGTAAAGGAACGGAACATGGCACAAGCTGCGGCAGCCCTTTATATAGCGGCTAGCCTGCCGGCTTGTGGCCAATGACAGTTATTTAACTCTTCCCGCTGTTTGGCGGCTTTCCAGATTGGTTCCTAGTGAACCAATCCGTAAATAGTCTTTTCAGAATGAAGTACTTGGAACCTACCAAGTTCCATCCAGAACACCCTTCCCCCTTTAGTTCAATCCAACGTGGGTGACATAGTCGCACAGGTAGGTGGGGCTTTTCCTAGCTCTAGTTGACCTGCGCGGCTCAGTCTTGTTTTGGTCTTCAAGCGGTTCGGTCGGGATTGCTGCCTCTCTCGATCTTCTCCATGGAACCTCCTGGAAGGGTCAGTCTCTCGGGCCAGTTGAGATGGCTCTGCTGCTCCCTCCTGGTTTAGCCGGGTTGGTTGAGCTGGCCTGGCTGCTACCTTCCAGGAAGGCCTCGCTTCGTTCTCCTTCTCCTGGATTTCTTTCTTGGGGTTAATCTAACCGTGAGTGCTCTTTTTGTTTGGTTAGATTGTCGTTTTGCAGAGTTTGTAGTCTTGTTATGGGAGGTTTGTCTCTCCCTTTTTTATTTATTAGTACTTCCCCCCCCCCTCATTTGTTGTTTTTTCATCGGAATTTATTGTTTTCGGTTCTGTGGCGGTTTTTCTTTCGAGGCTGTGGGAACGAAGCTGGTCTATGTGCCCCTTCCATTCCCTTCCATCATCTAGTGTTAGTCGGTAGGACTGGGGCCTGTGATTTGTGTGATGGTGGCTGGAAGCCATAGGGTGTCTCTGATAAGGTTCTTGGCATAGACCAGGTCGCCGATTTCGAAGGTACGGTATTTGCTAGAGGAGTCGGGGGGCTTGTCCCATGTATAGGTGGGGTGTAACCTGTCCAGGTAGGACCATAGTTTCCTACCCATTAACAGTTCAGCCGGGCTTTTATTTGTAGTGCTACTAGGGGTAATATGTTGCAAGGTTAGTAAACAGTTGAGTTTGTCTTGCACGTCCCCCTTGTCCATTCTCTCTAGGCTTTCCTTTGTATATCTAACCATGCATTCAGCCCTGCCATTTGCAGCCGGATAGGCCAGTGCGGTTAATGTGTGACGGACACCCTGGGCAGCCAGGTATTGTTCGAACTGCGTGGTAAACTGAGGCCCGTTGTACAAAATCAGTACATCTGGTAGCCCGTGCGTCACAAATAGTTTGTCGAGCTGTTTCATGACAGCCTCGGTGGTTGTGGAAGCCATGAGGATGACTTCCAAACAGTTCGAGTATGCATTGACAACAATCAAAAAGGTGTTCCCCTTCATTGGCCCCGCGAAGTCAATGTGCACCCTAGACCACGGGCCCTGGAGAGTTTCCCAGTCTCGTATAGGTGCCTATGGGGGGGGGTAGGCCTCGCTTTCTGTCAGGCATAGCATGTTGCAACCCAGTATTCTATGTCTTTGTCCAGCCCTGGCCACCAGATATAACTCCTGGCCAGGGCTTTCATCTTGACTATGCCCAGGTGACCCTCATGCAACATGCCTAGGACGGTTTCTTGGAGGCTGCTTGGGATTACCATCCTGTCTCCCCATAAGATGCACCCCTTTTCGATAGACAGCTCGGTCTGTCTGGCACGGAAAGGTTTAAAAGTCTCAGTTTTTTTATTTTCCCCTGGGCAGCCTTTACCTACCCAGTTCAATATATGCGCTGTCAAAGGGTCTTTGGCTGTGGCTCTCGTGATGTTGGCTGCAGTCGGTGGTAGCTCCGGGCAGGTCTCCAGTTGAAATGTGGAGGTAGTTGGAGCAGGGTCGTCTTCTGTGATGGGCAATGGAGAACAGCTCAGGGCGTCGGCATGCGAGATGGCTTTGCCGGGTCTGTGAAGTAGCATATAGGAGTAGGCAGCAAGGAATTCAGACCAACTTGTCATTCTAGGAGACAGAATGTTCGGGGTTGGCTTGTTTCCTGCCAGGATTCCAAGGAGAGGCTTGTGGTCGGTTACGATAGAAAAGGGTCTACTGTAAAGGTACTCATGGAATCGTTTGACCCCGGCGACGATTGCCAGGGCTTCACGATCAAGTTGGCTGTAATTGCATTCCACTTTGGAGAGCGTCTTTGAGTAAAAGGCGACCGGTGCCTCTCTGCCGTCTGGAAGCCGGTGACTCAGGATGGCGCTGACCCCAAAAGGTGAGGCATCACAGGTGACCGTCAGAGGCAGGGTGTTGCTAAACTGGATAAGAATGGTGTCTGACATTAATAGGTCCTTAATACCTTGGAAAGCTTTCTGTTCCCGGTGGCCCCAAGTCCAAACAGTTTTTTTTTATCTAGCAGCCGATGTAGGGGTTCTGCTATTGTCGCCTTATGGGGCAAGAACACATTGTAAAAGTTTATGAGGCCTAGGAATGCTTGGAGATCGGTTTTGTTTCTTGGTCTGGGAGCGTCTTTGATAGCCTTCACCTTCTTTTCAGTTGGGTGAATGCCATGCTCATCGATTAAATAGCCCAAGAATTCGACCCGGTTAGTGGCCAGTTCACATTTCTCTTTCTTGACTTTTAGGCCTGATTTTCTAAAATGAGTTAAGACTTCTCTTAGCCTGGTCTCTAGATGGTTGGCGTTTTTTGCTGAAACCAGTACATCGTCGAAGTATGGGACGACACCTTTGATTCCGTTCAGTAGGCGTTCCATGAGGCTTTGGAAAATGCCTGGGGCAACGCTAACACCAAATTGGAGGCAGTTACATTTGAATGCCCCTCTATGCGTAACTATTGTTTGTGCCTCTGATGTTATTGGATCAATGGGTAGTTGCTGATATGCTTGTGCTAGGTCGAGTTTTGCAAGTACTTTTCCTCCCCCTGGCGAGTGCAATAAATGTTGCACTACTGGCACTGGGTATGCGCTTTGTTGGAGTGTGTGGTTCAGGGTTGCCTTATAGTCCCCACAGATGCGCATTGACCCATCTGGCTTTACTGGTGTTACAATAGGGGTTTCCCACTTGGCGTGGTCGACTGGTTCTAAAACCCCTTGCGCGATCAACTTATTCAGCTGTTCATCAATTTTTGGTTTAAGCACGAATGGAATGCGTCTGGCCTTTAAGTGAATGGGGGCTATTTTTGGGTCTAGGCTAAATGAGATTGGGGTCCCCTGGTACTTGCCTAGAATGCCGTCTAATACATCTTGGAATTCGTGGAGTAGGTTCTCCTCCCAGTTGGTAGTAGTGATGCGGTTGATACCGGTCATCCTGATTCCAAGAGGTGCGAACCATTCGATTCCTATCAGGCTAGGGCGGTCACGGTCGATGATAGTTAGGGGCAAGACTTTGGCGTGTTGTTTAAATTTAACTAAAAAATGTCCAAGGCCAATTACAGGGATTTGATTTCCCTTGTAGTCTTTTAGCACAAGTTTTTGTTTCTTTAGTTCTTTCTGCTTGATGTTTGGAATTAGGCGCCAGATGGTATTCCAGGATACCATCGATAAGAACGACCCTGAGTCGACCTCCATCTCGCAGGGTCTCCCCTCAATGCTCACCTCTATCCGAACCTTCTTTCCGCTTTCTGCCCTGGCATTATCAATGTTGACTGTCTGATGAGTTTCTTCTCTGTCACCGGTTCTTTTATTTCGGTTCCATTGGTTGCCGGCTTGTCTGTCATCGTGTCTGGGGGTGTGTGTGTGTGCTACCGCATCTTTTTGGACTATAGCTCTTTTTGTTGCAGCAGACCCTTTCTATGTGCCCCCTTTTATTACAAGCATGGTATGTTGCATTGAGGATTCTGCATTCAGACTGCGGGTGATTACCTCCGCAGCCTGCACATTGAAATTCCTGCTGATTCTACCTCTTTTCACGCCATTTCTATCTGAATAGAGTCTATGGACATCTTCATCATCGTCTTCGGTGTCACTCTGGGTTTCGACATCCTCGTGGTGGGTTGTTGCTGTGGGCTGTTTCTTTCCTTCCTCTGCCTTCTTCTCCCTCGTTTGGGTCGGCAGGTGGGGAATTGCATTCATTTGTCTCATGGTGGCTGCTGACTTTTTCGCTGCTTCAGCAGCGGTTGCCTCAGCAATGGCCTCGGCCACAGTTATATTCCTCCTGTTGAGTAGTTTGCTCTGAAGGGTAGAGTCTTTCAGACCGAGGACTACATGGTCTCTGATAGCCTCGTCCATGTTTTGAAACTCACATGCCCTTCCAATGTGTCTCAAGGCTGCCACAAAGTCTGCTATGGTTTCATCCTCCTTCTGGTCCCTTTTGTATAATTCATGTCATTTGATGAGATTTGAGACCACTGGTGCATAGTGTGTTCGGAGCATTCGGTTCAGGTTGGACCAGGTCATCTGCTTGACATCTCTGGGTTTCGCCAGCGCCTTCGCCATTTTGAATACGGCTGGTCCACAGTGTGTAAGGAAGACAACCCTCTTCCTTTGATCCGAGATTTCTGCCATCTCGTTGCTTTCTAAGAACATAAGAAAGCAATCGATATATGATTCCCAATCATCTACATCTGGATTGAAGGGTGCGGGCCGCGTGTTGTTACCAGCCATCTCTTTCGCTCAGTTCAGATCGCCATGTGCTTCGGTCTCTGCTTCTACGACGATCCCACCTTCGTCTCCAGTATTCCATCTGGAAAGAAGCGCGGGAGACCGGTTCCAAACAACAACTCTTTATTTCAAACCACTAGGTTTGAACGGAACATGACCCAAGCCGCGGCAGCCCTTTATATTGTGGCTAGCCTGCCGGCTTGTGGCAATGACAGTTATTTAACTCTTCCCACCATTTGGTGGTTTTCCGGATTGGTTCCTAGCGAGCCAATCCGTAAGTAGCATTTTCGGCCAATCAGAATGAAGTACTTGGAACCTACCAAGTTCCATACAGAACACTTCCATTGTCATGGTTGTCATCAGCTCATCTTGACCTTTTCCACTCATTATGGTTTGGTCAGTTGAAGCTTTCATTAATTGATGGAAGAAATAGTCTAGGTTCCTAGTCTTAATTATACCAACACTCCACACAATATACAGCGCTTTGCTAATGGAAAATTCACTAACGGTAAGTTTAGTATATTTTGTCTAGTATGGTGCAAATGCCTCCAAAGCCCTGCTTTATCCCATGCAAGCAATATACTTTGTTTATGATCTACCTACTGGAAAGTGCCTGCATTATACTGATATAGGGAGGATACCTATCTGCTTTGAACATGAAACATTCTAAAAACTAAACTTCATTATTTAATTAAGAACTTATCTATGAGTGACTAGAAAGTTACTAAAATATTCTTTACTTTATTTCTTTCAATTTATTTTAGGCATTCTTTAACTTTACCAAAAGAAGAGTGGATTATGAGACTTTCAAAGCAGTTAATGATGCATGCCTTGTCTATGATGGGAGGCTTGTGATTGACACCAACTTCCATACTAATGATGTGAGCATCAGGGCTGCAGGTCCTTTAACCAAATTTTCCAATATATACTATGCTAATGAATGGACACACAGCAATTTCAGCTCAAAAGAGGTTGGTTTTCAGCTTGCTGCAACCATGCTGAATCTTTTTGATCCAACTCTAGAGCCAGTTTGTGAACCTCCAGAAGATTTAGAAAGATTAATTCCTATGTACAAGGGATGCAAAATTCAAGGTGAGCCAAATACATCTGTTTTTTAATAATCTTGCATTTCTATAAATTTTACCTTGATATATCAAAAATATTTTGAAGTAAAAAAAAATCAATTCATGATATATCAAATTCAGAAAGATAACATTATTACCCATTGGCAAAATAATTATTTTTCGTGTTCTGTTTGTTGATTTATTTTAGTATTTATAATAACAATGCTCTGGGACTTTAGAATTTGAAGAGACAGGTACCTGCCATATAACCACCCAAACTTAATAATTGTTGATTAAAAATAAGATGAAATCTACAGTGGATGTGGCAGTACCTGGAGACAGAAGAGAACTAGAGAAGAAAACAAAATACAATGGTCTACAAATAGAAATGGAACAATTATGGCAAAAGAAAGCAAAGGTAGTACCAATAATAATAGGTGCCTTGGGTGCAAACCCAAAGTAACTGGAACCTCACTTGAAAACCATCAGCACTGACAAAATCACTATCGGTCAATTGCAAAAGCTTTTACTCAAAACAGCTTACATCCTTGCAATTATAACTTCAACACCATCAAAAATCAACACCTGCCTAACCCAGGACCTTGGGAAGGACTTGATCGGTGGATAAAAATGACAAATCCAGTCTGAACATCTCACTGCCTGCACGATGAACCATTGTAATTTATGAATTTTGTATGTGTATTCATTGGTTCCTTGACAAAGGTTCCTTCCTTGCCAAAGGCCTGAGCGCTGCCCCATCCAAGGTCAGAAGGAAATTTCTCCATATCTGGAAATAGCCCCAGTCACTTGGCACAAATCTCTATAGTATCCAGGTACTCAGGTTTTGATAGCCTCAATATAATTGAGCAACCTTCTGCATCTTCCACAGCTATGTGGTCTCACAAATTGGATCTTTTCCAAACTCTGTGTGACCTGAAGAAGCCTCAGGGATCTTGGAATATTTTCAGGACTTCCCAAAAGTTTATTGAGTTAGCAAGAGCCACCCTCTCGGCTTCTCCCTCAATGACATAGAGTTCTGCCCTGACTAGCTCATTGGTCATGAGAGCCAGCCAAACACCCCAAAAACACAATGTAGAAGACATCTTCCACACCAACTCCTCTTTAGCAAATTCCTCGGGAACTCTAGGAGGTTTACAAATATTAAAATAACAATGAAATAAAATTACACTGAAAACCTTCAGTAAATAAACTGCAACAAAAATAGGAAACACATCTAGAAACAGGAAAATATTTACCTGCTTCCAGAAGTCATTTAGTTTGAGGGCCATTCTCAGAGGGTCAGCTGTTTCACAGGAGGGGAGCTGCCACTAAACCCTGATATCTGATCTCTTCTTCCATGCTGCACCTCCTGGTAGAGGGGACCATTAGAACACATTTTCCGGCTGTCAGGATTAAACAGGTAGAGATTACTTAGAAAAGGTGCTAAAAACCTCCAGGCACTAGGAACCGAATGGTTCAGTGCAGTTTAAAAGGTAATCTTTTTCTGGCTGGAGCCAAGATACTTGAGGCTAAGGTCAAGTAGCCACCAGTTTAGAGGAGCCAAATTTTAAGGGTTGCCAAAATTGAAAAGACTTCCAAAAAAAACAAGGTAAAAGGGTAGTAACAGTACATTATGTGAACCAAAGTAGTTAATATAATTGAAGGATTAAATATAAATTCACAGTGCAAGTTAATTGAAAATGTCAAAGAAAAAATGTCCATGGCAAAAAATAATGATAATGCTCAAAAACTTGAACGAGAACAAAAAGAAATGAGAATGTCTTTTTCAAATTCCTAACAAAATTGGAAGATGAGCCAAACAATTGGGGTACCAGAATATGACTGCCTCAGGTGCCAGAAAGTTGGCCCTGGTTTTGCCCATATTCCAAATTCAACAGTAGCCTGAGCAAAAAAAGAACCTATTTTTTATTCAATCTAAAATACAATTAACTTGATTTTTACCAATGTTTTCAATATATGTTCTTATTTTATCATAGGAAGCAAGTTTTGGAGGCTCAGAGAGGGACAACACTTAGTTTTAGGGTCTGCAAGTAGCCCAGAAAGCCTCATATTGTGGACAGTACATGAAAGAAAATTCACCATAACTTTGCCATCTATTTTGTTGAAGTCTTGCAGACACAATTTCTCTCTTCTTCCTTCCACTTTTTTTCTCTTCAAATAGAAACCAGAGAATTTAAAATAAGTGATTTAAAATAAGTTATTTAAAATAATAAAAATGATTTAAAATAAATCATTTAAAATGATTTAAAATAAGTGATAACAGTTGCACTAGAACTCGTAAAAATAGTTACTTTTTTAAAAAAATATTTTTCCTCAGAAAGAAATGCTGTATGTGTCAAGTATTTAATATTCAGTAGACCCGGAAATAAATGTTAGATATTTGTTTTGGTAAGACTGGCAGACTAAACATTTTGGCTTCCAAAGAGATAAAGATATAACAAATCAGTTGTTAAATAGAACAGAATCATTTAAAAATCATAACCAGTCCCAGTTGCCTGATAAATTTGTTTCCTCACTTCATCATATATTCATATTTTCCAGATAATATATTTGCATGGCATCTCCTATGGGAAAAGATGTAAAGCATGAAGCAGGTCTGAGAATACATTAATCCCTTTTCATTATTAAAAAGATCTTGAATGTTCATCCAGTATTCTGATCCTCTCAGCTGTGATGTTGACAGAAAACAGAATTTATCTTTTGTATTTCTTGAAAATATAATGATTGAAGTTAGAATTTCAGTCCAGCATGTAACCACCACAGTGTATGCCCATGATGGCAAACACATGATGGCAAGCATGCATGCCAGAAGTGGATGCTGAGCCACTCCTGCCGGCAGCAAGAGGTTGCCTGGAAGGGCACCACTGTGCATGTGTGCGCACTGCCCGCCCACCAGCTGATTGCCAGGTATCTGGCACATATGCGCAGGGGGCGGTGGGGAGACACATACGCATGAACAGAGATGTGTGTGATGCATAGGCGTCTTCGTGTACATGGGGGATCATGTACACATGTGTGAGCAGAACCGAAGTCATGTTGGATAGCCCATTGAATTGAATAAGGAAGTGTGTCTCAAACTCAGTAGCTCTGCTAAATAAGAAAGTGTTCCAGTTTGTGCACAAGAGAAAAAACAAGATAAGACTAGAACAATGGGGAATTGTAATAAAGTGCTGCGATGTCAGAAACCATGTAACTACTTTTGCTAGATAGGGAGCTAGTATGAACCTTTGAAATATATGTGTCAATTTGAAAACAGAAAGAATGTGAGCCAAGCCCTCGTACGAGGGAGCGGACAGTTAGGGTGTAAAAATGCTGCCTGAATTTTGCTCTGTGTTCCTTCAATGCCTGAGGGAACCTGTCTCTGCAGACTCTGCAGTCTGCAGTCTCTGCAGACACGTGAATAAAACCCTGTTTTCCTTGGATCAACGAATCTTTTGGTGGTTTTTTTATCTGCTTCCACCTCACAATTTGGCGCTCAACATGGGCCCCGATGGAATTTCGACTGGAGAAAAGGGACTGGGTAAGTGTGGCGCCACCCCCTCCCATTGTAGAGGGGCCCCTCCCTTGTCTCAGTTGGATCCCGGGGTAACTGCACCCAGCAGACGATCCTTGGAAACAAGAGAGAGAGAAGCCGGCCTGACGCTCTGGGAGTGTCGTTGATCACCTGAAGTGGGAACGCCCACACTCCTTTTGTCTCCGGCAGACCAGGGGTGTATCAGGTGAGTTTGTTGCCTTTCGGGATAGAAGAAGGGATATACTGTCCTTAAACTCTGGGAATCCAGCGACTGCTGGAGGACAGTGTAAATCCCTGAGTTGGGAATCTCTGGGAGATTGTTGGCGGACAGCGTGGAGAATGGGAAAGGGACAAAGCAAGTGTGAGATGTTCCAAGAGGGAACGGGTATGAGATAAAAAAGACCCCGAGAAGGCTGATTCCGACTGACTCCCCATTGGGTCAACTACTACAACAATGGTCGTTGCCCCATCTGAGGACTTACACTTGGAGTCTAGAGAAAAAGAAAATGATCTACCTATGCCAATATAGGTGGACGAAGTATCCCCGAGTAGACCCTGAGTTTCCTTACCACTGGGATCCCAAAGGGAATACCAGCATGTGCTGGATAACTCAGTTGAAAGAGTATATAGTGAAACACCGGATGAAGGAGCAAATACCCTATGTGGAGGTATGGTATCATGCTCACTTTGAAGGTCCAGAAACAGAAGTAGGACAGTTTGTCAGCAAGGTGGAGGAAAGCGAAACTGAGGACTGGATGGGGAGTCCACCAGCATCGGCTCTGGCAGTCCCGGCACCACCGCCCCTGCCGGCTCCAGTTGCCCAGGCTCCACCTCCACCTGCATATCCAGGGCTCAGAAGGGAACTGGATCAATTAAACAAGGACCGAGAGAATTTGCCTCTAGGACGAAGGTCGGCCAATCCCGTGTTGGCTTTCCCAGTCAGAGAAGTCCCAAATGGCATGAATGCGCAGGGGAATCCAGTCACCATTTTCGTGGCTGTCCCCATAAAATCTGCTGAGTTACGGGATCTGAAAAAGACCCTTCCGAAACTCCATGAGAATGCTCATGAAGTGGCAGAACAGTTGGAATTATTTCTGGGGCCCAATGAATACACATACCAAGAACTGATGTATATTCTTGGACACCTTTTCACCCCCGAAGAGAGGAACCTCATTGGGAGGGCAGCAATAGCTGCCTGGGATAGGAGACATGCAGGGCAATAGGGAGCAGTGGCTGCAGACACAAAGTTCCCCACAGCCGATCCAAATTGGAACATCAATAATAACGCTCATAGGGAGCACATGAGAGATATGAAACACATGATCACTGAAGGAATTAAATTGGCCATCCCTCAAGGGAAAAACTTGACCAAAGCATTTGAAATAACACAAGGAAAGGATGAGTCCCCGGGGGATTTCTGTGCTCGGCTCCGTGAAGGGTTAACCAAGTACTCCGGAGTGGAGCCAGAAATCCCTGCCTTCGAGACTCTCCTGAAGATGAAATTCGTCACCAAAGCATGGCCAGATATCCAGAAAAAGATCCAGAAGACAGAGGGATGGACTGATTTGGGCATGACAGATTTGATGAGAGCAGCCCAACAAGTTTTTGTGAACCGAGACTCAGTTAAAACCAAACAGAAGTCTCAGATGATGGTAGCTGCTGTGCAAACGGCAGCCAAGAATGAAGTTAGGAAAAACAGGGAGACCCAGATGTCAGATCTGAGGCCAAGGTGGAGAGATGAAAGATCTCCCAGCAGAGAGTGGAGACCCCCGGTTAGGTGAGGAGGTCCAGGGGCAATCGCGGTCGATTCCAACGGCTGTCCCAGAGTAGAACTTGCTTCAGATGCGGGAAAGAGGGACATTTTGCGCGCGAATGTCCCCAAACCCCAGAGGAACGAAGCTGTGCCCTATACGATTAGGGAAGTTCCGGCTCCCCAAGAGGGACCCGTGGGGAGCCATTGGTAAATGTGTTTGTGGGTCCTGACCATCAGGAACGGCTGTTCCTGATCGACACCGGCGCAAGCCGGACATCTGTATGCGATCCTGTAAAGGGAGCATGCAGGTCAAAGCAGACTTTAAAGGTGGTTGGGAGGAGTGGGAAATCCCAAGAGGTCAAGATTTTGGAAGAGGTGAGATTGGAATCGAATGATGTGGTTACTGAAACCGAAATATTGTATATTCCGGATTCAGGGGTGAACTTGCTAGGAAGAGACTTGTTGGATGTTTTTGGAATAGAATTGTGGGATAGAAGGAAGGAAGTTCGCATGTGTATGTTAATGGAAGATGAGGAGAAGATATCATCAGATGTGTGGGCAGGAGGTGAAGGGGTTAGTAGGATGGCAATACAGCCCATTCAGATCAAGATACAACCAGGGATAACTAAACTGTGGACTCCACAATATACAATATAGAGAGGTAGGGAAGGGTTGAAACCAGTGATTGACAGATTATTGAAACAGGGACTGTTGGAACCTACTATGTCACTGTTCAATTCACCGGTTTTAGTAGTAATAAAAAAGGATGGGAAGTATAGATTGGTTAATGATTTGAGGAGGATCAATGAGATAGTGGTTCCTAGATTCCCAGTGGTTCCTGATCCCTATACCATCTTGGGGCGGATCCCTCCAAAGACAAATGGTTTACTGTGATAGATCTGAAGGATACCTTTTGGGCGTGCCCTTTGGAGGAGAGGAGGAGAGACTTGTTTGCCTTTGAATGGAATGATCCTGAGAGTGGAAGGAAACAGCAGTTGAGGTGGATGGTACTTCCTCAGGAATATACCAAGAGCCCTTTGTTGTTTGGACAGGCGTTGGAAGAAAAGTTGGTGTCGTTTGAGAGAGAGAAAGGAATCACCCTAATTCAGTACGTGGATGACTTGTTAACTGGGGAGAAAGAAAAGGAAGTGAGAGCAGCTTCTGTGAGTCTGTTGAATTGGCTGAAGGAGCAGGGGCTAAAAGTCTCAAAAGAGAAGCTTCAGTTTGTTGAAAAAAAGGTGAAATATTTGGGACATTACATTCAGCAGGGGGTTAGGTCCTTGGACCCTGAAAGGGTGAAGGGGATCATGAGTTTGACTCCTCCCAGGAACAAGACAGAGGTGCGGAAAGCGTTGGGATTATTGGGGTATTGTAGAATCTGGGTAGACCAATTCACAGTGTTGGCACAGTTTTTGCATAGAAAGTTGCCTGGAAAGGGCGAGCACATAGAATGGGAGGAGGGAGATAGTGAAAGGTGGGAAGAGCTGAAGAAGGCTTTGTCAACCGCTCTGGTTTTGGCCTTGCCAAACCTGAAATTACCATTTCATTTGTATGTGGCGGTGACTCAGGGAACAGCTGTTGGAGTCCTTGCCCAAAAGAGGGGGGGGCAGTACCAGCCAGTAGCCTTCCTAAGCAAGGGTTTGGAGCCGGTTGTGAAAGGATGGCCAGTTTGTGTTCAGGCTCTGGCAGCAACAGCAATGTTGGCGGTGGAGAGCAAAAAGTTAACCTTTGGGGGAGCTTTGGGGGTGCATTCGCCTCATCAGGTCAACTCAGTGTTGAGCCAGTTGGCTACCACTTGGATGACCGAAGGGAGGATATTGAAGTATGAAACCAGTTTGAGAACCAGTCCTGATGTGGTAATAGGGACAGACAAGAATCTAAATCCAGCAGAATTCTTGGAGGGGAGAAGGCAGGAATGGGAACCGGAAGACCATGATTGTTTATTGCAAGTGGATCTCATGACAAAGGTTAGAGAGGACTTGGAAGAGACTCCATTGGAGAAGGGAGAGAGGTGGTTTATAGATGGATCTAGCAGGGTGGAAAATGGAAAGCGAAAATCTGGGTTTGCAATAGTAACTGGGGAAGGTGAGGTAATAGAGAAAGGGTCACTCCCAGCTGCTTGGTCAGCTCAGAAATGTGAATTGTTTGCCCTGACCAGAGCCTTGGAATTAGCTGAGGGGATGGAAGTAACGATTTGGACTGATTCCAAGTATGCATGGGGGGTGGTGCACACATTTGGGAAAATCTGGAAAGAAAGAGGGTATATCAAGGCGGATGGGAAGCAAATAGAGCAAGTGCAGTTAGTAGAACAAGCCTTAGAGGCATTGCAAGTCCCCAGCCGAGTATCAATTGTCCATGTGAGCGCACATCAGAAGGGGAACACACCGGAGGTTGTGGGAAACCGATGGGCGGACAAATGGGCGAAGGAAGCTGCAGGGGAGATAAAGTTGGTAATGGTATCTATATCAATACTGGAAAAGGAGGACGAGAGGGAGGAATGGGAGCTAGAGAAAAAGGAAAAGTTGGAGTTGGAGAAAAAGGTACGTGTCAAAACCCCAGAGGGATGGAAGATGTCAGAGGGAGTCAAGGTGGTGTCACCCATTGTCATGAGGGGAATATTGGAGAAAGTTCATGAAGGAGGACATTGGGGGATGGAGGCCTTGGTCATGTCCGTTAAACCTCACTATTGGAGTCTGAGGATGTGGACAGTAGCTCAGAGCATCTGCTGGAAATGTTTGATTTGTTTGAAAGTAAATAAGAAAGCGGCACACAAGAAAGAGATGGGAGGGTGACCCTTAGTGGGTTGGCCTTTTCAGAGAGCACAAATTGATTTCACTGAGTTGCCAGAAAAGGGGAGTTGGAAATACCTGCTTGTGATCAAAGATCAACTAACGGGGTGGGTAGAGGCTTATCCCACTAGAAGAGCCACAGCTCCCACAGTAACCAAGATCTTACTAGAACAGATTATCCCACGATATGGAATGATGGAAGCAATAGATTCAGACAGAGGAAATCATTTCACCCAAAAGGTTCTGCAAAGGGTAATGGAGGTGGTGGGGGTGAAATGGGAATTACACACGCCATGGCATCCTGAATCCAGTGGAAAAATTGAAAAAGCGAACGCGGAACTGAAGAAACACTTGACCAAATTACAACTTGAAAATGGCTTGCCATGGGCAAAGAATCTTCCCTTAGTTCTGCTAAGGATCAGAACTTGTCCAAGGAAAGACACAGGGGTTTCTCCTTTTGAAATGCTGATGGGGAGACCCTATTTGGCCAAACTAGGCAATCCCATACCAGAGTTCAAGGACTTGTTCCTTCGGAAATATTTGCTGGCACTGTCTCGGTCTTTGCTTTCTCTTCACAAACAGGGACTGTTGGTGCAACGACCACCTTTGGCTGGTAGCCAACACCCACACAAGGCTGGAGACTGGGTCCTGATAAAGACTTGGAGAAGTGAAAAACTGCAATCTAGCTGGGAAGGTCCGTACCAGGTGCTACTGACGACTGAATCTGCAGTCTGTACTCGGGAAGGAGGCTGGACGCATTACAGCAGAGTCAAGAAAGCACCAGAACCTGGGAAACCTTGGAAGGCAATCCCAGTGGACGGTCAGCCGTTAAAGGTAACCTTGAAGAAATAGCCAGCAGAAACCACCATGGAGATGTCGGCTGAACTCTGGAGAGGACTATTTGTTGCAACTATATTTACATTAATACATCAAAGAAGTTCACAATATGTTGGACCTGCGGGTAACCTGGGAACAGACTTGTGGGATGACAATGTGTTCATAAAGGATCTCAAGAAGGTCTCACATTCATTGAACATCACCAATTGCTGGTTATGCATGCACATGCCAGGAAGAACAGGTGAACTGGAGTGGCACATGTACAATCGGGTATGTGATACCGGTGATATATAAACTTGATGGCCTTCCCCAAGGCCGGATACGTAATAAAAGAGACTCAGAATCTGGCCTTACCCGGAGACTCTGGACCCAAATCTCCCGTGGTATAATAACACCATTGGGAGTAGCCATGAACTACCGAGATATACATATTCTAAATAACTTCATGGTAACAATGTTCAATGATACAATAAAGAATATTAAAATGATTAACACCGAGCTTTCTGAAGTAAGACAGGTTGCTCAACAAAATAGGTATGCTTTAGACATTATATTAGCTACAAAAGGGTGTGTGTGTGCTCTGATTCATTCACATTGCTGTGTATACATCCATGATTTCCAACCCAATATTACAAAGACAGTAAAAAGAACGTATTCACTCTCATCCATTATCACAAAGAGTGATAAAGACTCCTCATTGCCAGACCTCTGGGGAGCACTATGATCTTGGCTTCCCAGTTCCACTTGGTTTAGATCTACCATAATGGGAATTATATTGATTATTATATGCTGTGTATTGTTGTGTTGTTGTGTTCAGTGTCTCCCTGGTGCAATAACAATGTGTGGGAAGATAGGGAAATCCTTGGGTTCAAGATTTGAGAAGAAGCAGAAAGCAGAACCTCTAATGATGTATCAGAGAGAAATCACTCTGAAAGAAGCAGAGGATCTGCTATTTGAGTTTGAGACAAGAGTGGAAAAAGAAAAAAAGGGGGGATTGTGAGCAGAACCGAAGTCATGTTGGATGGCCCATTGAATTGAATAAGGAAGTGTGTCTCAAAACTCAGTAGTTCTGCTAAATAAGAAAGTGTTCCAGTTTGTGCACAAGAGAAAAAAACAAGATAAGGCTAGAACAATGGGGAATTGTAATAAAGTGCTGCGAAGTCAGAAACCGTGTAACTACTTTTGCTAGATAAGGAGCTAGTATGAACCTTCGAAATATATGTGTCAATTTGAAAACAGAAAGAATGTGAGCCAAGCCCTCGTATGAGGGGGCGGACAGGGTATAAAAATGCTGCCTGAATTTTGCTCTGTGTTCCTTCAATGCCTGTGGGAACCCGTCTCTGCAGACACGTGAATAAAACCCTGTTTTCCTTGGATCAACGAATCTTTTGGTGGTTTTTTAATCTGCTTCCACCTCACACATGCGCAGAGTCATGTGACATGCACAAGGAGGGTCACACATGCATGTGCAGGGGTCATGGGGCCCTCACGCATTGCCTTCTGGGTGCTGGCACATGAGGCGCACAAGCGCCTGCACAATTTTTGGCACGGGAGATGAAAACGGTCAGCCACCACTGGTGTATGCCATCAATTAAATTGCAACAAAAATTCATCTATTCTTCCAGTCATCCTGGAATGGTTTTAAAAAATAAATTACTTTGAAGGCCTAATGTTTAACAAATTTACTGATTTCATATAATTTATATGTCTTGATAACATTGTTTTTCACAGGTGGCATTCTACCTGGAAAATATAATTATGTGCATATTTTTAAACCTGGGATTCCTGCTCGCTTGGATGTACAAGAATCACAACCTGATTATGTAAGTACTCCCTAAGTAATAAACAGTTGAGGTTTGAATTACAAGTATCTTGAGAATATTTTTTTTTCTAGGAAACTTATGGACATATAATAAGCCTCCTATATGAATCAGACAAATTCGTAAAAATGCAACATGAGGTGATATCATTCTGACTATCACAAAATCATTACAGTGCTTTCGTTCCTCTAGTACATTAATTAATTGCAAAGATTGCCTTCTTCTTTGCTAACAATATTAACAAGCACCTTAAAACAAACACACATACATGTATATGGTATGTTCTTCATTGCCTTTTTTATGCATCACTATCAGTGGTGGAATTCAGGCAGTTTGGGCTGATTCAGGCAAACCGGATGTTAATTTTACGTTCAGTTCAGCGAACCGGTTGTTCCAAAGACCAGCTGGCTCTGCCCTCCCTGCCCCGCACTCCTCGGAGTCCCCATGTGCCTGATTCTGGCTCCTAGGTAAGTGCAGGGAAGTTTGTTAGGCCCAAAATGGGACACAGGGGAGGTAGCATGCCCGCCCATGCCCCATTTTGGCTTTCCTGAGGCTCCAGATAGGCTTGCTAGGTCCAAGGGGCTTGGGAGGGTGTGGCATGCTCTCCCATCCCATTTTGGCTTCCAGGAGGCTGCAGGGAGGCTTATTATGCCCCAAACTGGGCGCTGGGGGGTGCGAAGAAAGAAAGAAAGAGAAAGGAAAAGGGAGGGAAGGGAAGGGAGAAAGAAATGGTGGGAAGGGAGAAAGAAAGAGAGAAAAAGAAGGAGAAGGAAAGAGACAGAGAGGGAGAGGGAGAGGGAGGGAGGGAATGGAGAAAGAAAGAGGGAGAGAAGGGAGAAAGAGAGAAGGGAAGGGAAAGTGAATGAGATATTGATGGATGGATTGATAGACGGATGGATAGAGGGAGGGAGGGAGATAAAAAGGAGAGGAAGGAAGGACCACAAACCCTGGCACTAGATGCAGCTTCAGAGGATGCTTTGAAACAGCACAGCAATCCAGGGCTGGAAGGGACTTTGGAGGTCATCTAGTCCAACCCCCTATTCATAGAGCATTGTTAAAGTAAGTTTTTCTCTTTTGATCCACCTAGTCACATTACCACCTAGCTACATCCACCCAGTCACATAATCACCTAGCCACACCCACCAAGCCACGCCGGCAGAATTGGTTGTTAAAAAAATTTGAATCCTACCCCTGATCACTATTAAATATATAAGTACCAACCAGTTCTGCTTAGAAGACTTCAACTGCCTCAAAGTCTTTTCCTGTAAAGAAATTGATATAACATTTACATATTGCTGCTAATAATAATATCTTTGTGGTACATCAAGAAATGTACATCCTGTTGCAAGGCATCGATATAAAATATTTTTGTAGTAACCAAGCTATCTCCCAGTCTTCCTTGTTTTCTTCCTGGAGTGAGTAGATTGATATGTGAACTAACTTTGTCTGTTGTCCCAACATTTTTCTCAATTTATTACAGGGGATGGCAATCACAACAGGAGATGCAGTGAAGGGAACTTACTTCAGAATACATGTCAACCAATATAGCAAAATAGAAACCATTACTTGCTTTTCAAAGAAACCTATTCCTGTTTCCAACTACATATGTTTATTTGGGCAACATGAACGTCTTTTTAATAATCTTTGTTCTCGCTGGAGGGAGGGGCTGATCTCAAATCTCTATAGGTAAGATGAAGTTTTATTTTGCTTTTGAAATCTATTATAATGCAGGTATTTGGGGCAGATTTCACTTTTGAGGAAGCATCTTGTCCTGGTCATAGGCAACATCAAAAATGCGTACTTGTTCCTGAAAGCTAAACAAAGAGTTTGTTGGAACTTAGTGACTTTACTAATCTGCATATTTGAATATACTACTGTATAAGCTACTATCAGAAACCTTGATTAAAAAGAGGGGTATACACATTTTTCAAAGAGAGAAATTAATTAAAATGTGGCTTATAATGTACTACAAAATTATTGTTGTGGAGACTTGCCTGTTCACCGTGCTGCTTAAGGCCTGTCAAAAAATATTGATATGCCATAGAAGCTAATGTTTTGCTTTGCTGACAGACAGTTCTTGATTTTTTTAAAAAAATAAAGTAATATGTAAAGAAAAGAGGGTGGGGCAGAGATTTTTGTTTTAGTAGTATATTGCTGGTTGTAGGTAGCACATTGCCTGTTGTTGGCTTTTAAAAATAGTTGCTTGATTGCCTTTCGTAGTAGACGCTTGGATGAGAGAATAATGTGTGCATATTTTTTTCTTTATTTTGGAATGCTGAAGAGTTAATAGGACTCTATTATGTCCAAGTTTTTTCTTCCTTCTCTGTTTGAACTAAGAGATATTTCCAGACTCAGTGGCTTGATGTCCATCATGAGGAAAGGCATCCAGCAGCCTCAATCGACATATACTTGAAGTTTTTTAATACATGAATGTCAGCATACTACCAAGCAAAAATATATGAATCTTCAGTTGACATAGTAATTAAATCTCTTTTTTGACATATTAGATAATTATGCTGAGTTATCTTCAGGGATGGATCGGAATAGTGTGACACTTGTGCAGTTAAAGCCCTGTGTCTTTTTTACATATGCCACATATGCAACAAATGTTAAAAGGGAAATCAGGGATCATGGTTTCAATCATGCAACACACCCTCTTGAAGTTTTGACCCTACAGAATTTGCCCTGATGATAAAGACTATTTCTTCAAGGAGTCTTGAGTCGTGTATTTTAGCGAGAATGTAAATTAGGGAACATGCATGCAAACTGACTTTGATTCCTAGAATCCTAGCAGAAATCCTCTTTGTTGCTCCACTTTAGAGCATAAAAAAAAGCTAACACTTCCTTTGAACAAACCATTAAGTCTTAATGTTTCCAACTTACTTTGAAAAGTGGCTTTATCATTTGCATACGTACCTAAGAATCTTGACTATTTGTTTGCCGTACATCAAATGGTTAGTATCTACATAAATTATCAGAGTATATAATTAGAGGAACATGAAAAATGAGAAAGTGACCTGCATAAAGGTATACAATAAGAGGGAAACAAATGCATTTTATCCCGATGTTGAAAAAATGTGTGTGTGTTTTTTTAAATGCTAACATTGGAAAATGGAACACTAACAATTCTACGCTAAATGCTCATTTTTTTGTTTTTGTTTTAATTTATATTTGATTGTTCTAAGACAGATTCATGCAATCCACATCATCTGTCCCATGAAGAAAGACTTGTATATTAAATCACAAATGCTAAATCATAAATTATGTGTTTTGTTTTATAACAATACTTTTTTTCAGAATTCATAAAATGTAAAATGGCATCCCTAAAGGTCTTGCTCTACTGAATTAAAGAATAAATCATGCAAATTTTCATATTGTTTATTTATGTGAAAATCTTGGAGTTTTAATTATTTTTGTTCTTAGATTAGAGTCTGATTCTAGATTATAATTTTAAAACACAATGGATGGTTACCACATTTCTACTAATATATTGAGTTAGGAGTTAGAAAATGCTCAGGAAAGGGTAACAAAGGAACACTTTGAGAACATGTCCTTAGAGGATAGGCTAAGTCCCTTGGATAGTGAAATGGGCAATGTCTAACTTTGGTAAATAAATACAGCCTGGAGTAAATATAAAAGATGCATAATATCAGTATACATAAAAAGATTCTACAGGGAAGATGGTTAGAAACTATTTTCCACAGAAACTAGAACAGATTGTTGTGCGTTCTCCATTTCTAAAGTTAGATGTGTATTTTTTTAAAGTTGGACACCACTTCTCAGGAATTGTTAAACTGGTTTTCCAGAATATTGCAGAGGGTTGGATTACATTATTTTTGTAATTTCAGAATTCTGTAATTCAGACAATACCTAAACCAAAACTATATTATGGCTTCACATAATATATTTGACCACAGAATGTCAAGACACTGAAGGAAATTGTTGCAAGTATCATACATCTTCCAAAATTATTATAGATATCTCCTAATGCCATCTGTGCCAGTACTAAGAAAGAACTCTTTAACATTTTAATAGTTCATTACTTTCCATTCAAAATGGAAGATCCTGTTTTTTTCTTCCTAGATTTTAAAATTTAACTATAGCATTTTAGGGCAAAATATAGGAATAGACATTTTTGTCTTATTTTACAGTCTTGCAATAAAGATACTACATGTAACATCTACATACTACATGTAAAGGTACAGTGGATAGACCAAGTGATCCATGTCTACTTGGGCTTAAAATTCAATATCTCTGATATTTATCCTACATTATCTAACAAATAAACAATAAACAAATATAATTAGTTAATAATATAATCCATTTTAAGTACACCATTATTGCATTTTTCTAAGTTCTTCACTTCAAGGCTAAAGTACGCTTTAAAAAATCCTTTTATAACTGGATTAGTTTCCCCCAGCATGGTAGCCAATGCCAAGAATGAACTCAGTGAAACAGCTGTCACCTGGGAATTAATTTGCCTCTTTGTGACATGCAAATTATCTTTTAAATTAGAGGCCATATCTAGCCATGAATTGTATTCATCAGGTTCAAAGTTTTAACCCTTTGGTGATGAATTTTGTGAATGCAGAATTGTGTTTCAAAATTAGTTAAATTTAGAAGTGATCTACAAGAATAATAAATCCCACCATAAATCTGACAATACTGGTTCTTCTACAAGCTCATCTTTTATATTCTAGTTGAGCTAATCCCTACTCTCTGTAACTGGAGCTTCAGATGCAGCACTTTTTTCAATTAATAAACTGGCTTTTGTCAGGCAAGATCTACAACTATTCTGTTTTCTTGAAAGTGACTAGTTTTTCCATTATTTCTCATTGAACTGAAAAAAATTAGGACACATTTTTAAAAGTAGATTTTGGTTAACATCCCACTATTAAAATAATTATTTGGAACTGTAAGCTTCTGCTAAATACTTTCTTATAAATTATAACATATCATTTTAGCTCCTTGTAAAGGTGGGAGAAGCCTGTTTCTTGGAAATGCATACAAATAACAGATGTCAGGTAAAATTTGACATGCTGGATTTCTTCTTCTGTGATTTTGAATGTGATTTCAATGTGCTGGTATCAGTTCTGAGTTTTAACATTTTTCCAATATGAAAAACTCTAGCTGAAAATCTACAAAAATATGTACATTTTGAATTTTAAGAAAATCATTTTCTTAAAAATCAACCCAGTAGAACTGAGAAGAAGCCAAAGATGCTTTCCTTTCTAATAATTATTACAGAATCTTTTCAAGTATATTTCATGAATATTTTGTGATAATCGGATTTTCCTGCAGTGATTCAAGTCCCAAGAAATTGTAAAGAAAATTATATTAAATGGTCAAAATCTTCCAAAATCAGCAAATCTTGCAACTTCCTTGTTATCTTACCTCTGAGATCTTGCTTGATCTTAGGAATGATGAAATCACACATATAAAATTTGATATTGCTTGAACTTTGATGAGAGTTTGACTCTCAAATAATTTGTAAGACCCAGAAACCTCGTAGTATTTGATGTTCTAAAAAAAAAAAAATCACATTATTTTAGTTAATTATTATTTGTATCAAGCTTTGATCCCACATAATGCCTTGATGATTCTGTAGAACAGAACAGAAAGTCACAGCCAACAAGAGACAATATCAATTAGAAACCAAATATAACTGATATAACTAAAGGACAGCCACCTTATACTAAGGTCTTGAAGAAGAACATTAAAAAAAATTGTTTCTAAACTTCACAAGGATGGGAGCCATACAAACATTTTGAGAGATAGTTTCAGAAAATAGATGCCGCAACATTACATACCATTGTTTAATATATAGGATTTTGAGTTCATCCATTGTGAGGTTTGTTAGATACCGCAGTGGAAGAGATCACCCGGCGGGAACTGGCAGAGTTTCGATCACCCGCCTAGGTGACCGGACCTCGCATCGATTAAGAAGAACCACACGGACACAATGAATCTTCTTGATGAGAGCGCCCAGAGGACTGGTCACGTTCTCTTTTATTGAGTAGTTTTAGAGACAAGAATGTGTATTGGATTAGAGACAAGGATGTGTATTGGAGTTTATTTGTTCCTGCCAGTTCCTTTTGCCTAATATGGAGTTGTTTATTGCCTTCAGTCTTTTTCAGGTATGATTCATTTTCTGTTACGTGACTATGCACAGGAGTACCTTTAGATACTGCAACATCTCGTCTGTTTTTATTTATTTATGATATTATTCTTACTAATGGCGAGCGGTACATCCTCCGACCCATCGCTCCCCATGTCCATAAGAGAGATCATATCTTCTTTCATGATATCAGGTTCCTCATAGTCACTATCAGAAAATTGTAACAAGGCTTGTTTTTCCATATTGCATGTAAGGCTATTGATCTTTGTGTGAGTATCTGTGATGACTTCATTCATGCTATATAGTCGATTACGCAAAAAGTTAAGTATTTTTGAAAGCATGCAAGGTCCAATAGTACACAGTAATATTAGCAATATGAGTGGTCCTATAAGTGCAGAAAGCAATGTAGTTAACCATGGTGATATTTGAAACATGCTTTGGAACCATCCCATCGACTGTTGCCGTTCTATCTCTCTATTCTTCAGTCGTTCCCTTAATTTATTTAAGGAATCTGTGACTACTCCAGATGAAGCAGCATAGAAACAACAGTCCTCTCCTAAAGCTGCACATAAGCCTCCTTGTTTTAAAAATAACAGATCAAGGCCTCTTCTATTTTGTAGTGCAACTTCAGCTAGGGAAGGGAGTGATTCCTGCATAGCTGAGATGGAGACTTCTAAGGTTTTTAAGTCTTCATCTACTTCAGCCAATAGTCTACTTATTTGATTGGTATTATGAATGAGAGCGCCTATGCCTGTGCCAGCTCCTACTGTTACCAAACCTAGCAAAACCGATAATGTAAGAGCAGTTACAATTTCCCTTTTGGCTCTAAGAAGCATCTCAGGTTCTAGAAGGGAGACAAATTCGGGATCCTTATATAATTCAATTTTTGGTAACAACATTACTTGTATGCAAAAGGCCTTTTGTTGTATAAGTACATCTCCGGATACACAGGTGGTAGCACCTGTGGAACATGCCCAAATAGAAGTGTTTCCGGCTACAAAATATTGTCCTTTTAATCGATCATTAATGTTCCCTCCCATAGAAGTGTAGACCTGATTATATCCTTCTCCAATGCTGGTTCTTCCCTTTCCTAAGTAGATCTGGCATTTATAGTGAGTAGAACCATTATGACAATACTGGGAATAATTGGAGGGAATGTTACCTAAACAACATCCAACACCTATAGCAGAGGTAACAGTAATGGTAGAGTTCTTCCATCTACATTGATGATCGGTGGTTTGGTTTGAAAAAGCCTCTGATGAGGCTACTGCCTCGTAAAAGGGTGGAGTGGAAGATATGCAGAGCCAGCAGGGTTGATGAGTAAAATTGGAGGTGGCGTTCAAAAAGGCATATGATGAAGAGATTAAAGAGAGAATTGGATTAGTAGGATTGCTTAACGGTTGTAGAAAGGAAGATTTTATATTTGAATTAGGTCCTATAGGGTTAGTAGATGGTAGGGTCACGTGTCTTTGGATATAAAATACATTGCCATAATCATAACCCGAAGGATCATACATCCGTCCCCCCCATTTCATGCCTTGATCCCATAAGGGAGAGTCCTTGCCCTTTGATAGAAAAGTTATAGTGATGTTATTACATCGAGTGTTCCGGGAAGATCGAGTGTTCTCTCCAAAATCGCATTTTTTCCTGGTGGTAGATCTTCCGATGGAGATGTAGGTATCAGGCTTGTGTGGAGTCCATGACATATAGCCGGTCGTTTCACATCCCCAATTTTTACAGAATGTGTCCGCGACACCCCCACATTGATATTTATCATCTGCTGTTTGAGAGTGTCCAGGACAGAAGTAAAAATAGCAATTATATACATGTGAGGGATAGGGTTGGGGAGGCCGGGAAGCAGAATTAATAAAGTCTTTATAAGGAATAACACCATGAAGCATTTCCGCAAAATCAAACTGCAGCTGCGGGAAAAATAGGTCTAAACGAGTCATATTGCAAAGTTGAGTTAATAATTCACCCTGAGAATCTTTGACCGTCCAGCATATTGATAAGGCGCGGTGTGGGTTGAAATTATGTGCCACCAAAAAACCAAACAGGGATAACAGTGTCTGGTTGACAATCAGATGCGTCATTGCGTTTGTCGTGGGAAGATGGATGGAAAGGACAAACGCAGCGGGCTGGAATCCACAAAACTTTATCAGGCAATTGGATAGCGGCGTAGCCTCGACCCCATGTTATAAGCTCTGCTGGTCCTTTCCAAGCAGGATCTGGTAGATGCCTGTAATAAACAAGGGGTCTGGAAGTGGGAACAGGAGGTTTTGAAAAATGTCGAGATGCTGGGGTGAGAGGAGGGGTTCCAGTGAGGTTTAGAAAGTTCAACGTATATAGGCATAAGTTGAGAATGTTTTGCAGTGCTGGGAGGTTGGGGGGCCTCGGGGGGCCATTTGACCCCATATACCTCTGAAGAGCTAACTTCAGGGTTTGGTTAGCTCTTTCAACGATAGCTTGCCCTTGACTATTAAATGGTATACCAAATTTGTGAAAATTATGGCAAAATTCCGCAAAGGCGGTGCTAATATAAGCTGGCCCATTGTCTGTTTTTAGCGTGTGTGGACATCCCAGCACTGTAAAGGTTCGAATACAATGATTAATTACATGTTTGGTGGATTCACCTCTTTGTGGAGTTGCCATAATAAAACCCGGAAAGGTGTCCACTGATACATGCAAATATTTCCAAGGTGCAAATGGGATAAATTGAGTAACATCCATTTGCCAGGTTTCACATGCTTGAATCCCTCTGGGGTTGGTGCCTTGAGCTAAGCCTTTACTCTGCTTACTACAAGTAGGGCATTGTTGAATAATGGCTGTTGCTTCAGCCATTGTAATTCCAAATTGTTTTACAAGGGCTCTTTTGTTTTGATGGAAATATTCATGGCTCTGAGAAGCTGTGAGTGCAATAGGCATAGGTGCTTTAATGGTAATTGGGCATGCAATACATGCTTCATCGGCTCTTTGATTGCCTTCTGATAGGAACTATATGGGCTAGAAAGAGGGGGCATTTGCGTTTATTCAGCAGGACCTGTAGATCACTTAGTAAATCATACAGATCATGCGGAGTAGCAGGGGATATATATGCTTCAAAGATATTATTAACCAGCTGAGTAACATATAGACTATCAGAGATCACATTAATTGATTGGTGTGGGAACAGGGCAAGGGCCATTCAGAAAATAAGATACGGTAATTAGTTGCCATATTTTCCATAAGTGTACGGACATATGGTGACTGAAGACCGTATTTAACTGTGGCAGTTTTCAGTTCCTTCAATATGTCCCATTCCATTGGAACATAATGAGGAAAGGGAGCGTTAGCCCCCGCCGGAGTGTGTAATACCATAGGAAAACAGGAAAGGTCTTCCGGCGAAACCTTCCCAGTTTGTATTGCCTTTTGAAAGGAATTCATGATAGGAGGTTCTGTCAAATTGGTTTTGTCAAGGGTTTTTAAAGGCTCGTCAAAGGAAGTTAGTGACGGTGTGTTAATCAATTGATAGGGGGGTGGACAATTTAAAGATGTTAGCGAAGGATACAGAGAAGAGGGGTTAGAAGAGGTATTAAGGGGAGCAGAATTTGAAACAGTATCAATTTTGGAAGACGATGTATCTTCAGGAGATTGTTCCGTTTGTGGATTAGTTGAAATTGGAAACATCGTCGTGATGGCAGTCATTAGGGCTTGCCACGTACACAAAATGTCTGGAGGAGCTCTGGGGGGATTACGGAGCCATTTGCCAATACGTGCCCATGTAGAAGACTTGAGAGTGCCTTCTTCAGGATAAGCGGGGCAATTTTTTTGAAGGTAAAGGAGAAAATGAGAAATTTGTCTCTTCGATAGAGGATATATAGTTGTGCCGTTAACCTTTTGCAGGTTGTTAGCTTTCCTGACTATAGAGGAAAGTTCCTCCACATGTTTGGAGAGAACTTTGGATTTTTAGGAGCCCATACTTACGAAGCGCTTGCCTTCCCGGTGCGTAGTATAGGAGTCGGGCGACGTATCCCTGGACAAGAATCACGTCGGGGTCACCAGTTGTGAAGTTTGTTAGATACCGCAGTGGAAGAGATCACCCGGCAGGAACTGGCAGAGTTTCGATCACCCGCCTAGGTGACCGGACCTCGCATCGATTAAGAAGAACCACACGGACACAATGAATCTTCTTGATGAGAGCGCCCAGAGGACTGGTCACGTTCTCTTTTATTGAGTAGTTTTAGAGACAAGGATGTGTGTGGATTAGAGACAAGGATGTGTATTGGAGTTTATTTGTTCCTGCCATTTCCTTTTGCCTAATATGGAGTTGTTTATTGCCTTCAGTCTTTTTCAGGTATGATTCATTTTCTGCTACGTGACTATGCACAGGAGTACCTTTAGATACTGCAACAATCCATTCTGCTTGATTGTATCAAATGGGCAGAGGCAGTTTGAATTAAGGGATCACTCAGACAGCCAGGCCCTGTGTCATGAAGGGTTTTAAATTTGATAACTAGCATTGAGAATTGCATCTAATAACCTGTGCAGCTCAGTTTTTAAAATTGATTTTTTAACTTTCACATTTTACAAAAATCTTCTAGAAGTTTCATAGATAAGATGGTACCCAGTTGGTGTTTTGTATTGTTTGACTTTATGACATTTGCTGCAAATATAAAATTCATATTTTATATTGAAAAATATGCATGCTCATCACAGCTGCTGATGACTCTATAGCTCTCTGCTCATAAGACATTCTTGCACTATGCATAAACCTATCATTAAAAATCATGCTACAGTTAAAAAAAAGTTTTAAAAGTGTTTTTGTTTGTATATGTTTTTTCAGGAGAGCTTGCTTGTTTACTAAATGGTTGTTCATTCATCCTATTTTTCACTTTCCTCTTTCCTCTTTCCTCTTTTTTATTTTATCTCTTTTATCTCGTTAGTATAATGATTAGACTACTGCAAGATATTCCAGGTGGGACTAGTCTTGGAGAATTGCTTATAATGATGTAAAAAGCTACAGTTTAGTTGCTAATCAATGCATGATAACAACATCATATTATGCCTTTCCACATTATCTGTAGAAAGAGTGGTACTAGTTGCCAATTCTTTTTCAGATTCTATACAGTGATTAGTTAGGGTTAACCTTAAAATATTTAAATGGTTTAGAGTCATTATCTATATGATTCTCTAATTGTATGAAGATGTTCAGGAACTATAGGAGTCCTCGACTTACGACCACAATTGAACCCAAAATTTATGTTGCTAAGTGAGAAATTTGTTAAGTAAGTGCATCTTATCCTATTTTATGACTTTTCTTGCCATGTTTGTTTAGTGAATTACTTCTGTTGTTAAATTAGTAACATGGTTGTTAAGTGAATCCAGCATCCCCATTGAATGTGTTTGTCAGAAGTTCCCAAAAGGGGATCATGTGACCCTGGGACACGGCAGCCATCATAAATATGAACCACTTGTCAAGTGTCCAAATGTAAATGAGATGACCATGGGGATTGATGTGCCAGTCGTAAGTCTAAAAAATTGTCATTTTTTTCAGTGCTGTTGTAATGCAACTTCGAACAATCATTAAACAAACTGTTGTAGTCAAGGACTATCCATAATATCAAAGATAAGATTGTCCCAGATCAGCTTATCAGCATGCTGGAAAGGGCTTTCTTCTGCATTATGTTCCAAAAGTTAAATTTAGCCTTTTTTTCTCTTCGGTGGTTTGACTTAAGCCCATGTCACATTGGCCAACGGATGCAAAAAGGACACAGCGGACGAGCAAAATGTTCCATCCGTTGTTATTTGCTCTCAAAAGGGGCAAAAATGTGCATAACCAGAGCGGATAACACGGACGCGGGGAGGACGCAGGGCGGATGCAAAGCTGATGCGGAACGGAAGCCTAGCGAATGGAAGCGGATGGGAGCGGATGGGAGTGGGTGGCACATCTGCAGGGCTTCCGGGGGGCCTCAGCGAAGCGGACGCGGAACGGAAAGAGCGGATGCAGAGCGGACGCCGAACGGATGATGCGGATGCAGAGCGGAAGCCTAGCGGATGCACAGCGGAAGCCTAATGGATGCCTGGCGTTCACTGCGCATGCGGGGAGGATGCATTGCGTCAGCCCCGCGGATATAACGGAAGCAGCTCGGAAGCAGGTCACCATTCAGAGGAAAGACCTGCTGCCGGACACATCGACTGCCTTGCCTGCCCTGCCTGCATGTCTGCCTGCCAGCCTTGCTGCCAGCCTTGCTACCAGCCTTGCTGCCAGCCTTGCTACCAGCCTTGCTGCCAGCCTTCCTGCCAGCCTCCCTGCCAGCCGGTCTGCCTGCCAGCCTTACTGCCTGCCTTCCTGCCAGCCTTGGTTCATATCTGCCTCCCTGCCTTCCTGTCAGCCTTGGTTCATGTCTGCCTGCCAGCCTTGGTGCCTACCTGCCTGCCAGCCTTGGTGCTAGCCTCCTTGACAGCCTTCCTGCCTGCCTTGGTGCCAGCCTCCCTACCAGCCTTGCTGCCAGCCCTGGTTCCTGTCAGCCTCCCTGCCAGCCAGCAACCCCACAACCATGTGGAAGCACAGCAAGCTTCAGCCATCTGCTGCCAGCCCAGGCATGAGGAACAGGGCTACCATCCCGCCCCCTAGCCCTCACTCTGGTTCTGCTGGGGCTTCTGCAGCACGGGCTTGCTCTTCTGGGGCTGGTGCTTCTGCTGCTTCTGCTTCTGGAGGAGCTGATGACAAGCACTCCAGCACCAGCCACCTCCACAGCACCTGGACCCTTCACCCCTGAGACTGAGTGACCAAGAGGAGTGCCAGAGACTCATTTTTGTTTTATAGCTTCTTGTTAATAAAGTCTATCTTTGATTCATACACTTGCTTCATTTCTTTTTTTTAATAAAGTCTTGCTAGAAACTTTTAGAAATGGTTTAAGCCTTTGCATGCTTGTGGGATGGATAAGGATAGCTGTGGGATGGGTTAGGATAGCAGTGGGATAGATAAACCTCCAGTGCAAGCATAGTGGGACTGTATGGTCCACCCTCCCAGGTGCCACACCTATGGCCCTTTCTTATCAATAATAATGTAATAATTATCCACACATGTCAACATAAACACAACTCTTTATTAAACGCCCTGTTCATTGTAGGCCAACCAAACATACATGGCCCAATCTCATCCGTGTGATGAGACAGGCTGAAGGAAGCATCCATTAAGCATCTACCATCCTGTCTTGCCACTCCACTCCTCCAGCTGGGGAGTTGCACCAGTGTCTCAGGAGGTTGCGCTGCTTTTTCCCTTCACGTGAAGCTCTGTTGGGACCTTGTGCATTCACAGTGTCTATCAGGTTTCGCCCTTGCCTCCATTCCCCAGGCTCCATGTCCCCATTGGCTTGTTGGAGGTCCACAAGCCTGTTCTGCAAGACTGGGTAGCGGGTGCGCATGAGATTGTGCAGGATGCAGCAAGCTTCCATGATCCTCCTCACGGTCTCTGGGCAATGCTGCATGCTGGTGAGAAGTACCTGGAACCTGTTGGCCAGGATGCCAAAGGCGTTCTCCACCACCCGTCTTGCCCTGGACAGCCTGTAGTTGAAGATCCTCTCTTCACGGATGAGGAGTCTGGAGGTGTAGGCCTTCATGAGGTAGGTTGTGAGGGAGAAGTCGTCATCCCCCACGATGAAGTTGGACACATCTTGTGTGTCGTTGGGCAGGGGTTCTGGATCTGGGAAGCCCACGATGAGGTTGCGTTGCAGCCCCTCCTTGAGGTGACTGGCGTTGTATACCTGGGCATCTGAAGAGGAGCCGTTGCCTGAAGCATCGATGTACATGAACTTGTAGTCAGCATCGACCATGGCGAAGAGGATGATGCTGAAGAAGCCCTTGGAGTTGAAATAAGTGGACCTCGACTTGGCTGGAGATTTGCAGGCCACGTGCTTGCCATCTATGGCTCCAACGGTGTGGGGGAAGTTCCACTTCTGATACCACTGCTCTGCAACTTTCTTCCATCCTTCTTCAGTGGAGGGGTACTGGAGGAGCTCCTCCTTGTATTCTTCGATGATGGCCTGCACCACTTCTCTGACCATAATGCTGATGGTGTTGGATGGCACCCTCCAGCCATTCTGCATGCTCCTGTAGGAGGTCCCTGAGGCCAGGTGGCGCAGAGTGAGTGCCACCTTGAGCCCAGGTTCCAGGCTGGGCCGGAAGCTGGTGTTTGCCTTGGTCAACCTGGGTGTCAGCTGCTGCACAACTTTGTCAAACATGGCTGGAGGCATCCTCATGAAGTTCTGGGACGCCCGAGTGTCTTCACTCCTGAGCTCCACCATCAGCTTGTTGTACAGTCCGTCCTCTGCTCTTCTCCCGATCCATCTTCGGACCCAGACTCTTTTTGGGTGGCTCCTTTTCTTCTCACAGTAGTGTTCACAGAGCCTGCAGATGGCTTCGCACTGTTGCAGAAGGATGGTGGCTACCGAAAAGACTTTGTTACAATCCATGGTGGACATGACTGGATGCTGTGGAAGAGGAAGAGGCAGATGAAGGCTGCAGAGGTCTGCACCGCTGGGCTGCTGTTCTGAAAGTGCAATGCAGGCGAGTTTCTCCCCCTTTTTATAGGCAGTATAGGTTTTCCGCTAGGCATCCTCTAGGCATCCTCTAGACATCCTTAATATCCGAGATAGGTCCCCTCTGCGAACATTTTTTCCATTTTAAATGCTTTGTTTCTGTTCTGCATCCGCTAGGCATCCGTTCTGCATCCATTCTGCGTCCGTTCTGCTTCCTCCCTACGTCCGGGCGGATGGAGTTGCGCGTATGCGCAACGGATGCCTAGCGGATGTGTAGCGGATGCAGAACGGACTAACTGGATACATTTTCCGCGCAAAAGTTTTAGGCAGCCCAAAACTTTTGGAGCGGATGAAACGTCCATAAACGGATGCTGGACGGATAGAGAGGAAGTAAAACGGAGGCAGTGAGTACAGAACGGATACATCGCGTTAACCAACGGATGGCAAGGTTTTTTGTCCGTTTTACATCCTCTTTGCATCCGTTGGTTCAGTGTGACATGGGCTTTAGATTTTTGTCCAGAGTATCCACAGAAGGGTCAGAAAACTCAAGATGGTGACCACATCTGTGTAATTGAAGCCTCACCAGTTTTTATGTGTCTCACACATGAGAGACACACAAGAAAACAAAGTAGGATATTGATTGTATATCTGAAATTGCCATCTTGACATTTTTATTCCCCCACTACCATCTGTGAATGCCCCTGATTTTAGCTTTCTCTCTTACTAGATTAAATATTGTCTTATTCAGCCATCTTGAATGTTAAAAAGTTTAATATATCTATTTACTAATAAGTCTTTAATTTTGTATATGAGAACTCTGCTTGTCCAGTTCATATGAAATATCTGTAGAAAAAATATATTTTACAATGTGGTTCCAAGGTAGCTCTACATTAAAATGGCAACTAAAATTACTCCCATCATTATTTCTAAGGTGCTAGACTATTCTTCTATGTATTCAGAGAGAATATCAAACACTAAAACAATACTTTATACATAAATATACAGTAAATATATGTGAGACTTTATGGCATAATTTTATGACCTCCCCTGTTTAAAATATGTTTTCTTAAATAAATACTTTCAGGAAAAGAAAACAAAAATAAATAGAAGGAAAAAAATGTCAGAACACTCTTAAATAGGGAAGTAAATAGACAGATGTTAGCTCCCTACTTTTTTTCTTTTTTAAATTTCATTTAGGAGTTTATATAAAAGGAAAAATAAGAATATTAGTTTCCAGTTTTCAGGCTTTAACCTGGAGACTGTTAGGAGTATTAGGTAATCTTGAGTCTAGCAGACATAAGCCATTTCTTGGGATACACCATTTTGTGTACAACTGAGAATGATATTATTATTTGGCTAAGATTTCCAGGATAGAGAAGTCATCTGGGTAAGAAAAGAGCATTAACAACTGCTTGAGTTACTATTACTCTCACCATATGTAACATCAAATGCTATCCTAATCCACCATCCCCTTACTATTACATATTTTTTCAATTGAAATAATAGCCAAGTATGAAATCATTACCTTGCTTTAAACATTCTTAAGATTTAACCTATTCCAATATTTAAGAGTTGAAAGATCATCAGGTGGACCTTTTTTACTCTAAAAAATGCTTAAAAACGTTTACTTATTTTTAAGAGAACTGACTGCAAAGGTTGTGTACACACAAACCAACACACACATTAATAATCAACTTCCAACTAGCATAATTCTTAAAAAGCTGAAAATATCTACTGAAGTTAAAATTTAGTGATATATTTATAATGTCACAACAAAATAAAGTGTTCCAAAAGATGTCCAAAAATATTTACATTAAAGGGTTTAAAGCCCATGTCACACTGAACCAACGGATGCAAAGAGGTTGTAAAACAGACAAAAAAGCTTGCCATCCGTTGGAAAACGCGATGCATCCATTGTGTACTCAATGCGTACGTCTTTCATACACTCTGTCAAACATCCGTCTACTGCTATTTCATCCGCTCAAAAACTTTTGAGCTGCACAAAACTTTTTGAGCAGATGAACTTTCCGCCACGTACGATCTACATCTGCAACACATACGGGCAACAAATGTTCTAAGTCCGTTGTCATCCATTACATGTTCGATGTATCCTCTCGGCATCCTCTGGCCATCCGCACAACTCACATCCGCTGCAGCAGAAAACGGAAAGAAGGAGGAAGCGAAAGGTACACGGAACGTCCACACAGCGTTAGTACCATGGACATAGAAAGGATGTAAGCAGATGCATATCGTATATAAAGCATTAAAACGGACAAAACATTCGTATATAAGACGTATCTCGGATATTTAGGATGTCTGGAGGATGTCTAGAGTATGTGGAAGGGCACCTAGCAGAAAACCGACATTTCCTATAAAAAGGGGGAGGAAATCACCTGGATCTCACTATCAGTCCAGCAGCCCTGGTGTGCAGACCTCTTCTGCCTTCCTCTTCCACATCATCCATTGATCTCCACCATGGATCATCGCACACTCCTTTTGGTAGCCGCCATCATTCAACACCAGAACCAAGCCCTCTTCAGAATGTTTCACCTTTTCTACACAAGGGGAAGAAGGAGACATCCAAGAGCTGTCTGGGTCTGAAGATGGATTGGGAGAAGAGTGGAGTTTGGACTCTATGATAAGCTGATAGTGGAGCTGAGGAATGAAGACCCTCGTGCATTCTAGCACTTCATGAGGATGCCACCAGCCACGTTTGACGAAGTTGTGGAGTGTCTGAGACCCAGGTTGACCAAGGCAAACACCAACTTCCATCCCAGCCTGGACCCTGGACTGAAGGTGGCACTGACTCTGTGCCACCTGGCCTCTGGGACCACGTACAGAAACATGCAGTATGCCTGGAGGGTGCCACACAACACCATGAGCATTGTGGTCAGAGAAGTGGTACAGGCCATCATCGAAGAATACATGGAGGTTCTCCTCCAGTGTCCCACCACTGAAGAAGGCTGGAGGAAAGTTGCAGAGCAGTGGTATCAGAGGTGGAACTTCCCCCACACCGTTGGAGCCATAGATGGGAAGCATGTGGCCTGCAAAGCTCCACCCAACTCAGGGTCCAATTATTTCAACTACAAGAGCTTCTTCAGCATCATCCTCTTTGCCATGGTTGATGCTGACTACAAGTTCATGAACATTGATGCTTCAGGCAACGGGTCAGCTTCAGATGCCCAGATATACAATGCCAGTGACCTCAAGGGTAGGTTGGAACGCAACCTCATCATGGGTTTCCCAGATCCAGACCCCCTCCCAATGACACAAAAGATGTGCCCTACTTCATCATGGGTGATGACGCTTTCTCCCTCAGAACCTACCTCATGAAACCCTACAGTTCCAGATACCTCACCCGTGAAGAGAGGATCTCCAACTACAGGCTGTCCAGGGCAAGACGGGTGGTGGAGAACACCTTTGGCATCCTGGCCAACAGGTTGCAGGTACTTCTCACCACCATGCAGCATCGCCCACAGACCATGAGGAGCATCGTGGAAGCTTGCTGCATCCTGCACAATCTCATGCGCACCCGCTACCCAGTGTTGCAGAACAAGCTTGTGGACCGTCAACAAGGCAATGGCGACATGGAGCCTGGTGAATGGAGGCAAGGACGAAACCTGATAGACACTGTGGATGTGCAAACCCCAACACATCCAAGGGGATGGGCCCCAAGGCTCACATGGAGGGAAGAAGCAGCGCAACCTCCTGGAACACTGGTGCAACTCCCCAGCTGGAGCAGTGGAGTGGCAAGACAGGATGGTAGATGCTTAATGGATGCTTCCTTCAGCCTGTCTCATCACACTGATGAGATTGTGCCATGTATGTTGAGTGGCCTTATAATGAATAGGGCATTAATAAAGAGTTTTGTTTAAGTTGAAATGTATTGATCAATGATTAAATTGTTATTGATAATAAAGAGCCATATGTGTGGCAGCTGGGAGGGTGGACCATACAGTCCCACTATGCTTGCACTGGAGGTTTATCTATCCCAGAACTATCCTTAACCCACAACTATCCTTACCCATCCCACAGCTATCATTACCCATCCCACAGCTATCCATCCCACAGCTATCCTTACTCATCCCACAAGCATGCAAAGGCTTTTTTCAAAGTTTTCCCCAACACTTTATTAAGTAAAAAAATGAACCAAGTGTGTGAAGCAAAGATAACCTTTATTAATAACAAACTGTATGACTTTATTAAAAAGCAAAATGACCCAAGTAAAATGTCTTAAGCAAAGATAAAGTGAACAGGTAACAACTCAGTCTCTGGCACTCTTCTCAGTCACTGTGAGGCGTGCCCATGGTCTCAGATGTAAAGGGGCCAGGGACTGTGGAGGTGTCTGTGGCTGGAGTGCTGGTCTGAGGCACCATTGGGGTGCCTGGCCCCAAGAGTACAACAGGAGATGGTGTGTGCAGGAAGCTCTCAGAGAGCTGACTCAGTCCCGTGAGGTTGAGAGGCACTTCCTCAAGTACCTGGGACGTGAGGCCCAAGACTGATGACAGATGTTCTGAGGAAGGGCTTGGCTGTGGGGTGGAGGAAGGAGGAGTGTAGTGGGGCTTTCTGGTATGCAGCTGGGTCAGGTGAGACGTCTGTGGCGTCTGTGGCATCTGAGGAACCTGGGTCTGGACTGGGAAGGGCTGCCTCTGCTGTGGGAAGTCCTGGTAGTGGTAGGCTTGGTAGGCGAGGGGCTGCTGAAATCCGTGGAAGGGCTGTGACATCGCCTGGGGTGGAGGAGCAGACCTGGAGTGGGTAGGAGCAGGTTCAGCTGGGCCTGGAGGGTGGTGCAGAAGAGCTGTGATCCTCTCCTTCATCACTTGGTACTGGGCCTCGGGAAGGTCCATGAAGGTCTGGCTCATGTACGTGATGAAGGGCTTGCGGTTGGAGGATGGTATGTCAAAGTGGACCAGCTGGGAGAGGAGATCTGTGCTGGCTTTGATTGTGTCCCTGATCTCCAAGAGGACAGTGTGGCTCTGTCCCTCCGGTCTGCCTCTCTGCCTGCTTTCTGTGGAGGTGGAGCTGGGGGTGGGTCTGGGTTGGTCTCTGGTGGCTGCTTCTTCTTGCTCCATCTGAGACAGGGGATCCTCCACGTCCTCTGGCATGGGGAGTGCAGCTGTCGGGGGGGGGTCTCTGTTGTGGGGCCCTCCAAAGACACCTGTCTGGACACGGTAGCTGTCTCTTGGCTTGAAGAGGAGTGGCTCTCTGTGGGCTGTCTCAGGGAGAGGGTTGACAGAGGGGCTGCCCCTCGGTGGCGGATCTCACCCTCCAGGAAGCTGCACCTGGTCATGCAGCAGGGCTTTGTGGTCCTTGGGGCTGGTCCACCACAGCAGCAGCAGCAGGAGAAGCAGCAGCAGCAGGAGAAGCAGCAGCAGCAGCAGGAGAAGCAGCAGCAGCACCAGCAGGAGAAGCACCAGCAGCAGCAGCAGAAGAAGAAGCACCAACAGCAGCAGCAGGAGAAGCACCAGCAGCATCAGCAGGAGAAGCACCACCAGCAGCAGCAGCAGAAGCACCAGCAGCAGCAGCAGAAGCACCAGCAGCACCAGCAGCAGCAGCAGCAGAAGTACCAGCAACACCAGCAGCAGCACCAGCAGGCGAAGCACCAGCAGCAGCAACACCAGGAGCAGCAGCACCAGCAGCAGAAGCACCAGCAGCTTCAGAGTCAGCGCCAGGGGGTGGGATGGTGGTTTTGTCCTTCTTGCCAGGGCTGGCAGGAGTAGGCACAGGCTTCCTCTTCTTCCCCATGGTGTTCTCTCAGGATATCTCTGGCAGCAGGTCTTTCCTCTGAATGCTGACTGCTTGCGAGCTGCATCCTTTTATATCCGCGGAGCTTATGCAGTTCATCCTCCCCGCATGCAGAGTGATCGTTTTGCATCCGTTACGCATCCGCTATGCATCCTATAGGCGTCCGTGATGCATCCACGTCATCCGCTACGCATCCGCTACGAATCCGCTCCTTCCGCTATGCGTCCGCTTCGCTGTTCTCCCCCGGAAGCCCTGCGGATGTGTCATCCGCTTCCATCCGCTAGACTTCCTGTGAACATCTGCTTTACATCCCTGCTACATCCTCCCCCCCCGTCCGTTCCTTTCCGTTGTTGTCCGCTCTGTTTATGCAAATTTGGGGCACTTTTGAGAGCGGATAAGAACGGATGGAAAATTTGTTCGTCCGCTGTGTCCTTTTTACATATGTTTTGCATCCGTCGGCCAGTGTGACCTAGCCTTTATAAACAGTATAGTCAAGGATATTCTGAACATTACAATATTCATGGAAATATATTTGCGTAAAATATTTTTATAAACAGGATATTCAAACAAGATAAAACCCGAATTAATGCTGTATATGAAGCTTGAAACCAGTTTTTCAAAATGTCAAGACCACTTTACTTACAATGCACAAGTTGGTGGAATATAGTCCTGTAGTATTATTGTGTGCACACATTCAAAAGGGTTATGTCTCCAGTTTCTCTTGCAAATTTCTTTAAGTCTGTCTTCAGTTTTTTTTTATGACAAAAACAAAAAAGGATGTGGGCATGGCTAGATTTGTCTAATGCTACTCAGTAGACTTTGAGCTCTAATTAGGATAATTAGATGTTCATTTTGAAGAGAAAAGCTAGAATAAAAATAATACATAAAAGCTATAAGAGTTTTCCTTTTCTGGTCAAATCAAATGCCAACCTTGAATTGTATTATTAAAAGTAGACTTCTACAATAGATCAATATAAATAGCAAAGAAACACTGATAAACATTAGAGATATCACTCTTGTATTACATTACTAGATTTTTAAATGAACAACTATACTCCTAATGAGTGATATCTCAGCCTAGAAATCAGGGGATTAAAAAGCAGCTGTGTGGCTTTCTTATATTGAAAATTGATTACACTTCATTCAATAAAGTTTTGAAAATGACTAAGACCTGAGACACAGTCATGAGCAAAAAGCTGTAGAATAGAAGTAGTAGGTTCAATTTTGATGAAGTTAATTGTTCTTTCTCCCACTGATTAGACTGAAATTTCAATTAGCCACGACTAACTAGTTTTAATGATTTCAGTAGGACCTCAGCATGACTAATAGAATTTAGAGCCAAACCATAATTTACCACATAAGATTTCTTTAGAGATTTTTGTGTAATAACAATTAATTTTGCTGGTTTTTATAATATGTAGGCTGGAACTTTAAGGACTTAACTTTATCTTGATTGTGTCTATTAAACAAAATATTTCACAATTATGTCAATGTTTTGTACTGAGGTGCTTCAAAATTTTAAACTCTTAATTCTTGCATCTGTAAAAATCAATATAACAACCCATGTTGTGTCTGATGTAGCAATACAATACATAAAGAAGTAGCCATGCACGTTGAGAGATGGAAGTTCTACAGATAGTTCTCAATTAATGACCTCTTGTTCAATAACTATTTGAACATATAAAGGTACATTTGAATGACTGGTTCTCAAAGTTCTGGCAATCACAAACATATGACTGGTGCGTCCGGCAACTGGCTTATATTTCTGACTATTACAGAGTCCTCAGTACTGTGCTCACAATTTGCAGCCTCCACTACTGGTTTCCCTTAAACAAAATCAATGGGGAAGCTAGTAGGAAGTCGAAAGTCAGTCATGTAAAGTCCACACTTAATGACTTGTGGTGATTTGTTTAAACCCAGCAACCAGAAACTGCTAGAATTGCCGTTGCTAAACAGCACAGTTACTTGAAATCAGAGAATTCTGCTGTGAAATCTACCAATGTGTGTTCCATTCCCATTGGACCTTCCTTACTGTTAATTCCAGCATCAAAGAAAATATACCAGAACTTTTAAAAAATCTTTCTCTTCAAAAATAAACAAAAAACTAAGGAAATAAACTGCTCAAAATAGTAAACCATCAATAATAACTACATTTTTTTTTAAAAAAGGCTTATTTTAGGGAATTCACATTTCAAAGCCCCGCATGATAATTTACCTGTTAATGACTGAAAATCAGGTGTGTTGTAATTTTTAAAGGCTTGAGGCAAGTCCTCCCATATCTTTCATTGGCTTACAGTATAATTTTAATATTAGAGAGATGAGTACAACATAATATCAGAGGGATAAGGAAGAGAGTAGGCTTGACCTTGTCATTATCAGACCTTTGCATACATGATTACATTTCCCAACAATCAGCTGTCAACTAGGGTGGCTGATCAAATCCGTTTTCTGGAATATTTTAAATACTGTAACTAATTATCCCAAATGTTGTCTGCATGACTCTGGGATTCTGAACTTATTTGAATTCTTGCCTTCTGCATTTCATTCCTTCCCATCTTTTATTGCAAGATCAGCAGATTGGATTGTTAATTCATCTTCAGTTGGGTTTCCATAGCTTCATTTTACAGATAAAACCTTTGAATTTTACTTAACTTTGGAACTTCATTAAAAGTGTACCATACTGCTTTATTAAATCACAATATTATTTTAGTGATACAAGAATTTGAAATTACTTATCATCTTATTTCTATGTCTTTTATAAGCATGAATTTAAATGCACCAACTAATCAAGAATAGAAGGCAATAACTGATAAAGCAGCTTTTTCTAGAAAAGTGTGTCAGAATCCATAGTTTACATGCTTATATACTATAGCTTTCAAAAGGTTTCTAAAGCTGGTTGTATTATTGAAGTGCTGTTATAATTGGGAATTTTTTTCTGTTTTTTTGAAACCAACTTTCTTATAATGTAAGTCTATTATTGTTTTCTACACTCCTAATCCTCTTTTCTATCATCTTTTTCATAAATGGAATTGAAGCCCAATTTTTGCAGAGAATGATTATAAACTTTCAAATCATTTGCATTTTCACTGTATCATTGGCATATTGGAAGGTTATTGATGTTTTTCCCCTCAATTTTAAAATGATACTCATATTCTTGTAATGCAGTTTCTCCCAATATTTGTTCATCGTATAGGTTAATTAAACAAGATTGGCCTTGTCCTTTCCCTTTTGTCAAGTTGAAGCCGCCAGTTTTGTTATGTTACATGTGGACTGTGGTTGCCTGTCCTGAATGTAAGTTTCCTAAGAATACAGTAAGATATTCTGGGACATTAATATTGGATTCTTATCAGAAGGTTATTGCATTTTTTGTATTTACAAAATCTTTGGAATTTATTTCTTTTGAAATAAAGAAATAATTTTGATTGAAATATCCAGAGAATGGCAATCATTTTGCTAAGAATGTACATTGTTGCTCTGTGTAATTTAATCAGGGAACAAAGCAGAAAGAAAGAGGAAAAACATTTTCTGGATACTTCGATCAAAATTATTTCTTTATTTCAAAAGAAATAAATTCCAAATATTTTGTAAATACAAAAATGCAATAACCCTGTGATAAAAGTCCAATATTAATGTAAATCAAATGGAAGCAATTCACCATTAAAAACCTGCCATATTTCCTTCAGGGAAAATGAAAGTTATTCAAAACAATAAATAAATCAAATGGGAAAAGAAAAAAAGAACAGCTAGATGGGTTCACATCTGTCCAAAAGTTGTCTGGGGAGATTCCTAAGTGCTCCCATTCAAATCCAGGGAGTAGCACTGCCAGAGAACCAGCGTTGGTAGCAAGATCAGCAGATCATTAGCAAGAGAGAAAAAAGCCCCTTACTCTTCAGCAACCATCTTGGGGAGGAGTCTCCCAGATATTCTTATAAAGAATATCTTCTAAAATGCATCTCTATTGTACAGAATTTCAGAATACACCTTCCAATTTGGTTTGGGTTTTTTCCCTTTCCTCTCCATTGGAGTTCTTCAGTTGAATAGTTTGAATTTGGAACTTTCTCCTGAGTTTGGAAATCTTTCAAAAGACATTCCTTGTTTTTCCATGTCTCTTTTCATCTATAATGTTTTTGCAAATATTATATACTGTAATTCTTTTTTGACATCTTTTTGAACTCCTTCCTAAGATCTTTGTCTTTCTTGGCGGTAGCTTCTCTTCTTTTTGCCATTTTCCAGTTTATTCTTACATCCAGATTGCTTTTTTCTATTTCTTGCTCTTTGTCCTGTCATATTCATTTCTAACATGTCTATGGTTTCATTACATTGTTCCTCAGGTTTCCTATCACTGAAGTTTAGGACTTCAACCTGATTCCTGATGTTCTCCTTATGCATGTTGGATGTTTGAGATCACATCATGGAAATTGGTTGGCTTTGTTCTTCTTTAGTTTGATTTTAAACTTGCACATGAGCAGTTTGTGAGTTGATCCACAGTCAGTCCTTAGATATCTTTGCTGTCATAACTGAGTTCTTCCATCTCCCTCTCCCATTGATATAATTTCTTTTTCTCATCATTGTTTAGGGCATAAACCTGAATAAACCTCATGTTAAAAAATTGTCTACAAAGACTATTTGGTATTGACTGCCCTGTACCCAAATATTCTTTTTACCATATCTTTAGTTGTGAAAACAGCATCATATCCTCTTTGTTTTTCATGTCCTTAATACTAAATACTATAATTTTCTAAATGAAAATGCTCTATTCCAGTCTCTCACAAATCACTGATATCCAAGATTCAATGCATAGTCAGTTCATTTCATTTTTCTTTGTCTGATTCATGCTTCTTATTATCCATATTCCTGTTGTAATTCAGTGATTGAAGGTTTAGATTTTCCTTTCCTGCATCATCAGCAACTAAGTGTCCCAAAAGCTTTAATCTAGCCATTAATAAACACCATTAGTACTTCAAAAGATTCTCAGCATTTTCTCAATAGCATGTTGATTACCATCTGACCTGAGAGCCCCATTATCTGATGCCTGCTCTGTTTAGTTGGCAGTTGAAATGACTTTCATCTGAGTGACTATGCTAGGAGTGTATACTTTTGTCAAATACTCCTGACATTTTTTGCTCATCTCTACCAAGAATTCCCTGCGACCTAGCTAGACTTGATGGGGAAGTTATATAATTCAAAATGAAAATTAATAAAATTAGTCTGACATTATTTATTGTTGGCAAATTCATGTTGTCACTAAATAATTGCATTAGTTTTAAGGTGTTTCACAACCTGAATTTTATTATTTGTCCCAGTGGATAATCACTTAAATATGATCCAGTACTATGATACAGTTGCCAAAAAAATGAATGCAGTCCTAGGCTGTATTAACAGAGAGATAGAATCAAGATCACATGAAATGATAACACCACTTTATAATACCTTGGTGAGACCCCACTTGAAATACTGCATCCAGTTTTGGTTGCCACGATATAAAAAAACATTGAGAATCTAAAAAGAGTGAAGAGAAGGAGGCTAAAACATGAAAAACATCCTGTTCTTATGATCCTATCCTGGCATGAGTGCTTGCGCACAGGAGGTGGCGTGTGCACATGTGCACACGCACGCCCCATTCCATCTTGGCATTTGCATATGTGCCTGCCTCCTGTGCACATGCTCACCTGCTGGGATGCGATGGGCTAGGCCAAAGAGAAGCAGTCCAACCCCTTACCATTTCCAGGTTGGCCGTGCTGGCCGATCTGACCACATGCGGTCCACAGGCCTTGAGTTTGACACCTCTGCTGTAACTGTTCTTCATATATTTTAGCCTCCAGTCCCCTAATCATCATTTCTGCACTCTTTCTAGAGTCTCAACATCTTTTTTATAGTGTGGTGACCAAAACTGGATGCAGAATTCTAGGTATAGTCTTACTAGGCTTTATAGAGTCGTATTAGTACCTCAAGTGATCTTGATTGAATCCCCGTTAAGCCCATGTCACACTGCACCAACGGATGGAAAGAGGATGTAAAAGGGAGAGAAACACTTGCCATCTATTGGTTAACGCGATTCATCCGTTTTGTACTCACTGCGTCCGTTTTTCATCCTCTCTATCCATCCAGCATCCGTCGACTGAGGTTCCATCCGCTCAAAAAGTTTTGAGCTGCTCAAAACTTTTTGAGCGGAAAATGTATCCAATGCGTCCGTTCTGCATCCACAACGCATATGGGGAACATCCGTTCTACATCCGTCGTCATCCGTTACGCGTCCGCTATATCCGCTAGGCATCCGCTGCACATCCGTGCAACTCAAATCCTCTCCAGTGGAAAGCAGACACAGGGAGGAAGCGAAACGGATGTGGAACGGATGCGCAGCGTAAGTAGCATGGACGGAGAAAGGATGAAAGCGGATGCAGCTCGCATACAAAGCATTTAAAACAGAAAAAATGTTCGCAGAGGGGACCTATCTCAGATATTAAGGATGTCTAGAGGATGCCTAGAGGATGCAAAAGGACACATAGTGGAAAACCTATATTGCCAATAAAAAGGGGGAGGAACTCACCTGGATCTCACTTTCAGTCCAGCAACCCTGCTGTGCAGACCTCTGCAGCCTTCATCTGGCTCTTGCTCTTCCACAGCATCCATTGATGTCCACCATGGATCGTAACACAGTCCTTTTGGTAGCCACCATCCTTCTGCAACAGTGCGAAGCCATCTACAGGCTCTGTGAACTCTACTTCGGAAAGAAAAAGAGGCGGCCAAGAAGTGTCTGGGTCCGAAGATGGATCGGGAGAAGAGCAGAGTACGGACTGTACAACAAGCTGATGGTGGAGCTCAGGAACGAAGACCCTTGTGCATTCCAGAACTTCATGAGGATGCCTCCAGCCATGTTTGACGAAGTTGTGCAGCGGCTGACACCCAGGTTGACCAAGCAGAGCACCAACTTCCGACCCAGCCTGGACCCTGGGCTCAAGGTGGCACTACCTGGCCTCAGGGGCCACCTACAGGAGCATGCAGTACGGCTGGAGGGTGCAACACAACACCATCAGCATTGTGGTCAGAGAAGTGGTGCAGGCCATCATCGAAGAATACCTGGAGGAGCTCCTCCAGTGCCCCTCCACTGAAGAAGGCCGGAAGAAAGTTGCAGAGCAGTGGTATCAGAGGTGGAACTTCCCCCACACCGTTGGAGCCATAGATGGGAAGCACGTGGCCTGCAAAGCTCCAGCGAAGTCGGGGTCCACTTATTTCAACTATAAGGGCTTCTTCAGCATCATCCTCTTCGCCATGGTCGATGCTGACTACAATTTCATGTACATTGATGCTTCAGGCAATGGGTCAGATTCAGATGCCCAGGTATACAACACCAGTGACCTCAATGAGGGGCTGGAAGGCAACCTCATCATGGGTTTCCCAGATCCAGACCCCTGCCCAACGACACGCAAGATGTGCCCTACTTCATCGTGGGTGATGACGCCTTCTCCCTCAGAACCTACCTCATGAAGCCCTACACTTCCAGACTCCTCCCCCGTGAAGAGAGGATCTTCAACTACAGGCTGTCCAGGGCAAGGCGGGTGGTGGAGAATGCCTTTGGCATCCTGGGCAACAGGTTCCAGGTACTTCTCACCACCATGCAGCATTGCCCAGAGACCGTGAGGAGGATCGTGGAAGCTTGCTGCATCCTGCGCAATCTCATGCGCACCCGCTACCCAGTCTTGCAGAACAGGCTCGTGGACCTCCAACAAGGCAATGGGGACATGGAGCCTGGGGAATGGAGGCAAGGGCAAAACCTGATAGACACTAAGAATGTGCAAGGACCCAACAGAGCTTCACGTGAAGGGAAGAAGCAGCGCAACCTCCTGAGACACTGGTGCAACTCCCCAGCTGGAGCAGTGGAGTGGCAAGACAGGATGATAGATGATTAATGGATGCTTCCTTCAGCCTGTCTCATCACTGATGAGATTGGGCCATGTATGTTGGGTGGGCCTACAATGAACAGGGCATTTAATAAAGAGTTGTGTTTATGTTGACATGTGTGGATGATTGATTACATTATTATTGATAATAAAGGGCCATAGGTGTGGCACCTGGGAGGGTGAACCATACAGTCCCACTATGCTTGCACTGGAGGTTTATCTATCCCACAGCTATTACCCATCCCACAGGTATCCCTGCCCATCCCACAGGTATCCCTGCCTATCCCACAGGTATCCCTGCCCATCCCACAGCTATTACCCATTCCACAGGTATCCCTGCCCATCCCACTGCTATTACCCATCCCAAAGGTATCCCTGCGCATCCCACGGCTATCCTTACACATCCCACAAGCATGCAAAGGCTTAAACCATTTCTAAAAGTTACCACCAAGACTTTATTTAATAAAATAAATGAAGCAAGTGTGTGAAGCAAAGATAATCTTTATTAATAACAAGCTGTAAAAGAAAAATGACCTAAGTCAAGTGTCCAAAGCAAAAATAAAGTCAACAGGTAGCCACCCAGTCTCTGGCACTCTTCTTGGTCACTCGGAGGCATGCCCAGTCTCAGGGGTGAAGGGTCCAGGTGCTGTGGAGGTGGCTGCTGCTGGAGTGCTGGTCTGAAGCGCCACTGGGGTGCCTGGCCCCGAGAGGACAACAGGGGATGGTGTGTTGAGGAAGCTCTCAGACAGCTGGCTCAGCCCTGTGAGGTTGAGAGCCCCTTCCTCCATGACATGAGGTGTCAGCCCCAATACCGATGACAGATGTACTGAGGCCGGGCTTGGCTGTGGGGTGGAGGAAGGAGCAGTGTAGTGGAGCTGTCTGGTCTGCAGCTGTGTGAGGACTGGCGTGGGTGGCATCAGTGGCGTGGGTGGCATCAGTGGCACGGGTGGCATCCGATGTACCTGTGCCTGGACTGGGAAGGGTTGCCTGTGCTGCTGGACCTCCTGGTAGCTGTAGCCTTGGTAGGAGAGGGCCTGTGGAAAGCCTTGGAAGGGCAGTGACATCACCTGGGGTGGAGGAGCAGGCCTGGACTTGGTGGGAGCAGGTTCATCTTGGTCTGGAGGGTTGTGAAGAAGATCGGTGATCCTGTCCTTCACCACCTGGTACTGGGGTTCCACCATGTTCATGAGGGTCTGGTTGACATAGGTGAGGAAGGGCTTGCAGTTGGAGGATGGGGCGTCGATGTGTACCAGCTGAGAGAGGAGATCTACGCTGCTCCTGATGGTGTCTCTTATCTCCAGCAGGACAGTGTGTCTCTGCCCCTCCGGTTTGCCTCTCTGCCTTTCTGTGGAGGTGGAGCTGGGGGTGGATGCGGGTTGGGCTGGGGTGGAAGTGCCATCTCCTTTCTCCCACTGCGTCAGGGGGTCCTCCATGCGCTCCGCCACGGGTAGTACAGCTGTCGGGGGGGGGGGTCTCCGTCATGGCACGCTCCATAGACACCTCCCTGGAGACAGGAGCTGACTCTTTGCCAGAAGAAGACTGGCTCTCAGCAGGCTGCCTGAGAGAGAGGGTTGTGAGAGGGGCTGCTCCTTGGTGGCGGATCTCACCCTCCAAGAAGCTGCACTTGGCCATCACGTAGGTCTCTTTGTCCGTCAGCTTGACCGCGGCCTGGCCAGATTTCTTGAGGTGCAGCTTCCCGTACCAGGTGTGCATGTGCTTCCACCAGCCGAGGAGCACCTCCGAAGTGTAGCCCAGGCTCTCCGCCTTCTCTCTCCAAGCAGCCTGCTTCCTTTTGGTGTCGCGATAGGGCCTGTGTCCCTTCCGCCGTAGATACTCGTTCTCCCTCAGCCACTCCAGCACCTCCTCCTCATGTTCCTCTTCTATGTTGTATTGCCTCCTCTCCCGTTCACGCATCTGCCTCTTCCTCCCTTTGGCAGGGCCATATGGGCCCTCATCAGAGGGGCTTCGAGGTTGTAGGGGCTGCTCCTCTACACCACCACCAGCAGCAGCAGCAACAACAGTAGCAGCAAAAGCAGGACCAGCAGCAGCAGCAGGACCAGCAGCACCAGCAGCACCAGGACCAGGAGCAGCAGCAGGACCAGCTGGACCAGGAGCACGAGCAGGACCAGGAGCACGAGCAGGACCAGGAGCACCAGCTGGACCAGCAGGACAAGGAGCAGCGCCAGCAGAGTAAGCACCAGCAGGACCAGCAGGACGAGGAGAAGCGCCAGCAGAGTAAGCACCAGCAGAAGCACCAGCACCAGGAGCAGTGCCAGCAGAGTAAGCACCAGCAGAAGCACCAGCACCAGGAGCACCACCAGCAGAAGCAGCATCAGCAGAAGCACCACCACCAGAAGATCGAGCCCGGGCAGCAGAAGCCCCAGCAGAAGCCGAGTCAGGGCCAGGGGATGGGAGGGTGGCCCTGTCCCTCTTGCCAGGGCTGGTAGCAGATGGCAGAGGCTTCCGTTTCTTCCCCATGGTTGCTGGCTGGCTGGCTGGCTGGCTGGCTGGCTGGCTGGAGAGCTGTGTCTGGAAGCAGGTCTTTCCTCAGAATGGTGACCTGCTTGGGAGCTGCTTCCCTTTATATCCGCGGGGCTGACGCAATGCATCCTCCCCGCATGCACAGTGAATGCTAGGCATCCGCTAGGCTTCCGCTAGGCATCCACTAGGCTTCCGCTGTGCATCCGCTTCATCCGCTCGGCATCCGCTGTGCATCCGCTTCATCCGCTCGGCGTCCGCTCTGCATCCGCTCTTTCCGTTCCGCGCCCGCTTTGCTGCACTCGCCTGGAAGCCTTGTGGATGTGCCATTCACTCTCATCCACTTCCATTCGCTAGGCTTCCATGGAGCATTCGCTTTCCATCCGCCCTACGTCCTACCCCCGTCCGTTCCTTTCCGTGTTGTCCGCTCTGGTTATGCAAATTTTTGCCCCTTTTGAGAGCGGATAACAACAGATGGAACATTTTTCTCGTCCGCTGTGTCCTTTTTACAAACGTTTTGCATCCGTCGGCCAGTGTGACAGGGCCTTTAATGGAATTTAGGATTGCATTGGCTTTTTTTGGCTGTCACTGTACACTGTTGGCTCATATTTAATTGGTTGTCCACTAAGACTCCAAGATCCCTCTTACAGTTATTGCTATTAAGCCTGGTTTCTCCCAATCTGCAAATTAGGTAAGTTCCCCTCCTATTCCTTCATCTTAGTCATTTATGAAGAAGATATTAAAGAGTAATGGGCCTAAGACAGAACCTTGTGGTACTGCACTGCTTTTTTCCCTCCATGTAGATGTAATACTGTTAGGTTTTAATAAAGTTTGTGAGCAAGTTTTAAATCCATCTGATCGCAATGCTATCTATCCTACTTTTTTCTAGATTACCAAGAAGTAGGTTGTGGTCTCTCTTGTCAAATGCCTTGCTGAAATCTAAGTATGCTACTTCCACAGCATTTCGCTGGTCTACTAATTCACTATGTCAAAGAATGAAATAGAATTGGTTTAGCATGATCTCTTTTTAACAAACATGTGATGACTTCTAGTTATTACTTCACTCATTTCTAGATCTTCACAGATCTGTTTTTTGATTATCTTTTCTTGTATCTTCCTGGATATTGATGTCAGGCCAATTCAGGGGTGTCAAACTCAAGGTCTGGGAGCCAGAGCCAGTCTGTGGAGTGTTTAGATCTGGCCCATAGGGCCGCCTGGAAATAGTGAATGACCAGCCTGTGGTGCCTGTGCCAGCAAAAACGGAGCTCCCCAAAGCCGCACAGTCTTCCAGAGCTCTGTTTTCACTGGCAGAGGGTTGCAGGGAACCATCCCAGATGAAAATGGAACTTGCAAGGGGCCATACGTGGCCCCACAAACTTCATTTTCGCTGGCAGACAGAGGCCTCCCAGCCGAAAAAGGAGTTCGGGAGCCTGTTTCTGCTGGCAGAGCACTCAGGCCACCACAGGTGCCCCCCAGCACAAGTTGATGTCATGCTGACCACACCTACCATGGCCACACCCACTCTGGGCTCCTGAAGTGAAGCACAAACCTGATGCAGCCTTCAAATCGAGTTTGACTCCCCTGGGCTAATTGGTCTGTAGTTTCCTGAGACTGTTTCCCCCCCCCCTTTTTTTTTGAAGATGGAAACCACATCAGTTCTTTTCCAGTCCTCTGGTAGTTCCCCGATGCTCCAGGGTTTTTGAAAGATATGGTACAGTGGTTCTGAGATGACATCTGCCAATTCCTTTAGAACTCTGGAATGTAATCAGTCAGATCCCAGTGATTTATATTCATTAAGATTAGGCAGATGTTCTCTAACCATTTTTTTGCTTACTTTAATTTTTATTTCTAAGCTGTCTTTTTGCAGTTATGTTTTTAGTAGGTATAGTTTCTTTTTGTGGGAAGACCAATGCAAAGAATGAGTTAAGCAACTCTGCTTTCTCTCTGCTGCCTGTTATTTCTTTGTCATCTCTCTCTTTAGTGGACAGACTGTTTCCTTGATTTTTTTCTTATTTTGTATATGTTGGAAGAAACTTTTTTTTTATTATCTTTGACTTTTGTTACAAGCCTTGGTTCATTCTGAACCTTTGCTTTCCTGACTTTGCCTTTGCAGATTTTATCTATCTGCTGATATTCTGTCTTAGTTATTTGTCCCTCTTTCCATTTTTTGTACTTGTCCTTTTTGTCTTTCAATTTCTCAGATAGATCTTTGTGCAGCCATGCTGGTTTCTTCTTAGATTTCTTGTTTTGCTTTTTCAGTGGTTCTGTGCTGGACTGGGCTTTTATGATCATATTTTTCAGTTTCCCAAGCTTTTTGAATTGTTTTCCATCTTTAAGATTTTCATCCAAGGAATCTTTCTCAAGTTTGCTCTTTTAAAATATAAGACTCTGGTATCATTGTGTTCTATTGCTTGTTTGCATTGTTTTGAATTTTCATATGACATGGTCACTCTCACCCAGGATTCCTGCAGTTTCAGCTCTATCACTTCTTCTCTATTCATGAGAATTAAGTCCAGTATGGCTGTCCCTCTAGCTCCCTTCTCTACCTTTTGGACCAAGTCTGAGGTGAAATCAGAATGAAGGAAGAAATGGAGTGCACAAATTCATAAGAGTGCATCTGATGATCAAACTATGATTTAATAAATGTTTCTATATTTGAAAAATTACAAAAATGTTTTGTGTAGAGAATTGACATCTAACAGGACAGCAAGACAGAAACAATGTACCATTGTAGATTGAATGCAGAATTAAAAAAATTAATGAAGATAATCAAATGGATTTGAGAAACAAATAAAAGAAAAAAGATTAAAATTAAAATCAAGCTAACAGTATCAATAATAACAATAATGATGACAATGACAAGAACTATACATGGAACAAATATGTGTTTTCCAGCATCTAATAAAACAAACATTTGATTATTTCATCATATATAAAAAGTAGGGGACGTAGATCAGGGGTGTTAAACTTGATTTCATTGAGGGCTGCATCAGGGTTGTGTTTGACCTCGGAGGGCTGGGGGTTGTGTGGGACATGGCCAGGAGTGAGTATGGCCATGGTGGACGTGACATGGACTCGTGTCGGTGGCACCTGTGGTGGCCAAGTGCTAAGGCAGGACTTTCCTGAGACTCTCCCTCATTCTCATTATAAACTAACTTCCTTCCTTCCTTCCTTCCTTCCTTCCTTCCTTCCTTCCTTCCTTCC
>BLBF01000031.1:6422109-6433045 GCA_015471245.1 Laticauda colubrina
TCCTTCCTTCCTTCCTTCCTTCCTTCCTTCCTTCCTTCCTTCCTTCCATCCCTCCCTTCCTTCTTTTTCCTTCCCTCGTCATTCTCCTTTCTTCTTCCTTCCCCTTTCCTTACTTTTCCTTCCTTGCTTTCCTTCCCCTCTTTCCTTATTTTTCCTTCCTTGCTCTCTTCCCATCTTTCCTTCTTTTTCTATGCCTTTTCTCCTTTCTGATCCCTTCTTGCATGCTCAAATGCAAAAGGGGAAACATTTCTCTCTTTGTTTTGTTTTTAGTTTGTTTTGATAGCCCTCTGCCAGCAAAAATGGAACGGGGGGGGGGGGGGTGCATGTGGCTCCCCGGGTCTAGTTTTTGGCCTGAATGACCTCCTGTAGCCCTCTGTCTGCAAAAATGGAGCCCAGGGGACACATGTGGTTCCCCCTGAGCTCTGTTTTTGCTGGCAGACACTGTGGGATGGTCCTTTGCTGTTTACATGCTGGCCCCGCAGGCCATATCTAAGCACCCCACAGACTGGATCCTTGAGCTTTGATTTTGATACCCTGACCTAGATGAACAAACTAAACTCCAAATTGGTGGGGGGGACCATTTTTTTTTTTGTCTCCAAATCTCATATTTTCTCATGTTTCTCATCTTGGAACTATCAGTTTGAAGCAACAGTATTGAATTTTTCCTAGCATGAGGAATGAAGACTAGAACTAATTAAAGCTAATTATGTACAAAAATGGCCTAAATGGTAGGATGAAGCAGGCAAATCCAACCCTCACAGATATCTGTCCATAAATTATATATTACTGAACCATGAAGAAAATCTAAAATTGCTGTGTTCTTGTTAAAGAATTGACTTTCTTTTTTGACCATATCTAATCATGCTTCCATTAACCAGTCCCTTTTAGGATTTATAATTTTGGCTACAGCATTTTTGCTTTTTATTATGTAAGTTATTTAAAACAACAATTGCCAGTTCTATAAAATAATCGAAGTGACTTATTTGCCATGATGCTGTTAGGTTTTCAGAAGCAGCTATTTCATCCTGAATAACTCAGTTGTCCATACTTTATATTTGTAGCATTTACTATAGGTGTATAATGGAACTTCACTGTTGTAAATTGGCTTCCCAGGAATCAATTTTTTAATTATCTGTTATTTTAAAAATGTATTCCGTTTTAGCCTTTTCCTTATCATAAAATGTGGAGTCATTTACAGAAATATCTATGATTGTTTTCCATGTTTTATTTTTTTATTTTTAACTTTGAGAATAGACATACTGAAGATTTCCTTGTTTGACAAATTAATTTAGCTGCAGTGCACTAGTGCAAGGAACATATTGCAACATGATTATGGCCTGTTTTCTGGCTTTATTAATACAGAAACCTAAATGATAAACAACACTTGTGTCATTGTCTACACAAATGTAATTTGTTTATGCAGAAGTTCAGTTAATCCTACCATCTGCTTTTCTCAAATGAGAACAGATAATGGAGACACAGCTCCTCACAGGTCTTCAGGCTTTTAAATTCTGATAAAATCAGGATTCTTCACTGGCTCTTGCCACAGCTCTGAATTAAGCCACTTTAAATGTAATTACTGAAGCTGGCTGTACATCAGGAACATCCATTAAAAAAATTGATTGACCATGCTGTTATGGCAGGCATTTTATGAACAAACTATCATGATGGGTCCAGAACTGTAATTTATGAAAGCAAAAAAGCAGGTAAACACTTTATTAGCCATTAATGAGAGGCACACTGGGTAACTAAATTTTGTCTTTTTTAATCAGCTACTTTAAGGAACCTTGGGCCTTGGCCATCTATCATGATCGTTTTAGTGATTTGAAGAAGGAACTCCGTCAAATCTTAGTATCTGCCCAGGTAAAAAAAAAATCCCTCCTATATGCATTTAACATAAGCATTTATTATTGCTGATTATTTGCTTTCATATTTCAACGAATAGGAAGTTTGTAGTTTCTTCTTTACTCTTAAACTATAAAAATCCAGAATATTATCAGAGAAGGTTGGTCTAATAGTTAAGGCACCAAGGGAAAAAGCAGGAGATTGTGAGTTCTAGCCATGATAGCCAGTCATTGTGTTTCAGCTCAATTCACTTCACTGGGTTGTTGTTGTGGGGAAAATAGGAGGAGGAAAGTTTTTGATATTTCTGCCACTTTGAGTTATTTGTTAAAATAATAAAGGTGGTATACAAGCAAACAAACAAACAAATAATTATGAACTTTAGGAAGTTTTATACACAGTTCATATCAATTTCAGTGCCCTGGTGTTTCTGTTACTATACGTGCATTGCATTCTCTTAAATGGATTAATTGCTTTAATTTTCTTAAGAGTAATTACTTAAGAACATAAGAGTCCTACAGGATCAGTTCAACAGTTTATTAATGCAAAGTCCTGTTTCCATAGTTGGCACCGAGAAAGCCCATAGCCAAGCTGTGAAGGTAATTGTTAATAGGGCTGTGTTAAGCATTCAAATGAGGTACTTCTCCACGTATGGGAGGAAGAAGGAAACGGAAAACACCTCTTATTAACTCACAAAGTAGGGTCTCATAGCCATAGCTTGGAAGGCTGCTCCCACATGCCTATACCTGTATGACTGTGCATAATTATACCTGCTTTTCAGCAACTACTGAGCATATTTGATATACGCTCCCCAGATTCACTTGTACAGCTATAGAAATAAAATAAAATAAAAATAGTTTTTGCATTCACTGAATTTTACCAGATGTAGAGTTACTTTGCTTACAAATATTTCATTTCCTGACTAGGTAATCTCATCAGCACTTGTAAGTGTGGAGTTTGTTGCCTGTTTATAGACAGTAGCTTGCCCTACCAGTGTTGGTGGGGATGCTGTTTTCTCCTTGGTAGTTCCTTGATTATTGATTACCCTCCTCTTTGGTCCCTTGGTCCCTGCAGGCCTTTTCTCCCCCATGCCAGATCCCCTCAGGCCTTTTCACTCTACTTGACCCTCACAAGGTTTGGGCCTCCATCCCACCCTCATGCACTTACCTTTTGAAGATCTCTGGAGCTCCAGAGCTTTCTGCAGCGCTACAGAAAGCAGTTTAGGAAAACAGAATGGAGCAGCTCATCCCAGAAGTGGCCACCATTTCAACGTAACCACCAGTAATTGTGGGGACACTTAAAAACGGTGGCCTGGGAAAAGTGGCCTGCCCTCCTTTCCCTATATGAGGTTTTGAGATCTTCAAAAGTGTGCAATGGTGATGGGAGGTGGGGAGCAGGCCTGGGAAGCTGGGATGGGGGTGAGAGAGATGGGGGAGTTGCAACATGCCTGCAGTTAGTTATAAGGGCAAATGGCCACTAAGGCAGTGCAGCAGCTGTAACTTCAAAACAGTATCATAAATAGTTTTTGTGGGGTCTGGTTCTTAAGAGAAATAATCTGTGCTTGTTTATACAAAGTCTACATCTACAGTCAATATACTTATAAGTGGCAGGTGCAATCAAATCTTCAATCTATTGAATAAATGGAAGCATGCATTTATTTTCCCAGTACTGCAATATCAGTCTTTTAGTTGTATAAGAAACCCTAACCCTAACCCATAAAGTCAACTTGGCATGAGAAAAAGGGTCAAATGTTTTTATTACACATTCATAGCATTCTAACTGACATAATTGTTTTCAGAGATACTATATTTTTAGTATATTTAGATGCTAATACTGTCCATCCAAGCAAAGGTTTTAATATATGAATGTTTAATATATGAAAGTTGTCCCAGTTGGAAAATTAACACTGATTATTGACTTCCAATATTTAATACAATAGGTAAGTATGATAATATAGCTCCAGATTTGGAAAGCTGAACTCTCCTTCATTAACTGGTAACTGCATTTTCTATAAAGTTATTCTCTGAATGAAAAATTCATAAAATTTTCTAAACAGAAAATATAATTTCTAAAAATGTTTTCCAGATATATGAACTGGAATTCCTCTCAGAATATGATTTAATCTGAGAATAATATTTATTTTGACAGCATTCACCTTTTCCCAGAAAGGGTTAGGTGAAGGTTTAATTACTTCTTTCGATCAATTTCTGAATAAACCTCTCCATATATTTTATTTATATTACATGTTAGTAATTTAGTTATTTTCTTTAGTATACACATACCAAGATAATTAATGGAAATGGTAAAAAGGCAGAATTAATATTCCTTAAATGAATGGGTAGCTTAACTTATTGGCATTAATTCTGATTTGGGCCAAATATTACAGCAATCTGTTATTTTGCTAAAGGCATCTATCTTTTGCATCAACACTGGGATAGTAGAATGGAGTTTAGAAAATGGGTGTTGCAGATGTAAGAGAAAGAAAAAAATGCAATTCAGTTTTTGCCTTCTTTAATTAATCATGATTTTTAAAAAGAGGAGGCAATAGAAAATCATAGATACAGATGAAAATAACTGATACCTGGACCACTCTCCATGAAAGTTCTAATTTCAAAATATTTGTGAAGTTTCTGAATCTGAAAGCTCCTGGTAGCCTTCATGACTAATAACTCTGAATAAATCCATTTATATTGCAGTCCTAGTTCAAAGTACACAAATGTTATCTAAAATATACTTAGTACAGCATCTCTGTCATACTTTTTGAGGGAAGAGGGATTCTGTGCTAACCATTTTTAGCAAAAGCAGCAATAGAAATTTGGATAAAGATTAATAAATTGTGTTGTAATGGATAGTTTGGGTCTAATGGAATAACTTCTGTATTTTGAGGCAAAAATTCTGTAAGTAAATTAATTGTTCCATTAATAAGTTTTTTTCTATTGATCTTGAATTGACTGTCTATTGGTTTTATAGTATAAGACAAAGTTCTGATCTCAGTTCTTTCAAAGTAGGGGACAGGAGCTAATATGTTACTTTTAAATACGCACATATTCTAGATTAAATGAAGATTTAGATCTTGGTTGCCTTGGTCCTAGGTCTGTGAGCTCTTTACTTTATCTTCCAGCAGGGGGCTCTATAGACTTCAAGTCAAAATTTTCAACTTTGCCAAATTAGTGGTCCCTCATTGATTATAGTAGTTTAAATGAAATTTGTTGTATCTGGTGTGAATGGAACAAATGCATAATTTTTATTCAACTTATTAATTCATTCGATCCTCATTGTAATGCATACCTTCTGAATCAGTATGGTGAAATTTGTCAAGATGTATGAAGATTTGAGGAAACTATAAATCCAGGATCAATGGAAGGTGACCACCATCTGGCCTGTTCATTATCAACTAAAATGAATCCAATAAGTTAAAATCATTGGTTGAAATAATGATCAATCATGTTGGTACCCAATTCCCAAAAAGTATACATAACAATTAACTTACAATTAAGTTAATTTAAGTTAATTTAAGCCCAGTATTCTTCAATAGCTTCAGGGGTGGTATTTCGCAGGTTCTGACCAGTTCTAGAGAACTGGTAGTAGAAATTTTGAGTAGTTTGGAGAACTGACCTCTGACTAGCTCCGCCCCCATCTATTCTCTGCCTCCCAAGTTCCAGCTGATCAGCTGGGTCTTCTTTTGTTGCCCTGCACAGGAAAACAAGCTGGAAAGCAGGTTAGTGGGGTATTGGGTGGGGAAATGGGATTTTGCAGTATCCTTCCCCTGCCACGCCCACCAAGCCAAACCCACCAAGCCACGCCCAGAGAACCAGAAGTAAAAAAATTTGAATCCTACCACTGAATAACTTCATAAATTATTTAGATGAGGGAATAGAAGGGAAACTCATCAAAATTTGTAGAAGACACTAAGGTGGCAGGAATAGCCAACACCCCAGAAAACAAGCTCAGGATCCAAAAAGATCTTGACAGACTTGAACATCAGACTCTATCCAACAAAACTGAAATTTTATCCATCACTGAAATTCAGTGGTGAGGAAAAAAGCAAGGTTTTACACCTAGGCAGGAAAAATCAAAGGTATAAGCACAGATTAGGCAAAACCTGGCTCAAAAACAGTAACTGTGAGAGGGGCCATAAGAGTCCTAGTGGTAGATCACTTAAATATGAGCCAGTGGTGTGCAGCAGCCACCAAAAAAGTTAATACAATCCTTGGTTGTATAAATAGTCATAGAATCAAAATCACGTGAAGTATTAGTACCACTATATAAATCCTTAGTAAGACCCTACCTGGAATACTGCATCCAGATTTGGTCACCATGTTACCAAAAATATGTTGTGACTTGGAGAAAAAGTGCAAAGAAGAGCACCTAAGATGATTAAAGGCCTGGAGACAAAAATATAGGAAGAACGGTTGCAGGAATTGGCTATGGCAGTCTTGAGAAGTCTAAAGAAAAGAAGGACTAGGGGTAACATGATAGCAGTGTTCCAGTATTTGAGGGACTACCACAAACAAGAGGAGGTCAAATTATTTTCCAGACCACTGGAAGGCAAGACAAGAAACAATGGATAGAAACTAATAAAGGAGAGAAACAACTTGGAATTAAGGAGAAACTTCCTAATGGTGACAACAATTAACTTTGCCTTCAGAGGTTGTAGGTGCTTCATCTCTGCAGGTTTTTAAGAAAAGATTGGACATCTGAAATGATATAGGGTCTCCCACTTGAGCAGAGGGTTGCACAAGAAAACCTCCAAGGTCTCTTCCAGCTCTATTCTGATTGAACTTCTAACCCCCAACACACACACACAACCCGCATATACTATATTTTATTCTAACTTTTACTATATACTATCCAACCCACTAGGCAGCTGATAACAACACTGGGACTGCTCTTTACTTTTTATTTATCAATTGACATAACAATTCTGGCCTCACATAATCTATTTTTGCTGTTACTTTTTCTCTCTTTGCATGTTTGAGATAAACATATACATACATCGATAGATTTAATCAGCCATGTATTGGCAAGAAAACTGTTTAAAATGTTTTCTAAAAATGTAAAAATCAAACTAAAAATAAACTTTATGAAATATTACAAGCTTTTGCCTTTGTTCTTTCCTTCCTTTTTTCTTGACTCTTTTTTTAAGTTTAGTGGTGCTCAGTCATAGCTACATAGAGAAAACTTGGATTTCTAGTGGTTTTAAATAGGGAGCTCACATTTCCTAACTTGGAAGATTACCAAAGTAAATATATGGTAATTTTTAAAATGACCCTGGAATTTCTTTCTCCAGACAATACAGGTAGTCCTCAAGTTATAACGGTTTATTTAGTGACCATTCAAATTTACAATGGCACTGGAAAAAAATGACTTATGACCATTTTTCAGACTTACGACCATTGCAGCCTTCTCATGGTCATATGATCGCAATTCAGATACTTGGCAACTGACTCATATTTATGACGGTCGCAGAGTCCCAGGGCCATGTGATTCCCTTTTATGACTTTCTGACAAGCAAAATTTATAGGAGTCTCTGTGGTTAGAGTGCAGTACTGCAAGCTACTTCTGTAGCCAGCTGCCTACAACATGGCAGTTCAAATCCAACCAGGCTCAAGGTTGATTCAGCCTTCCAGTCTTCTGAGGTGGGTAAAATAAGGACCCAAATTGTTGGGGGAAATATGCTGACTCTGTAAAATCACTTTGAGAGAGCTGTAGAGCATTATAAAGCGATATATTATATACAAGTCTAAGTGATATTGCTAAAATCAATGGAGAAGTCAAATTCCATATGACTAACTTAATACCAGCAAGTGATTCACTTAAAACTGTATCAAGAAATGCCATTAAATGGGGCAACATTCCTTAACAAATGTCTCACTGAGCAACAGAAATTTTGGGCTCAGTTGTGGTTGTAAGTCGAGGACTATATGTATGTAGGCCAATTATTGGGACTGTTCATTTGTTCACCAAAAATACTGAAAATTTGGTAGAAGCCTAAGTCACCTTTTCTACTTCTTTACACACTTCTATAATATTATGTTGTGATTGAGTCCTTTAATTGGCAAATTTACATGGCAAGAAATTCTCTAACTTCCTCTATTTTTTGTATATACTCTAGTTTTACTATTTGCCATCCAAAATGTTAAAGAGGCATAGGCGTATGTTTGAATTAAATCAAAGATAATTGTGAATTGCTTCTTGCCATATGTCTTGCAAACTTCAGATAAAATACAACAAGTACCAGAGGTCTGATATTATAATGCTTTGCTACAAATGTATGATACTGTATTTTAACTGCCAGAAGAATACATCCATTTCTTTTGAATTTCCATAGATGCATTTTTACCTTTACAGCATTCAAAATAATAGGTTTCTTTATTTTTCAAAACTTTTTAAAAATCCTTATAAATTAATGTATTCTATGATATTCTATTTATTCTATGATAAATAATACAATTATGTTAAGAACTATATTTTTTATTTTTATTTTTTGGAAATAATAGTGTAGATGTGAGTCATGAGTACTGCTTTAACTTAAGAGGAACAATTAGAATATAATTGGACCAAAACATCTTTTAAATCATTCAAGTTTAATCAGTTCTGTCTAAATATGTAATTCAACTTTGAAAAGAAATTTCATTATTTAGTTGTTCACAAAGCTCCTTTTTCCACTGCTTCAACAATGTAGCCCAAGCAATCATTGGAAACCCCAAAAAACTCAGCAAATTGTGGGTACTGCTCAACAAGGTAAAAATAAGACACAAATATTTTGATTAATTAGAATGGAATGTTTTAAATGAGTGTTTGTATGAATGCATATAAAACACTTTTCCTGTTATTCATCTAATGATGGAATGGAGGATTCTAGAAGGAAACTGCTGGCTCAGCTTTGGATTTTGGATCGTTTACTTTACTTACAGAAAGGGCTTTAGGGAAGAGATGGGCTATACCTCACAAGGATCGGGAAGAATGTGTTGAAAAACAACTGGCTCAATTCATCCAAAGACGAACCCTAACCCTAAACTAAAACTGGAAAGTGAGGGAGACCAAACATTAAGACCAAACTCCAAACATAATCCACAAGTCAACAATCAGACAATGGGAAAAGAAGTGATGAGAAGGAAGAGACACTCATGTATAAAACAGAGGACATAGAACACAAATGCAAGGTCAGCCATAGTGAGCTTAGATGTCTTTACATTAATGCTCAAAATTGGGGTATTAAAACAGGGAGAACTTGAAGTTCTAGTATTTCAGGCAGATATGATATTGTTGCAATTACTGAAACTTGGTGGAATAGCACCCATAACTGGAATATGCTACTAGAAAGATAGAAAATGTTCGAAAGAAACAGGACCAACTAAAAAATGGAAGGGGAGGAACTGCACTGTATGTAAAGGATTTGATCGATTTGATTACCTTGCAGTCCTAGGGATTTGCAGGAATCTTCTCCAGCACCATAGTTCAAAGGCCTCAATTCTTTGGTGCTCAGCCTTCCTTATGGTCCAACTTTCACAGCCATACAAACTTATTTAAATAATTTTTAATAATATTTATGTCAGTTGGTGCTACATTCAAAATCCAAGAAAGAAACATTCCGTTAATTAGAGAAAAGATATCTTTTACTAGAAATCAAATGGTAGCATCAAAGGAATTCTGAATCTGAGAAAATGAGCACGTAAATCACATATACAAAGTGATGGCAACATTCCCACCCACAATACTTCAAACTGTCCATCCAATTAAAATTTGCATGTAATGTCATATGGGCTTCTTCAGGTGGTGATGAGGCATCTGTCCGTTGACCTTGGCATATTTTGATAAAGACATGTGCTTGCACATAGCATAGTAAAGAAGCATAAATAAGAAACTTCCCCAACTTATACAGTTTATTCTCTCAAATCTGCAGCTTGCTTCCCATAACTATTTCACCCCTCCTCCTCCCCCCCCCCATTACTTATGACAGCCGAAAGATACAAAGCAAAAGAAAGAAATCTCGAAGGCTGACAATTTTTAGCATAGGGTTTGTTAAAGACAGTAGAGATACTGAAAATATGAATAAATCCATAAATGATTTTTTTTTGTTACACTACTGTTATTGTTACATGTTGATATTTATGATTCTCTTTTGCTTTTTCCTAATAGCAAATGGCAAAGGAGAAACAAACAGAAGTATCAACATATAACAATAGTAAAATAATTTTTATTTATGTATTTATTTATTTTTTTAGTATCTTGTTTTGTTTTTAAAATTAATAAAAACCAAAACAGATACTAAAAAATATAAATAAATACATGAGGAAATTTTAAAAAGCAACTTACCAAAAATTAGGCAGGCAACTTGGCTAGCCAGCTACTCCAGAGTCCTCCTCAGTCTTCTTGGAGCTTACTGTAATGAGGATGGCTGGGTGGCCAGCCCGGAAGTCAGCACTCGACCGGGGCTAGCGGCGGCAGAAGAAGGTAGGTGACCGGTAGGACTTGCTGCCTTTGCCTCCTCACTGACCAATTGGTGGTGGAAGGCCAGGCAGCAACAATGGAGGGCTGTGGGCAGCAGAAGATGGTGGTGGGTAAGGTAGGCAGCATCAGTGAAGGCGGCTGCAGTCCAGGACTCATTGTCGGGACTCAACTGGGGCTGGTGGTAGCAGCAGGTTGGCGACCGGGTTTTGCTTGGAGGTCTCACTCATCAATCCACGTCTTTGGTAACAACGGCCATGGGAGGCAGTCCAGGCAAAGCAGGCAGTCCGGCAAGACAGGCAGGCAGACCTGGGAGGCAGTCCGGGCAGGCGAGGGCGGCTAGCAGCAGTGGTGACCTGGGCTTGATCAAGCAGGGTGGTAGAAGGCAGGTAGTGATGGCTGGCTGGCTGGCTGCTGCTGCTGCTGCTGCTGCTGCTGCTGCTGCTGCTGCTGCTGCTGCTGGAAGCGATGGCAGTGGGCAGGAAAATGGGAAGCATAGCACACATGCACAATAAGTAGTGACTGGGTGGGGCAGGCAGGAGAGAATTCCATCAGCGATTGTCATGCATGTGCGCAATGTCTCGTGCATGCGCAATTGTTGTAACTATGTATCATTTATGTGTTTGCAACTGTGTATCAATGC
>BLBF01000031.1:6433055-6477070 GCA_015471245.1 Laticauda colubrina
GTCGTTTCTCTCTCCTTCGCTCCCTATCATGAGACGCCCATCTGATGCGGGATAGCAGATACCGCATGCAATAATGACTGATTGGGCCAGGAATGGAGGAGTGGGTAGAGTGGGGCATTTTACCAGTTCTCCGAACTACTGGGGACCATAACAACCAGTTCTATAGAACTGGGCCGAACTGGTAGAATCCCACCCTTGAGTGACACGTCTTTAATTTCTCAGTTATAATTCAAATGATTATTTTGAGGAAAGCAAGTACATCTGAGCATTACTGCTATATATATACATTTACATAATTTCAGTCTGTCCTATTAATATGATATGGAACAAAAATATTATTGATTTTTGGTGTGTTTTAAATAGTACAGGCTCCATTAATGGTGCTTTAAAAATATCTTCAAAGTAAACCTTGTGAGTTTAAATAGATGGTGTAACTGATAAAGGATTGGGAAAGAAAAATGGGGATAGAAAAAATAGAAATAAGAACGTGCATGCATTTTCCTTTCTCATTATAGATTAATGAGAAATTATTCTCTCACATTCACGCTTTGTCACACACTTGTGCGACAAATTCTGCACTTTGACTGGTGTTAGGCTTCCCTAAATGTGAGTAATAAAAGTGTTCTGTCAACACTGATTCTATTGAAATGGACATGGCATGTGCTAGGCAGCACTTTGAGAATCAACTGGCATGCCTGCCTGCGTTCCAGGGAATGTGGTGAGCAGCTGCTTCTCTGAATTTGTTGTCAGGGCTTTGGGAATAAGTGAAGGTGAAGGAGAGGCTTAAGAGGGAGCCTGCGGCTAAAGACACAAAGCAATAAATCCCAGGTTGACTTTGGTTTTAGAGCAGAATTCTCTTTTTGGTGCAGCGTTGTACTAATGTGTGCTAAATTTATTTATCTGTGAGTTATTTGGAAATCCTTGTGCATTACTCTTATTAGGCTGATAGAAATTAGTGATGCTGCTTTGAGCACTTCAATCCAGCTAATGATTATCTTCAGACATTTACTTTTCTCGTTTCTTGCTTATAGGAAGAAGATACACCTTCAATTCAAGAACTTGTGCGTCAAATAGTAGAAGGTGAAATTTCCTTACTTGAAAGGCCAAAGACATATCTCAAACAATCCTTTAAACAAAGTATATGCAATAATATGGTACAAAAAAGCATTCTCAATTATCTGAATTATAATAATTATCATTTACCAATGTTTGCCTGGCCAGGAATAGTTTAGGCTAAACTATTAATGACTAAATATGTAACCATTTTTGCAATGAATATACAATTCAGCAAAGTGTTTAGGAGTAAAGTGTAAATAATTAAGCTCTAACTGTTTATGACTAACCAATGAATAAGATAGAGCTTGCCATTTAAGTATCCATGTTACTTGTACATGTTAAATAATTAAAAACAAAAACAAAACCACCAAACTGTACTGCTAGATAATGGTACATTACCACACATGCAGATATATTAAAACATTAAAATCAAATAAAATTCTATTTATCTGATCTGAGGCCAACAACATCGATAATAAGATATGTCTCAGTGCTACAGACTCAATGATTAAGTAAAATAAAGTGTTTTATTTCATCAACCTGACTCTGCTTCTAAATTTTGCTGCTTTTAAATCCTGTAGCCTCCTGGGCAGTGCTGGGGACTCCCTCCCAAGCAGAAATTGACAGATGGCTAGTGAGATCTGCACATTGCATTTTAGCTTTTTAATTGTTCATTCAAAATGCAAACTTTGTATCTCTCTGTCTTCCTGGACAGAAGGTACATTGTAGTAGGAGGAAGGTCAACTTTCTAATGTACTGGTTAGTGACCTGGCAGCTGCAGGGTTAACTCTCTTTCAAGGGGCAGCTCAGAAACTCTGACCAATTGCAGCTTAGCTGCAGAAAGCAGTGAATTGTTTCAGCCAATAGGAAAGGGAAATCACCAAAGTAAGGATAATAAAGTGAATAAAGTAACTTCTATGTATACCAAATGATGAAAATAAACTGGTATAGTCAGGTGCAGAACTAAAGAGTTATCAAGAATACTGGCATAAACTAAAATCTTTTAAAAGAGACCAGGTATTAGTATGAAGAGATGGACAAAGATGGAAGGTGGAGATTATAACACAAAGTCTATCTAGTATCTGCAGGCATTTTCCACTAACTGCTGTTCTATTCAGTCAGAAAGGATAATCTTATACATATCCAGTCACAAAGCAATCTCATAATATTAGTGGGGTTTATGAGAAATAGGATTATTTCTTGAATTATTTGAGATCATGTCATGTAATGTGAAAAGGTGTGTATTGTTTCATTTTAGCACTAAAACAGAAGGACACAGAAAGCTTTGGAAATGTAAGGAAATGTAAGAAACAAGGTTGCATATACAATTTAACAAATTGTACAGTTTATTTGTTTGATTTAAACAATTTCTCTGAACTTGCTATATCATTGAGATCACAAAGCAGTGTACAATAAATTTAAAAATGAAACAAGTCAAAACTATTGAAATAGTTAAAATTTAAATGTTTTTAAAAACACAAAAGATTACCTCAACATATGGAGCGAAGTAAATTGGTCTAAAAGAGCATGGATAACTTTTCTTGAATTCAGACACAGTACCCAACTGCTGCATCAAACTTTATACAAAACTCAACAAAAATTTGAATTCTCAAGTTTGCACCTAAATCTGTCTTCATTAAAATTATTTAGCGATTCTTAAAAAATATGTTTCCATTAGAATTTTATTACAACATAAAATTATAAACATGTAAACAAAAATAAGAAAAAGAAAAAAGAAGTGGAAAAAGAGAAAAACACAAAAAGTTGACTTCCACCCTTGAAAATTATGTACTAATTCCAAAGGATGGCTTCTAATGTGAGAGATATCTTATAATTTGGAGTATTGATTCAAACTGTTTAATTTGCTGGGGAAAAAAATAATTTTCCTCGTCCAAGGTATTTTTCTGCTTAAACCTGGAGAGGATTGAAAATGGATTACAAAACAGTTTTAATATTTTTTTTTCAAAATTACATAGATTTAAATAAAAAGTAATTGGTCTCTGTTCGAAATTAAATCAAGAAGTAAATGACAAAAAAGGTTTTCTCAATATAGTCAAGGTTTAGCTTAGAAGTCCATAAAATAATTAAATAGTAAAAATAAAACATTGGAAATTATAAGAAATTGTGATACCGAGGGGTATTAGATCAAGAAAAACTGATTATTTTATATAACAACATCTGCATTTTGAGCTTTCCATGATCTTTTTTCTGAAATTATAACTTATATTTGTAAAATGCGTATTTTCTTCATTTTAATACTATGCTGATGACTTTTTCTGTTTGCTATCTTCTTTTCCTAAATTGGCACAAAATAACAAGATGCTAATTCCTTAAGAGTTCAATAGCTTTTGTTCCTTTTGTAATAAAAACATCATTATTGTTTGAATAAACTATATTTACTAAAATGGGATTTATTCTATTGCTTTAAATTTTTCAAAAGTGTTACATCCCTAGTAGTCTATTTTTATTCAGTAGAACATACTTCTCTGTATTCAGTTGAGTTTGGAGCAGGTGTACGAAGAGAATTTCTGCTTGCATTATTTTGGCTTCTTAGACTTAGGTAATTATGATTTCGATCTGGAGTGATAGTAAAATGCTTACTATCTACTGAAAGAGCCTCTTATTTCTTTCAGAAGAAACTGTCTCTTGTTTGTTGTTCCCTATTCTCTATAAGTTTTTTGTAACATGCTTTTGGTCTTTGTGTGCATAAAAAAACACTGTCATTAGTAAAGCCCGTCACACTGCACCAACTGATGGAAAGAATATGTAAAACAGACAAAAAAGCTTGCCATCCGTTGGTTAAAGCGATGTATCCGTTCTGTACTCACTGCCTCCGTTTTGCTTCCTCTCTATCTGTCCAGCATCCGTTTATTGACGTTTCATCCGCTCAGAAAGTTTTGAGCTGCTCAAAACTTTTGAGCGGAAAATGTATCCAATTCGTCCGTTCTGCATCCGCTACGCATCCGCTAGGCATCCGTTCTGCATCCGTTATATCCGCTAGGCATCCGTTCTCGCATCCGCTCGGACGCAGGGAGGAAGCGGAACGGACACGAAACGGATGCAGAACGGATGCCTAGCGGATGCAGCATGGAAACAAAGCATTTAAAACGGAAAAAACATTCGCAGAGGGGACCTATCTCAGATATTGAGGATGTCTAGAGGATGCCTAGAGGATGCAAAGGGACACCTAGGGGAAAATCTATACTGCCTATAAAAAGGGGGAGCAACTCATCTGGATATCACTTTCAGACCAGCCGCCCAGCTGTGCAGACCTCTGCAGTCTTCATCTGACTCTTCCTCTTCCACAGCATCCAGTCATGTCCACCGTGGATCGTAACACAGTCCTTTTGGCAGCCACCATCCTTCTGCAACAGTGCGAAGCCATCTACAGGCTCTGTGAACTCGACTACGGGAAGAAAAAGAGGCGGCCGGTTATGCAAATTTTTGCCCCTTTTGAGAGCAGATAACAATGGATGGAACATTTTGCTCGTCCATTGTGTCCTTTTTACTAACGTTTTGCATCCGTTGGGCAGTGTGACAGGGCCTTAAGTTGATATAATGGGCCAATTGTACATCACCTGGGTATGCCTGTCATGAAGCTTCTGAGATCTCCAGAGTGTGGAGGAGTGCTTGGTGTGTTGACTTATCAGTCCTGCTTCACCATCACATTCTTCCTACAGTTAGTATCTTCTCCTTTTATCTAGTCCTCAAATGCTTCTTGTCTATTAGTTCCAGTATTTTCAGTCCTGTGCCAAGGGCTCCATTGTGCTCACTGAGGTTCTTGCCAGGGTATTTATCTCATATTTGTGATCAAAGAAAAATATCAATTTATTTAAATTGGGAGGAAACATCCCAGTTAAATATAACTGGAAAATTAGAATTCCACTGCAGCAAGGATTCTCCTTTAGTAGGAAGCAACAACTCTCCTACCAAACATCAACTGAGGATCAAATCAAATCAAACTTTATTGTCAGAGTTCAACATGTGTATAATGAGATTGGCTGAGTCTCCCTTCGTGCAGCCTTCACAACACAACTCACAGTGAAGAGTAAAAAAGAAAAATCCCTAACCCAGTAAATTCTACTAAAAAACACACTATCTTATTGCACCATGTGAACTTATTGCACAGTGTGCCAGCTCCACAAGTCAATCATACTATGTTGACATGAAGTTTCTTTCCATTCAGGAGTCTGACAGCCCACAGGTAGAAGCTGTTCTTCAGCCTGTTGGTTCACATGGCTATGTAACTTCTGCCTGATGGTAGGAGAGTGAAGAAGTGCGACCAGGGTGTGAGTCGTCCCTGAGAATTTTCCTCACTCTTCTAAGGCAGGGAGCCCTAGCAATGTCATCCAGTGGTATCAGGATAGCCTACAGTGTTTTGTGCTATGCTCACCACCCTCTGTAATGTCTTTCCATCCACGAACTGTCAAGCCAGCATACCATACCATAATGCAATGTGAGAGTACATTTTCTATGCTGGACCAATAAAAGGAAGTAATCAGTTGTTGTTCCATTTTGATCTTTCACAAGACCCTAAGGAAGTGGAGTCTCTGTTGGGCCTTTCCAGCCACCTGTTGGGTTGGGTTGATTTTCCAGGTGAGATCTTCACTGAGGTAGACTCCTAGGAATTTAAAGGAAGAAACTCTCTCCACACAGCCCCCCTCGATGTAAAGTGGTCCTCTCTCTTCTTCCGCAAGTCTAACACCATCTCTCCTTGTCTTGCTGATGTTCAGGTGCAAGTTGTTTTCTCGGCACCAAGAGGATCATTTTTGAACTTCCCCCCCTGTATGCTTGTTTCGTCTCCACATGTAATGATACGGTGGTATCATCTGTGAACTTAATGATCACAGTGGATGGGTCACAATCATGTGTGTACAATGAATACAGGTAGGGACTGAGCTTACAGCCCTGTAGGGAGCCAGTGCTATGCTTCAGGGAGGTGGATGTGACAGACCCAGCCCTCACTGTTTGTGGCTGGAAAGTCAGAAAGTCTTTGATCCAGCCACAGATGGAAGATGGAAAGTCCAAGTCAATCAGCTTTTTGATAAGGATGCTCAGCAGGATAGTATTAAAGGCCGAGCTGTAGTCAATGAAAAGCATCCTGACATAGTTTCCGGGTTTCTCCACATAGCTCGCTACAGAATGGAAGGTAGTAGCTATGGCTCCCTGTCGAACTGTTCCCCCTGTAGGGGGGAACATCACATGTATGTGATGAGGGGGCCTTCAAGATCTTCTACTATTGCTTTGCATCTTTTGACTGCCATAAGTAACGGGGGGAGGAAGGGAAAGTCTGGGAAGTGAGCTGGAGGTGTTAAATTCTTCTGTTGTGTAAATGGGGGGGGGGAAGCATACAATAGAGTTAGGTTTCTATTTCTTGCTTAGCTTTCTTTTCTCTGCGCAACTGCAACCCGTTATCAAAATATGCCAAGGTCAACGGACAGAGGCCTCATCACCACCTGAACATGCCCACATGATCATATTCACAACTTCTAATTGGAAGTGTCATCTGAACTATTGGGGGTGGAAACATTTCCATCACTTTGTATATGTGAATTGCGCGCCTAATTTCTCAGATTCAGAATTCTTTGGTTGCTACCACTTCACTTTCAATAAAAGATATCTTTTCTCTAAACTAAAGAGTCTAAGTATTTCTTTCCTGGATTTTGAATGGAGCTCCGCCTGACGTTATTCTGAATCTCCACCACCAGCCCACCCAGAGAGAATACCCAATTTTCTTCTGAGGGGGCCTGGACATCATGTCATCTTCAAATAGTGACCAAGAGGATCCGGGAACCATTGGAGGGCAAGATTCTGTGCTGGTGCAGGAGGCCAAATCGCTAGCAGAGCTCAGTTTGCAAGAGGATCCAGTGGTGAAGCCCAGATGGTCGGTGGGAGTTGGTTGGAAAGATCCGGAGGAGGACCCCCCCCCCGGGGTCACAACTACCCGCCAGCGTGGAAAAGAGGAGCCTTGGCAAGAGAAGGAAAAGAGGGAACTCTTGCTGGATCAAGCCAGGAGACTCCTTTATGAAGCCTTTGAACAACCTCAAGCTGCACAAAGGTATGAAGGGGGAGGGGAAGTAGCCCCAGCCAGAAGAAGCAGAGTGGCTCCCTCTCCCATAAATCAACCCGATCCAGCAGCAGCCCCGGGGCCTTCAGCGGGAGGTGTGATTCCTGGAAGGCGTAGAGCTCCTAGGCTGCCTCCGTTAAAAGTAAAATACAGGGGGGATCCCAAAACCTTGGGATTTTTCCTAGCTCAAGTTTGGAGCCATATGGAAGAATATGGGGAGGATTTTCCCTCAGAAGCAGCCAAAGTGAGGTGTGTTACCAGGGCTCTGGAGGGAATAGCGGCAGAGTGGATGGTGACCTTGCATAATGATAATGCTCCTCAGCTGCTGAATTATAACCTATTCATGGCTGCACTGCGGGCTAGGTTTGAGGACCCATTGGCACAGCGCAAGGCCCGAATTAGGATGAAAGCCATAAAACGGGCGGAGGTCTGTGGCTGACTACACCCAAGAATTTAGACAGTTAGCCGGCTATTTCTGAGGCTGGCCCCAAGAAGCCCTGATAGAACTGTTTAAAGATGGTTTAAATGAAGATGTGTACCAGAGATGCACTGCTAGAAGAGACCGCAATGACTTGCAGATGTGGTACCTGTTGGCAGAAAAAGTGGAGATTGATTTAATCCGAAAGAAACGGCGAAGAGGTTATGGGTGGAGCAAGTTTCCCCCCCCCCCTTGTCCTCAAGAGGCTCCTAAACCTCAGAAGGGAGGAGTGGCGGCAAGACCCAACCCTTCGGCCTGCTTTCGATGCGGGAAAGAAGGTCACGGGGCTGTGAACTGCAGAGTCAAGTTGGAGCCAAAGGGGGCACCAAAGGAAGGAAAGAAACCTGAAAAGTCCCCAGCGAAGCCTCGTGAAACAGCACTAAAGTCGAAAGAGACAGCAGAGGTCGCCCCTCCCACAGGAGAGGAATCAGAAGCCCCAGTGACCCCTGAGGAGGAGGATTCTGACTCTGACCTGGTAAGTCCAAGCGTGGGAAGTATGACCATTCCGGTGAAGTTGAGGGTACCCAATTCAGGGGTCGAAGGGGAAATGCTAGCCCTGTTAGATTCTGGGTGCACAAGGTGTATAATCAACACGGAAGTAGTGAAGAAAATGGGCCTAAAGCTAAAACCTTTGAAGATGCCCATTTCCTTTTGCCAACTAGATGGATCAGTGGCCCCACCCGTTTTGTCACAGAACCTATAGAAATGATCATGGGAGAGCATGATGAGACCCTGCGTTTTATTGTAGTCCCTGGGATGGAGCAACCATTAATACTGGGATTGCCCTAGCTCCGGAAATGGAACCCCCAGGTTAACTGGAGAAAGGGGTTGTTGCGCATACGCACAAAGCAGCGACCGAGAGGAGGGGCCAGATCCCAGCCGAAGCCTGAGGACCTAATTGAAATAGCTTCCACAGGTACTGAGCCCATGAAAGATGAGAAAATTCCCAAAGAGTATTGGGATTTAAAAGAAGTGTTCAGTGAGAAGGCCTCGGATGAGCTTCCGCCTCATCAGCCAACAGACTGTGCTATTGAGATTTTGCCTGGGGTGAAGCTCCCGAAACCAAAGTTGTACTCAATGACCCCATGGGAATTGGAAGAGCTAAGATTGTTTATAGATAAAAATCTGGAACGTGGTTTCATTCAACCTGCTAGACCCCGAGTAGCGGCCCCAGTGTTGTTCCAGGAAAAGAAAGATGGTTCCAAATGCTTGGTGGTGGATTACAGAAATTTGAACGCTATTTCTGTGGAAAACGTGTACCCCCTTCCTTTGATGAAGGACATGTTGACCCATTTAGCGAAGGGAAAGATTTTCACGAAGTTGGATTTGAGAGAAGCATACTACCGAATTCAAATTAAGGAAGGGGATGAGTGGAAGACCGCTTTTAACTGCCCGATGGGTTGCTTCCAATTCAACGTTCTTCCTTTTGGTTTACAAGGGGCCCCAGCTGTATTCATGCAAATGATCAATCAAGTGTTACATGAACATTTATACAGGGGGGATCTGGTTTATCTTGATGATATCCTTATCTACACGGAAACTCTGGATGAACATGTGAAGTTAGTGCGGTCAGTTCTACAAAAACTTTGTGCCGCTAAGTTGTATGCTAAATTGTCAAAGTGTGAATTCCACCAAGACAAAATCGACTATTTGGGATATCGCATTTCATCTGAAGGCATAGAGATGGATCCAGAGAAGGTGCGTGCCGTTCTGGAATGGGCTCCACCACGCACCAGAAAACAACTTCAAAGCTTTTTGGGATTTGCAAATTTTTACCGGCAATTCATCCCGACGTTTGCTAAGATAGCAATGCCCATCACAAATCTCTTGAAAACAAAAGGGGAGGTGAAGCCAAGGCCAGGAAAGCCGCTGGAGTGGTCCATGGAGTGCCAAGCCGCTTTTGAAAAGCTAAAACGACTGTTTGCTGCAGAACCAGTGCTGAAGCACCCGGATATGGACACTCCTTTCGTGATTCAAGCCGATGCAAGTGATGTGGCTATTGGAGCTGTATTACTTCAAGCCAACGAGAAAGGGACCTTACAGCCTTGTGCGTATACCTCCTGTAAGCTGTCTGAAACAGAGAGAAGATGGGCCGTCTGGGAGAAAGAAGCTTTTGCAGTTCGTTGGGCCTTGCTGACCTGGAGACATTTCCTGGAAGGAGCAAAACACCCGTTTGAGGTATGGACTGATCATAAGAATTTGGAAGCCTTAAAAACGCCCCAGAAACTGTCCCCTAAACAAGTTCGCTGGGCCTAGTACTTCAAGCGATTCAATTTGTCCTTGAAGTACATTCCAGGCGGGAAGAACTTCATGGCGGATGCTCTCTCTAGACTACCCCAATATAATAGTATGCGCCAGGAGGTGATAAGCCCAATTGTCTCAGCCAAACATCTAGCCGCCCCAGTGATCACCAGAGCCTAAAGGAAGAACCAAGAAGTGGTTTTATCGAATGACCTAACCGAACAATTAAAAGAAGCTTTAAAACTGGATGAATGGTTCCTGGCTCATTCAAGTGACTATACAATTAGAGATGGCTTGGCTTGGGTGGGGGCCAAGTTGAATGTGCCACAGGTGCTGAGGGGCCAAATACTACAACAGGCTCATGATTCTAAAGCAGCTGGCCATTTCGGATTTGTGAAGACCTTACATCTGGTTAAGCGGCAATTCTGGTGGCCTACTTTAAAGAAGGACATTGAAGCTTATGTAGCTAGCTGTCCGATTTGTGCTTCGGCAAAGAGACCTCCTGGTAAGCCAGTAGGATTGTTACAAAATGTAGCTAGACCAATGACTCCCTGGAAGGAAATCTCTATGGACTTTATAGTATACCTGAAAGTGGTGGAAACACGGTCATCTCGGTAGTGACTGATTTGTTTTCCAAACAAGTACATTGCATACCTTGTTCCAAGATTCCCTCTGCTAAGACGCTGGCTAAACTATTTATATCACATATCTATAGGTTACATGGTGTCCCGGAACGCATAATCTCTGACAGAGGGTTCCAATTTACTTCAAATTTTTGGAAAGAGTTCCTGAAGTTGATAGGCTCCACCTAGGGGTTAAGCTCCGCCCACCACCCCCAAACTAATGGGGCCTGTGAGAGGACTAACGCAGTGTTAGAACAATATCTTAGATGTTACATAAATTATCAACAAGATAACTGGTCCGAATTACTACCATTTGCCGAAGTGGCATATAACAACTCCGTACACAATAGTACTGGATTTACTCCATTTAAAATGGCTTCGGGACAAGATTTCGTTCCCATACCTGAACTTCCTCGTGAAAAACCTAACATCCTTTCGTTGGATGAATGGATAACTCAACTCCAACTTAACTGGCCAGTGACACGCAAAGCATTAGATGAGGCCCATCAAGCTCATAAGAAATTTGCAGACAAGAAAAGATCCCCACAGAAAGAATATAAAATGGGCAACAAGGTTTTCCTGTCCACCAGATACCTGCAGACCACTCAAAAGTCAAAGAAGCTTGGTCCTAAGTATGTTGGTCCTTTCACGATTGAACGGATTATAAATCCTGTAACAGTCCAGCTGAACTTACCCAAAACTCTTCGACGAATTCATCCGGTATTCCATGTTAGTTTGCTAAAACCTGAACGTACTTCTGATCTAAGTCCCATCCAAGCTGACCCTCCCATACCAATACTGATTGAAGGCGAACAGCATTTTGAAGTTAAAGAAATTCTGGACTCTCGCAAATGGAGGGGTCGACTCCAGTATCTTGTATCCTGGAAACATTTCCCTTCTTCGCAAGCCAAATGGGTTAACGAAACCGACGTTAAAGCCCCTAAGTTGATCAAAGCATTTCGTTCCAAGTATCCTGATAAGCCTTAGGAGTGTATTGTTGTGTAATTGCTGAATGATTAATAATTGTCTTTATATTTTCTCTTTTCTCTCCTCTAGGACTGATGGTTTTCCTTTTTCTAGGAGGGCCGAATGTCAGCCTTCAAGATCTTCTACTATTGCTTTGCATCTTTCGACTGCCATAAGTAACGGGGGGAGGAAGGGAAAGTCTGGGAAGTGAGCTGGAGGTGTTAAATTCTTCTGTTGTGTAAATGGGGCGGAGGGAAGCATACAATAGGGTTAGGTTTCTATTTCTTGCTTAGCTTTCTTTTCTCTGCGCAACGGCAACCCGTTATCAAAATATGCCAAGGTCAATGGACAGAGGCCTCATCATCACCTGAAGATGCCCACATGATCATATTCACAACTTCTAATTGGAAGTGTCATCTGAACTATTGGGGGTGGGAACATTTCCATCACTTTGTATATGTGAATTGCGTGCCTAATTTCTCAGATTCAGAATTCTTTGGTTGCTACCACTTCACTTTCAGTAAAAAATGTCTTTTCTCTAAATTAAAGAGTCTAAGTATTTCTTTCCTGGATTTTGAATGGAGCTCCGCCTGACAATACACATGCTATTTTCAACCTGAGAAGGCTTTAAATGGTAGAACTGTTATATATAATAGGTAAAAGTGAGTCAGTGTAGTATAGTGGTTAAGATTTTTGAGTAAGCCTATGGAGATCGAGGCTCTAGTTCTCCTGTAGTATGAAAGCCAACTGGGTGACCTTGAACAAATCACTTTCTCTCATTCCAAATTAGGGTCATGGTCAGTCTGCAAGAAACTGATTTGAAAACCCTTCATTACATCAAGCAAAATCAAAACATTGATAAAGCTTTGTTACAAGAAGTAGGCAAGCATAATGCAAAAACATGCAGGATAGACACTAACAATATAAATAATTGTTTGTCAAACTTGGCAACTTTTAAGATGTTTGGACTTCAACTTCTAGAATTGCCCAGCCAACATGCAAGCTAGAAGCTTCTGGGAATTGAGTTCTATAAATCATAAAATTGCTAAAGTTGAGAAATACTGATATAAATAAACAATAGTACATAATAATTATTGGAAAGCCAGAGATGACCTTGAAAGAGTTATAAGGGGGCAGTTACAAAAGACCTAGAAATCAAGAGAACCCTAGAAATTTAAAATGACTTCACCGTAACTATCTGACTATAAGAATGAGTGAAGGACAGAATCAGGTTTTCAAGACTGAAGCTAGACCCTTATCAGGAAACAGATTCCACAGAAATGCTGAAACTTTATTGATGTAGGTTATAGGCTACTATACATGAAACAGAATCTTGAAGGAAGATTTTAGTTTTTTTTTAACACTTCCCACTCTATAACTTTGTCTTTATGAATGTATGTATTTCACTGTGCTTGCTTTTCACTGGCTGGATTTCTACATTAAGCTTCACCGGTCACTAAATTATTCTTACATTTTGGGTTTGCATGATCTATTAAAGTTCACCAAATGAACTATGAAATGTTTAACTACAAAAAAAATCAGAACAAAAACTAAGAGTTAGACTTTTTTATTGACCTGCTCAATGCCATCTTCAAATTAGACTGTCACTCTTTTACTATGTGTGTCCCTATTTGCCTATCTGATCTTTATGTCTACGGGTGGCCCTTGGGCATTTGTCATTATATGCAAAGTAATTACACATTCAGTTAGCCTTCCATAAAGGGAACTAAGCTCCATAGAGGCAATAAAGAGATCTTCCCTTGAATAATGTCCCTCAATTTCTAAGAGGTATACAGTGGAAGCATTCTTCACTTTTAGTGGTTGACCTGTCCATTATTTTATCAGCAGCAATAATCTTTCACATGGTCCTTTTAAAAAATGTCATGTTTTATGCTTGATTTAACCAATCTTAAATGAAGATCTTCACAAAAGAATTGTGGTGGATCAAAGCTCCGTCCTTTTCAGTCTGTCATTCCAGTATCATGTAGCAGTCCAGGTGTCCACAAGAAGAACATAAACACACCTTCCCAATCAATCTTCAGAACAATATCTACTAAGAATCAAACTGGAGGAAATACATAGCTATTGTTAAAAGTGCCTATTATTCTAATAAATTATTCTAGTAAACTTGCAAAGATAAGCAGATTTGTAGTTATTGCTGTATTTAGGCTATTTCACAGAATAACTATCCATGCATTGTTAGAAAATATGCTATCTGAACTTAATTTATCACAGAGTTTTATTTAAAAGTTGTGTATTTTAATATTCAAGTATTTTTTTTCACTGTGGATTTTGTTTTAGATTTTTCCCAGAATAATTTGGGAGTCAGTAGGCTCTAAATCCAATAAATGAATGAATGTATAAATAAAATGCTTTAATATACACAGAACATTCTCCATATCTACTTTCTTCTCAATGCAGGCAACTCTTCTTTGTTCCTATTAATTGCTTAATTATTTTGGGAAGGCAAAAATTGCTGCTCAATTCTCATTCTAGAACACTAACAAGCAGGTAAAAGTAACTCCAATACAGAGCCTTATTCATTTATTTAATCAGTTGATATAGCTGCTCAATCAACATGCAGATCAGGGCAGTTTACAGAATTGAAAAGAGCAAATTCAGTAAAACACATTGCACAGAAAGCATTTTCAGTCAACCAAAGACAACTAAAACCGATCAAAATCAGTCAAGACCAGCATAAAAACTCTCAACATTATGGAAAGAAGGTCTTTGTGGCCCCCCTCCCAAGTCAGGCCTAATATTTAAGAGGGTTGTGCATGCTTCAAAACTATTTTGGAGTTTTTAAGATTTCACTTGAGCACAGCATTTGGGGGAAAAAAAGATGCATCTGGTTGAAGAGGTCAAATGCATTAATGTGATTTTTAAAGCAGCTGCATTTTTATCAAAATTTCAGGCCGATGCAGAAACCTGAAAAAAGATGGATTGCTTTATTTAGTAGCAATGAGGTGCTGTGCACAAGAACAAAAGCATTTTTTTTCAAATCTTCAAAGGGAAGAATAATTATTAACACTTAATCATTTGTTTTGTAATAGCTTCATTAAACAACCACTGCTAAGCTATCTAGTAATTTCCTGGATTCTTAAATCACATGCGCTCACAAATTAATTTTGTGAACAACAAAAAACATGCATTCTGTAATGTTCATTTTCTAAGAGCTTACATGAGACAATTCCCTTATGGGATGGGTTTTTTAGCAGTACTGAGGTCAGATTTTGCTACATTCAGTGAAAGATTCTTTCCCCACTGCGGAGTTTAAAAGTTCTATCCACACATTCTTGAATCATTAGAAACCATTTTGGCATGTAATTTGCTGTTTTCATTGTTGATTTCAGTTTTGGTCTGTTTTAAGTCAGCACAATAGTCAGACTTCCATCTAAGGAGGCCAATGATAAAACCAAAAGTAAGACTGAGCATCAAGCTGCCGAGGGACAACGCCAGAATGGGGGCACTAATACCAATGCAGCTAAGTGATGGGCTGCCTGCTAAAATAAAGCCAGGTCACGGCACACACTTGAAAGTATACCAGGAAGCCTGTAATTGTGGAGTCTGTCTAGCAAGAGCAAGGAATGCTTATCTACAGGAAATATGCATGTGTAAAGCTTGTAACAACAATTCTGGGTGGTTAAGAAAGCTGATAAAAGTAGCAGAGTTAGGCAACTTGCAGGCCTCAGCTAAAAGTTAGGAATAGAGATGGCCTGGAGCAAATAAAATGTGTATTAGATAACTCCTGGGGCATTCATTAGCCAAGTCTTAGGAATAGGGACAGTTGGGGACAATAGAACCAATTATAGAATTATTACTAAAATGTTTATTAGAGGATATTTCTTATTAGCTCACCTTGTCCCACCTTCTCCTTTAGTGAAAATGTATAAAGCTTACTTAATTCTTGGTTCTTAGCATTTTGGGCAGGAGCCCTTTTTCTCAGAGTACTCCAATAAAAAGCAATCAGAAAACCTACACCTGGTGTCTGGTGTCTATCATTGGCTTCTGCTTCAGGCTTAGACCCAAATTGGGGACAACATAAGGGTGGCTTAAGCCTATCATATTGATGAGCTCGCAGCAAAATTAAGATCAACCATGAGTGCAAGGAGGAAGAAAAAAACATATTGCCAGGGCTTGTCTAATTGTATGTTGTACTATAGAGCAAGACCGAAAAGCCCCCCCCCCCCCCCAGCAATTTGCATTTTGTAAGAAAAGCCCATTTTATACCACTTTCCCAACTGGAGTGGATTGGATTTGGTTTCTGTTTGCCCGTACCTGCAAGGCTGGAATCTCAAGAGAGCCCTGCCCAGCCTTCGAGTGAGCCCCGAGTAGATGGGATTGTGGGGCTATGTGAAGCAGAACTGCAAAATGCCTTTCTGAAAAGAGGTCACAGGTCACAAACGTAGCCAATCTTTCCCAACTGCGAACCTCCAGCCATGAATCTTCTCCAACTCTGGCACAGAATCGGCTCCTGAGGTGCTTGGAAGGGCTTATCCGCTCTTCCTCCTCAGCAAGTAAAGAAGGAAAGGCGGGAAGGCGTCAAACGAGCTTCTCTTACTTTCCGACTTGGCGGGGAGGGGCAAAACAAGAGGAAAGGAGGCGGTCTGAGGGCAGAGCTGGGAGTGGGCTCGGTCTTGTGTGAAAAGCTGTTGATTGTTTTAGTTGAGGAAAGAGATGATAAGGCCGGATAAAAGTGTGCTTCGCCCATAAGGAGGAGGGAGGAGGAGGAGGAGGAGGAGGAGGAGGGTCCGCAGCTGTATGCTAATGGCAGACGAAGCGACGGCCTCCCTCATTAAGTAGAGAGTCGGCAGGGAAGGCACACATCGCTGAGCAAACACATTTGCGCCGGACAAATGAAACACGCGCGCCCTTGACGCACCGCACTCCCGCACACGCCGCCACAGAGCAAAGGACAAAGAGCCCGCGAAGTCGAGGGCCAGGGATTTGGGAGGGGCGCCCATAAGCCTCGCTGCATCTCCTGCCGCGGGGGCGGGCAGCTGGCGCTTGACCTTTCCGCTGCAATTGCCCGTCGCTGTCTGTCTCTCAGCAGCTTCGCTGGAAAAGTTAGCGCCGCGGCGGCTCGAGCTGCAACTTCGCCAGCCCGCCCCGCCCGGCCCGGCCCGGCCCCTTCTGGGCGATGTTCTTTCAGGTTTCTCGAAATAGTTTCTTCAGGCCGAAATAAAGCTCAGCCTGTCGGGAAAGTCTCTGGCTCCGGCTTCGTTGAGGCGGGAAATTCGGCCCAATGTATTTGCCTGCGGCCAAGCGGGCCGCTTCTTCTCCTCATCTTCGGGACGCTTGACTCTTGGCCCTTCCGGAGGGTTTCAACCTCATCTGCCTCCTCGGTTCACCTAAATTTGCAGTAGGACCCAAGTTCGTCCCGGGATTCAATGGGCGGACGTGAAAATGGAACAAGAGAAAATAGAAGATCTCGTCCTCCCCTCCCTCCGTTTCATGGGTTTTGTTTTTTTCTTGTTTTCCTTCTTTCATAGCCCCCCCCCCCTTCTTTGCGGCGTAATTATTTAAACGGGAGATCCGTGGCAGCTTTATGCTAATAATGCCGAACAAAGCGGCGGGGGGGGGGGGTTGACAAGCGAGGGAGGGCGCGCAGCTTAGAAGGAGAATAAAGGCCGAAGCCGGGCACAGGGAGGCGGGCGGAGGACATTCGTGTGTCTCTCGCGTGTCCCTCGGGCTGGCACAACAATCGCTAATTCCTGTGAACACAAAGGCCTCTCTCCCGAGGCCCTGCTTGGCCCGGGTCAAATAGTACTCAGCAATGCCACCATTGTTCCCACCGCGCAGGGAGTAAGAGCGGTGGTTCCAAAGCCGAGGAAGGTGCACGGCTAGCCCGCTGGAGAACAGCAGGGAGGAGGAGGAGGCGGTGGAGGAGAGAAAAGAGGAAGAAGGCTGCTCAGATCGAGGGGTGGGCAAATGCGGCCTTCCAAATCTATCCAGCGAGGTGCTGCTGCCCGTCAATCTGTACTGCATGGTTTCTTTCCCGAGCCGAAAAACGATCGGAAGGCTGCTTCCCACAACACATAGATGTTGCTTGCATTTGTTTCTTTCTTTAGCACAATGTAACACAAATATTCAGTGTGACTAACAAGGTAATGACTCTTTCGACTTCTGAGATGGATTGTAACTAAACTAAACATAGCAGCCCAACTGGCAGTCAGTGGGTATGTAAGAGGGGTCATGAGGAGGGTCGTGAGAATACTTTCCCATTTTACCATCTTCCATTCATTAGGCAACTTTTCAGAAAAGTTTTGCACTTTAAATTAAGGAGAATGGTGGGTATCTTTCCATCCAGCAGGTGGATCTTGATGGAAAGGGAAACAAAGCCAAGGAATCAACAAACATTCTCCTTCAATTGCTTGGGCTACAACAATGAGTAAGGGCAAGACCATTTGCCAACCTCATGAAGGATGGCAGAACAACATGAGGAAGCAAAGTTTATACCAACAAATTTTCCAATCCTCACGTATTGATGGAGAACAGTTTAACTTGGCTGTCAGGAACAATGTAGAGATAGAAGTCATTAGCAATTATTTGCACTATATTTTAAAGTGAATGAAAATACTAAGCTGAACTTCTTGCAAAGCAAGAATAGTGGGAATAATGAGCATTTAGAGATAGATTGATCCTCGGCCATTGAACAAATGTTTCCCTTGACTTAAATGGAAGACTAACTCAAATATGCTGTTTAGTTTATATTAACTCTACTAAAGTGCCTTTCAATCGAGTTGTCTGTCTCAGCTTCAGTTAAATTCTGAATGTTAGCTTATGTGCATGAAATCTTTTTCACTTTTCAAGGTCCTTCGTAATAGTGGCCATTTCTTTTCTACTGATTTAACCAACTCTTATTGTGGCAATTTAATCCTGTCCTCATTACTGATGTATCAATATAGTGAAGAAGTCATAAAGCTCTCACATATGCCTGATGCTGGAAACAAGATAGGAAAAGCATGGTAGGACAGAACATAGGAGATGCCAGGACATTCTGATGCTGATGTCAATTTTAAGTGAAGAAAAAATCAAATTCAATACATGACCCATAAATTGTTTATTGCCATCATGCTGGAGGTGGCAGAGACATTTGGGATATGCTAGAGAATCCTGGTCTATCCCATTTTCCCATTTTAATGTTTGTACTATGCACCAGACCTGTTTCAGTCCTGTTTAACCAGTGCTCAGAAAACTAAGCCTCAAGGATCTGCATGAACATGATGTATAACTAGTACAATTTTAGTCATTTTTTCTCTGATAGCTTCTTTTTGAGGCTGCAAGAAAGTCAAGGCAACATTTTCCCCCCTGCTAAACCAAACACTTCCCATTTTGATAAGAATCAGTCATAAAGTCTGCTGCAATAGGACCACAATCAAACCACAGCTAGAGTAACTCTCTCTTAGCTAGAGAATTTATAGGCTGCAAATCTTGTGTGTGCACTAAGAAGTGGGCAAATAGAGCAAATGCTAAGAACCTAAACATTTACAGCCTCCTCTATTGGAAAAGACTTTGTGGCATTACATAATATTTTGACTCCAGTTAGCAACGCCAGTTGGCCATAATGCTGGAAGGTAAGCATAGTAAACCAGATTTATGTCTTGATGGATCCAGCCAACCAATATTTCTTTTAACATTTGGTTTGCAATGTACTGTAAATCTTCCATTAATGAGAGAGTGATTGATTCAAGTTAAGCTCAGAGCACTTCAAGGTCCAATAATATACAGGTTTATTTAAGGCTGGCTGAGTCCGAATGATGCTTAATTTCCAGGTAAATTGATTTAGAAAGTCTCATTTATTTGAGTGGGAGAAAGAGAAAATTTAGTATTTCTCACTGGAATGTTTTTGTAGTGGATTCTATTCTTTCTTAATCACATATACATAGCTCAACCTGGTGCTTCTCATGTTTTAGCCCAAATTGATGGGATCTACATTCCAATACACAAGCCTCCGCCAAGCTTTTTCCCATTAGTGACTAGTATTATCTTTAGCATTATTTCACAGCATCACTGTGGCATCCAGAAGCCCATTCTCAGGGTTACTGCAAGTTGGATGAGCTGGAAGATGTCATAAATCACTACTGGGAATCACTTTTTGTTTAGATATTTTGGTGGCCTTTTGTGCTTGACTGGAATGGCACAGAAAACACATTTTTTTTTTCATCTAAGATTCTGGTGTCTTAAAAGCCTTAGAAATCAACATAATTTCACTCCACAAATAAATAATTTGGGAAGTATAACATCTCTGCCCCTAATCTCTGCTACTTGCATTAGAAGCATTCCTCACTGTTGCTACTGTTCCACCTGTTTTATAATCTGCAGAATAAAATGCTGTGCCCACTGCTGATCCATCTGCTCCTCCTACTGCCAGTTTTCTGACTAGTACCTGAGTAGTGTTGTTCTGAGTAGTGTTGTTCTTCATGGGCAGCATAGTAGAGGCAACGCTTAGGATCTCTGAATCTACTGCCCCCTCTTTAACACCATCCTTCACTAGGACAGATGTCTACTTATGGATTCCACTGTGTTGTTTGGGAGGCAAGAAAATGGGGGGGGGGAACCATCACATCAATTTTATGATATTTCAATATTCAATATTCTATCGTACCATTTGACTGTTATTTATTCTACTTCAAGCCCGGACAGGTAGTTGTGTTTCATGTGCTACAGTGTGCAGTGCCCTAGGGAGATAGCAACAGAATGGTGGCTGGCAAGGTCAAGTAGGGACCAGGGAAGAAGGCGTGCCCTATTCGCCTGAAATGGCCAATAGACACCTCTTTGACCCCATTGGTTGCTGGTCACCTGACTTCAATGCCATGGGTGGGGCTTTGACACACAGTGGTAAGTGGGAAAAGGCAATTTTTAACAACAGTCCAGCTGAGTTTATCTTATCTCTGAGCAGAGACTTTCAGAGGATGTTCGCAAAAGGGTTTGATGCAAGTGGAGGAAGGCCTTAGACTGCCAGGCCTCCTAAGATGCTTGCTTGCAAAAATGAGAAAAACTGAGTTCTCGCTGCACACACTTCCGCAAGAGCTGCTTGCACTTGCTTTGAAAATGGTGCTTGCCATGTTTCTCCTTTTTCTCCCTTCTCATTGCAAGGCTGTCCTTTTCAAAGACTTTTGAAGGGATAAGATCTTAAACCAACAGGGTTCACTTTTACGTTCATGTGACATTGAATAAAAGGCAAAAACTCCCAAGCGTAGTCAAGAGTTTACTGTGTGTTTCGTGCTTGTGTTAAAACCTCTCGCATCTTTTGTGTCCCCAGCGATTTGTTTAAAAATTAAAATAACCCACTTTGTCTTTTAAATCCATCTAAAATTGAATTACAGCTGTATAGTACAGTACAGGTATCAAATTTAATTGGGACAAATTACCAATGCGTTTAACCCTGGTCATTGGGAAGTTCCCTACATCTAAATGAAAGGACTGGCTACGGGGAGAAGAAAGTAAGTATGGGAGTCACTTCAGAGAATTGTTGAAGAACTACATGGAATCCATACCCAAACTACAGATTACAAGACTGAATGCTGGTAACGCTTGGCTTTCATACAGAAGGCCAGAATTCAATACTTTTTTCTGACCATACAATTAAAGAAGAGTTATTCCTCATTCATCCTCTATTCTTTTTCCAGCTTTAAGCGTGTAAAAGGGTCAGCAAAACGAAGCGCGCCGAGCCATGAATGTTGCCCCATGGAGGCCCTTGAAGGGAGACTTGTGGAGGAGCGAACCAGCGCCGGTTCAAGCGGGTAGGAACCCGCGCTTCTCCTCTTCCTTCTCCCGCTTTGCTTTCCCCGGTTGCGTCGCCCGGTTTGCTTTTGTGTGCGTGCGTGTGTTTTAAACGATCCGACGGGATAAACTTCTTGTTCCTAAAGGCCTCTCAGCGCCCGAAGACCCGAACCGGCTTCGTGGTGGGTTTGGGTTTTTGCGCCTCCGCTGAGGAAGGCTCAGCACCGGGTCTCTCCCGTCGCTCCCCGCGCCGGGCCCCCAGCAGCACGCGCCTCTTGCTGCTCCAGATTGGCCGCGGTCCCCTTTCAATACCCCGAGGTTAATTTCCTTGACAAAGGTGGCGGGGGAGACAGAGAAAGACCTCTTTGGGCAGACAGGCCCTTTCTCCCCCCCCCCCCTTTGGCTCCTTGATTAGACCCCTTGATTTAGCATCAGATGTCAAACAGCAAAATGCCCTCACTGGATTAAAATGCATGAGCCCCCTCCGGCTCCGTCCTTTCTCTCGCTCCCTCCCCGAGCCGCCAAGGGCGCCTTCATCAACTTTAAAGAGTCTGTATCAGAATGGCGACCCACCATCAGTCCACTTAAACCGAATGAATTCGGTTTTGAACCATCTGGTGCTTTGAGGAGGAGGGGGCGATTCTCTGCCCCTTTTGAAATGCAGCTCAGCTCCTCCTCGACGATTGCTCGGGAGCATATCGGATCAAGGCCAGAAGGTGGAAAGAAACAATCCGATCCGCCGACAGGAAGCCGAACTAAACAGGGCGCGCGCTTTCCCAGGAATTCTGCTCGCTGTAATTACACGTTGCCGCAAAACGGTTAGGAAATAAGACATTCGAACCTGGCAGGCAGAATCCGGGCGCGGCAGATGGGGGGGGGGGGTCCTCGGGTGTTGCGTAAGGGGCCCCGAGAGCCTCCGATTGCAAAAGTAGGTAAAATGGTCTCGCCGCTTCCCTAGCCGAACAGTAAACTGGCCAGGAGGGGGATTTAAGCCGCGGGGCTGCACAGTCGCTGTTGTTTCAGAAAGCCGCTGGGGTTTGAGTCGGACTTGTTGCAAAGACTTGTAGTCAGATCCTGTCCCTAACTAGGCTCCGAAGAGGGCTGGAAGAGACGGAGCCCGCCCTCCCACCCGGATGGTGTTAGAAAAGCAAGCAAAGGGTGCTTTTAGACCCAAGGTGTTGCCTATATATTGACAGCACAATTCTATGTCAAAATGCCTCATCGAGTCAAAGCACAAAAGCTCATTCCACTCTGCTCAGTGTGGCCTTTACACGTTTATAAACACTTGAATGAAGCAGCAGTAACACGCGCACCCGCAAGGCAGCGGCGGTTCCTCCCCGAGCGCCTCGCTATAGCGCACAGCTTTGCGGGCTGAAACAGCCACAGGTCTCCCCGGCTGCCCGGCTTGCGGTTCTTGGTCCGGGTCGCAACTGCTTGTCAGGAAATCGCCTATGAGCGCCTGGGATTTCGCTTCCCACCCCGCCGGTTTGCCGGATGAATAAAAAAAAGGTCATGAAACCCCACTGAACTTGATGGGTTCACTGCCGAGTAGGTTTGCACAAAGATGAAGCTGGGCAGCAGGGAAGAGAGTTGCGAGAGGAGGGAGCTTTTTTTTCCCTCAAAAGCGCCAGCGCAGCCGCAGTGCTTTCTGCGGACAAAGCTCTTCGCCGCGAGAAGCCTTGGCAGAGAAAACAAGCGGGCTCGCGCGCGTCGCCTTGTCCTTCTTTCCTCCCCTCCCCATCTCCCCCCCCCCCCCCCCCCCCCCCCTTCCCCCCCCCCCATGTGTGGCCCTGGGCTGCTGCTGTTCCGCCACTCGAAGCTCGCGCGACCCTCCATTTCTTTTGCCGTTCCTTTCCTCAGGATTTTCTTGGCCCCAAAGGGCTTTTCAACAACAGCTCCCTCCTTTCCTCCCGCCTGCATCTTGCCCTCTCCTCGACATATTTCGACTCGTTCTTCTCTTTTGTTGCTATTTTGCTCGCGGAGGTGCGGGCAGATCTCCTCCTCCCCCCCCCCCCCCAACTGCCAACACACTCGTCCTCCCCATCCCTTATTGTCATGCTGATGGATACTTCGATTTGGCAGCTCTTGTGCCCCGCCTGGAGAAAAGACACAAAAGGGAGGCACGTGCGCCTTCCCATAGAAAAGCAGCAGACCGTGAAAGGAGGCGGAGCTGGGCGTGTGCCTTTTGGGGGACCAGGAGGGGAGGGGGGAGGGAAGGCCTAAGAAAAGAAAAGGAGGGGGAGGGCAAACAAAAAGAAAAGAAAGGCGCCGAACCCCTCAGGTACATCTGCTGCGCTCTACCTAGCACAGCCACTCGCTCGACGGGCGCCTGCCCCCTTTCTGCCTCAAAGCCAATGAAGCAGCCGCGGGAAGCGCTGATTGGCTCCGGGGAGGAGCAGGAGGCCAGAACAATGCTGTCCTCCCCCCTTAAAAAGCGGGCGGTGAGGCTGGGCGACTGGGGGGGCAACATCACTGAGAGTCGGCGGCCGTGGCGCTTTGGCAGGGACGCCCGGGGAGTCCGCCGCAGCGCAGACTGCGAAACGTGCGAAGCGAGGAGGCGAAGCGAGGCCGCCTCCTCCTCCTCCTATGTTTTTTTTTTTTTTTTCTCTCTCTCTCTCTCGTTTGGCTCGGCTGACGGAGGGAAAGCGGGCTGGTCGAAGAAGGACCCAGCTGGATGCTAGCGCCGCGCTTGCAGCTCAGAGACTGAGGCAGCAGCATCACCAGCAGCAGACGCCTTCCGGAGCTGCTCGAGGATGCCCCGGGGCTTTCTGGTGAAGAGGAGTCGCAGACCTACGCCCATTTCTTACCGGACGCGCTGCTCTTGCTACCCGGGCTCTGGCCTGGAAGGAGGCGACCCGGTGCAGCTCTTGGCTCCTCCGCCTTTTCCTGCCCCTCAGTTCCCCAGCGCGGCTTCTGCCTCGGAATCCGCCGAAGCGGCCCTTCTGCCTGCGCCCGCGGTGCCGCAGTTTGGGACGCCGGAGGGCCCCTCTTCGCCGGCGCCGCTGCACAGTCCGGCGCGAGCGGTGAGCGAGGAGCGTAGCCTCCACCTGGCCTCGCCCGTCTCGGCCGAGTCCTTTCCGGCGCCGGAACCGTTACTCTTGGGTCCTGGAGGAGAGCTCAAGCTTTGGGCAGTCGCCGCCGCCGCCGCCGCCCTCGCTTCTGGCCCGCCGCCTGCCCCTCAACGCAGCCATGCGCCGTGTGCAGGCGCGTCGAAGCGGTCTCAAGGCCGAAAGGCCAAGGCGGCCCGCAAGTTGCATTTCGAGGACGAGATGACGACGTCGCCGGTGCTGGGGCTGCGGATCAAAGAAGGGCCGCCGGAGCCTGCTCCGGCGACGCAGCAACAGCAGCAGCAGCAGCAGCCGCCGACTGGCTCGGCCGCGGGGCTGAAAGCGGGGAGCGCGCAGCCGCTGGGCGAATTCATCTGCCAACTGTGCAAGGAGCGCTACCCGGACCCGCTGGCTCTGGCTCAGCACAAGTGCTCGCGCATCGTGCGCGTCGAGTACCGCTGTCCCGAGTGTGACAAGCTCTTCAGCTGTCCGGCTAACCTGGCCTCGCATCGCCGATGGCACAAACCGCGGCCAGTCAACGGCCCCGCAACCAAGGCCAAGCCTGCTCCGGGGGAGACTGCCAAGGGAGGGGGCGGCGGGGGCGGCAACTGTAGCAGCAGCAGCAGCGAGCGGGACACGCCGAGTCCCGGCAGCGGTGGGGGCGGCAGCAGCGGAGAACCGGAGGCCGCCGGAGCCGAGGAATTCGCCTGCCCGCGTTGCGCCAAGCGCTTCCGACGCCAGAGCGCCCTTCGTAAGCACTTGCCGCTCCACCACGAGCCTCTTGACAGCCTGTCCCAGGCTCGGCCGCATCCCGAGGCCTGCCTGGAAGAGGGGGCGGCCGGCCGCAGCTCGCTGAGCTTGTCCGGGGAGTGCCACCTCTGCCCAGTGTGCGGGGAGACCTTTCCCAGTAAGAGCGGTCAGGAGCGCCACCTCCGCGTGCTCCATGCCGCCCAGGCCTTCCCCTGCAAATACTGCCCAGCGACATTTTACAGCTCGCCAGGCCTCACCCGGCACATCAACAAATGCCATCCCTCGGAGAACCGGCAAGTCATCTTGCTCCAGGTCCCCGTGCGCCCAGCCTGCTAGAGAGGGAGCCCCGCAGTGCCTTGCCTCCAGCACCAGCACCACCGCCGGCCCGCCCGCTAGCCCGACCTGCGGAATGGCAAGGACGATATTAGACTTGGCCGGCCCAATCCGGCCGGGTCAGTTTGCCAACCAGCGACGATCCTTCTTCAGCTGCCGCTGCTGCTTCGAAGGGCTCTCCCCCGAGCCCTGCCAGCCGCTGAGCATCTGCGTGATGCTGGGGTTTACGGCGTCGATCTGTGCCGCTCGGAGGGCGCGCTCTGGAGCAGCCCCTTCCCTCTTCTCGGCACCCGGGAGCTGCTCCAGGGTCCAAGTCTCGAGCTATTTTCATTGGGGGGAAATCCCCGTTCTCTTTCCCGCTGCCCCTAAGTGAATCTTGGAGGAATGGCGACGAATGCCTTTACATTTCACAGGCTGTGAATTGAATGAACATTTACCTACTTGATTAGCTTTATTATGGCTTGTGAACTGCTGGGATCTGGCTTTACCTTTTCTTTGTTGTTGGTTGGTTCGTTTCCTAAATTTTTATTTTGTATGTGAACAAAATCAAACCGCTTAAAGATATAATTTTGGTTAGTATAGCCACAATTGCCTTGACTTTACTGTTGTTGAAAAATGTTGTAGACGCTGCCTTAATATTATAAAATGCCAACCTTTCGGGTTTCTTTCTTTTTTGAACTAGAGATATTTGTTGACACTCTGTGTATATGTTGATTTATGCTCAATGGTTATTTATTGGTTATTTATTAATTACGGTGTTTGCCTTTGCCTTTCTCTTACCATTTCACTGTGCTCTTACATGCTGCAGTCCCAAACTCACTTCTCTGGAAATAAGTCCTTCTGAAATCTGTGGGCTCATTTCTAGGTAAACATAGATGGGATTGCACAATTACCTTCTTTAAAAAAAAAAAAAGCAAATCTGTTGAAAGGGATTTAACTTTTATATCTAGAATAAACATACAACTGCAACTCTTATTCTTGCTTGGAGAGCTCTCAAACAGCTCAGCTTACTTTTAGATGCAATCTCTTTTCTACACATATTATTTTCTTAACTGTTAGCTATTTATAGAATGCTTCAATAGAACTGTTTTAACTGTATAATTATTTATTATTCAAATAAAATATTTTCAAATTCAAGTGTACATCGTTTTTCTTTTAATTTTTCTATGCTTCATCCATTCCTACAGAAAGGCTTTTAACCATTCTGATTGGCCAAGTTTACTCCATTGGGATTATGAGGCTGCAATTGAAAAAGAAAAGTTTTGTGTTTTTTAGCAGTTAAATAAATTTGAGTTGGCAATTGTTAATTAGCTACAATTTGGGGGAGGGCATCTATTTCTTCAACTTAGGAGCAAAGGTCTAAAAAGTATCAGAGCTCATCACATTCATTCCCAATTTCAGTGTCTGAGCTTGGCTCCAGAAGTAGAAAGAGGAGGTAAACAAGCCCTTGAAAAAAATGCAGTGTGACCTTAGTGACAGCACTACCCTGGTGGCCATCCTTCCGAGTTAGAATAAGGGAGCATTTCTGGTAGAAAGACACTAAACACAGTCAACAGGGGGTTTCTTAGAAAATCAAGCTCTCTCCTGCTTCTGCTCACTATTCAGATACCTCTTTTTCACCGGCAACCTACATTTCATTTTCCTCTTATTGCTTTATTGTATTGAATACATTCCAAAGCCCTGAATTTATTATTATTTTACTGCAGAAAAACTTATTTTCGGCAGATTTTCCAAAAGGTTTGGAAGTTGAAAACTAGGGGTTTTCTTCTGGATGTTGTGAAACATGGAGAGGAAATGTCTTCCAAAACAATTTGTTGGGCACTATTGGGAGTTCCAGGCTCCCTAAAATTCAGTGATGAGTACAGAATTACAGCCCAGTCCTTTGCGGGCTTGTTCCAAATGAGTCTCTTTCATTTTGATGAGAGTTTCCTGGCTGGAGATGTGAGCGTGATTGGTCAGAGAAAACAAAAGCAAGGGAAAACTCTTTTTGGCTTGAATTCCCCCCAAAACCTTTTCTTTTCCCCTTGCAGACGAGCCTCCTTTCCATGGAGGCCTGCAGAAAGCAGCCACCTCTTCGCTGGCGCCCCTTCCAAAGCCAGCTCTCGCGGCCAGAGCCGGGCGGCCAAGGAAGCCCTGCCTGCGCACGCATTGGCCAGGGGGCTGAGGCTGCCCTCCAGAGACTGCGCAGAAGGGCAGCCGCGCAGGTTGCGCCAGGCTAAGTGACCCCGAGGACCATTCTCTGGGTTTTCACGCAGCGTCGCCCATTTCGGGCCTGGCCAGCGCGCCCTTCGCTTCAGGCAGCTGCAGCCCCCCCCCCCCCCCCCCCCAGCCGAGGAGGCGCGTCGGGCAAGGTGCATCTCAGCAGGAAGGCCACGCGCGGAGGGCGGGGACCCTTGGTAATTCCCTCAGATATTTCAGGGGATGCTGGGAGCGCAAGAGCAAAAAACGGCAGGGCTTGGCTTGGTCTAAGCAAATAACAAACGGCAGCTCCTGCACAGACAGACACACACACACACACACACACACGGCCTGTGAAAAATCTTCAGCGGGCGTTCTGACGTGAAAGGCGAGGAGGATTGTTTCGTCATCTCTGGCGTTACATTTTGGAGAGAGAGAGAAAGAAAGAACAGTTTTCTAGAAGAGTTTTTTTTCTTTTCTTTTCTTTCTCTTGAGGTATTTTGCATTTTGCCAATACTGCGCTTTATCCGAGGGGATTTTAGTTTTTTTCAGCGGCACTGAGCAATTTCTATGTAATCTCCAGACCTTTCCTCTCCTGGGCAGTGCTTAGAAATTCAGCTCCCGATGGCTGCTAGGGCGCCAGCAGGTGCACTTTTCTTACCCTGCACCCACAAGGACAGGGTGGGTAGGGAAGGTGTCTGAAAAATCAAATGGGTGGCCACTGCTACACAATTGAAGCCTCATCCATTTTTACATGCATGTACGAAAGAGGCGGGATTTCAGTTGGGTGGTTTGACTTTTTTGACCTTCTTTGTGGATGTCCTGCCGTGTGCTTATCACCAACCAACCCATATGTCATATATGTCTGAACACGATATTTTTACTTACAATTTATTATTTATATGATAATTATTTCTATACCACTAACTTGGATGACTCCAAAGAACGTACAATTAAAATAAAAATCTTTGTCAGGGCATTGGAATAGTTTTGCGTTTCTATTTCAAACATATTACTTGCGCTCAAAATTATAATAAAAGAATGACTTCTGCTGCGACACTTTAAAGACAAACCTATTTTCGGTTGCTTAAATATTCATGGATCCATTTTAAGCCAGTGTATGTCATCCAAGGGAATGAATTATATGTTTTATAACGTATATACAATTTATATCAACTTCTGTTGCGGATGAGAAGGAATGTTTTTGCATTGTTGATTCTTGTGTTGGGCAGAAATTCTTGCATTTATGAGCTGGTTAAGTGTAAAAAAGAAGGATTTATCTTTGTTCAATCAAGAGATCTTTCAATGTCTCTTGGACAACGGTCCTATAATTATTTTTCTCAAGGTTGGCTTCGTTGAGGTCAATAATGGATATGCAAGGTTTTGTCTTCATTCAAAAAAAGGAAACAAACACACTGACAGACCTAAATGTCAGCTTTGATATAAGATGGCAAAAATTGGAATTTTTTTTTTTTTAAATTCCCTTTTCCCCCTTAGAACTATGTTCTGTTTTCTGAAAACTTACAAAAATAGAAAGACTTATTCCTGATCCTCAAAATTTAGGCCATAGCAGCCTCCCTATGGTCACATGATATTAATTTGGGCCTATCCGCATTTACAATAAAATGTACAAATATAAAGGTAAAAACTAATACAAATTAAGAAGAATATAAAAAGTAAAAGTAAAGTGCAGAAAAAAAAGAAAAGAATGAAGAAACAAGATAAAGTACTTCTTCCTCAATCAAAGCAAATACAAAATTCAGTAACTTATCACTTTCTCTGATATTTCAACAGAAGATATCTTCTTTAATCCTTAAAGCCCCATCATTCAATCTAATCAGCAAAAGTCCATTAAGAGTTATTAGAAATAATGACATATATTTTAAGCTTAACCTAAAAAGTCAGATTTACATTCCTTTCCTTTTAATGCAGTAGTTTATTATTTTCTCTAAAAAGATGGAAACACTCCTCTTCTTCCAATAGTTTATCTATCTATTCACAAACTACTAAAACTCTTGTATTGGTAACCTTTAACTAGATGAAATGGGGCATCATAAGGCAAAACATTTTCAATCAAGATATTTCAAATGGGGTCTTACAGAATACAACATAAATCTGGGACCTATGACACATGTGGAATTGAAATTTGGCAAATTCTATAAAATATGACATAAAAATTATCGGAAAGTATTTTATTTTTTCATACAAAATGCCATAAAACATTTTCTATGGTCTATTTCTGAAGTTTGACTTGACTATACAGTTCAACATGAGCTTCCTTCAAGCAGGTACCTCTGAATATTTTCCATAATTTTAAACTTTTCCAGTCAAGGCAGTACGTTAGAAACCTGAAAGCATCATTTTCTTTGTCTCCTCTCAGAAACCCCTTTACAAGTTTAACACCCCTCTTTTGTAAACATAAGATAAGAAAGCTATCCAAATCATTCTTCTGTCGTATTACTTGTGGCTCTCCTTCAACTATTAAAATATCAGTCAGTTTCATTTATGCATTTAGTGTAACATTGTTTTCCATTTCATTCTGAAAATCTATTTTCAGATCCATATTCAAACCAATATCAATCTCTTGTTTTATCCAGTAAAATTTTGTCTTCCATAAATTCTTCTGAATCTCTGAATCCATTTTTATAATAACAGACGTTCTCAACAGTAATTTCCCAGTGTATTGTTCTGAAGTATCAAAGGGTTTCTTTTAGTTTTCTGTCTCCCTCTAGTCAAGTTTCTAGGTTACTTCCTATCGTATTTTTTTTCAAATCCACCTGGCTACATATTTCATTCATAACTTTCGGTTGATTGGCTACTACCTGCCTATCTGTCTGCATCTGGAAGTCCCACAGGATCTTAGCTTTCTTATTCCCTGTGACTTTCTGTGGGATCTGACCACATTTCTTTACTTTGAATAACATCCCAATGTCCTCACTGTAGATCCATGTCAGATGCATCAGCAAGTCAATGTCTCATTCACTCTTAGCATACAAGTTGATGTCATCCACATTCAGGAAGTGGCTGATGGAAGTCCTGCTCTAGAACTTGTATCCATATCTAGTCTTGTGATTATCTGGCTGAGGGGATCCAAGCCTATGCAGAACAGCAGCTTGGTATATGCAGCTCTTGATGGCCACTTGTGTGAGCTCTCTTGAGCTGATTTCTAATGTTGTCGTCAACAATCTCTCTGATTTCTTGAGGAAGGTCCTGTTGACTTTGTATAGCTCCGGCAATCACAGATCCATGTGTGTGGAAGTGAGTTGTAGGTTTTCCTGTGGCCCAGACTGTGCTCAGATTGGTCTGTCTACACCGAAGATATTGGACTACTGCTTATCTATGAACATTTGGTGTTTTGAGCCTCTGATGTCATTCCCAATGCCCTTCTGCTCATGCATTGGCTCGTATGGTCCTATAGCTTGGTGGCTGTAATGCCTGTAATTGCCATGTTGTGGGGAGGCAGGTTATTGGCCCATAACTGGATGGCACTATTCCCTTGGGCGGGGGGGGGCTTTTATGATGAGCACTATCCTTTATATTAGCCAGCCTCAATAGTATCCTGCTGCTAGTACCTGGCTTGGTATGTGCTATTAGGCCTTTATGCACTGCTGTAAATTTGTTTAGCGAGAAGGTCTGGATAATATCTGGGGTGTGTTATGCTGTTGGGAATGCACTTTGTATGGTTCTTTGGAGAACAGCATTTATTTTCATGGCCTCTGCTTCTCTAGTTTACCTTCTTAGCCTGGTAGCTTTTGTTTAACTGTCTTCAAGGCTTCAGATGAAGTCAAGTTCTTTTTTTAGTAGCAGGGTCTTATCTCTAATCTTCAAACCTTTCTGAAATTCTACCAACCAACAAACTGTCACCAAGTTGCCTGGATCTTAGCCTCTAAGCGTAGACTGTCTGTCTCTCTGTCGCTGTCTCTGTCTCTCTCTCCCCACCCCCCCTCCGTTTCCAGGATTTTAGCAGCTTTAGCATATATCAGTTTATTAATTTAAGTTATTGTGGTAGTAGGGTTTGTTATGAGGGCTCTATTGGCATCTTTTAGCATACCATCTGATGGTACTTCTCTACTGACCCTTGGAAACCAGTCTCAAGGGTTGATTGTAGCTAATTTATCCATGTCTTTATATGTCATATCAGCTGTTGTGCTCTGTAATGGAGATGGTGGTAGTGACAGATATTGACTGCGCATCCAGTTGTTCTTTCAGGCCTTCTTGAGTATGGGATGCGTAGTTAGTGTATCTCAAGTTGTGAAAGCAGTTTCCTTTTCCCTGTGTTGGGTAACTAGCTGTTTCTCAGTTAGTGTGGATGCAGGTCTTCTATCCATCCCTAGTTACCTCATATGTTTCATCTAATCCTTTTCATTAGATCTTCTGTTGTAGTAGCATTCCATCAATACCAGTTTCTCTTTGGGGGGGGGGTCTTTACCCAAGGACCTAGGACCCCTACTAGGCAACATGATTTTCTCCCTGGCTCCAAGGGCTCTAAAACCTGCCAGAGACCACTTTTCCAATCTCCTGATGGGGAGCCTTGTGGGTGATCCTCATTTTCTCCTTGTTTTGGAGAGGAATTATAAGGAGCTGATCCATTCCCAACTACTGTTTCTGCTATGGTCTTCAATCAGCCATTGCTTCCTCAGAAATGAGACCCTTTTATATTTATGAACACTCCCTGGTACAGTGATTGAGATGGCACTTCAAGCCTGGTGTTGGGCTTGAAGTAGAGGGGGATGTGGCAGAAGGCTTAGACTGTTGAAGACCACCATTGCAGAGTGCTACTTCAACTATCACACACCCAAGCACCCACTACGCAGCCTATAGCTGTCATCTGCCGGCCGTCCTGCTTATCTTGGACTCTTGTCTCTTCCTCGTAGGAGTCACATGACAGCCCCATTTAACAACCCATGTGGTTCTGGATTTAGGACAGCAACCGTCACTGCCAGCATTTCAACTGTTAAGTGATGTAGTCATGTGACATCACTCTTTATGACTATATTGCGTAGCAACACTAGGCTAAGGGCCTAGATATTGAGAAGTAACTCAGGGAAAAAAGAATTTATCTGAATTGATTTTTTTCCTTGTCTTGCAAACAATCCTTCAAAATCTGTCTTCTTGATATGTTCATATCAAAGTTCATATCAAATGAAAATGGAAGTTTTCCAGTAAATTAGGATTATATTTTTTCTCAAGATGGAGTGTTTCATTTTTGATTTAGTACTAAGATATTATCTAGCCTTTTTGGTCTGGTTTATGTAGAGCCTGACAGAAGTGCAATTTTGGTTATCTTCTCTGCTATGTTGGGAGTTTTTGATTTAGTTGTATTGAAATTCTTGCAGTTAAGCACCGAAGGAAGCACTACATTTTATTGATTCCTTTTAAATAGATGATAACTGGTATTTATAAATGATGGTGTCTTCCAGTTTTTGGGGGGCACTCTGCCTATTTAGTACAGAAGGAATCTGAATTCAAAACTATGTGACCTCAAGACAGTTCTAAGAATTGTGGTTAATGAATTTAGAATTGCAGCTGATGTCTTTTAGTTAATAAAGTATTTAAAATATCTGAAATATGGTGCAACCCTGGGACCCTCCTTGCTGATGGACCGTAGATCGCGACTCTCTGCAGCTATGGTCCGTGCTCTTTCGTTGGAGAGCCCCGATCATAATGATTAGGGGCTGAAGCTGCCTTGGAGGGGCGGCAGAGTAAGGGGAAGCTGCAAGCCAGGTTGAGGGGAGCTGCATCTCCCCTCCTGGGCTTGGTCTTTTTCCCTCCGAAGTCGACTGCAGCGGTGGTTTAAAATGGCCACCCTGAAGAGGAGGACTCAGCTGGATTAAGATTTTTGCAGGAGGGAAGAAGGAGGTGGATAACATCGGAATCGGGACAACTGGACAATACAACTAAACAAAAGTACCCTGGGATTAAGGTAAGATGGATTTTTTAAGAAAAGAAAAGTGAGCGGCGAAATTACAAAGGGACAGGAAAAAAACATAAGAAAATATTTCTGACAGCTAAGCAGGGCTTTGAACCAGGAAAGGAAGAAGCCGGAACTAAAGATTTTATTAAATTGGACTAAAATATTTTGGCAATAAACAGGCATAAAATAAAGCTGGACTTAAGATTGTCAAAAAATAATAATAATAATAAAGTTTACAAATTGGAAACTGAACTGTGCTGGAATATTGAGGTTCAAAAAACCTGAAATAAAAAATAGGAGAAAAAGGTGAAGACTTTGTATAATGGAGAGTGCCACCTTTTGACAAAAAGGGAAAGCATCCTGTTTCTGAATGAGCTTGTATGGATATAACATTAAAGAAATATTGAAACAAAGTAAGAATCTTAGAAAGTGAAAGCAGAACCAGAATAAAGAAAAAAAGCAAGGAAAGACTGACTGTGGGATTGATTGATCTTTTTGGTATAGACCCTGGGCTGGAATAACTGAGAACTTTGGAAAATTGAAGGAAGAAAGAAGGAAAGTAAAAATGTTTTTTTGTGTGTGGGCTTTAACGATAAAAAAATATAAGAGTGTGTAATGATGATCTCTCTTCGGGAATTAAAAATGGAACTTAAAAAAAGGAGATAATTACTCCAGGAAAGAGGCGAATCACTTTGCTCTGTGTTAGAAAAAATGGAAATGGCGATTGAAGAACAAGAAGAAAGAGCTTCAGAGGAGGAGTCGACTCAAGGAGAAGACATCTTAAATAGACAATTAACACAAAGAACACTGCAAAGAAGTGGGGAAGAAGGAAGGTTAAAAAGTTGAGACTTAAGAAGGCAATCAAAAGAGGGAATACCTGTGAAGTCAGGAAAGGCAGAAAGACCCAGCAGCAAAGGGGAAAGGAAGACATTAAGAAAGAGAGGGATATAAACTGGAATGAGAAAAGATATGGGGAAAAAAGGGGGTGGAGAAGCAGTAAGAAACAGGTGCATGAAATAAAGAAATACAGAAATAGTAAAATGTTGAAAAGAAATTGATTTTTCAGAGATCATGGTTGATTAATTAAAAGGGATTCTGCATGGTGACAAGGGTGACAATAAGAATATTTCTGCAATTAAAAATATTTGGAAAATAGGGTAATATAGACACTGATAACTCTTATTAAAAATCAAGGGGGGAAAATATGCTGTGGAATCCAAGTGAAAAGATGTAATTATTATTATTGTAACTTCTTAAAAATAATGATTTATTGGGAATCAAGATGAGGGAATAAAGGTATATTTTAATCATTGAGGTGTCACACTCAAAGTAGTAAAAGGGGGGAAACCTATACTTGTTTTTTTTCTTTAGTGTTAAAATTTGTATTAATCTAGAATTTATAAAAAGAAGTGCAATGGAAAGGGAATATGACAGACTAAAGTACCAACTAAATTAAGAAGTTAATGTAGACTATTAAAAGCAAGGAGAGACATTGGTAACCTTTTTATTATCATTATTATTATTAGGCAAACACATATTGTTTATCTTTATTTTTAAAATAAATATTAAAGGATTATATTTGAAATAATTGAAATGAAACAAAAAGATGTTTCGATTGGGATTAATGAAAGAGGCCAGAATTAATGTGTTTGTTTTCTCTCCTTACTGGAAATTTGGAATGGAAAAGTAATAATAGAATTAAGTATGCATATATCAATGTATAATTGTTGTCATATTTGTTGGTAAAGGTGATGACGTGGAAATATGTTGTCCACTAAAAAGAGATTTTTGTTTTTAATGTAAAAAACTGAATAAAATTTGTTTTTTTAAAAAAATCTGAAATATGGAACAACAATATTACAGAGCATGTGTCAAGGTGAAGTTAAACAAGGAAAACATTTTGAAGGCACAGAATAAAAATCAAGAAGATATTTGGAAATGTTAGGGATTTAACTGTTAATTGACTCTCTTTTTAAAAAATCTTTGCTGAAAATATACATCTTTTCAAAAGCTGCATTGACATGTCCTGATACTTTGATATTTATCATTTTGAAGAACTAATTTTCATTGGAACCTATTGTTGTCTTATTTATCTATTTATTTATCTGTTTAGATAAATACCAGTGCTGGTATATGATATATAATCTAGACCTTGAAATAATAAGAGATATAAATATAAAGGTATTTTAGAAAATGGGGTAGGGGGAATCCAAAACAAGGACCCAACAAAGTAACTGTACACAGCTTTGTGGAGTTCATTTTAAATTTCTACTGTTGCACCTGGAAAATATCAAAATATGTTTTCCTGGTAAAATGTCATAGCAACAGCAACTATTCTATTTTCTTGCCTATTGAGTACGTAAATGGTAGAGCAAAAGGTCTGTCACTAACATTTGAGAAGTTCCTATTCATCAGGATCTATTATTAATATTCAAATTGTGTTTCACGACATTGAAAACTCCAAAGCCTGGCATACCATACAATGTTAGTATTTAGAAGCGCCCATATTCTATTCCTGCATAATAAACCTATAGATCACAGACACTGTATGTGGCCTTGAACACATAAGATGTGTTCATCTGTGTTCATTCCCCAAATATTTGGGGAAATATTCTGTTATATGATATAAATGGGGAGAAATGAGATGAGAGAGTAGAGAAAATGTTGGAGACCCAAGAATGAATAAAGAAGGCATCTGCTTAGAGAAAGATACTTGTTTCAGCTATGTGGTTTAAATAAAAGTGTATTTGAATAGATACAGACATGGTAAACAATGAACATTAATTTAAAAGTATTATTGATTTATTTATGATGAAAGATTGACCAAACATTGAAGGATACATTACAAAGATAATGTGAGATTCATAATTTATTATTGATTCTTTATGGTATCAAGAATGGATCCTGGGGAAAAGATAATATGGAATAAAAATGAGAGAATGAAAGAATTATTGTCGGAAGATAAAATATAAGCCTAATAGAAAAAATGGTAGATAATTTCTCAACATGAAAAAAGGAAATTGTACATAAGGAAAGAGGATGTGGAAACAGCTTATTAGAATAATTTACTTTCCCACCTGCGTCCTCTCAGAGGTCAGGATGTTTTATATAAGTCCTCATTGATGCTTGTTCTCTTATATTTAATTTGACTTTGGAACTTTGCTTCTGTTTGATTTGAAGTTTCAACTATATTTTTGTGTGAAAAGAGGCTGGTGTTGAAGATTAATTATTGTAAAAAACTAGTGATATTCTACACTTTATTGGCAAATCTCTTCAGTTTTCTTCTAAGAAATCTCTTCAGTTTTCTTCTTTTTTCTTCTTAAGAATAAAGTACAACAGCTTGATAAACTATCAAAGTTAACTGATTCAGTCACCAAGAGTCTCCTTGTAGGGGAGATGGGTGGCATTAAAAATTAATAAATAAAATAAATTGGACCAGATGTTATGTACTTTTCATAGAATATAAGGTTACACAGTAAAGTATAAAGTTTGGGATGTTAGGTATATTTGGATTCTATTTCATTTAAATTATTGTTATTGATAGTAATGGATGGTAAAATGATTCTGAGTTAACGATGGTCATGTGGTTAAAATGAGTTTTACTCTGACATTGAAATATGAAGAATATATTTCTCTCTGTATACAGTAGAACCTCTGGTCACAAACACTTCTGTGACCAAATTGGGTTCCGACCAAAAAAATCCACATTTTTGAATAAGGCACGACTCAATTAGATGGCGATCAAACACGGCCGTGGCAGATTCCCTTTTTGCACCAATTTCTCCTTCCATGCCATTTTTTATTTTTTTTTGGCACATGCACAGACAGTCTTGCTTCTGGTCATGATCAAATTGGGTTGCGACTGAAGTTACGGAATAAAGTACGGTTGTGACCAGAGGTTCCACTGTAATTTTAAGTATAACTTCTTTGTAAATAAATTCTTATTTTATTTAGATTTGTTTTATGGCAGGACTTATGTTTTGATTTCTTTCTTTCATAATGTAACTTATTTTTTTAAAAATATTTAGATGCATTGATTTACAGTGTCTAGTAAGAGACTGGCTTTGTTTTTATTAAAAAGCCCCAGTTTATTTTCTCCAATAAAAGCTGTAAGCTGTATTTGGAATATGTTGGGAAGAAAGTTCAAATTTGATCTTTATCCCCATGGCAGATTCAAATTTTGGGACAATCTGTGCTTCAGAATTGTACAAAATTGTCCAAAAAAGAATAAATACCTCAGAATAATTTATTTTTGATCACTATTAGAAATCTTTGCAGAGGTGTGAAAAGAATTTGTATTATCTAAAAATGCTGAATGGTCATTGTTTAATTAAATTATTAAATTATTTGACTGTACTATTTGGACAGGAGACATTATCAGTGCCCTAAATTATTACCACTGGAAAGAGTTTTGGAAGATTCTAAAAAAAGGTTTATAAAATATACAAGTAAAGAATATTGATACTAGTTGCAACAGGTAATTTGCAAGATAGTTGGAATGAGGAGTTGGAAAATTTTATTTTAGTAAGTTAGGGAACTATCCTTTAACAAATACTAAATATCTACCCTAAATTTCATCTACCCTAAATTTACAATAATAAAAAAATCACTATAGGAATGCTGAAATACATGGGCAATGCAGAGTTCTCATCCAGGAGAATGAAGCATGCAGAAACAGTGTTTCCCATCTTTGTTGTTGTTGAATCTTGTTTGGGTCTTTTTTGGGGGGGAATAATTTTTTATTTTATTTTTCAACTAGAAAAATTCCAATTTCAATTGAACAGTGTGTTGTGTGGTTATAAATCATTTTAGGAAATAATAATCACAGTATTTACAACAATATTCATTGCATTAATATCAGTTATATTAATGTTAATAACCATAGTATTCATACTATTTGTTTAACCAAGTTAATGTATCTTCCTAATATCACTAATCTTTTCATATATTTCCCTGTTTTTAGCTCCTGTTTTTGTCAGCTAACCATTAATAAAATAAGTCCCAAGTCAAAAAACATTCAATTTCTTCCTTTTCCTTAATTGTAAGTGTTGGCTTATCCATTTCTGCACATTCTAATATTTTTCTAATCACATCTTCATCTGTTGGGATCTCTTCACTTTTCCATTGTTGTGCAAATATTCTCGTTGCAGTCAAAACATATAAAATCAGATACACATTCCCTTTGTTCTGTCTGGTTGAACGCCCAGCAAAAATGTCTCAAATCTATATATTGTTTTATCATTTTTTCAAGCCATATATGTATTTTTGTCTTTTTTTTTTTTTTTTTGCTTTTTGACATGTTCACCACATATGATAGTATGAACCAGGTATCTGGTGGCATTTCCAACATTTTTCAGATTTATCCTTAAACATCTTTGCTAATGTTGAGGGTGGAAAATGCCATCTATAAAACATTTTATAAAGATTTTCTTTATATACAGTGGTGGGTCTCTGAAAATTCTTAAATGCAAGTGTTAATGAACTCAGTTGCAAAACTTCTGTTTTGTGATTCATGATGGTAAAGTGTGATAGAGCTTGGGAGATAGACTGTTTCCTCCTTTTGCATGGTTCTGATAGTCTTGAACTGTTATGTGAACTCAAACTTCATTCTTCTGGTCTAATTATTTTGTCTTCCCAGATATCTATCTGTTTATACAGAATAATAAAGGGATCGTTCCCCCCCCCCCCCAAAAAAAAAAGTGAATTAAAAGAAAAATGGCAAAGTTGACAAAGTCTTCAAAAGCTATCCAATATTTAGCTCATAAAATTATAACCTGGTCTTTAAGGCTTTCACTGGGGTTAAGATGCCAGTGGAATAAAACGTTAAGAGGTTCCTCTATGGATTTAACTAAAACAATTTTATAGATCTATAAATACATATAATTGCTATCATTTTTAAAATGTACGAATGGATAGCATATTTACAAATCAATTTATTTAATATAAATATTTGATGCATTATCTACTATGAACTGCAAGATGAAATAGTTTTTGATTAATAGAATAATAATTCTCTATTTTAGTAAGGCAGATGTGTTAGTATTTAAATGAGCTCAACAATACTACATTTCTTCTTTCTGAAGGACTTTATGATTTTGTTGTACTTTGTTAGTCACCCACATTTGTTGAATCAAGTGGCATACAAATATAATGAAATATTATTACTTATTTGTAAATAGATATTACTTTGAAAAAAGATGAATAGTTTGGAGAAAATGTGTTTACAATCAGTGGCGTCCCTTACAAGCTGCAGTGATGTCAATAAGTAATGACATATACATCATGATGTCATTGTGCAAGGACCTTGGAAATAAATGCCAGTAAGTAAATTAAATATTTTTCATCATAAAATAATGCAGTTGTTCTGCTTTGCTCCTCCCCCCCTTCCCAAAAAAAATAAAAAAATATCTCTAGGCATTTGTGTGATTAAAGTCCTGCTAATGTCATTCTGGTCCGCTAAGTATTTGTAAACTGCCTAGTCACCTAGGTGAGATGGGTGGTGTAGAATTTTGATAAATAGTACATGTAACGAATAAAACTATATTGTGTTTTTGAAAACAATAATCCTATCTACTTGTAATTAAAATTTATCACATTTTATTAATTATATCAAAAATATTTTATGAAGACAAATTAATTCTAGGCTATTTTGTTTAGTAACAAAATACTTTATTAATCATTAAACATATTTGGTTGCTTTTAGTAACTTTATCCCTGAAGCCAAGCTTTTTATCCCATTAGCGAGGGGAATTCCAGCACAGCTGATCTTAGGAAAAGCTGATTGTCGGGAGGGAAAAAAAAATGTCTTAAGAAGTGACTAGGTGGGTGAGCATCAGGTTGGTGGGGCAAGTGAGCGAGCGGCAAGCTGGCCGGGGGCATGGCCAGTCAGAAGTTACTACCAGTTCAGTGACCACACCAAATCCTTGCTACCAGATCATGGGAACTGGTGCAAACTGGCTGAATACCACCACTGGACTGATTGCTATTTGAACAGGAAATAATCAAGGAGTCCTGGGTTTGTAGGCTCTGCTGGGAAGTCAAAAACCACTCTGGAAGAAGAAAAGGATCAGTTACCTTATAATGAGGTAATAAAAATCCAATCCTACATGGATGTTACAAATAAACTCCTCAGATTTCAAATTCAGCTTGGAGATTTTTTCTACTTTGGAAACTATATTCAGCAAACATCACAAAAATAAATAAATAAAGACAGCCCATGTTGGCAAGTGTTCATAAGTAAGAGATATCTGATTACTTACAGTGTCTGCTGTGCAAGGACTTTGGTAATTTGCGCCATGATCCCAAACAGCACTTTACAAAAACGGCTTTGTATACCTGAATCAGATTGATTCCCCTTCATATAGAAATTTTGCTTGTAAATTCTAACTGATTTCAGACAAGCTGTCAGGAAATGTGAGTTTATGATTCTGTGTATTGCATGAATCCCGGCAGATGGATTGAGCAAACCATAAGTAGTGTGCTGCAGGAAATGAGTCCTTATACTGATCCATATTTCCCCAGGTGATCAGTTAAGTAGCTGTTCTGTGTTGATAAAGTAGCCAGTATTCGTAACAATTGATGGATTAAGAGATTTACTTTGTAGTTTTGTCAAACAGAACAATCAGAAAATAGGAACTTTGAATTGGCACGAGCCACTTCTCATTGTAAGGTTTAAATGCCATAGGTTTACGCTATACATCTTGCATATGAAATTGTATTTTATCAGGCAATTTAAATGTAGGTTTTACTACTGTTGTATTTTATTTAACTATATAAATATTTAAAAGTGCTATTGATTGTTAAATAGGCATTCTTGGTTATGTGCACAACAATAAACTTTGGAAATAGGTAATATAAAATGATGGTATATTGGGAAAGATATGGTAAAGGCATAATCACTTTTCATCTATATTCTATATAATTTGTACTATACAACATTTTTTATTTAATATAAAAAGGAAATTACTAGTCAAAAGTCCTTCATTTTGGCTAAATGTGGCTTTCCATCTATCTACGAAATAAAACACTATTTTCTTCCAGTAAATTTTAAACCACACTAAGATTTCAGGGCACAATGGCTCAGCAGTTAAAGATGCTGGGCTTGTCAGCTTTACCTTTACACTGAGATTATTAATGTTACATTTAAGAGATTTTTGAGAGGAAAGACTTTCAGTTACTTTTCTCATTCCTCCTTCAGATGACATATAAACGGCAAACTAAAATTAGATAAAGCAAGTATTTTAGCACAGAAGGATGGAGTTCAATCTTTCACAGCAGCAAGTTATTAAGTGAGCTCCAGGAAATAATATAGGAAAATAAGAAAAAATTAACTTTGAAATTTAAGGAATAATGCTTTCATAGCAAAAACAGAAAATAAAAAACCCTTCATTATACAGTCTTCAAAATTACCACCTGGAAAGATAGAGCAGATGAGCATGTAGATTTCTTCAATGATTTCAAATTTCCAAAATATTTATATCTTGAAGATTTACTGAAACTATTGGTCTATGAGTACAACTTCCCAGAAACGTTTTTTTGACAGTTGCTGGTATTGGTGAAATCTGCTTTGTTTATTCGGTCCTTACAGGTACAGCAAAATCATCAAATATGTAGTAATGTCTGAAAAAATGAAGAACATCATATTAAAACATATATTAAAGAACCTACAACACAGGCAACTATACATTTATTAGTTAAACAAGATTTTACAATGCATGGAGATTCTAGGGGCTGAAAGAGAAGCTGCACAAGATTTGAAGCTGATCAGCTTGCTTTCATATACCACCTCTTCATTCCAGCTTCTCCCTCTACAAGCAGATGAAAGGGGCTTTCAGGGAAGTGGCATAAGACAAATCTTCACAAGCACTGCTCTTGTCAAACGATACCTAAGCCCAGCTGGCACATCACTCCCCCCCCTTTGCAAACAGACTAGACACCCCAATTGTACACCTCCCTGGAGAAAATGCCACATATTTTCTTTCTCTTCTACAGACCCTTCACAAAAATAGTTTTGTGCTTCTGCTGGCAGTCCTAAAGATCAGATTTCAAAACATCTTTTATTTAAATTAAATTATCCTCATGGATTAAGAATAATTGAAAATGCTATTTTATTCGTATGACTTTCTATGAGGTTAGGAGAGCCAAAGCTTTCACTTTTTGCAGAGACAAAGCTGAAATTGGCAGCTAAATGTGATATATAGATAGCCAAAATTGTCTCTGGGAGAAAGGCAGATCCCAGATCCCTGAAAGTTGTCCCTATGTATTTTAGACAGCACTTTTGTGAGCAGACAGCAGAAACATTCATTTTGCAGCCACTTTTGCTCAGCTGGAAATCGCAGTCTCATACATACTCTGAGTTGTAAATGTAGCCTTTCAGGATTAAAGGTTTGCCCAAACCTGTCAGCTGGTGCTCCATTCAAAATCCAAGAAAGAAATATTTAAGACTCCAATAATTAGAGAAAAGATATCTTTTACTGGAAATCAAGTGGTAGCTACAAAAGAATTCTGAATCTGAGAAAATGGGCGCGTAAATCACATATACAAAGTGGTGGCAATGTTCCCACCCCCAATAGTTCAATTGGCTCATCCAATTAAAAGTTGTGTATATCATCATGTGGGCATCTCCAGGTGGTGATGAGGCTTCTGTCCGTTGACATAGTTTGACAAAGAGTTGCAGCTGCGCATAGCATAGGATAGAAGCCTAAGCAAGAATGTACCCCCCACACACACACAGCTTATACAGTTCTGGTTTGTAACACCTCCAGCTCACTTCCCATAACCGTTCCCCCCTCCTCCCCCGTTACTTATGACAGCTAAAAGATGCAAAGCAAAGGAAGAAAATCTTGAAGGCTGGCAAAACCTTTATCTTTTTATCTTTAAAAATTTGGAATGTTATTTTTCTTTAAAATTGAAAAATCATCAGAACTATGAGTACCAATTGCTGGTTGAGATTCTCATCCCATCAGTTTAAAAAGAAAGAACATCAGCTTTGTAAGATCTTTATATTTTTACATTTCTTCTAATATATAGCAAACAGGTTCTATCAAGAGTTGTTCCTGGGAAGCTTTATAATGCTAAGGTTTGGGAAACTGACTTAAAGACTGAAGTTAAATAGAAAAAGCATTTTTGTGTGGGAAAATATATCTTCTTTGCAAAACTTTGAAAGTTGATAACTGGATCACAAGATGGCTTCATCTAAAGGAAATGTTTGATTTACGGGCCTGGGAAGTACTAGAAATTTTTTACACTAACCGAAAGTTACCACTGAAGATAAATGAATTCCTCTGGACATAACTGTGATGGATCTAGGTGAATTTAAAATTATAACTTATAAAACAAAATAGATACTGGATTTACAAATTTATTTTGTGATCATTTAAAAACTGAATTAATACATTAAGAACTATCATTTTAAACTGAAATATAACAGAATTACTGGAGTCAATTTGAAATTACAAGTAGATTTGGAAGTTAATAAGAATTTTGAGAAAAGAAAAGATATTAAAAGAAAGCAAAGGTTAGGATTTTATTTATGTGATCTAAGAGTGGCTGGAGGAAGGAAATATATATATATGTTTTCTTAATTTTCGCGGGTACTTACATGTGTGCTGTTCAGCTTCCTTCGGGTACTATCCCA
>BLBF01000031.1:6477470-6499297 GCA_015471245.1 Laticauda colubrina
ATACAGAAGCCTGATGATGGCAGATGAGATTCTGCTGAAACGTTGCTACAACTTTAAAAGCACTACAATGATGTGGGATAATACCCGAAGGAAGCTGAACAGCGCACACACACACACACACACATACTTTTTCTGACTATGATTAAACAATGAGCTTATTTCTGATGATGCTTAATGGATATTTGGATCGGATAATTTGTCTTTTGAAAATGTTTAATGGTATAATGGCTTAATTTTTGATATCTAAGAGTTATTATTTTAGTAATGTTTAATAATTTTTAATTTTTTTTCTGCATGTTTAATTGTTAAGAGAAGGATGAAGGGAACTTAGATTAAATGAAAAGGAAGATTTATACTTCCATTAGGCATTTTTGTCAATTTTTATTGGATTTTGCTGATTTGTAAGAACTGAAGATTTAGATATATTTTTTTAGAAATTAAGGTGAGGCATGGAATGAAGCGGTATTTGACATATTTTGAGAGGCACTGATAAGTTATTAATGTTGAATGTGTATTTGTTGGGTATAAAATGGAAGTTCTTTTCTTTTTTTCTTTTTTTTTTAAAGTGGGTTCTGTGCTTTTTAATTATTTTCTTTTATGAATTATTTTTGTATTGTTTTTATATTTTGTCTTGTCTGTTTAATATAATCCATAATAAAATTATGTCGAGAAAATGCTACTTTATGGCACCTTTTAGAGAGTATTACAACTCACTCCTTTTAAGTTTTCCAGGTTGATCACAGCAATTTTGTAAAGTCTATCAAAAAACTCATTACATATAATGTCACAAAATTCTGTGCGATAGCACATCGAGCCTGACATGCGATACAACAAGGCCACTTCTGTGAATTTCATTTTTTGTCGTATCAGTCTTGGAGTATTTTAGATTTTTTGTTTATATAGGTTGATTATGCTGGTGAATTCTCTAACATATGACTTACTTTAGAGACTTACAAATGGCACGATTGTTTAGTCATTATGCATTATATTTGGCTTGCTTTGGCTACAGTTTATTTCTTTTTCTATTCTTCTATGTAGACTACATAGTGGATTAAAAAAAATCATGTGTCTTGTGATTCTGAATATCTGAATGAATGCATTTAAAGTTGATCTCTGAAAGATGTGCAAATTCTCGATTACAAGAGGGTAATATGTATGATACGTGTATGTATTTTTATAATAAATTTATTTTTCTAAAAATACACTCTGATGTAATCCATATTCAGAAATGTAAACACAATTGCCTTAGGACTATATCACTGTAGATGGCAGACAGAATTGTATAGCTCCCTAGATCTTTTTAGAAAATCCAAACAAATAAAAAGGCTGTTTAGAGTTGGATAATGATAAGTACATTTCATATAAGTATATATCACCTGATGATCATCAGAACTGATGTGTACTGTTATTTTAAAACAATTGAATCTGATGTAGGACGACATAAATTCTCGCTATTATGTTCACTAACATAAGATGTTGACAAGCACCTTGTGTTAATTCAGGGCTAGAATCTTCCCGATTGACTTCCTTGCAGGGAAGTGCAGATTTTAGTAAAACCTATAGCTGGATGTGATGGAGCGCATGAAGTGTGGTGACTTCCACTTCAGTGTCTACATTGTATCTGTGCTATGGCTGGGCCACCTTCCTCTGATTCTTAGGAGGCAAGTGTGCTCTCCCAAGACTTACTTATTTAAAAATGCCATCCATTTGTCTACTTTAAAAGCATGAGTGAATTTTATGCCATGATCTTAGAATAGTGTTGGAAAATATGCAGATCTAATTAATATTTTAATAATAAAATATGTAACATTTATTTATTCAACATCAATTTGTAAGGCTATTATATGTTAAAAGTAATTTAGAAATCTTTTAAAGCAAGGTTCCTTAACTTCAGATATTGACAGGGAAGTTCAAGCTCTGGAGTGGTGACAAACAGCAAAGGGTTTTTGCTGTTTGGTGTAAGGCAAAGGATGAATGCCATCTGCTTTATATTTTTGTATCAAAAATACAACTGGCTTCAGATAGCCTAGCAAACGATATTGGGAGCTATTCCAGACAAACACGAAAATATTAAGAAGAATAAAAGAAACTAGCTGCTCCCACATGATGCAATTCCTAGATGGGTAATATGCTCACACTCATAATGGAGACAGCATCACCAACAAAATTAAGAGTTTATGTGATGTATGTCTGTGTGTCTGCCAGCTCTAAAAATGTTTGGATTCAGGTAAGCAATAGTAAATTGATACCAGCTTATGAATTGGAAGGGAAACTCCAGGGAATTATAAAATAGCTATGATACTTCTAACAGTTATGCTTCCCATCTAGACTTTTTAGTTTTTATTTTCGCTATATTGTTGATCCAAGAAATCTGTTGTTTACTGTTTATATGAACATTTACCTAAGGCCAAATAAACTTACAATTGTTTAAAGTTGTGCTGATGTAAGACTGAGTTCATAATCTTGGGATGAATGTGTATATTAGGAGGTTAAATGTGAACATTATGGAATAACAATTGTTCCTTGTGTTCTATTTAAGATGTAATTTCCTCTATGTACAAACAGTTCATTTTTATATAATACACTAATTTCCCAAAAGAGATAAAGTAGTTTCTGTTTAAATTGATATTTTTTTTATACAGACATAATAATTTACAATGTCTATTTATTTAGAAATACATTCTAGGCTATTTGAAATGGCTGAGTTTTTGTATGTAGATTTCAGCTAAAATTGCACCTTCTACCTGAAGAGAAGTTATTTAATTCAAAGACCATCAAATTTATTTAAAGAGTATATGTACAATGTACATAAGACAATGAGGATGCAAGACCTCTAGCTAGTTCCTTAGCATAATTATAATCAATGCTCCCAGGAACAGAGAAATGCATGTTGCAATCAAGCAGCGTTGTTGCTACTGTGTCTTTGATCTGTCCCATGAGACTTCTATAAATGCAAATGCCATTTCATCAGCTCTCTCCTCGTAAAAAACTTTTAAACAATGTTATCCATCTCCTACAATGTCATGTATGTGTTTGCCAAATGCAGTATACACATTCCTATGAGAATGGAGTTGGTTGTATGATTCCCGTAAACAGAAGAAAAATATGGACATATTTGTATCTAACACTGCTGGTTTTTTTAATTATACACAGGGAAATGCATTCTTATATATGTTGAAAATGTTTGCATTGTACATAATGCTTCATCTTGATGGAATGACAAAAAGGAACTCATTATCAGAGCAGAATAGTCTTCGAAGTGGCCTTGCATATTCCTCTGATACCATTTTAAGCAGAAGGAGCTGAGTCATTTAACAGAGCTGCCCATCCATGATAATCCATATTCTACATGACAATATACACAATCTATGACAATCCACACATAAGCCCATTTTCAGATAAGCCAACCCTCACACTTTTAGTATTTTGGTTAAACCTTTGAAAGTCAGTTTATCTGCATATGGATTACGTGAGTATACAGGGTATATGGGTATTTGAAAAAGTATTATCGTATATATTTGGAGCTAGGCCTATATGTAGATAAGCCAAACTCATCACCTAAAATTCTGTCGACTTATCTGGAAATATATACATTAATCATATCTTGCCACTCTTATTAACCACAAAATAAATGTTAATAAAGAATTCTAGCCATGCTCAATTGAATTGTATTCTTTTCCAGGGGCACAGCATGCATCTCTTTTTCTTCTGAAGTGCCTCTGAAAACCTGGGGGTTCACAGGATCCACATGTAGTGGGGATCTGTACAACTGTGATGTGACCTGAGCCCATCATCACCTCTGCATTCTAGACCAGGGGTCGCCAACCTTTTGGACCTCAGGGACCACCAAACTCATAATTTTAAATCCCAGGGACCTCTAACTGGTTGTGTAGGTGTGGCCTAATTTGTGGGTGTGATCTGGGGGTCATATGACTGGCTGGGCATGGCTTGTATGTAAATTTTATAAATATTTATAAATATTTGAATTTTTTATTTAAAAAAAGAGCAACTTTTATCCAAAATCAGGCAAAGCAGGCGGGCAGATTGAATTGCTCACAGAATCACAGATTCATTCAGAAATCTATCTATCTGCCATTGGCTAGCTCAGTCTGTCACATAAAATTTGCTTGCAAGCAAACTCACAAAATTAATTCACAACACGCCATGTATGTAAATATTGAATTTTTTATTTAAAAAAGAGCAACTTTTATCCAAAATCAGGCAAACCAGGCAGGCAGATTGAATTGCTCACAGAATCAGATTCATTCAGAAATCTATCTATCTGCCATTGGCCAACTCAGTCTTTCAAATTTGCTTGCCGTGAGTCTGCGCTGAATAATAGAACCTTCAGTCCTAAGGAAGGTTCGGCTGTGCTTAAAAGCAGAGCTGAAGATCTAAAGACTAGCTAGAAAGCAAGAAATCCAACCATTTCCTGCTTCCTAGCTAATCTAAATCTCCCGGCACAGGAGAACAGATGATGGTCGGAAAAAGGAAAAATAGCAATTTAGCAGGCAAGTTTGCCAGGTAAGGAATGAGTGGGTAGGGAGGGTTCCCGCGGGCCATGTGAGCGACGCAGCTTTGTGATTCTGCACAGCCTGAATTAATTGCTTTGGGGGGTGGTACTCTGGGGGTGATATTTCTCTGCAGCCCACCAAAATTTTCTCAAGGCCCACCAGTGGGCCGTGGCCCACCGGTTGACGACTGCTGATCTAGACAGCATCTAAGGCCTCTGTTGATTTGTCATCAAAAACAGGAATAATCCCAAATTCTTTTTGGAAATGAGCAAACCATCAGCACCTGGGATAAACTGATAGGGCATTTCTCTGTTAGAGGAGTGTGCTCTCCCAAAACACCAACTCTTCCCCACTTTTACTTAGCACATCTTCATGTCAAAAAGCTCCATTACATAACCCCATCATGGAGAAATCTATCTAAATAAGGCCAACAATCTACTGACGTGCTAAGAGAGGAGCAGTTTTGATCCCAACGCAACTCCCAACAGTGACACTCATTGCCACTATAGCTGAATCCAGCTAGTTTGCTGCTGGCCATCATTTTCTTCCTTTCTTTACATTTTTCCCAGCATTAGAGCCTTCTCTAGGGATCTAAGTCTTTAAAACAGAGGATTCATCTCCAACCTAATCTACTTTCTTATCAGATGTTCTACAGTTAAAGCACATTTATTTCAGTTATTATGAAACAAATGGAATGGAGATTTATGTTGTGGCATGTTTGCTGGTGAAGAAATTGGGCTATTTCCACCAAAAATTATTTTGGGACCAAGTTCTCTCTCTGTAGGTGTACAAATACAAATCTGTGAATGCATACATGATATTTGAAGTATAATTCAAGGCTAGCAGTTTGCTGCTATTTCTTTTGCTAATTTTTTTATCCTGAAACCTCTTTGTTGCAGATGTATTAATTTAAGCAATTTAATATGGAATACTTTTTCTGTTTGAACATTTTTGATATTTCATAGAATTAGAAAGATAAATCATTTCCAAGGAAGGAGAGCAAAATTAAATCGATTTAACATTTATAACTAATTGATATGTTACCCTCTGAAACATAAATGGCTTCCTTTCCTTCGGGATAGAAATTTGCTAAATGATTATGTAATGCTGATACAGAAGGCTTGTTTTCATTTGCTGCAAGGATATAATGCAGACTCATTGACCAACTTGAAGAACTGGCTACTTAGGCAAGCTGTTCTTTGAAAACTACTCAGTTCTCTTTATCCGCAGGTTGGTTTTCCAAGAGTTAAATCAGTGTCCCAGCAACCCAGTGAGTGCATCTATCCAGCAATGCTTTGCTGCCCATCAGCTTCCTGCTTCCTTTTCAGGATTGCACTGGAAATTGCCCAAACAAGCAGAACCAAGCAGACTGCAAAGGTCACACCTGGCGTGTGGCCAGCTTGCTCCCTGGCTCCAAAACTGCACCCCCAATTGCCAGGTTCAGGGCAGCCTATGTATTCCCTCTTTTGTTTCCCTTTTCTTCCCCCAGCTGTTCCATTCATAGGCCCAAGCTCAGCAATCTGCCCTTCCCAGAAAAAGAGCCCCTTATTAAGCTGAGCTAACTCAAAGGGCCAGCACAGCACGTGCCACTCCTTATCGGCACCATCTCAAGATCCTATTCCATGGTGCTTAGGCAACAAAAAAAAAGTAATGGTTTTAACTCCCATTGGCTCCCCTGCAGCAATTCAAACAAAAGTGCAAAGCAACAAAGACATTTTCCACCATGGCAGGTGTTGGTGTCAAATTCTGCCTGAAGCAAACAGGCACAAGAAAAAGAAAGAAAGAAAAAAAAAGAAAGAGAGGGAGAGAGAAAGGAAGGAAGGGAGAGGGTTTTCTAGCAAAGCTTAAGACATTCAGGGCCAGAGAGTTACCAATAATATTCTTTCCAGTGCTCCTCAGAGAACCAGACATAAACAAGGACCATTTGTTTTCAGAGCAAACTGAGTGGAAAAGCAAGAGACCAATCCAAATTAAATGACATTTCTTTCAGCTTCATGCAAGCAATAGATGGAATCTAGTTAGTAAATTGAGAATGACGCCATGTGAGCAAATTCTTACCTTTCTCAATTACCGTAACGAGATCATTACATATTTTAATCTAAAGGGAAAGAACACAAATGTATGTAAATATGGGAATAGTGCACCTGCTGCTCTGATGACAGTCTTATATACAATTACAGAGTTATTAGACGAGAGGAAGACACAAATTGGAAATAAACCTAATGAGCATCAGCAATATTATGAAATAAGTTGTAGATAGTAATAATTCCACAATGCTGTTTTTGCTTATTTGAATATATTGTCTAACGTAATTTATTAAAAGCTTGAAAATTGTACCTGGAGTAATTATGCAGATAGAGTAGAATGTTGGCATATTCAACTTTATTACAATCTTCCCCTACAACTCAGAGTAATGTTTCCCTTTATATAGTTGTGAATTTGTAAATAAACATTCAGAGTAAATGGATATCACCAAATTAAACAAAACCCTCCTTACTGTTTTGTTTTTACAGCATGGTGGAATTTTGCATTTTTGGCTAATGTTATGGAATATTGTTGCACTTGCCCCTCTCCCTCAATTTTGAAAGGCTTTAGAGGTAATCTTCGAGTTATGAATGAAATGGAGCCAGCCCATTCCATTTGTAACCTGAGGATTCATGGGAATGAATCTTGTACCTTGAACAGGATGACTCCCTTTCGCCCATAGATTCACTCATCGAAGTGCACATGAGATCTCGGGTTGGGGTAGGCCATGGGAGGCCTAGTGATAGAACAGGCCACCTGCTTCAGACAACCCAAGGACCCCGACCCACAGATACCTCATTCTCCCTCCCCTGGGGTCCCCACAATTGCTCCGTCCCATACCTCTGCGCCCGGTCACTTACCTGATGATGATCTATCTCCTCTACAGCCCATTTTTTTGCCTGCTCCCTCCCTTTTTGTCACTGAGACTTTCCTCAAGCAATTTGGCAGCAAGAAAGAGGGCCCAGAAGGGCGCACATGGCCTTCTGGACCTCCTTTCTCACTGCTGAACTGCTTGAGGATGGCTTTGGTGATGAAAAAAGAGGCCTGGAAGGAGTGCCTGCGAAGACCCGGCAGGGGAGGGAGTGAATATGCAGGGCGAATGTTGCAGAGCCTCTGCAGTTGTCTGTAAGAATGAACAACTGGTGTGGTGCTGCAACATTCGTAATTTCGGGACGTGTTCATAAACACTAGGGGGCGCTTATCACATAACTTCAAACGTTCACTAAGGGAATGCTTGTAACTGGGGGATTACCTGTATAAACTAGGTTTTTATACTAAAAATATAATTCAGAATGAAGTATTTATCACTTGATTTTTGAACATGCACCCCATGACATACAATAATTTGATGAGCCAGCAAATAATTCAAGGGACATAGCTTGGCCCTCTGTGATAATCTTATGATATGGGAAGTTAATATATTGAGTCTAGAAGACTAAGTAAATCCGTACTACAGCACACATATTCCTCATACTTTCTATTTCTCTGTCTCATCATTTTCAATCTTTTGGGTTATTAGCAAATTTACCCTTTAGAGCACAGATGGCAAAACATTATAGTGTGTCAAAATGATTACTCCTTTGCTCACGGACATGATGTTATAAAGATATCAAGGCAGCAGCAAGACATCCTTAACTCTCAAAAAAATGAAGTATGAGGGAACTGGTTTATATCCTTTTGTAATTCAATAACCCTAATATATTGACTGAAGAACCAATTGGTGCTATCAAATCCCATCAGCAACAGTACAAAAGATGCAAGGCTGCAACAGGTTAAATCATAATGTAAACATTTTTGGACCATTTTATAATTATAGCCTGTACTAAGTATTTTTGAGGACTCCAAGAGCCTGAGACATGAAAAATAACTCCAAAATATATAAAGATCTAAAATTTCCCCCCTTTTGCCAGTTTGTCCACCTGGTCTCTTTGCAAACCCTCTGCTGGTGAAGGATAGTTAATAACCAGGTTCTCATTTACACAGTAGGAATTAATGGCTCCCAAAGTTCTCTTAATCCAATATTACAAACTGCATTTCAGCAATAGCACAACAAAAGATTTATTTATTTGGTTTTTGCAGATGAAAGTGCTTTATAATGAACCTCTGTGCCAAATCATTAACAAAAATTGGGTAACAATGGATCTAAAATACAAGCTTTAAGGAACTAGGCGATGCAACTGCCCATTGCTATTGTTGCATATACATATCTTCATACAACAGCTTAAATTAATACCAGAAGCTTTAGATCCATGATCTCTCTTCTTCAGAAAATTATTCCATCAAAGAACTGTAGCACTGAAAACTGATTCAAAATTTACATTTAAGATTTTTCAAGGTGTGTGTGTGTGTGTGTGAGCACACAATATGTGTACACGTAGCATATATACTGTATGCTGTAAACCTGAACACTGATCAGTTGTAACTAACAGGCCTGGTTCTCAGCTAATGTGTTCTGCACAGATATTCCCTAAGTTACATATAATTCCTTTACAAAAGTTATGTTCATCAGTACTACCAAGTAGCCTATTTGGTGAGACTCTATTGTGAACATCTGGTTGATTATAATCAATTTTATTATTTGTGCCTCTTTGCATATGACAATATAATATTAACCTTTGAAAAATAGTCTTTCCTATCTTCCAAATCATTAGCATGTTTATGAATGAGCTCTTCTTACTCTTGTTGCTGACAAGACGTGTCTCTTGTCTGGCTGCTGGGCCGGGCTTGGCTTCGGCTGTGGGGAAAAAAAGAGCCAGAAGCAGCCTATGAGCTACAAGCAGGCCCTTTGCCTTTGCTGCTTTTGGGTTTTTTGGGTGGGTGGGGACACAAAGCCCAGTCTCAGTCCCAGGCCCTGCAGCCAATCCGGGGATGCCTTGTCAGCAATTGGATAATCAAGACACCAAAAGTCAGATTCTGGTGAAGCACAGGGCAACAGGGGGTCAAAAGGGCATAGATGGGGAAGAAGCTAGGCAACTGGGGGAAGTTGAGGTGCCTTTGTGGTTGTAAATGTGTGTAGGCTGTATCTGAATTTTGATCATATGATATGGGGGGTGCTGTAACAGTCATAACTTTGGGCACAGATTGTCAGTTCCTTAAGAGCTGTTTAACTCATTCTTTGCATTAGTCTTTACACAAAATGAAACTATAGCCCAACCTATCATAATTGTAAAAGACAGACTCGAAATATAAATTAAAATAAGCAAGAAAAAGGAAAGAAAACACCTGTCTGATCTTGATATATATAAATCACCAGGACCTGATGGATTATACCCTAGAGTTCTGAAGAAGCTGTCAGATATTAACTCAGAACCATTGTAACATATCTTTTAAAAATCCTGGGAACTAACAGGATTGGACAAGAGTTGATGTGGTTCCCATCTTTAAAAAGGGAATAAACAAAAAATAAAAAATCAGTCCCAGGAAATTACAGACTAATAAGCCTAAAATCAAAACCTTGGGAAGAGACTGGAAATGGGAATAAGAAACAGATCTGCGAATATCTAGAACGGGGCGTCAAACTTACAGCCCATGTGCCAGATGTGTCATGCATTGGCCTCACCCGCCCCCAGTTTAACGAAGGGGAAAAAAGTTACAATACGTCACATGACTGATGTGATGATGCAAGTTTGACAATCCTGATCTAGAAACTAGATGGTGATTATGATTAAGCCTAATTAGGGACTGAAATGATATAGAGTCTCCTGATTGGGTCGGAGGCTGAATTAAGCCCCTGTCACACTGCACCAACGGATGGAAAGAGGATGTAAAATGGAGAAAAACACTTACCATCCGTTGTTTAACGCGATGCTTCCATTCTGTACTCACTGCCTCCATTTTGCTTCCTCTCTATCCGTCCAGCATCCGTCTATTGACATTTCATCCGCTCAAAAGGTTTTGAGCTGCTCAAAACTTTTGAGCAGAAAATGTATCAAATGCGTCCATTCTGCATCCGCTAGGCATACGGGGCACATCCGTTGTCATCCGTTACGCATCCGCTATATCCGCTAGGCATCCGCTGTGCATCCGCGCAACTCGCATCCATTCCAGCGGTAAACGGATGCAGGGAGGAAGCGGAACGGACGCGGAACGGACGCGCAGCGTTAGTAGCACAGACGGAGAAAGGATGAAAGCGGATGCAGCATGCAAAGAAAGAATTTAAAATGGAAAAAACGTTCGCAGAGGGGACCTATCTCGGATATTAAGGATGTCTAGAGGATGCCTAGAGGATGCAAAAGGATGCTTCCGTTCCGCATCCACTTTCCATCTGCTCTGCGTCCTCCCCCCATCCATTCCTTTCCGTGTTATCTGCTCTGTTTATGCAAATTTTTGCCCCTTTTGAGAGTGGATAACAACGGATGGAACATTTTTCTCATCCGCTGTGTCCTTTTTACAAACGTTTTGCATCCGTTGGGCAGTGTGACAGGGCCTTTAGTAGACCTTCCAAGGTCCCTTCCAACTCTGTTATTCTCCTTTTTGTTTCACCTTCATTCAGTGCCATCATAACAGTTGCTGAATGGACCATCTGTATATGTAAAATTAATCAGTCATACAGTTATCCAACCTTGTCAGGTGCAAAGGAAACATTATTACATTAAGTTGCACACAGATTTATTCAAATCTATACATAAGAATCTAGTCAACTAATGGTGAGGACTAAATTGGCACTAGATAAAAGTCAATGGAATTTAATGGTTGCTGAATTTGGATTGTTTATGGCAACATAAAGGCTAAGCTAATGACATGTTTAACTGCCCTCCCACTCTGCCTGCTCTTCTCCTGCAACCTTTAGCCATTGTATAAGTCAGAAATATTCTCTAAAAATAGTAAAAGAATAGACAGAATCATAGAATTGTGGGATTTCAGGGGTTCGTAAAAATTTCAACCCTGTACAATGTGCAAGTAAATATATTTGATGTGTTGCTTCCAAGCCATGAATCCTACACATTATATGTGCTATATGTGATATATATAGTACATACATATATATATAGATATATTTTCTGAGGTTTTCGCTGGTATTTGTATGTGGATCTTTGGTTATTCGGGTTTTCTCCCGCGTAGAATTGGAAGTATCTAGGCAACGTTTCGATGAAGTCTCATTCATCATCTTCAGGCTTGTTTCTTCAGCTCTGTGCTTCTCAGAGTAATGTGAGCTTGCAGCTGCTTCTTTCTTTTAACTGCTAGTGGGGGTGTGACTTGATTGGGTGGGGGCTTGGCTGTGTTCTGATTGGCTGGGGGTGTGTTCTCATTGGTTGGGGGTTTGGCTGTGTTCTGATTGGTAGGGGGGTTGGCTGTGTTCTGATTGGCTGGAGGTGTGTTCTGTTCAGGTGGGGGCTTGGTTGTGCTCAGGTTAGTCTTAGTTGCTGGGGGATTTGAGCTGGTGAGCTGTGATCCTGTTGTTTGGCTTCGCGTTTGTAGTCAACCTGAGCACAACCAAGCCCCCACCTATATATATAGGATATATATATATCCTCCTTAAATATATTGCATTTCTTCCTGTTGAAGAACACCTTTTTCAGGTATCCAGATTAAATTGCAGTCTTGACCTATCATTTTAGATCGTACTGATTCTTAGTAAAAGCATAAAAAAGAGGGTTTTTTTTTAAATCTAGCTATACAGGATACAGGATCCAACAACATCTCTATCAGAGTGGCTTGCAACACAGAAATTACATTTAGTATACAGACTGGGAAATATCACAGAAAACAGGATGCTCCACATATAGGACTGAATAAAATGTTAGGAGGCAACACAATAAAGTTGATATTATTACCCTTTTTGACCTGATATGGCATGGAAAAATATTATAACAAATGTTAAAAGGGACTAGTGACAGCAGGATCAGGGTGGAGGTGGATTTTGTCTAAATATGATACCAAGACTGTTCTAATCACTTTGTGGGTGATGTATATTTAAAATTAGATGTGAGATATTTTGCTGTATCTCAAGAATCTTTTGTTAGTTTTCAATACCATCAACCACAGCAACCTGGCCTGTACAGGGATTTGAGGAAGGGCATCTTTTCAGAAGATGGTGGAGGAGGATGTCTCTGTGAGACCTGGGCATCTCAGGGTTCTGTCTTGTCATCTTTGCTTTTTCATATCTATCGGAAACCAACAAGGCAGGTCATTTAGGGCTTTGATACAGAATGCCATCAATATACTGATGCAGCTCTATTGTTTCTTAAATCTAATTCTGAGAAAACAATCAGTATCCTTGAATGTTGCTTAGATTTAATAATGGTTTGGGTAAGGGAGAACAAGCTGAAAATAAATTCAAGTAAGATTAGACAACCCATGACCTGCTTGGTCATCATTTCAGAGATATTTCCTTTCCTGATTCCTCAATGCCTTCAATAATAGCATTTCTTCTAATGCACTTAAAAAAACAGCCCTTAAAAATTCAAGGACATATTCAGAGATGTATCTGTCTTGAAAGTTGGAATGGGACAACTTGCTGATGTCACCTTGCCACTGCCACTTCATCACCACCTCACCACCATCACCTAGCCATGGCCACCTTGCCACGGGACATCTCAGCCTGCCCAGCTCACTGTGGGGACAACTTGCTGTGATCCTGGACCTTCCACTCTGGTTTGCAGTTTAAGGGAGGCAAAAATTCCAGCCAGATCCCACTCCTCCAAAGGCTCACTTTCCAGCACCCACCAACAAATTGCAGGCTAAGTGGGAGTTATTGTTCCGTGCACATGCACAACTGTGTGCATGTGTGTGCGTATACACACACCATTCTGAGCGGAACTTGGGGTCTTTTATCTGCATCTGAGCTGCACCCCGACAGCACCTTTTGCCTCCCTTAAGCTGGGCCAGCTTTGGAAACCAAGCAGAAAGCTCAGGCTTACAGCAAGTTCTCCTGGTAGCAAATTGGCCAGGGTGAAGTGTCCTGGCAGGGGCAGGTTGTCATAGACCTCTTGAAAGTAGCCTACGCTGAATTGAATAGTCCACTGAAATATCAGGATTTTCCCCTAGGAAAATGTTATGACATTTTATGTCATACTGTGCTTTATAACATTTGTCAAATTTAAATTCCATTGGAATAATGGATCCTAGATTTTGGTTGCATACTGCAAATTAGCCTATTCGAGGTATCTTGATTAAAAAGGTTTTACATTATAGTGCTCCATTTTGCCCTATTAAAGATTACAGACATGAAGGTTTTCGTAAATATATAGATAAAGATGCTGTTGGTAAGGAGACTGGATTCAGAGACTGAGATAACCCCTGATTTAATGAGGTTGCATTCTTCTTATAAGTACAGGTTTATCGTTTGGGGCCACTCTAAATTTGCAACTTAGTCTTCCTCCCACTTTTCTCTATTTTTTTAATTCTCTCTTTTGCATTTTTAAAATGTACTTTTTAGTATTTCAATTTGTTTTGTTTTAGTTCCTTTTTCTTCCCTTATCAACACGTATAAAACACATCTATCCATATTCATTCATACACATACCTCCTCCCCCCCAGTAATAACAATGTAGATCAGAGATGTCAAACTTGATTTCATTGGGGGCTGCATCAGGGTGGTGTTTGACCTCGGGGGGGTTGGGGTGGACGTGGCCAGGGTGAACGTGGCCAGCTCAACATCACTTGTGTCGGGGTGCCTGTGGCAGCCCGAGTGCTCTGCCAGCAAAAACAGGCTCGTGAGCTCTGTTTCCAGCTACGATAGCTTCCTACAATCCTGTGCCAGTGAAAATGGAGCTCAGGAGGGCTGCCCGAGTTTTTGCTGGCAGAGATACCACAGTCCAGTCCCTTGCTATTTCCAGGGCGGCCCCGTGGGCCAGATCTAAGCACCCGGCAGCTGGAAGCGCCTTACGGGCCTTGAGTTTGACATGCCTGATGTAGATTAATATAAAACCAATCTTCAACTCCATATTAATCAGGCATTTCATTATTCAATCCAATCCAACTTTATTATGTCTTTTTTTGACTCAACAATTGTAAAATAACCTTTCCCTCTCACATTCATTGTTCTGTCTTTTAAAATTACTGGCTGAACATAAAGACAGACAGGCAAACTCGACAAAGGCTTCCATACAAAGTTTCTTTATTGGGTCACAAGGCATCCTCAAACATAACTCACGGTTAAGTTGATTCATCTAATGTTCAATTCTTTGCACAGTTGACTTCATAGTGTGAAATTATAGTGATCTTCATCCCATAGCGAAGGAGCAAAGGGTGAAACACCAGCATGGAGCTGGGGTCCAAGCAAGAATAAAGGAAACTCCCCAACCCAACCCAGGATCAATTCAGTGACCAATCAGGATTAAAGATATGACCACATGATGTGAACTACATTTCCCATGATGCATTAACTACGTTTACCATGAGGCATTCCCTTAAGGGGACAGCTCCCAATTCCTAACTAACTTTCCCAATTCCCAATTAATTATATATTGTCTGGACAGCACATTCATACAATTTTAATAACCTGTTGAAAAGCAAAAACCTAGTCTGACATTTTCTGCCCAGCATAAAACTGCACTGAGCTTCCCAAATTTTGTCCATTCTAGTGCTTGTACTCTTTCAATCAAAATTCTTTCCCACACCTTCCCAGCTACACTTAATAGGTTTCTCTGCATTTTATCTAATACAGGGGTGTCAAACTCAAGGCCCAGGGGCCAGATCTGACCCGCGGGGTGCTTAGATCCAGCCCTTGGGGCTGCTCTGGAAACAGTGAAGGACTGGCCTGTGGTGCCTCCACCAGCAAAAAGAGAGCTCGGGAGGGCCTCCCAAGTTCTGCTTTTGCTGGCACAGGGGTACGAGGCTGTTACAGCCAAAAACAGAGATTGCGAGTCCATTTTCGCTGACAGAGCACTTGGGCCACCATAAACATCCCCAACACGAGCGATGTCGAGTTGCCCATGTCCAACCCGGCCCCCCAAGGGCAAACACAATCCTGATGCGGCCCTCAATGAAATTGAGTTTGACACCCCTGATCTAATACAAGGGCATGGACACACCATAAGTACATTTGATTTTAGCCAAAAGGCTGAGGACCAATGACATGCCATATATAAATCACATCCATTGTTTAACTTTTTCCCAAATACACCACCTGTACCTGCAATCTTACCATTAAGCATGTTGAATATTCTCTCACTGTATTGAATAATGATGGCTAAAAGGGAGAGCGATTTGATTGGCTTATTAATTTGAATTTTATGAGATATGCTGTCTTGTATTTAAACTGGCTAATTAACTTTCGTATCTAAATTTCTGGAAATGTTTTCTCCCCTTTCATTACATGAATTCCAGAATGGCCATATAGAATCATGTATAAGTCATATGTACGTGATTTGTATTTCAGCTAGATGCAAGCTGAATCTCAGTTCTCCATAATCAATTTTTTTTCATAAAATTTAACTTTCATGAATGGATTTTTATAATGTATTCTTTTTAATCATTCTACTACTATTGTTACATAAACAGTTCAGTTGTTCACAATGCTCAAATCATAAATTGTTCTATAAAATTATGAAACTCTTTCATAAGGCAATGGCAAATAACCTGTGTTTGATAGAATATATAAATAATACATACAAATCAATTCGCAGCTGCACATTTTAATAGAGAAAAGATTAATCAAAGCTTTATTTATAAGCTTGCCTAGTGTTGTTTAGTATTCCAGTTCAACAAAGATCAATAGAGGCCATTCCCGTCTCTTGACGCCTCTCCAGGAAACAGAGGTGCGATTATGTAAATAGCACTAGTTCCTCTATACTTCTGCCAGCTTGCTTATCTCCAAAGCCTTCTGCCTGCTGCCATTGGCGACCAATACAGTATGTGCATCTATCCTATATCTCTTAACAAAGCTCAAGAAGTACAGCCAGTCATGTTAAACCATGATGCATGTCTAGTTTTATTTGTAAAGTGATTCATTTCAGTACCTTTAATCTCTGTTGTATTTAGTTCATATATAAAAAATAGCTGTTAAAAAAGAAAAGAAAAGATGCATCCAGACATTCACTGGTGTGAGGAATAATCCATTGACTTAACAATGCAACACAGCATTGCAATATAATTAGGAAATGTCAGTGTCAGAAGATGGACATTGACTATACTGAATAAAGGAATGTTCTTCTAGAAAGGCACCTGGTTTGTTTGCTATTCTTTTGCAAGACAGCAGTAAATCATAAAATGGACCATCAAAATAAAACAATTATGTTTTAAAATTACAAAATGATTAAATAAATTCTCATAAAAACAGGGTTGCAATAAATTGAATATCTTAAGCATAGATATTGCCTGACAAAACATTGTATTTATCTTCCATTCTCCTAGCATAATCTTCATTTAACATTACTAGCAATGGCTCCTACTGTGAGGGTCTATTTTTTTAGAAGAGTGCACTGGTTCACAAATAGCTTTTGCACAACATATTCTCAGCTCAGCAAGAAGTCTACACTCTTGAATGAACCAGAACACATTAATGAGAGAAAGTTCATTAACCTTGCTAGATTCGGAGGGTTAACAGGATAGTGAAAAAGGAATTGAGTGAAAAGGTCTGTTACAAAACAAATTAAAATGAATGCCATCATTCCTTTTGATATTCATTAGCTAATTCACAGAGAAAGTGTTTTTTTTAATTTGCAGCTATTTATAAGTGAAAAACAGGTGTACACCTGCTGTTCAAATCATTCTTAGTGATGATGATAATAATAGTAATAGTAGTAACTGCAGTACTAATAAATACAATACAGAGACTTACCACATCCATTACGGGAGTAACTGGTAGAGGGAGAGAAAACCTGAGCAGCAAAATCTTCAAATGATAATTGTTCTTTATGATTTCGGATTATTTCATCAAGATATATTGCTCTTTCCTCATAACTGTTGGAAATGGGTTAAGGAAATATATTCTGTTACTGAGCCTTAACTATTCAACTTTGTTTTTAATACATAATATACAGAAAGCAAAGCATACTATAGTTGCTATGGTATATTTCCAAAGCAACAGAATTCTAAGTGTTGCAGTCATTAATATTTAGACTTTTTCATATAAATGTAATATTTTCAGTACTAATCAAATTATAGTATTAAAACACTGGTTTTCAAATTAAATGTAGTGGGTCTTCATCAGTTATAAAGTAAAATTATGTAATAATGAGGAAAAGCGTTATAGTAGATAAATACATGCACACGTACTTTGCCTTAATATGAATATAGACATGCACATACATTTGAGATTTTATGACAGGAAAAGAATTATAAATGTTACTTTATTTAAAATAAGAATGTGTGTGTGTGTGTGTGTGTGTGGTATTTAGGTTTCTTTGGGTATTTTCCACATCTTAATATTTGTACTTTTATTATAGCGACGTTTTGGCAGAATGTCATCTGCCATCCTCAGGCTTGTGTATTGGGTTCTTTTTAATTTTGTGTGTCAGGCTTAGCCAAATACCTAGCAAAACAGCTACAGCCCCATGCTGACGCAAGCAATTTCACATGTACAAAACTCATACCACTTCTCAGAAATGATCAAAAATCTACACGTGGAACAAAGAGACCTGTTAGTAAGTTTTGATGTGGTTTCACTATTCACCCAAGTCCCGATAAAAGAAACTCTTGAAATCATCAAAAATAAATACTAACCAGCTAAATACCTCATGGAACTAATAGAACATTGCTTAACCAACACATATTTCATATACAAAGGACAAAGATACAAGCAGATCGAAGGAGCCCCCATGGGATCACCACTGTCACCCGTTATTGAAAATCTGTTCATGGAAGAATTTGAATCCAGAGTCCTAGCAAATGCCACCCACAAAACCCAACTATGGCTAAGATACATCAATGATATATTTGTTATTTGGCCCGATGGAAAAGAAAACCTAAACAATTTCCTAACACAACTAAACAATACACACCCCAAAATCAAGTTCACTATGGAAACGGAAACAAACAAATAACTACTATTCCTAAATGTACTAATCTACAAAAAAACAGATGGCACACTAGGACACACCATATACCAGAAGAAAACACACACCAACCGCAACCTAAACGCTCAATCCCACCCAGCACAAATAAACTCCGTAGCCAAAACACTAATTACCAGAACCAAATGCCTGGCAGACAAGGCACACATAAAGACTGAACTATGCACCCTGACCAAAATACTAATAGCTAACGGCTTCCACAAAAGCAAAATCATGGACCTGATCCACAAAAACACACTGAAACACAACAGAGAGCCAGAAGATGAACAGACCTATGGAACAACTGTCCTGCCCTACATAAGAGGAACAACAGACAAAATCAGCAAGATATTACACAGGTATCACATCAAGACTGCCTTCAAAATGGACAAAAAAATAGCAGCCATCCTAAGAAACCCCAAAGATAAAATTGACCTGGAAAACCAAGGTATATATGAAGTACCCTGCACATCATGCCCTGCCACATACATAGGACAAACCAACAGAAGGATAAGTACCCGCCTTGAAGAACACAAGAATGCAATAAAAAAGCTGGAACACACTTCCTCACTAGTCCAACATATGAAAGCCACAGGTCATAGCATCGACTTCAGTGGCACCAAAACCCTAGCTACTATAGAAAACCCCGGCTACAGAATCATCAGAGAAGCCATAGAAATTTATAAAAGACCTAATAGTATGAATAGAAGAGATGACTCCACCAGACTATCAATCATCTGGAAGCCTGCACTCACAAACAAACAAATCTCTACACCACAATCCAAGAAGCACCTGGACACAAACAACCCCCCCCCCCATACCTCCAGCCCAAACACGCCCCAGCCAGCTACTCAAATAAAATCTAGCTTCCTAATAAATAATTATTGGCCATTCACAAGAAACCAAGCTGCACAAAGAAACCCCAATGCACAAAATGTTGCCAACCAATTAAGAACACAGCAACTCAAAGACAAATAAAACAGACCTAGACTCCCAGCCAATCAAGATGAGGAAAAAAACCATTCAAATAAAGCAGAAAGCCAGCACCAAATTCAAACAAAAAACGGCTGCTAAGCCTGACACACAAGATTAAAAAGAACCCAATACACAAACCTGAGGATGGCAGATGAGATTCTGCTGAAACATCGGTATAATAAAAGCACAAATATTAAGACGTGGAAAATACCCGAAGAAACATAAATACCATACATATAAATATCCGTGAAAACATAACAAATATATATATATATATATATATATATATATATATATATATATATATACATACACACACACACACACATATACATACGTACGTACGATGTTTGCATATATATTGTGTTCATCTGTATTGTGTTCACAGACGAACTCAATACAGAAGCCTGATGATGGCAGATGATATTCTGTCGAAATGTTGCTACAACTTTAAAAGCACAACTACAATGATGTGGAAAAATACCCGAACAAAGCTGAATACCATACTTAAGTATATATATATATTCTTAAGACATGCCGATGTTTCATGCCTGAGATTTTCCAGAAGGACTAGCAATTTCTTGAGCTAGTCAAAATTTTAAAATAGATCATGTGTATACTTTAGTCTTAAGTATCTAAAATTAAAGATGTTGCCTTTAATTAAAAATCAGTAACCTGGAACATACACCGTATAAATGCATAATCAAAAGCCAGTCACCAATAAAGCTTACCAGCATAACAAGCAGAAGCAACTTTCCAGCTGCCTTAACAGGACCCCTGCTTGTGACATCTTTTCGTAGGGAAGACAGCATATCTCTCTCTTTGTGTGCAGTTTCTAATTTCTTTGGTGATGAGTATAGTATTTTTTATATATCTAGTGCAGATAAATTTATCTTATATTGCATTTTATGACTTCAATGGTCATTCATCATGTGGTCAATCAACAATAATATATATTGTTATTCAGATTGAAAATAGATTTTCAGTTGTATCCAATGTTTTTTAAATATGAGAAAATTGCTTAGTGTTATAGGACTCCTTCAGAGGTTGGAACAAATGGTAAATCTTTTACTACACTCTTATCTGTGTATTTGTTACTCCTTAATATTTTACAAATGTGTTATTTGATAGCACATTTCACTTTAAAAATACAGGAGAAGCAACTTGTAAACCATTTCTAAAAGTTCGAATAACTTATTTCTTGGTCATTATCAAGGAAATCAACGGATTATCACATACAACAAAACAAGGTCAGCATGATTTTTTAAAGGTTTTTTTCCCCAATATCTCTGTGCCATTATTGTGCAGTGACAGAAACTAACAGGCTGTTTCACATTACATACCTGTTCATTTTTATCCCATTCCTCTGGTTTATTTATATCCCATTCTTAGGTATAGTTAGATCTGTGTTTCTGTTATACGCTGAATTGCTGATGATTCGATGCCAAACTTCTTAGGAGAGAGCCATACGCCTAGAACCTATTCTAAAGGGACTGATGGATGCCATTCACTTCTCATTATGAACATGCTTATTCTGCCTGGTGCTTGGCTGTTGCTAGGGATCTCAATTCCACACTGACATAGCAAGTGCTGGTCCTGAACAGCAGGATGTTAGGCCTGAGTGGCCGTCTGGTGCACAGACTTTCTGATACTAAGCTGGCACGTGCTGGCGCAGCAGGGGAAAGCCAAAGCGTGACAAATTACTGAAAGAGCTAAGCTAAACTTATGGTTGAAAACCACCTGAGCCTAGGGACCTCTGTGGGCTTGCCATCTCTTCTCAATTCCTTTCCCCCTCACCCTTTAAGTCCATGGTCTCCATGCCAAGCCTCACTTTTGTGGAAGCAGTTAAAGATCAACCTTGTTTCCGTGCTATATCTATAAACATAAAAAATGAAAGAGAAGATATAATGATTTGGGGCGGGGGAAGACAGGGATATATTGTATCAGTCTGATTAGCCAATTATTTTAAACAATGAAATCAATAATAGTACTTCAGAGGAGCATAAACATTTACCCAATAGGAATTACCAAAGATTAGCAACATCTGGAAATTATTATAGTTTTGCAAAATAATATCTCCTCCCCACCCCTGGACATACATTGGGATAGGCAAAGATCCCCTTCAGTGAAACTAAGCAAGCCTTAAACTAAGCCTCCAAGCACTCTTCCACGTAGTTTTCTTGGTAGCTATGTGGAAGTATTATTGCCACTGTTCTCTGATTTAGATTTACATTTCTCAGTCTAGCATACAATGGTTGTATTCCCTAGTTAACTGTCATCAAACTAAATTCTGCTCTGGTTAGGCAGTATTTCCAGTGGTAAATAGTCTAAATAATAATAATAATAATAATAATAATAATAATAATAATAATAATAA
>BLBF01000031.1:6508041-6547741 GCA_015471245.1 Laticauda colubrina
CTATCTATCTATCTATCTATCTATCTATCTATCTATCTATCTATCTAATCTATCTATCTTGTTTTTGCTGTTTTTAGAATTTTTCTTTTTACATTTTCAAGGGGAAGTACCAAGCAGAGTCTGAATGAGATTTACATGATATAAAATAGATATTAGAAATTTGAATGTTATAATTTTAGAATGCACAAATTCAATGTTTAATGAGATTTCATATGATAACAATAAGATTTAAAGGTGTTGCATTTCGATTGGCAATCATAGGGAGAATTTTGCCTCTTAAGAATGTTGGAAGAGAACATATGAAATTGTATGATTAGAATGAATAAAAAGATATAGAAATTTAGGGAAAAGAAATACAATTGAATAAGAAGAAAATGATATAATCATAAAAGAAAATTAAAAAATTAAAATTAAATTAAAGGGAGAAATAGTGAGAAGTTGGAAAAAGAGTAATAAGATATGAAGTTGAATACATAAGATGAATATGCATATGAAATTGTGTCTGTATGGAAATGTGATAATCCGGAACCATGCTGTACTCAAATAAGATGTTTTATTTGTTTTGTTAAAACTCAATAAAACTTGATTAAAACAAAAACACACAAACACATAAATCACTCAAAGAGACAAAAACAACTAAAACAATAAGTTGGCCACGTGGAAGGAGGGCTGACAAAAAAGCACCACTGTCCAGGATGAACTGCAGGAATGCCTCCCATCATTCACCAAATGCTTTCGGACAACTCTTACTATCAGTCAGTATACCTCAGAGGGCTGTTGTGAGGATGGAAATGAAGTTGAGCTTTTGTTTCCCAAGAAGATGCTGGATACAAATATAATAAATAAGTACACTATGTTACTGTAGTTCAAAGTTGGACTGATTGGCATTTAAACTACTAACTACTGTATATAAATCTGAGGTTTAGAAATAACAACTTGAGAAACACCTCGTTATAGAATGGGTAGCTTCAGAACATCCACCATTTTCCTTTGGGAAACTCAGCTGTTTTCACTTTATCAGAGCAATCACCATGGTGTTACGCTTATTTGATAGCAAGCAGCTGAACATGGAATATTTCTGTTAGGGATGAAATGGGGAGTGGGGGGTAAAGATTCCTCCAAGTTCACCAGGTGACACAGGAAGATTCAGAAAAAGGGAATAAGGGATAGGCTAGATAGGCTAAAGTGAGATGAGAAAGCAACAGGTCTGGTTGGATGTATATTATGTGATAGGTGATTTATTTGAAGATAAAGATAAGTGCACCAACGTGCCTACCGTACCTGTTTTATTGTTTCTTTTTATTTTTCTTATATGGATCTATTTCATGTGTTTAATAACTATGTTATACTTATACCTGTTATAATCGCTTGACAAAATAAATAAAATAAAAATAAATAAAAGAGACTTGGATAGCTACTGGCTTTACCCCCATTGGTATTAGATAGAAACCATTAGAACAAAGCTGGGGGCCATAGAAGGGGCGTTCACGTCGCGGCCCCTGTCAGGTATCTGTTTACCTGCGAATCCTTCTACCACGCTACACCAACCTACACCAACAGTGTTCTACAGTGGCTGGGAAAAGTGTAGCGACACGAGAGAAGAAGAAGAACAAAGCTGGCTTCCACTTTCACATTTCATTCTATAACTGACAGAATGCAAATTGCATGGCTTCAGTATCAACCACCCCCTTCTTAACTTATCTCATCCATCTCATTCTTTTTGCAATATAATATAATCATTCAAAATTTACAACATAAAGTAAGTGTTGTAATTTATAGCATTTTCAATTTTCTTGACATTTCAAAACTCAGGCAGCATTGCTTCCAACAATATCCCTATTTAGGGTATTCTTTGATCTGTACTTTTATGTTTTGGCTATTATTTAGTGGTAACATATTCAAAGATTAACGAGGATTACACATTCATATTTTGCCAAGCTCAAGCAAGAACTATTAAAACTAGAGCAACATTTCTATATGGAGAGACAATCTTCAGATCAAAACAATGATGGGCAATTGTCAATGAAAAGAGTGAAAGTGAACATTAGCACATCAAAGGCACTTGTCTATAAAAATAAGACATGGCACAGACTGTAATCTTTTTTGACAACCTATTTATGAATTGAGAGACTTCTGACACAACTGTGAATACCAGGGAATCTTTGCCAAAATAAAGGAAGTGCAGTCTTACAACTTTCAAACAATTAACTAAGACCACAACTTGCAAATACCCCAAATTAAAAAGTATTCAATTGCAAATACGTATCAGAAATTTGTTTCCTTAATAAAAATATGCAAAGTACTGGTATACTGTTAGAAACACACACACGCACACACACACACACACACAGGTAATAGAACTGCAGATTACAATAGCTCTAATTAATGGAATGAAAAGCTCAGCAACAGATTTGCTTTCTGTGTTGTCAGGACTGATTATTATACACTGTATGACTGGTTATTTCCCAGAAAATTATTGCCCTGTGACTTGCTCATACAACGCTTCTTAGGTAAGCATAGGAAAATAACATATTTTGGGTATTAATCTTTCTATTTCTGTCATGGTTGATTTAGTGATTTTATAAATTGTTACATTTTCTTATTTTTTAAATTATATTACCATACTTTCTTATATTATTACTATTAGAGCAGAAAGCAAAATTTATTGGCAAGTCTTCCAAATTATTTGTTGTTCTTCTAGTAATATGAGAAGTTTTATTGTGCTTATGGCACATACACTGACATCGAATATGAGTGATTGGTCTCATTCGAGACAATGATGAATCTGCATAAAGACAGGGTGTTATACAACTTACCTTGTGGTGTAACCGGAACAATCTGGAATTGAACACACTCAAAACCGTAGAAATGGTGGTAGACTTTAGAAGAAACCCTCCCATACTATCGCCTCTTACAATATTAGACAACACTGTATCAGCAGTAGAGACCTTCAAATTTCTCATTTCTACTATATCACATGACTTAAAATGGACACCTAACATCAAAAACATCATCAAAAAACCACAATAAAGAATGTTCTTTCTGCGCCAACTCAGAAAGCTCAAACTGCCCAAGGAGCTGCTATTACAGTTCTACAGAGGAATTATTGAGTCTGTCATCTGCACCTCTGCAACTGTCTGGTTTGGCTCTACAACCAAACAAGACAGACATAGACTTCAGTGGATAATTAAAACTGCAGAAAAAACAATTGCTACCAACCTGCCTCCCATTGAGGATCTGTATACTGCACGAGTCAAAAAGAAAATATTTACAGACCCCTCACATCCCGGACATAAACTGTTTCAACTCCTTCTCTCAAGACGACGCTATAGAGCACTGCACAACCAGAAAAATTAGACACAAGAACAGTTTTTTCCTGAAAGCCATCACTCTGCTAAACAAATAATTCCCTCAACACTGTTCAACTATTTACAAAGTGTACACTACTATTAGTGTTACTCTTCTCATCGCTCCTTCTCACTCATCCCCTCCCACTTGTGATTGTAACTTTGTTGCTTGTATCCGTATGATTTATATTGACTGTTTCCTAGTATGATTTGATTGTTGATTGTACCCTATGACTATCATTAAGTGTTGTACGTTATGATTCTTGATTCTTAACAAATGTACCTTTTCTTTATGTATACTGAGAGTATTTACACCAAGACAAATTCCTTGTGTGTCCAATCACACTTGGCCAATCTGTTCTGTTCTGTTCTGTTCTGTTCTGTTCTGTTCTATTCTATTCTATTCAAAAGAAACAAAGAAATTCACCAAGTATTGTGTTTAAATGGTTAGTTTGATATTTAACTGGAACTAGTAGCAAGTGGAGTGACTTTGCTTTATAATGAAACTTTGTGTAATAATGGCTTCGGAGATAAATAATTTCTATGTTTATATATTTAGGACTTACAAAATGAAAGCTTGCACTGAAGCAGAGTGGATATAAACCCTGTTGTGTTTTTTTTTCTCAAAAAATGTCATCCAAATTCACAGTTCTATGTAATAATTGAAGTGAGGGGTGTCAAACTCAAGGCCCACGGGCAAGATCTGGCCCGTGGGATACTTAGATTTGGTGTGCAGTGCTGCCCTGGACATAGTGAAGGACCGGCCTGCAATGCGTCTGCCAGTGAAAATGGAGCTTGGGAGGGCCTCCTGAGCTCCATTTTTGCTGGCAGGAGGCCGTTGCAGCCAAAAATGGAGCTTGAGAGCCCTCTGGGCCACCACAGGTGCCCCTGACACAAGTGACATTGAGCTGGCCACACCTACCCCGCCCCCCCCAGGTCAAATACGCCCTGATGCGTTCCTTAGTGAATTTTACACCCCTGATTTAAGTGCTTCATTTTGTTCTTAGATCTCTAAATTGTCATGTAGGGTTGTATCAAAGAACATGGGTGGGCTCTCTCTTCCTACATTAACTTCAGTGGGAAAGTACTTGTCACTGCTGCTATAAGGAAGATAAGAGTCAGATATAGAAGTGCTCTCTAGATATAGTATTTACGTAATTAATCAACACTGATTGCATAAATATTGAAGTAACTATGTTTTTTTATCTGTATTACAATAAAGATTTTCCAATTAAATCCCCAGATGATACAATACTTGGTTGTATTATTAATCATTACAGAGATAATGCTGACTGCAGAGTGTAGCTACAGAATATTGTATTCAGCTTTATATACAAATTCTGAAGATTGAAAGCCTGTTATTTTTGGTCAATAGGAAAAATAAGACCTAGTTCCTATGATATATACTATTGGATGGTGTTTATAGGGAAGCAAGAGTTGACATAATTTTATAAATTATTTATTATATACAAAAATGTGAAGTTACAGCTATCAGTTCTTTAGCTGGTTTTAGCCTTCATATGCATTGTCATTTATTTGATTTTTTTCCCACCTTTATTTATATATAAGTAGTTCAAAATGACAAACATACCTAGTATCTTCTTCTTCCTATTGTCCCCACAACAAACCTGTCAAGTGTTTAGAATGACAGAGGGTGAATGACCCAAAGTCACCCAGCTGCCTTTCAGGCTTAAAGTGGACCTTTAATTCAGTCTCCATGTTTCTCAGCCAGCACTTTAACCATTATGTAAAACTGGCTCTTTTCCCAGGAACCTAGGAATTTTCTAACGTATTGGCGTACTATATGTATGGATTCAAACACTGTGAACTAACAGGTGGAAATTTTGCCAATGTGAATATTTTCTAGGTGTGCCATCCAAGATTTTTGGATATGGCATCCAATGTGCTGATACCATTGGGACCACCATGGCTGGTTTGTGCCATAATCTTTCAATTTCTATTTTCAGATCTTGATACTTTTGTGACCTTTTCCAACATTTTGGCTTCTATTCCACTACCTCTTGGCGTTATGTCTATCAAGTAAGGATTTTGTCTGTTTTATTAGGGCAGAGTTAGCCAAGTTAGGATATAAAGGCAACCTATTCCTTTAGGTTTTCATTTTATGGAAGCCATCTTAGATAGTGCGAGGTATTGTTTCTTAATGACAATTAAGAGCCAATAAAATGATTGGGATAAGAATCAATATAACAGATGAATCCCAAGATTGTGCCATCAATTAACTGGGATCTGACTTGTAGTTTTTGAAAAAAGAGGTGGGGGAGAGTATTCGTAAAAATCACCAGATATAGACCCAGTAGGACATACCAGCAGAACATTGAATTGAGCAGAGTTCTCGCAAAACCATTGTCACACAATGGATCAAGAAGATGAAATGAATTATTGGTCACTATTGTTCTGGAGTGCCATTTCTAGCCAGAGGGAGCCCAGAATGCTTCCTATTTTTGAGAAGATATGTGCAGTGAAGCAAACTGATAGATGATTAGAGTGCAGCTGGCATAAATCATGCAGCAAATACATCTGAGCAAAAGTGGGAATGCATAATCATATCTGCCACATGGCAGTGGAAGTACTTAAGAGGGCTGACTTCTTTGTATTACTGCATGCTCAGTGAACTGCCCAGTAGTGTTTTTTTTTAATGGTGGATAGCTAAACAAGATTAGGTTAATCCAGAAGCAATCTCAGCTGTCCACTTAATTAAAAATGCAATAAACAGAATGCTTACATTCACACCAAATCAATTGGCACAGTTCATACAGAACATGCGGAGATCATGGAGATATTACTAGATTTGACTTTGGAACAGTTAATGAAGCCTGAAGAATGGGACAAAGTGCTAAGGTTGGTGGTAAGAACTATTACCTGATCCTTTGACCAGTTTTTCCCAAAGCTGGGTATCATTCAGATGAGTGCCTATAAACTTCAACTTCCATAATTTTCTGTAATGCCCATTCTGGCAAAGAAATTCTGGAAGTTGAAATCCACATGTCTGGAGGGCTCTAGGTTGCGGGGCAGCTACTTCAACTCTTATTAATAAAGGGTGGTAAAATGAATCAGAAACAATTTAACTGTATGGATCTAGATAGATTAGGCATTGGCTGGTCAGTGACATCTTTAGAAGAAGCCAGTTTGTAGTTCTACTTCTATGCGCTAGAGGGAAAGTGTTATTTACAATTAAAACAAACAGACATAAACATAATAATACAATAGAATTATATTTATCTATCATTGCCAATATTAATTTCACTAATATTGACCTACATCTAATGATTAATAATTTCAGAAAGTAGGTTATCTTATCCAGAGTATTAAATAAAATGGAAAACCAGATGTGAATTTTCTCCAAGATGATACCACACCCTTCCCTCCATCTGAAAATCCAGTACAAGGTCTGTTAAAGGTACAATTCTAGATAATGTTAAAATGGTACAAACCCTCAATGATGGCAAAGATATCTGGAGAACTATGAATGAATACCTACTAGAGTTTGTAGAAATTGGTAAGAAAACATATACCTTACATAATTTGTTTGCAATTTTGAAAACCCAGATTTATAGGTATAACATATTCAATAGTCTATTTTTAACATGATGCAACTTTTACCATATCATCCTAATTTTTTTACTGTCTAGCCAGTTAACCATAACCAAGTTTAATATTTATCTTTCTCTTTTGGAAAGAGACTATCAATATATAAAAGGAAAAAATGTATATCCATTTGAACTTTAAAAATCTTCAGTATGGATGAGAACAATTCTGTGACATTAATCATATATTTCTATTTTCATTCATGCCTCTCTTTCTTAGTCATGACCATTTATTGTACTCAATGTCAAATTATCATGAAGACAAAAGTAAAAATGTACAAGAATTTACATTGGTGGGTTCATGTTGAAAAAACTCCAGCTTTTTCAATAGGATGTACAGAAAAATATGACTGTAAGAATTATAAAAAAAAAAGTACAAATGTTCGCAAGCAGGTTCTGTTAGTTGAAAAAAAATATATGCCTTTTACAATGCTCAGGAACATTTAAGAATTTGTTAATTAAACTGCTCGTGGAACAGATGGAATGGTTATTTCAGATCTAATTATGTTAAGTTGTCCAGAGTTTGCAGATTTTAACAAGCTCAATAAAATGAATGATTACATATCAATCACAATTAGAGATACCAATAAGATAGGCTGAATAATAATGGTAGCATGTCAAGCATGGAAACACAAAGAACAACAGGCACTGGAAACTCTAATTAGGAATTAAACAACCCATCTTTACCCTTGGGAAAAAGGACTGAGAATATTTGCACAATATCTTTCACTTCATGTACATGGATCAATTCTTGCATTTCCCCTCTCCCATTATTTTGTCCATAACTTGAATCCACCTGCAGAAATGAACAGACTGTCAAATTTTTAATCAGCATTAAACATACTGAATATGCTGGCTAGTAATGGCATTGCCATCAGACTTCTTAAAAGATTATATTTCAGTCATAAGTCTAAAAAGGCCAGCGTCAGTCAATTATCACTTTTACTCTTTTGTACTCTGGTATATATTTAGAAACACTCAATTCAAACTAGTCTGCTTTAATGAAAGTGTTTGATATCTAGAAATAATGTGAATAAAAATATGACTAATGGTAATCACCTCATTGAAGACAGGTAGATCCAGTTAGTTTCTATTTAAAAAATATAATTTTGAAAAATTGTATGCAATAAAATTTAATGTATTCAATTTATGTGCCATCTGACTTAAGACAAGTCTTAGTAGCTCACCATGTAACAAAACTAAAAATATAATATGAATAATCAATGACAAAATAAGTAAATGTAAATAAAATAAAACACCTTAGGAACAAAATGGTGACTGGCAAGTTTTGGCAACCACACACAAAATACACTCCACAAGGGCTCTATCTACTGCAGCTGAATGCTGGGGAAACAGCCAGACGTTTCAGGCCTTCTGGAATACCAGCATGGGGGAGCTACACAAATTTCCAATATAGTTTGCAATTCTATTTTTAGAGTTCAAAGAATAGAATACACAATCAAAAACTAAAAAATAACTTTATAGCAACAGTTAAAAAAAAGTGTTACAGTATTATGGTACGGAGGGTTAATATAGTTTTAAAAAATTATTCTATAAGCACAGCCTTGAATATCTAATGTCAAAATAGTCCACATTTTATTCCAGCCATTAGTAGAGTTTGGTTTGCTACTTTATATGAATGAGATTAACATTGTCTTCATAAGGCCTTATGTTGGGCCTTATGATTGGAATTCAACATTGCATTAACTGATTTCCACTAACACTGATTGTTGTCTTTCTTTTCTTCCACCCTGCGCATTCTCAATACTGAAAGTGCAAGTGTGTGGTGGGGGGGGTATGTGTGTTTTTATCTTTAATGTTTAAACATCACAACTTAATTACATTAAATATTATTTTTATTTATATTCCTCCACTTTTTTTTAATCTTTCTCCTCCCTATGTCTATTCTCTATTCTGTCCCAGGAATTAACATGAGTACCCCCAGATAAAAAAACTGTGAAGTTGCCTCAGTATCACCACTTCAAAATGCCAAAATGCAGGCAGTGCCACTTGTCCTTCCTAAGATGTGTACATAGCCCAGGGCTTTGAGGCACCTTTGCCCTCCTTCTTTGACAATTATTTTGCAGCAAGCCTCTACACACTCTTTCCCTCTGTGTTTAGAGCTAGCTATATGGGTGGGGGGAATTAAAACACCCAAGTCATATTTCAGATATATTGTTAAACTATGCATTTTGAATTAATTTGCTTATATGTAGTCCTCAGTTATTAAAGACCATTCATTCAGCAATTGTTCAAACTTCTGAAGGCACTTAAAAGAGTGGTACTTATGATTGGCAGACCTTAGGAGTTCCAGTTGTCTCAGCAGTCCCAGTCACATGATCAGGATCTGGGAGTTTGGCAAACAGATGCATTAACAATGGTTGCAGCATCCCGTGGTCAAAGTTTGCCATTTGTGACTTTCTCTGCCAGTTTGCCACAATCAAAGTCAATGGAGAAGACAGTAGGGAAGATGGCAAGGGCTCTGTTAAGTCACAGTCCTGCAGCTCTTTTCCTGAGCAGCTCCACAGCTCAGCTACAGAGTACAAGATCAGTACACATACCACAGCACCTTTCTACCTGCAGCAGCCACCTGCGCACCCTCTTTCACTTGGCAGCAGCCACCCCTGGCTCCACTGTACTGATGTCGCAGCAACCATTTAGCTGTCATTGGCCTGCTTGCGGGCTCCTGGGGCTTGTAACTTTCTGCTAGTTTCCAGCTACTGATTTTGCTTGTTGGAAGTTTCAAGGAGGTCCTCACTTAATGACAAGGACTACTATCACTAAGTGATGTGATCACGAGATTTAGTGCTTTATGGCTGGATTGCTTAACCACAGAAATTCTGGTCTCAATTACCATTGTTAAGCAAGGACTATCTGTATTGTTTATGTTGTATATTTATGTTGTTAATGATAAAATGGCTTGTTTTCTTCAAGTTTAAGAATAGATATTGAGCAATGATGGCAAATATGATAAATGGCACAAGCTTAATATTCTCATGGTTTTCTTCTGTACTATTTGGAAGCACTTGACTGACTGTAAGGAGTTAGTGCTTTCTAAATTATCTGTTTTTCATTAAGGGCCACCTTAATGAAAGTTAAAGTTTCCATTTGCAAAACAGAAGAGTAACCAATTACATAATTACAACACCCTCAATTTGATGTGATAGAAGTGATAGAATAACCCTAGCCACTATAGAAAAACAACTTTATTCTAGAACTGGTTATTTTTCAATCCTATTTTTAGCCATGTCACATTAAGACTGAACAACCTAGCACTGGCTTAAAAGGGCTAGGCAACATATAACTGAAAAAGAACCTAACATTCTGGTTTTGCAACTGTTGATAATGACAAGATTTTTCATTTCATGTTTCATATTGATTATACTTTTGTATATTCCCCATTGTTCAGATACATTTTTCAGTGGCAGAATACTTGAACTACTGCAGACATAAAAACAAGGATTTTAGTATGGATTCACATATTGATTTTAAGGCTGTTTTAGCTAACACTGACTTTTCAAATCCAAATTAGTTCTTCATTACTTTGTATCAGAAGTTTGCAAAGCCCCCTCCTATTTATCAGAAAAGAATAATTTTAGATAAGCATAAGGCTGCAATACACAAGATTTCAACTAATTACCCAAGTCTAAACTATATTGTTTAAAACTAGATTTTTAACAAATATACTTTCATTTTTAATATATTATTCCATTCAATGAAATTTATGGTAAAATATTTCTCATACATTTTAATCCACATTTTGTCTAAGAAGTTATTCTTTAGATTTCCAAAGATCTGTGACTGAAGCAAAAGATTTTCTCCCTGTGGGGCTAAAAGTGTGGGTGTGGAAGAGGGCTTTTGTCTGAAAAATTAGCAATGCTATGAGTCATTGTGCATTAGTGCTAGAATAGTTTTGCATCTTGTATGAACCCAGACACCATATGTCATGCGAGGACCTATTACTTTATTCGGTGCTGTTGCTGACAGGCAGACACGTGGATATCCCCAATGGAAAGACTGTCTCTTCTCTGTAGTGAGTACAGGAACCCAGTGATCTGAACACATCAGACATTGTAACTAGCAGCAGGAACAGCTGGTAAGCTAGGAAGAAGCAGTGGCAATACCGAACTAGAATGTTAATGAGAATGTATGAGCTAAACCACACTGCTAACCACAAAGGGGGAAAAGTCAAATTCATTTTATGTTACTCGTTCATGTAACATATCATTTGGATTTCTTTCTTTTTGAAAACATACTATTTCATTTTGATGAAAACATTAGTTCATATAGTTACAAAACAGGTAATTATTAATGAAGATTCTCAGAGCATCTGAGATTTACTTAGATTTCAAGACATCTTTAGATTGACTTAGTTGCACTTTCCTCTAAAAATAGGAAAGTATATTTTGAACTGAAGAATATAATTTTTCTGTTTCTGACATCATAGAACCAATACTATTTTAGCTTAGCTTAAGTAAGTATCAACATGACACTAAAGACTACTACAAATAGGAATGTAATTCAAAATACATTTATGTACCTGGCTATATATAATTAATATAATTAATCATTTGGAACAAGAAGATAAATTCTTGACTATTACTAACTTCATAAAAACCAAAGAATAACTATTTCCTTTATATATGTTCCTGTGCATGTGTGTATATGTGAGTGTGGGCTACTTGCTTTTTAAAAATAAACCCACCTGTGTTTTCTTAATAATTTGAGATAGGAAGAACTTTGAATTGCAACTTCCAAAAGAAAAACCAGTGGCTCAGACAGAAAAAATATTAGTTCAAAAACACAATACAATACAAGAATAGTATATTTCAAGCTGGGGACATTACATACGGTAAGCAACTGCCCCTGTATTCTACATGATACTGCCACTGGGAAAGAAAAGTTGCAGCAGACCTTCTTGAGGAAACACTGGGAAAATGAGATGAGGGAGCATTCTTGTCCCCAAACAGTAGCTGAAAGTGCAGAGATATACAACAAAGAACAGCAGCCAAAATAGACAACAATGTTTAGGTGACACAGGCTGGAAAGCATTACATTCAACTTGGAGCAGGAAAACCTGGGTGGAGGCCTAGGAGTAAATAGAAAATGTTAGGACCCATTCCTATCCTCAAGAATGTTGGGAAGGGCATGAGGGAGCAACCTGGCAGTATGTGGATATGCTCTGCTGTAGGAACATTGAAACCCAATATTTATTCCATTTTGGCTACTGGTCTTTTAAGGGGAAAAGAGTAGTTGACAAAAACAAACTTCACTATTACATAACTGACTGCTATGGCCTGGCAGGAATGCATCTCCAATCACGACTGACTGTAGCAGCTAAGCTCTAACTAATGGTGCCTGACTGATTAATGGGGAAAGGGGGATTGTAATATCATGAAGCCTTGCCAGTATTCCCCTGTGCAGACTCATTTGGTACTAGGTACTTCCCTCATATCCCTCTCTATTGTGAGCATCCATGCCCTGCTGCCTTTGTTGCTCTTCCATCTGTACTCAACAGAAGTAGCAACAAAAAATGGGCATTTGAGGAGTGAGGTTGAGATTTTCCATCTGCTGAAGCTCTGCCCTCAACATGTCCCTGGAAGTGGAAAAAAGGGGCTGTTTAACAAACTTTTAGTAATTCAAGACCCCTTGCCCCACTCTAAATTAGCTTGTTTTGACTTTAATCATTTTTTAACCTAATTTGTTTTATGCCGAAGTAGTGACTATTCACCATATAATTCCTAATAGAATAGAATTATCAACATTTCCAAAGATTATAAAAAAAACAAAATGGCAGTAATGCAGCACAAGAAAATAATTTAAAAACATGGATAATTGCTCAATTTATTTTTTCTTTTCTGAAAAGATTTGTGCTTGGACATGAAGATCCACATACAGCCACAATAAAAATGCCTTAATATCAGGGGAATACCAGCCACTTACTGGGGAGAGTTCTACTACGGGGCCTAGGTTTTCTTTTCCTGGGTCTAAGTAAGTGGTCCACAACATTTCTGGCTTGGTGGTCTGAGGGAGAGGAAGAGAGGATGGCTCCGTGTGAGTGGTAGACACTTGCACAAATGAAACTGCATGCATGAGTGCACGCGCTCACTGCTTGCACAAGTGGAGTTCTGAATGGGCTGCTGTTCTTGCTGAAAGGAATGACAAAGTTTTGGTGCCTAATTGAAAAACTAGATAGTTGAAACACTGTTGCAAAATTTCACAGAATATCTGGATGCCCCAATGTTCTACATGCAATGGGAGTGAGCAAGGATGTCATTAGCAGTGATAGGCAGTGATGTCTGCAGCAACTTCCAATTCTGGCTCCAGCTACTACATACTACAGCCCTCTCTTTTAGGATCTTATTAGCATAGTTTAAAAATTACTCTCTAAATATTACAGAAAAATATTATCATGATAAAAATTTTATCAATCTTGACAACTTGGCATAAACTTTTCAGATTGCTCATGGCAACAGATTTCTAGAGCAATTGAAACTGAGAAGCAAATTATACATAATTCTAATCATGTGGCTGATTCCCTTGCGTGTAGTATTTTCTTTTTTTGCCAATAATGAAAGCAGCCTCATTATCTGGAAGACCACATTTTTCTACCTTTCAAGAAGAAAATAAATTTTTCCTCTGTCATTCTCCTTTGAGCACATTAACAGTATGCACCTTTTAGTCATCCAGAGAAAGAATTCAGGCAATTGATTCAGCTAAAGAGGCACTGGGCTGGATTAGATAGCTGAGATGGATTGAATGGAAATGAATGGGAAGAATGTTTGAGATGAGATAGATGTAAGCAAAAGAGGGAAAGAGAATATAAACAGAAGGAGTGGAAGATGTCCACAGGTGGTAGAGATGCTGAAGACTTGTAAGAGTAAAGAGAATGAGAGTTAGATGAGGATGATACCTAACATGAAGTTGCAACATGCAAATGGAAGAGGACTAAGAGTAGAGCTGGGAAGAATTGCTATTGCTACAATTTGGAGGAAAATTGTTGCAGGATGAAAGTAGAGTGAAGTCTCAGTTAATATGAGACTGAGGCCATAAGAGTCAACAGGAGTCATTCATGCCTGTTTCAAACCCTGAACTCCTGTCACAGGTTCCATGTGAGGGCTTTGACATCACAGGACCTGGCTAAACAGCATAAGAAGTACCAATCTTCCTTAGAGGTTGGAGGACAGTGTTACCATGTGATAAAGATAGGAGACCTACTTGTGGACAATGGGGGAGGGTAGCCTGGGCTCATTGTACTTCAGTAAGGAAGGAACAGTTCAGGGCAGAAACAGGAATAAGGAAAAGCCATTGGGATAATGGGTGAGGATGAGAAGACAGACGCAGAGGAAGATGATAGAATGGTTTTGATAGACACTGTCTGACAGTCTAAGAGATAGTACAGATGAGGAAAGGATGTGATAGGAATGATTATAACCTATAAAATCTGTTTGCAACTTCCAAACCTGGAACAGGAGTGTCAGAGATAGGATATTTATTCATTGCTTATATTATTTTTTAACAAATAACTCAAAGAATAAAAATACATAATACTCCTTCCTCCTTCTATTTTCTCCTCAATAACCTTGTGAAATATGGCATACTATTTAAGGCAAACCTATTGATGTAGTAACAAGTCAAGAAATATAATGATATGAGAAGTTGGACAGGCCATTCCAGAGAAAAGAGTTTGACTATTTCATTCCTATCTCCTTTTCTTGGCCAATTATTTCATCACAACAGCAGCACTGACATAAAATTACTGCTGTTAAATGCTAGATTGATGTGAAATAAGATCAAGTAGTGTCCACAATTTGGCCATTATCCTTACTGGGAGAGGGTGGCATATGTCCTCTTTCAAATTCAAATTCAATTCAAATAAGCAATACACCAGCAGGATCCCAAAATGATCCCAGGCTAGGGAAAATAGATAATACTGCTTGACCAGTATTATCTGCTTGACCATCTTGCAGTGACCAGGGATTATGCCCTACAGATGACAAGATGTAAATGCCTGTGATATTGGGTCACAGGCATAAGCCCTGGCATCCTCCTTGATACCCATCTTACTATATAGTTGGATATTCTTATTCTCCTAGACCTCCTCTTGGGAGTGGTTGTGGGAGTATTCTTTATACTCTGGGGGAAGAATTTCTGGAAAAATCTCTTCCCCCAGAGTATAAAAATAGAAAAAAATATAGATAGTATATATACAATGAGAGTTATTCTAACAGAACAAAAATGTTAATATATCCAACAACACTTTAAAAATTCTACTGCTCTTTCAGCACGAGGCCCTCAAAAGAAAAAAAAAACATCCCTGATCTACTTGTTTCTGAAATTTCTCACAATTTTCTTTAATTAAATTTAAATTTAGAACTTTGAAAGATATACAGAAACAAAATGTTGGAGGCACATTGTACCATAATTTCAGAATTTCACAATTACAAACATGTAACTAAGAAGAAAAACCTAAATAAATTCTGTAAAGTTTATAATTTGGCTGCATGAGATTCCAAAGTCCAAAAGAACAACAAGTATAATAATAAAACTGCTTCATATCTCTTGAGATATTAATTTCTTTAAAGTATCTATGAAATATATTAATTCTTTGCAATCCTACATCACTCACAAATAATAACCTAATGTTAATTATGTTCTGAAAACTTCCCATGTTATTTACAGTTTGTTGGAACAGATTACAGCTATTGATTACTGCCTAGAGAATGTTCTTTCTGTGAGAAGCCAGGCACATGGAAGTGACAGTCAGCTGAGCTATTGATCTACTCCAACAAAGAAACTGCACTCCAAAAGGACAGTACTTCTTCACACCATTTATTAAACCTCCAATAATACATATCAAGACACTACAGAGATTGGTATGATAGGACTGAGCAATCTTAAACCTAGTAGCTTGCAAGTACCATTCAGTTTTGGGCTGACAAGTTATATTTTTTTTCCCTTTGATGAGATAAAGCTAATAATTTTTCAACACAAAAATGTGAGGCCATTTCAATCTGCTGCATGGGAAAGGTAAATGCAAAATTTTAAAACTCTCAACAGGATGATTAAGCTTTTATTGACTCACTATGTTAATGTATTTCTGACATATAATTTATATTTCACAATTTCAATCAAATCAATCCTTGAAGCACAAAAGTCTACATGGACCATCTATTATAATAGCCTGAAATTCTAGACTGAGGAACCAGCCTAACCCCACCAATTCAGAGCCTTTCCAGAAAGAGATCAGGGTGACTTGTAACCGCACCCTAGAACCTCTCAGGGTATATCCAGGAGGTTATAACTATGGTTTGGCAAGATTCTGTCCATTAGGAGCAATCAAATAAAGGGTTAAACTGCCTAAATACAGTGGATCTCATTGTCTGAGCTCTGAGCTTGGGCCTGACAGTATGCCATTCTTCATTTTTTCCTGCATACACTGGACCTTGAAAGGCCTTCCCTGATCAAGTTCCTGTTGAAAACTTACTTCCCCTCTTCTTCATATGTTGAATTGCTTACTCAAAGCCTTTTCCAGTCTTGTCCATTCCAGAGAGACCATCTCATTCTCATTTTTTTGGTAAAGTTTTTCTTTTTGTTAAGTAAAAATACAGTACCAAGGTGAAAAGGATTGCTTACATTTTTGCATAGTATTAGTAAAAACCTCTAAGTTCGGGAACCTCAATATGCATTACAGTAAGTGTTGAGTTTTTGTTGTGGCAAACCCAGCAGCTAGATAAAATTTTAATGGGATCAGGAAAAAAGAATATAACTAGATTTTACAATTGTTTACTTGAAGTAGAATTAGAAGAAGAAATAGTAAAAGGAAATATGATTGCTTGGAGTAGGAATGTAGGACGTAATATCACTTTAAATGAATGGGAAAAAGTCTGGGGAAGTAATAATTAGATTACAAAATCGGCAGCATACAAAGAAAATGCATATAAACTGTTTTATAGATGGCACCTTCCTCTTTCGAGATTGGCGAAAATGTGCCCCCAAATGAGTCCAAAATGTAAAAAGAAAGAGGGAACTTTTTTCCACATGTGGTGGTCATGCATAGAAGCCCAAAAATATTGGAAGATAATAAGAAATTGGCTAGAAGATATTACTAAAGAACAGATCCAGAGTCTTTTCTACTAGGGATTTTTGACAAACAAATATCAAAAAAGATGAAATATATTACAATACATATATTAACAGCAGCTAGGTTGGCTTTTGCTCAGTGTTGAAAGCATTCACAGATACCTACAAAGGAGGTGATTATCCAAAAAATTTCAAACTGCGCAGAAATGGACAGATTAACATTAGCTCTAAGAAACAAAGAAACTTCAATATATTATAATAGCTGGAATTATTGGTATAAGTGGTTAGAACAAAGATGAATTTTATAATATAGGATAGAAAGAATAAGATAAATTTATATGAGTGATGTATAAATTCTTGTAAAGATAAAGTGTTTAGAGATAGTAAAACCAAAGGAAGAAAAGATCTCACAAACTGTCAAAAGTAAGAATATTTTTAACAAATCTCTTTTCTGTATTTTCTTTTTTTTTTTTCCCGGTCCTCTTTTCCCATCCCCTTTTTAACTTTTTTTTTTTTTCCCTTCTCCTCTTTTTTGTACTTTTTTTTTTTTTTTTTTTTTTTTTTTTTATTGAAAAATAAAAAATTTTTTTTTTTTTTTTTTTAAAGAAATACTTAGGATCCATTTAATATTCAATTCCTGAATGGCTCTCTTCCCCAGTTCCCCATGTTATAAATAGTTCCCTTGCTGATTTTCTGCTTTGATGGGCAAGTGATAACTTTTTTCCTATTCATGTTTCTTGTTAAAGAAACTGGATTTTATTTTGTCCTGATGATTGACATAAGGCTTCACAGAAATACTATATGTCTGAAGAAAGACAACTCAGAATTGACTTTAATAGAACTTCAAACAAATTCATCTCTTTACAGCCAGACATATTACATCCCTAGTTTTGAAGGTGCTAACATGATTACTAGGTAATGTTTAGAAAAACCTACAGATAAGATGAACATATTTTCAATATTCCAAAAAAGAGAAAAGAAAAAACACAGGAAATTATGGACCAGTTTTAAAAGAGATTACCAAATAGAATGCCTGCAGGCACTTAGAAAAGACTGCAACCATGACCAGGAGCCAGCATGAATCTGTCAAGAAGCTATGCCAGAACAATGGTATCTCTTTTATGACAGAATAAATATTTAGGTAGAAAAAGATAAAGTTGTACATATAAAATATCTTAATCTCAATAAAATTACTATATTTTTCATAGTATCCTTTTGGACAACATGGATAAAAGCAGGGTAGAAAATAGTGTGTTCCACTGGCTTTTCAACTGGTTAAATAATCATACTCATGTTATAAATGGCTCTACATTGAGGAGGATGAAGTACTGAGTGAGCTCCCCAGTTCTCTGTCCTTAGCCCTTTGTGATTTAACATTTCCCCCAGCAAAGTGACATGGCTATATATGAATGTATATAGTTGAGACAACAAGAGTACTGAAATGCCTTTGTATATGTAAAGAGTCAGGTGGAACTATTGAAGCTCTCAGCATGAATCCAGAAAAACTTATGGCTGCTTTAACAGTTTGAAATGTTATTCATGGAAACACACTATGCAATGTAGCAGCTAAAAAGATCAATGCAATTTTGTGCTTTATTAACAGAAGTACAACATCCAGCTCATTGGAGAGAACAGCTGAATTGTACTCAGTTACAACACAGTTGAATCTAGACTAAAAAGTGACATGGGAAAGTTACAGCAGGTTCAGAAGAGAGCTACCAGGATAAATAAGGGACATAGAAATCAATCCCTCTGAGAAGTGATTAAAAGAGCTGCTTAACCTGCATATTAGAAGATTGAGGCACGTTAGCAATTTACAAATACCTAAACTGTTTTCATACCAAAAAGAAGGCTGGTTCCTTGTTGAAATTGAAGATATTCAAAGCTCTAAGTATCTGAAATTAAAAAGTTTAAAATTAAATTTACAATTAAAAATTAGAAGGACAAGATTAAAACTGAATGTTAGGAGGAATTCTCTGATGGTAGAAGTTTCTTTTCTTTTCTTTCTACACCAGTAAATGAATTCATTGTCACTGGAAGTTTTCAAGTGGGTTGCGTGACCAGGGATGGTTTGGTAAATTCCTTAACTAAAGATAACTAGACGAGTTCAAGATTCCTTCCATTTCTATGATTTCTATGATTTGATCATGGCAGATTGCTCCAATATACTGTATAATCTTTAATAGTTTCTACAGCTAACCCAATGGCTCAAATGTTTAGATATTTTCTGAAATTCATGTACTGTATATGCCAGTGTAGAGAATCAATGATACCCTTGGAGAAACTAATCAAGGCTGTTAGAAAAAAATAATTTAAATCCAGGAGACGAAGAAAATAACAGAAACTCAAACAATCTTTCCCTTAACTTTCTTGAGTATAAGGAGAGGGTTAGACTTTCATATACTGTTAGGCTTTCAAAATTTCATTACTGTAGCTTATATTGATTAAGTTCCAGTCATTCTTATGGAGTCTTGTTTTCTGGCCACCTTTAAGAATTATAGCCAAACATCTGGATCATTTTATTTCAGAGGAAAGTTCATTATCTAAAAGATTTTGGCATCCAGCTGTAATCCTCATCCACTTATGATCTTCGATGAAAAAATACAAACATCACTGTCGGTCCTGCATGATTATATTTGAAGAGAACATATTTGAAGATTTGAAGAGAACAGTGATATGCTATCACTGATGACATCAAGTAATCAAGATGATGGGTTTTCACAAGACAAGGTATCAGGTTCTATAGATCCAAAATGTGCTCAGTGAATTGGAGGAAATTAGGCTAAGAATCCTTATTCGCCTGTTTGAGCAAAATTCGAAACCAAAAAGTGTCCAGAATTATTTCCAACTGATCCATTTATTGGGAAAAAAGTCTTGGAATTTATGATAACATATTTCAATGTTTAAATAATGAATTGGACATCAACACATGATTATTCAGAAAAAGTTTTGATCAGAATGTTAATCAAATATGAATTATGAAATTTCCTGTAATAATATAATAGATGAGCCCTCAAGCTCAGCTACCTAATGACCTAATACCAGACCAAACTGTGTGCTCATATATTGCTTTTTTACTGATAGCTTGGATAAATAACTTGGATAAATTGAAGACTTTTGCTTCCTGAGTTTCTTGGATACCAAATGAACTTCAAAGCATTGCATATATATAATGTCTTTCATCTTCCACTTGGGTTATTTAATTCAAATAAAAATATGGAAAAGTTCTGTTCAATTGGATTAAAACAAGCATTTGAAAGAATTTTAATCACTGTCATTCTGAGTTGTGTCCCATTAGGCTTCACATCAAAACCATTATCCTCCTCCGAGGAGGATCCAAACTTTTCCAGCTCTCTGCACCAATGGATGTGTCATCATCCTTGAAGTGAAAGATTGAGCAGGAGCTTCCAATTTCCTGCACACATTTTCTCTCCTTTTGATGAAGGAGAGAAAATTAATGAATAATTTTGTTTTACAGGTATGAGGACAAACTAGTGTTGAGGCCTTTGGCTTGCTACTCAATTTTCAAAGGTCCATGCCAGATTCTGGGTTATTATCAGTTATTAGGGGATGCAAACAGGAATATACCAAACTGAAAAAACTCCCAGTGTTGTTAACAGCCTTTTGACTCTTAACCAGAGATTGTATATATGCCAAATATTCAAACAATAAAAAGTGAAACTGTTACCTTGTCAACAAAAGTGATTCATATAGAAATCTGCATTGAGAATTTTGCCAGATTTTTTTTCGTTCCACATATCACATACATATTTTTCTTCAACATCAGCTTACCAGTTTTGAGGAAACCTTGTAATCTTGAATGCAGCTATGTTTATGCACTCTTCATTGTACATACAATAATTGTATCAGATTTAAACTTGGATGAATCTAAAAATGAATGCTATTATTAAAGAGATTGAGATATACCATGGCTTTCAGCATATGTACTCAAAAGACAGATGGATTTTTCAATCCTGATATAGAAACAAATAAAAAAGGATACAAGCTCTGATAAAGAGTTATAACAGATTTCACAGCTCTGCTGGCATTGATACATGTGGCCCGTATAAGATTTGGCAACAGTTTTGCAGTCACAATTGCTCCATTAAACAAAGGACCAAAAAATGGAACCTGTCAATAAACAAACAACATGAATATAAAGCATTAAAAAAGTGGAAGAATTCATATTATATTGGAGTTTTTAGCAGCAAAAGTGTAATACCTATGTGCACACATACTACTGTAAAAGTTTAATTTCCATATTTTTGGTGGAAATCTTTGCTAAACTGGGCTGCTATTACATAAATCAACCAATATTTACAGCATTTGAAAATAATCTTTAATAGTCTCAACAGAGTTGCCTCTATGTACTGGTTTTAAAATAAAACCATCTTGTCAAGAACAACAAATATGATTATATATTATGGTAAGTACATAGCCCATTAAATATGAAAATATGAATTCTGAATTAAGATGAAACTACATTCCTTAATAATTATTGTCAACTTCAACAAATCAACATGCATGTTAGATCAATGAGAAAAATGTAAAAATAGAGTTTCTTGTAACTGAAGACAGCCCCTTCCCTCCTTACCGTATATACTTGCATATAAGCCGACTCTAAAACTCATTTTTTTTTTAATCAAAAAAAAAATGCGGCTTATACGCGCATAAATCTGATCTCACACAAACAAACTGACATGACGCCACTTCTCAGATCACACAATATCATCGATATTACCATTCAGTTATACATACAGCCATAAAAATTGAGACTGTACGAAATAGTTAATTCCGACAAACTACAACTCAATTTCAATATTAATTTTAACTCAAATAAAAGGCAACATAATTAAAATTAAGCACATTTTTTTTACTCTGGGCGCCTCCATTTTGCTTTTTCTATCGCCTGATCATAACACGCTGTGATTGGTTAGTCATTCATGTGACCACTTTCGTGTTTGCGATCGTCACGTGCAACATCAGATTCTTTACATACCAGGTAATTAACTTAATATTGTTTCCTACACAAATGCTTTGATAATGAACCTTCATCAGTGCATTCATATTGATACTCTTTTGTTATTAGCCCAAACAATACACCATGGTATTTGGCAGTCGACTTATTTGCGAGTTTTTGCAAAATTCCTCATTTGGGGGCAGTTTTTTAAGGGTCGGCTTATACGCGAGATCGGCTTATATGTGAGTATATACGGTAACTTTTCTATAATGTTCCATAATACATCTGGGAGGAATTTGAGATGGTTTTTCTTTGCTGCTTTTGAAATTAAAGCAACTCTATTGTAGGCATATACTATAAGACTTTTTGCTGAATGTTTCCATCCTCAAAATGATAGAAAAGTCTGCTACCAACATGAGATCAATCTTTGTTTTTTGGGGTTTATTCATAATATGTAAAAATAATTTTTTGGATGGGATTGGTAATGTATTTAATGGGCTAGGATATTTAGTGACTCCAAATGCAGTGCTTCTAGCAGCTAATAAAATGTACAAATATTTGAGTTTTCTTCAACTGTTTACTGTGCTTGCTTATATGAAAAGCAGAACCCCAAACCTGTATGACACCTGAGGGCTACAAGAAGAGGATAATGGTGTCAAAACTGCCACCTAAGTTCTAGGAATGAAGTCACAGATATTAAAATAACTATGAGATTTCAGTTTGAAAAACCATCAGATAAACTGTACCATGTTTAATAATGGACATATTGTCATCCACTAAAACAAATATGGAAAGCATGAGTTTGTCCTATAGATCTTCAAAATTATTGTGATTGTAAATCAATATTATCTTCATTTTTATATTTTTGCTTATTCAACAATGATTGAGCAAAATGAAGCAGTGTTATAATTCAAATTAAAATTCAGTCAAATTTAAACAATCCATTTTAATTCAGAGACCTATCTTTGATAGTAAGCAACATAGTTTAAAAGCTTGTGAATGAGAAAATTATTGTACCAAATGGCTGAGCATTATTCTCTGATGACTAGCTTCAATATAACAAGGCATCTGTGTCCCAGGGATCTCTCAGTATGTCCCTGGCGGTATGCACACTGTATGAGTCTCTATGGCATTCTTTGTCTGCTTTTATAGGCAGCTTTTCGCCTCATTGTTTAGAATATCTTAATGCATCTGTGATGGGTGGTATGCATCCATACTAAAAGACTTACTATTGTTTTCTCTCAGAGGCTTTGTTGAGCAAAAGACTGAATCATAGTTCCCAATAATTATATTGGTTAATTAAACAGACAAAAAAGTTTGTCAATCATTGCATGGTTACCAGGCAGGAAGATAAAAGATAAAACAATAAAGCTGTAGCAATAACAAAAGTAACAGCTATCACATCAGAGATTCTTATATCACAAAGCTATGAATACAAAATTGGTAAATGTTAACATTACTCCAGGTGTCTCTACTTGATTGCAAACAAAAAGACTAACATTATGAATGTAAAAGGCCAAACGTTACCATGGATCCTGAAACCTGAAAAAGTGATAGCCTTTTCATTTGATTAGAGAACTCAATTTAAATACCAAGAATTGCAACCAATCAGTCATTTATCTCTACAAGACACTTTCATTCATCCCATGGTCAGTAGCTGATTGATAAAAGGTCGGTCACATTTACTCCTGAAATGTGTTGAATAGTTGATTGTATCATTATAATTATACTTTCAATGGACAGTAAATTCCATTTTGGTCTTATTTTTTTCCACAGAATTTTTTTAATGTTTCATAATGCATAACAAATAAGCTTCTTCCTATCATATATTTGCAAATATATTTTAGACTGCACGTAATAGTTGCTTTAAAAAATTTGTCTACAAACTGAATAACAGCACCACTTTTAATATAAGCATTACAAAAGACATGGTGTTAGAGGAGGAGAATCTAATATTGAAATATTATCTTCCAACTGTTTCCTTCCTAGAGTGAGAAAACCCAATGTTGGAATATTAATATTGAGGGGTCCTTGGTGCTCTCTGAATTTGGTTGTTTTCTTGCAGCTGTTTCATTACCCAATCTAGATAATATAATCAGTGGATTTTGAAATGTCTACAAGAAAACAATCAAGCTCAGAAAGCACCCAGGACCCTTCATTTCAACTCTCAGTTGCAAATATTCTTATATATCTAAATTTTAATAACATAAAAGAGGCTCTGGAAACCCCCTGCTTGAAAACAGGGCAAGAAGTTCAGTTTAAAAACCCACATGACAAATTGATAATTTTTAATATTTATGAACTTAATCTAAAAGTGTTCTGTAAATACAGTTCAATGAAAGAGATTTTATTACAGAGTGCCATACAGATGCTTGATTTCAATAAACTTCAATTTGTCAGATATTACTATTCTTCATTCTGATGCAAATTTCTAACTGCAAATGTCTTTTAATTCTCTATACGTCATCTGTTTCTGAATCTGAACTTTTCTTTTTTTCTGAGGGTGCTTCAGTGTCTCAGGGTAATAGCAAGAACTGTTCCAGAAGGCTGACTCAGTGTGCCATTCTGACATCATCTTAAAATGAATTTATTAAGCAGCTGAACATTTTCCCCACATCAAAGTGCCACAGGGTGACATTAATAAACACACACTGAAAAATCTGTGTAAACTGTGAAAAATTACAGCAGCTGAACAGGTGATCATTTTTGCTACTGGATATGATTGAAGGCACTAGAGAGTAAAGTAAGAGAAGGTAAAATAAGAGCACGTGACTATTCAAAGTTTGCAGTGATGGTTATTCATCATTTGATATGAATGCTTATATCAAATCTTTCTAATAGAACATAAGCAGCCATTTTGAGATTATATAACCATTTATTATTCAGTCAAAAATAAAACTAAATAAAGGTGTTTGTTTTCTGGATGTTTTTCTTTGAATGTTTTTCTCTAAATGTTACCCTCAAACTATAGAATGTTCTTCATTTTTTATTCTTTATTTAAAGCTTAGATAAAAATGAACACAAAATTAAAATAAAAAATACAACTCTTTACAAAAGGAAAAAAGAAACAAAATAAAAAAAAATCCTTCAATTTATTTGTGGGGTTTGTTCTAGGGTGTGAAGGCTTTTTTTTTTCAAAACCTTTTCAGAATGAATGACTAAATGGGCATAGCCCTTAAAGATGATATGCTATGTAAATTTGCTTATTGCTAATATATTGAAGAAAGGTTTAATTTAATGCACTTTAATGCCATAGTTGGATTATTTTCATAGATTTTAATAACTTAATGAATCAATTAAAAAACAACACTGTATCACAGAGTTCCAATGAGATACATTGAGTTTAAATACCATGCTCTCAATTTTTTCATGATTTCCAAAAGAACCTGTCATGATTGATATATGGATTTTATGTAATATTGAAGATTCTCTTAATTTTAAAAGAACTAGATGTGTATATTTCTTCAATAGAGGTTAATGGTTGTAAGTGATGAGTTTTAGCAAGCTTACAAAGGAATTATAGAACTTGACTCATCTGAAATAAAACAAAAATATGACTAATGCTTTTGCAGAACAGATTTAACAATATGAATTTTCATAAATAAACATTTAATTCTATTTAACTCAAATCTTTGTATTAAATACATTTGCCTTTATAAGAAAATGATTAAGAAACAGGGACATAAATCAGGAAAGCCTTCATTTTTCAACAGTCAAAGTTTTAACTATCAATTTTAAATGATAAGGAATTTCCTTGCCTAAAAGGAGTAGCTTTTTATTACTAAAAGGTTGGTGAATATTTTTATTTCATCAGATCTTTGAAGCTTTAAGGATCCCATGAATGCCAGGGCTTTTTATTGTTTATTTCAATTTAGCTATATACACTAAATACATTTATTTATGTATATCTACAGTATATATTTTTATTATATTTAAACTGCTGGACTTTAAATAACACTGTGTTATAACTCACAGCAATACTGGAAGACAATAGAAGGAAGATAAATGATAATATAAAATGCATAAATAAGCAATAAATGGCATAGTTCTTATTCTTCAAATACTGTTGGAACAGTTCAGTCTTTAAAAACTTCCAGAAAGCCAGTAATGAGGGCACCATTCTAACTTCAGGGGGGAGGCCATCTCACAGTAAAGGGTTACAACTGAAAACATTGATGTCTCCTTCCTCCCCTTTACTTACTTCATGGATTGGGGGGGGGGGGTTTGTAAGTGATTTTGAAGGGGTACATATATTTTAAATGGATTAAATAGGCTGTTTCCTTACAGAGAAGGCAGCCTATAAGCACCTAAATGTCAGGGGAGGAAGACAGGCAGGTGGATGCCAAAAGGAAACTCAATGTAGAAGCCAGCAGAAAGTCAGAATTTGTTCTTTTACTGCTTTTCTATCTCCCCATGGTCAATCTGTTTCTCTGTTTAATTAAGGAAATATCTCTGAAACAATGATCCAACAAAGCATGGATTGTCTAGGTTTTTTTTAAAATAATAAATTAAATATATTTCATGTCCCGTTAAACCAGCTCCTGCTGTACCTGTAGTTCTGTTTGTTTTATGACCATGGCTTGCTTTGATTGCCGTACATTTTCTGTGGAAGATATAATGCTAGAAACTTTCATCTTAAGCTCATGTTTCTGCTATCCTTAACTATGGGGGGGCTAGTTAAAGAGTCCAATCTCTAATTTCCATTTTCATCAACTATATCTGGTCCTCTACAATAATGAGAGTATCCTTTCACCTCATCAGCACAGAGGTGAGAATATTACCAGTGGATACTTGGCTCTGAAGCCACTTAGAATTTTAGCTGGCTTTTTTGTTCCAATAGCTGGGGTTTCATTGAGTTAAATCACTTCACACACCTCCATAACATGATTTGTATTTTAATTCTCCATTTTCTAGTATATCTTCAGCATGTACTGATTAGATGCCATCAAGTCAAAGTCAACCACATAAATAGATATAAAATTTAAATTCATTTTGTAAATATTTCTAAACATTTGTGATTAAAAAAACCATGCTGCTTTAACTCTGATAAACATGTCTATGCACTGGAGAAATAATGATATAGGAGGCAGATGTGCCCTCAGAATCTATTCCAGAAGCTCTAATAGAAGATAAAAACTACTTAACTTTACACAACTATGGCCTAAGAAGGTAACCAACCTTTCTCAACCCTGGAAGCTCCAACACAGCCATCACCTTCTCTATGCTGACATTTGCAATTACTGAAACAGCCTATATATTTCTCCTGGGTAGCACATCATAGCAGATTTAATCACACAAGCTTTAGTTGTTGCTCTAGATTTTATTTATCAGACCAGCTTAAGCTTTGCAGGGAGCTATCCAAGGTGCTATCTGATTTTCTTCTTTGCTTTACAATTATTGGTTCTGTAGTTTACTTAATTTTGGTTTTTAATGATGATTTTACACCTTTTCAAGCATATTATCAGAACAGTTTTCAACAAAATGTCAAAAGTATGATAAATAGGAAGAACATATACTAAATTAAAAGTAGAGAAGCTGCATAAACAGATAAATGTACCAAAGACAAAAACTATCAATACATCAACAAAACAGCCTGCAGAAATAAATGAAAATACTTGTGGCTTGAAAGTTATCAGAATGAACAAAAGGGAAGCCCTTTTCAAGACAAAATTCCACATCCAGGATTTCATCTCCTGTACATAGTCCCAGGTATACAGAAATTAGAAGACCAGGATTTTTTTTCAAAGAAGTATGGAGAAAGATCAAGAGCAATTCACAAAAGTTCACTGTAGATTCAAGTACCCCAATTCCAATTAGAATATAGAAATTTGCTAAAAAGTCCTGACATTTTCATCTCAGAAAGATGGCTTAAAGAGTATATTTTGCACTGTCTAAAGCAAGTATGATATTCTTGCTATATGCAGGAGGATTCCTGAATAAAACAACCCCAAATATCTTATTCTAAAGGAACTTTTCTTTTCTGGGTATTTATAAAGGGGAATGTCAATTACAGGAGCTGAAAAACAATATAATTAGAAGGCAACTTTTGATTTAGTTATAACTTACAACAGTAGTAAGAAAGTTTTCAAGAAATACAGTATAAAGGCAATGGAAAAAATACCATGCTTCAATACTGTATAAATGTATAAAATGCCATGAGATTATATTAATGTTAGTTTCAACTACAGAAAGAATTCAACATCATCTCAAACTCATTTCAACTTTTCCATTTTCAGTTTTTATCTGATTTTACTTTTGTATTTGCATTAGATTCATCTTGTGGGGGGAATTTAATTTAAAATTTGAATGTTGAACTTCTTTATTTTTTGTACATTTTGAATACACATTAAAGGAAGTAATTTTATTTTACTTTCTCTCATTTTTGTACAGTTCCTGAATGTCCTCATAATAAATGAGTGAATGTGTGTATAACTCACATACTTTTTTTCTGCTAAGTTACTAAAGATGCACAAGTTATACATCTTTAAGTAATTAAATCAATTCATCTCCACTCATAAATATAAGTCAAACTATTTAACATTAAATTTTCTGTTTCATTAAGGAAAAAAAAACATTTTTAAGAATCAGTTTTCTTTAGCATTAAGAATGATTCTACTGTTATAAGAACCTGACTGTGTTGTATTGAACTTCAGGACCTACCTGTGGTTTCTTCAAAATCTCAATGTAGAACATATGATTCCTCATTGGATAAATAATAATTAAAACATCACCAAAATCTGTTGGTATAATGCCCCTGCGATAATTTCTGGTGTGTTCAGACCAGATAACATGAACTTCATCATTTCCCAAGTGACGAAGCTGTAACAGCAAATGGATTTGCTATTAATCAAAATGACAGAAGAATTTCAGGAGCTAGGCTATAGGACAATTACTGTTGACAATTACAATGTCACCAGTATATTTGCTTCATCAGAGAAAATTATATAAAAATATTTTCTGCATGTTAAATAACTTCCTTCTTTCAAATATTATGGAACCTCACATGGTTTACTATTTTGTGATAAATAAGTAATAATATATGAATGATTGGAACATCAAAAAAATGGGAGAACCTAATAAGAGGTAATTCACAGTAGATATGCTTTGTATTCATTGCAATTCAGTAATTTTCATTCAATTTTTAGTAACTAAAAAGTGATCACATGGACACTTGGAGACTGGTTGTGAGAAAAGATTGTCAAGGACCCAGATCATGATCATATGATCACTCTATGATGACTGGAAGTATATTATGGGCTGTCAAGCACCCTTTCCAAGGCCATTGTAACTTCAAATGGTTGTTAAACTGCCTGTTATAACTCAAGGATTACCTGTATTAGAAATGGCCCAAGCTGTTAATATTTAAGAAAACAACAAATACAGATACTGGAAATAAATGAACTTAAAATACTGTTTATAATAAGTTAGAGATTATAAACTTTTTCTGTGTGTGCATTAAAATAGCAAGGGTTTAAAAAGCAAGTCTCAGTTTTTGATAAGGATTGAGTTCTAAAATGCAGACATTAAAATGAGAAACGGGATCTGTATTTTAAATGATCCCAAATAGAAGGACATTTTCAAAGGACAAAAGTTAGTAAAGAGTCTAACTTTAATGTTGGTTTCAATAATTTTTATATTTATTAATTATTACATTTCTTCATTGTTTTTGCATAAGATACCCTGTATTTTGTGAACATTTGCTATTTTTTCAAGCCTTTTAACAAGAATTGCATGTTTGGACATATAAGTCTATGTGTCTTTGCAACTACTACTTAATAAATAATGAGAAAGGATCTTTAGATATTTTCCTTGTCTTCCAGGCTTACACACTAATGCTGACTGTGGTCATGATATAGACACCTAATAGTCTGACCTCTTTTCCCTACTAATTGTATTATGCAGCCAGCTGGCTTCAGAAAGGAGTTGTCTGCATGATTGAAGAACTTCTGCTAGGGTTAGGCATGGATGCTACTTTTACTGAGTAATAACCTGTCCTGACATCCCCATTGTCTGTCTGACAGAGTGCCCATCCTAAAATCGAAGTTTTATTTGTAAATTAACCAAGAAACTTCCTGCCAGAACAGTGCTGCCTGGAGACTGATAATGTGTGCCTTTCATTCCCTTTCACTCTTACTGTATTCACTGCCAATTTGTTTTCTGCTGCCAGCCAGCCTTAGGCTATAAAAAGCCTTGTAAGACATAAGTGCAATTATAGTCCTGGAGTCAAATGAATTGAACAAATCCAATAGCGCAGCTCTGTCTCTACTTTGCAAACCCCTACAGCAGTTAGATTAGCTGCTAAAAATCTAATCTAGCTATAGCTAATGAATTTCTCGAGTAAAGAGCAAAAGTTCATTGGTGTCTGTGTGTGTGTGTGTGTGTGTGTGTGTATGTGGTAGCCGTGTTTCTCAACTAAGTGGCTTTCTGTCACTAATTGATTTTTTAAATAAAAAAGCTACATATAATTTTGATAAGGAGCTGTTGGTTAGCTATGGTGCATGCATTTCTACTATGGTTACAAGATGACTGGATTGAAAACAAAAATGAAAGATTGTACATAATGACAAATCCTTGAGACCCCAAAATACCATAAAATGGTTATTTCACAAATTTGTCAGCATTGTAATTACTTTACTGTTTTTTCACTAGACTATGAAGAAAATAAAAAACTGAGTTGTCCTGGTGGCTGGTATTAATAAAACATATCTTTAAATATTTTATTCTAAACCAACTAGCAATATTCCTCAATGGCTGTCAAATTTATGGTACTTATTTTAGATGTCATATGCAGGTGCAACTATTTTACATACACAAAAGACTTTCTTATCATTAAATATTTCTATGACATCTGTCTTATTCTGTGGGTCAAAAAAATATACTGCCTGCTGCAGAATGGTCATATTTACAGGCAGTTTTTCTGAGCAGCAGGTGGTATGACCTTCTGTCATGCTATTGAGTTTGTCAGCTAAGCAAGTTATTTAGCTTTCTCCTTCCATTGCTTGAAAATTGGCAAATTAAAAGGAAGGGGGAATGATAATAGCAGGAATACAAGTATCACCTAAATAGTTTAAGAGGCAAAATGTATTGTTAAACAGAGAAGCAATCTTAAAATGAATATTTTTTCTAACAAGAGATTTAAATATACAATTTATATAAAACATAAACTAGAATATAAAAATTAAAAATGTCTGTCTCTATTGATAAGACTATTAAAAGATATTATGGAAGAAGAACAAATTCTACCACACAAGATAAAGACTGATTTTGAAGTGGATTTAAAAATGATAAGAATGACACGGAAAAAGTGTCATTCCAGTGACATTGATTCCAGTCAAATGTCCATTACAGTGGACATGCAAAACAAACCAGATGATGTCTTAATAATTAAAAGGGATATGCAAATAACAAAGCAAGTGAATGATTGTAATTGTAATCTTTAATAAAATTACTTCACAAAACCCCCAAACACAATAAACAATCATGCTGCTAATAGGAGGCAACAGACACTTTAGAAAAGATACTATACATTATATTATTTGATATTTAGGTTTATATTTTACCTTTTTGGTCAATGAGTCATTTGAGTCAGATGACATTCGTGTAGATACATGAAAAATTACTTCTACACTTGAAGTAGCATAATATGGGGCTGTTTGTCCTGTGCTACCGTTACGTTGAAGGCCACCCATAAATCCACAGTGAGTTGAAAGATCAACCTTAATCAAGCAAAATATAAAGATGTTAGCCTTAATCTTTAATTCTAAACAAAGATAAAAGAAATATCCTTTGAATTGACTGGAACATTTTTACTAAACAAACTTAAAATTAGCTGACTTGTAAGTCACTCTAATTGAAGTCCACTCTGATGGCATTTATCTCAGTCTTCATAAATTGGTATAAAACAAGACCTTACAATAAAATAGCAGCAATCACAAACCTTAAAGTTATACTAAAATATAAAGCACTAGGCACCTAAATCAGTTTGTTTTATAATTATTCCTATATAGAACACTTCAGATTAGATATGAAATATAATACAGATATCATATATGTTATATTATAATAGATGATGATACACCATTCAGATGTGTTAGAAAAGTAAATGGTTTCAGTGATAACTAAATAATGAGGTCTGGAATCAGTGACTACCAGTGCATTAACTAATGGGTTGTAGAATATCCAGAAGGGTGCATAAAAAATTCTCCTTATAAACATTTTATGGTAGATTTTCTGAATGAGGATAACTAAGTGCTCTAAAATTCTTGCAGTATATATATTTGGTAAAACAATTGACATTATGTTGGGGTTTATAAATGTTCTGAGTAAAGAAAAATTATAGGATTAGCTTTCCTGGCTTGCTTTACTAAGTACATGTGTGTTCAGAACGTGTGAGAGCTACACACAGGCTCAGTAACAAAAGAAATGCTGGATCAAATGGACTGGACTAGACCAGTTAATCTAGAATGTGGAGAAATTAATATCACCAGCTCAAATATTCCATTACCACAATTAATATTGTTACCTGAAACAAGATATTTGTGCAATATTTACCTCCCAACCCAATCCAGCAATAAAATCTTCATATGCTTGGCTTCCTTGTGGATTGGACAATATTGAGCATTTATCTTCTTGTCCTTCAGCAATGTAAACTACTGCAATCTTGTGAGTTTCACGACTGTAAAAACAACAAAAATATTGTGTGACATTTCTGAAGAGTTACATGCAGTGTAAAATAAGTTTAAATAAAAATAATGAAGAATGTGTAATTAAGGTAAAGGCAAAGCTTCCCCTTGCACATACGTGCAGTCACTTCCAGTTCTAGGGAGCAGTGCTTATCTCCATTACAAAGCCGAAGAGCCAGTGTTGTCTGAAGACGTCTCCAGGGTCATGTGGTCAGCATGACTAAACCCTGAAGGCGCATAGAACGCTGTTATCTTCCCACCAAAGTGGTCCCTATTTTTCTACTTGCATTTTTACATGCTTTTGAACTGCTAGGTTGGCAGAAGCTGGGACAAGTAACGGGAGTTCACTCATTATGTGGTGCTAGGGATTCAAACCACCAAACTGCTGACCTTTCTGATCACAAGCTCAGCGTCTTAGTCACTGAGCCACCATGTCCCTAATATACAAACTATGATTTTGTTAACAACTGAACAAAATGTATATCCCCCAAGTTTAGTTATTGGCAGTTCACATTTTTCTTCTCTTAAAAATAAACAATTAAAAAAAATAAACATTTCTCCCTGCATGGGTTGTATTCTTCTCTTCTACTCATTAAACTGACCCTCTGGAGTTCATATGATTTTTTTTCTCTTACTGTTTTCCTGTTGTGAATTTGACATGCATGTAAGCTATGAAACATAGTGTTACAAATATTCCTACAACTGTTAGTATGGTTTGATTGCTTATTGTGCTTAATTGTCCTATGATTATTAAGTGTTAATTATAATCTTATGATTCTTGACTCTTAACGAATGTATCTTCTCTTTTATATACACTGAGACCATTTACACCAAGGTAAATTCCTTGTGTGTCCAATCACACTTGGCCAATAAAGAATTCAATTCAATTCAATTCAATTCTACTGAATTCTACTTCATTTGGCATTATTTTAATCTTGGCTAAGTATGTCAACCAAAGATCATTGCAAACAATCTATTTAAAAAATTGCAAATTTGTTTCCCAACATTCTGAAATAAAGCATTACAATGATTCAAATATATGTCTACTGAGTACTGATTATACAAACTCACATTAATTTTGACCTTTTTATTTTATGACCACAATTTACAAAAAAATTTGCTGGAAACTGCCATTTACTTCCAGTTTACAGCAAAAACAACCACCCAATGACAATGCATTAGACAATGCAGGTTTTTTGCACTGGGTTGCAGACAATGAGTTTGTGATGTTTGCTTAATGACCGTTGCAAAGAATGCCATTAAGTAAAGGCATTCCCTTAATGACCACTGCAAAAAAGGTCATAAAATCAGGCACAGCCACATGCTCATTTCCATAATGATTGGCATGACTTATGGCCACAATTCCAGGCTCAATTACAGTCGTAAGTGAAGGACTATTTGGAGGCAAAACAAATCCAAAACTGTCCAAAGATCAAAAATTGTGTGGATAAGTAAATATTATTTATGTATGTTCAAAACCAACATGGTTTTGTATGGAATTTGTTCATACTGACAGATTTATATTTTGTAATTATAAAGAAAGAGTAAGATATGTATTTTTAGAAAACATTAAAAAATGTTGCATTTGATAATTTAAGTATATTCATGAATTGTAAGTAATCAGAATGTTTAACTTACCATTGCCTAGAGTCTAAATTTTTCAGCTCTCTCAACAACTTAGAATTTTTCTTCAAAATATTAAAACTTTTTCTAAAATAAATAGAATTAAATTATGGTAGAATATCTCATAATACATCACTGGTACATTTTGTAACTATGGTAACTATGGTAATTTATACAGCTTAGTCAGAATGGAAGTATATTAGTTACTTGATTTTTCTCTAAGCATGTTATCTAGTAAATAAATTTTCCATTTTCAAATTATATTTTCTATCTTACCTATAAAATTTCAGTTAGGGAAATTCATTAAAATGGAAACATTTCCTGCCAAAATAGTGTGTGTATGTATTTATGGGTACACACATGCATGCATACAATCACACACACAAACTTATCTGAAAAGAAAAATGAGCAAATTTCAGTAAGGTGATATCTGGGAAATAATATAAATAATTAAGGAAATTATGACACTTTAAATAATAACATATGTCTTAGGCTATAAATTATTAGATCAGAGGTTCTTGGGTTTTACTGTTGTGAAGAAGGCTAAAGTGGTAGTGCCTATTCGTCTGAAACGGAGGGTAAAAACCTAGGATCTACTTTTAAAGTTTTATTATGGTAATAGTGACCTAGTTCAAATATGACAATTTAATTTTGGGGTACTCTGGTTCTTGTAAGAGCTACATATCAGAATAAACACTTTTCAGTAAATACCTTTTTATACTTTACTGAAGCAGGGAAATCCTTACCATTGAAGAATAAATTGGAAAATAATTATTTCCTATCCATAAATAGGAAATAAATACTGAATGCTGAAGCCAAATGACAATTATAGTTAGAGAATTTTAATTAGTAAACAGCAACTTAAACATGCCCCATTAGCTTGCTTATAATAAAAAATTAATCCATTTAAGTTGAACTGCTATGCCAAACAACATTCAGAAGCACTGAGATTATTTTTAGAAGCCCCTATTATCACCCTTTAATCAGATGGAAAGAAGTAGCAATCTCACTTGAATTACACTAATTATTGCAATTTATTTTCCACTTTGGTGATCTTTGCTCAGATCTGTCCTTTATTAAGAACACCAAGAAAATATTAAATTGGAGGGGGAAGAATGACTTTACTGTTTTTATTCTTAAATTACCCAGGAGGCATGTTCCACCTTGTGACATCATTCCTTTTTGTGTTTAAAGAGTCCAATCTTTAAAACCTCAGAGGGAGGAGCTATTTCTCCAAGCCATACTGAGAGCAAGATTGGCCCTCAGCCTCAAGAACATAAGTTTTTTGTTTGTAATTTATTGTCGTGCAATGCAGACTGTCAGGAGTGTCATACAGTTAAACTATGAAATTCCATCAGAGGTTGTGGTAAAGGTAGCTAAATAGGTTTGTACAAACTATCAATGCCTATTAATGATTGATATTTGTTTACTACCTTCTAATAGAATAGGCAGAAAGCCTTAGATACTGGCTGCTGAGAAGCAATCTAGAATAGGGCTGAAGGGAGTTTGAGGTCTTCTAGTCCAACACCCTTCCCAAGCAGGAGATCCTATACAGGGGTTAGCTTCAAAATTTTTAGCAAAGGGTTCTCTGCCTGGTTGCTAGGTAGGTGTAGCCATGGGGTAGTTGGTCTCCTGCACCACGGCGTGGGGGGGTGGCATTTTTGCTATCCCTGGGCTCTGGAGGCTTTCCTCAAGCCTCCAGGAGGCAAAAACAGCCTCCCTGTGCTCCGGAGACTCTGGAAGTTAGGAACGGGCCCATCTCTGGCCTGTTTTTCACCCTCCCTGAGCCCCCATGTGCACCCTGCACTTACCTGCATCCAAAACAGACCGCGTTGGGATTCCTGGGAGGGGCCAGGCACAGTGGGCAGGGCAAGCCATGATTGGGATTTGGGGGTTCTCTGAGCTGCACAGAATCTTAGCTAGGGGCTCTCTCGAACCACTGCAAACCCCCAGCAGCCCACCCCAATCCTATACCATTTCAGGCAAATGGCTCTCCAGTCTATTCTTATAAACCTCCAGTGATGAATCACCTATGATTTCTGAAGGCAAGCTGTTCCACTGGTTAATTGTTCTCACTGTTAAGCAGTTTCTCCTTAATTTCAGGTTGCTTTTCTCCTTAATTAGTTTCCATCCATTGTTACTTGTCCTGCCCTGTTTTCGAGAATCATTTGACACCCCCCCTTCTTTGTAGCAGCCCCTCAAATATCTAGTAATACTAGTATCATGTCTTTTCTCTTGGCTAACCAAACCCAAATCCTGTAATCATTCATGTTTTAATCTCCAGCCCACTAAACATCTTAATTGCTCTTAATTGCTCTTCTCTAAACTTTTTCCGAAGACTCAACATCTTTTTTTGTAGTATGGTGACTAAAATTGATTAATATTCCAAGTGTGGTCTTACGAAGTTTTATAAAGTGATACTAATACTTCATGTAATTTTGATTCTATGCCTGTTCATACAACCTGGGATTGTATTAGCTTTTTTTGGCTGCTGCCACACATTGCTAGCTTATATTCAAGGACTCCAAGGTCCCTCTCACAATTACTGTTTTTGAACCAGGTCTGCCTAACCTGTACTTATACCTTTGGTTTTTCCTGTCTAATTGTAAAATTTTGTTTTTCAGATTAAAATTCATGTTGTCGGGTAGGGCCCAATGTTGTCAAGATCTTTTTGTATCTTGAGTGTATCTTCTGGGGTGTTGGCTATGCCTGCCAGCTTAGTGTCATCTGCAAAGTTTTTATTTCCTCATCTAAATCATTTATGAAGATATTGAAGAGTACTGGGCCTAAGTCAAAACCTTGTGGGACCCTACTGCTTACGTCTCTCCATGTAGATGTAGTACCATTAAGGACTACTTGTTGAATATGGTTTGTCAGCCAGCTCCATCTGGGGGTGGTGATATCTATTTCACATTTTTCTAGCTTACCAAGAAGTAGGTTGTGGTCTGTTGAATGCCTTACTAAAATCTAATGTCCACAGCATTTTGCTATGTCCACAGCATTTTGCTGGTCTACTAATTTAGTCACCTTATCAAAGAATGAAATAAGATTGGATTGGCATGATCTGCTTTTAACAAACTTGTGCTGGCTACTAGTTATAATTTTGTTTGTTTCTAGATGTTTACATATCTGTTTTTTTTTAAATCTTTTCCAGGATCTTTCCAGGTGATGTAGGCTGATTGGTCTGTAGTTTCTTAGATCTGTTTCCCCCCACTTTCTTGAAGATGGGAACGGTATTATGTTCCTCCCCACCCACTCAAAATTCTTAGAATACTGTGAATGCTTACCTTTTTTCCCAAGAATTCATTCCTAAGCCATTTAGAAAAAGCCTACACAAATGAAATGGTGACTGTGGCACAGCAGATCTTGGCATCTTCTGATTTTTGCTCTTTGTATTGTGATTCAGAGGGTATCCATGAGCATATTCATTTTCTATGAAACTCTGCTGCATTATTGCTTCAATTATATCATTAGCTTGGGCATGATTCATGATAGATGGGGATGGGGATGGCTCATTTAATTTTACTTGTGGATGTAAAAGACACTCAGGGCTACTACTGCCAATCTTTTCTAGTAATCTATCAAGAGCATCTTCTCCATCATCTATCTGAATGAAATCAGTTGGGGACTCAAAGTTCTGCTTATTTTTTTCCATAACCACAGAGAATTTTCTGTTCATCTGATCTACTGAACAAGCAGCTAATGGTCCATTCATCAATTGTCCATCCCATGAATATTTTCCAGAAATATCCCTAACAATTACTCTAACTTCTGAGAAAGATTCTTCCAATTCATCATCCATTCCCCTTTTCGAAGGAATCTGGAGATAGGAAATGACAGCGTTGTCATTAAATTCAAAGATCTGTAAATTGGGGCTTCGGAAGACTTCAGGTGAGAGTTCAGAAGATTCCATACAAGAATTGTTGTGATTTTCACTAATAAGACTATGCAGAACAGCAGGTCCTTCCGTCAGAGGATAATGGCCCAAATTGTTAACTAGATGTGCCATAATCATTCGTGCTGTCAGTGGTATTAACTCCAAGCTCCTCCGCTTCATTTCTGAAAATAGTTAATTGTAACAATAATTAAAAAATAAATAAAACAGCCTACACCCACACACCCCTTTCTCAATTTTGAAGTTTAGGACCGGTACATTCTCAATTTTCATAAGTTTCCAAAACGAGAAAGGTACAAGATGGATAGTTTGACAACCAATTAACTAATAATATATGGTAATTTTAAGAATAGTATTTAAAGATATGCTGGTTGTGGATTTGTATATTTATAAAGTATATTTGAAAGTATCACATTATTTAACCATAAATTGAAGACTGAAGAATATTAGAAACAGGTTTTTCATAAATCTACATAAGAGAGCAAAAGATCAGGAACAGATTATTATTTCAAATCATCTGCAATAATTGTTTCATTTGCCCCTGTCTATGATGCTGTGATACTTTGGCAACAATATGCAAGCTGTGCAGTCCAGGCTGAAGTCTATGCAGCAATCCCCAACCTTTCCAGCTTGGCGGCCTAGCCCAATGTGGGGGTGGGTGAGTGGCAGGCACATGCATATGCACACATCTCCATTTATGTAAACGGTGGGTGCAGGTGCCTTCCGCTCACGCAAATAGAGTTTTGCATACAAGCAGAGGGTGTTTGCACTTGCACGCCAAGTTCCACTGACATAAGCAGAGGGCGCTCATGCTCACTCCACTCTTGTGAGTAGAAGGTGCTGGCCCATGAAACTTCATTCATGTGAATTAAACTTTGTGCATGAGCGTAAGCGGCCTATGCTTTCTTCTGCAGCCTGGTTTCAAATAGGCTACTGCCTGGTAATGGATTATAGATTTGGTTTCCATATCATATTAAAATTGGTATCATACTTATTTTTAAGATATAAAATTATACTTGATGTTGCTGCATAAAACTGTCAGTCTTCTCATGTTGGGAATGAATGTAATTTTCAGTGAAAAGCAAAGTGTATCCTAGCCAGTGGCGAACCGTGAGCACTACAGCTGGGCCTTCACCTCAGCCCTCACTCTGAAACACAGAGCTGGGGAAGTTTTCTCTGTATGAGGCAAACTTCTTGGGGTCCAGAAGGGCAAGGAACATCAGTTTTTCATGATCCTTGAACCTGTTCCTCAGCTGAGTGAGAATGTTGTCCAGGATTTCACTGTGCAGCTGCTGGTAGGACTTCACAAAGGCCTATGATCTTTTGTTTTTGTCCCGCCCACTTAAAATCAAACTGTGATTGGTCAGTTTTCCCATCACTCTCCAAACTAAAACACATAGCTTGGCCTTCCCCTGGATTCATGAAGTCCTAACCAATTAATGAGCCAGCTAACCGGGCTTTGATAGAGACGGACGATTCTGATTGGATAATATGTTTCAGGACAG
>BLBF01000031.1:6548141-6648254 GCA_015471245.1 Laticauda colubrina
CACTGAAAGCCTCCAACACAGAAACAGAGTGTTGCCAGCCAATCAAAGCCACAAAACAGACAGAAGAAACCAGAAACACCAATCAATCAAACTCCAAGTCCAGGGAACACAGACCCAGGCTCCTAGCCAATCAGAATGGACCAGCCTCGAATTTGAAACCCACATCCATACAGAAGCCTGATGATGGCAGATGGGATTCTGCTGAAACGTTGCTACAACTTTAACAGCACTACAATGACGTGGGATAATACCAGAAGGAAGCTAAATATATGCTGTTTAGAACTACAATGACGTGGGATAATACCCGAAGGCAGCTAAACAGCACACATGTAAGTACCCGCGAAAGCCTAAGAAACAAATATATATATATATATATATATATGTATGTATGTATGTATGTATGTATGTATGTATGTATGCTCTAATATGTGTTCTGTGTTAGAAGAAATTTCAAATTCAAATTAATTTCTTGGTATGTCACCCTCATATCCTTTTTATATATGCAATACATTTGTATAAGGGGCATATACCCAAACACACAAACATGTAAAAAGTTATATATCCAAATGTATCAAATGCACAATTGCTTTTAAATAAAAAAACCTGTTTTGTGAACCTTTTGCTCTGTAATAATTTCTAGACCTTCCCTTTAACATCAGAAATAAAATAGCACAGAGGCAAACAGCTTCACCAAGTAAGAACTTATTAATTCAGAGATAAATGTTATTCTATCACTATTAATCTCTTCCTATTGCTTCTTTGACTGCAAGTTCTCTATAATGATTTATGATTAGTAAGCAAACTGTGAAGATATCAGCTATCAATTGCTTACTATAAATGTTGAGTACGAAAAAATTCTTGCACCAATTTCAACTGCATTTGTAGAAAAGTAAATTGACAGATCTGACTATTTTTAAAAAGAAATACATTGACACAAAAGAAATGAACTTTGTGAGGTGGCAAAATTTTAATATGCATTTTATATTAATAAGGAAAAATATGAACTGTACAGGGTTCAGTTCTTGTAAAATATGCATTTTTCTTTTGCAAAGAGTTTTTAATGAAAAGTAAAATATGCTGTTCCCTTTCAAATTATTGTTACCTTCAGCAACAGTGAGCAAATTATTCAGGTCTGCAGAAGACTGAACCAGAATCACTTTAGAATTCCTAAGATTTCCTACAGGCATAAATGGATCATAGCTATCACTGGAGAGATCAGCCAAACTTAAAAGATAATGGCTTTGCTGTGCATACAGGCTTGAGCCATGAACACAACAGTTCAGGATCTGCAATAAAACAAACAAAAAACACATATATAAAGTGAAATACCACAAAAATTTCACATATAAAATGAAATACCACTGTCAGGATTCCAACAGATGCCCTAATCAAATCACGAATCTTGAGCTAAACTTCAAAAGAACTCTAATTATTTATTAGGAGAAACATGTCGGCACTTATCCTAATTAAGCCAGCTCTGTCTCATGTTTATGGTGCACCTATGCTTTGTTTCCCCCCTCCCCACTGGGTGTGTCATAAATCACACTCTCCAACTGGATCACCTTCACAGCTAATATGTCATAAATCACATTCTCCAACCGAGGAATTTCGCGGGCTCTGGAGACCATACCGCTCCAACTGGATCGGTAACCTGGGAGACAGCCTTGGTAAGGTATGTGTGAAATGTACTTTTGGTTTTTGATTTCCTTGTTGCTATTTCTGGGTTTCCCCCCACCCTCCCTATGGCAACTTGAAAGGAGGCCAGGAATGATTTACAAGTTGACATCCACCTTATTCAAGAGAAAGCACCTTAGGGATGTTGAATGAGTGTCTAATTGTTATGAACACAACTAAATTAAAAATGAATCTGCTTGAGAAATTCCAAAAACAGTATGTTTTAAAAAATGGAAGATACAGATATAAGGAAATAGCCATAATCTCAAATGGGTACTGAAATGATACTGAATATTTGTTCTATTTCACATTTGAAATACACCATGAATATAGAAAATAAATGGGATAATGATACATTTGAAAATGTATCTAATACAAGAGCAATCAAAAATAATTAATGATGTCCACAACACATGTGTTAATGACAAAACTGATGCATCTGTATGGGCAGGATCTCAGAAGGCTGCACACAAAGTCTGCTGTAGTTCATCTATCAAAACTATGACTTTTTTGTGATTTTGTTTTAATTTAGTATACTGCTATTCATATATATAGATATTAGGAAGTGAAGTATTTAGGTATGACCACTCATGCTTACCCTATAAATATAATCAAGTAATGGAGTATTAGAAGAATATTGATTTTCAAAACTGGAAGTAAATACAGGCTTCAACAGTGTCTTCACTGGCAATGTCATGCACCAATCCAATAAGCAAAGTAACAATGAGACTAGAAACTAAAACAGAAAAAATGTCCAAATATTAGTTACATTTAGAAAGTTAGAAAATTTGATTAAACAAAATAAATTTTACCAGGAACTATATGATATGCAATCAAAAGAATATAATCTGAAAAATCTATTCATCAGCAGTAAAGTTACTGCAGGTAATCTATTTGAACTCTAAAGCTGAAACTGCTCTTTTCCTTCAAAACAGCAATTATCAATCACACAAGCCAAACTGCCTAATTTAAACATTAGGTCTTCATGTTAATTATGCAATATTGAGATAAAATGAAGGCATCTAATCATTACACACCTTTTTATCACTTTCCACAGAAGAGTATTCTGCACTTGGTAATAGAAATGCAATAGTGGCAACAAGGACCTGTGTCAAAGCAATTTTAAAATAAATTTATAGAAATGTTTAGTTTCCCAATCAGTCAAAGCATAAGGCAGGTCAAAAATATCAGTGAAATATGAATTACTACTTTGTAATTATTTACCCTTTACCTTTTTTCTTTTTCTATTGCCTAAAATGATTACCAAAGTTTCTAAGAGAAAAAGAAAATTTTGTAATATGATTTTCTTTTCCTTCAGAGATTTGCAGTCAGCTAAATCTGTTGAATTTGCCAAGATGAATTTCAGCAATCAGCAGCTTGATGCCCTAGAACATTCTGCAGAAGCTTTTTTATCAATGTTGCAGTAACTGATGATATGTTTATAATGAATATTGATTGTGTGAATTGACATGAGTAGCTAAAATAGAAAAGGCAGTCCCAAAGATAGGAGAGATAGGTATCCCTTGCTAATGAAATGAGTAAAGATTCCCCTGACACTTAATTTCTGCCTTGATGTACTTGGAATGTTTGCAAATGATGGATTTACATACAACATTTTCCTGTTAAATGAAAGCAGGCAAAGATTATATAATCTGAAGAGAAGCCAGAATAAGAAATAAGTCCCAAACTTTCAAAATTCAGTTATTCTGATCTAAGTAAAAATGTAGAACATGATCTATGTCCAACTTATCAGCAATGGTCCTTAAAATGAACTAAATCCATTGTCCTTCAGAAGGAGGGAGGCAAAGTGTGGTTTGACAAAAACAAAAAACAAATTAACTTTTGGCAGAAAGGAAGGATTTGGATGCAATTTCATTGTCATGAAAATGCAATTCTCAGACAGAAATGCAATTTTAAAAATCTGTAAGTAGATGCAACTGCCACTACAATGAGAATGAACTGCTTCCAGAAATGACTAAAGGCTATAAAGGCTAGCAGTATGAACTATCAAAATCTTTCAAATAGAGAACTAATTCCTATAATAATCCTTTACAATGTTTTAAATATTAAGATATAAAAGCAAACTGTAAAAACTTAATTGCAATTTCTGAAATAAGTATATTTAAAAATAGAACCAGCAAAATATTGGTTCCTGCCCCATATTTTGTGGGTTATTAGAAAGAGAATAAACCCTAATTAGCTTATATGTTTTGCAGTAAATTGCATCCAGATGGCTTTGGCAGCAGAGGGAGAGAGGGCTCAAATACACCACTACAGAATTACTAGTGCTATATCTGTTGAGAGGGACATAGAACATGAAGTGGTTTGTATTTTCTAAAAACATTTTATAATTATTTTAAACAGCTATTGAAGTGCACAGCATCTCCATTAGCACAGGAGGATTAAAATGCATCTGCTCCAAATAAGGCATGATATTTCACTTTAAAAAACAAGCATTGTAAAATACCAATTTCCATATATAACTATTTTGGAAATGAAACATACTTCAATAATTTTTTGGGGTAGAGAACTGTTGTATTTCTGCAGTTTTTTCCAGTAAGATGTCAATAATTGAAAGTTATCACAGGCTGCTTGTGCAATCTGCTTGTTAGAAAACTGCAAAAATGAAAAACAAATTAATAAGAAATAAAGAACCAACATCATCACAAGTGGATTGTTGCATTTCCAAAAATTTATTTCTCACTATCATTAAAGTAACATTAATAAATAAAGTAACATTAAGTTGGTCTCTGTGATTTAGGCCAGTTTTTCCCATTTGACTCTGTAAACTGCTTAGAGTGTTATAAAGCATAAGTGCTATTGCTAAGTACTATTTCCCTTAGAATACCTTAAGATCCCTTAAGCCCATGTCACACTGAACCAACGGATGCAAAGAGGATGTAAAACGGACAAAAAAACCTTGCCATCCGTTCGAAAACGCGATGTATTCACTGCCTCCATTTGGCTTCCTCTCTATCCGTCCAGCATCCGTTTATGGACGTTTCATCCCAAAACTTTTGCGCGGAAAATGTATCCAGTTCATCTGTTCTGCATCCGCTACGCATCCGCTACGCATCCGCTATATCCGCTTGGCGTCCGCTACGCATCCGCGCAACTCGCATCCGCCCAGACGCAGGGAGGAAGCGGAACAGATGCAGAACGGATGCAGAACGGATGCCTAGTGGATGCAGAATGGAAACAAAGCGTTTAAAATGGAAAAAATTTTCGCAGAGGGGACCTATCTCGGATATTAAGGATGTCTACAGGATGCCTAGCGGAAAACCTATACTGCCTATAAAAAGAGGGAGCAACTCGCCTGCATCTCACTTTCAGAACAGCAGCCCAGTGGTGGAGACCTCTGCAGCCTTCATCTGGCTCTTCCTCTTCCACAGCATCCAGTCATGTCCACCGTGGATTGTAACAAAGTCCTTTCGGCAGCCACCATCGTTCTGCAACAGTGCAAAGCCATCTGCAGGCTCTGTGAACTCTACTGTGAGAAGAAAAGGAGCCACCCAAAAAGAGTCTGGATCCGAAGATGGTTCACCAGAAGAGCAGAGGACGGACTGTACAACAAGCTGATGGTGGAGCTCAGGAACGAAGACACTTGGGCGTTCCAGAACTTCATGAGGATGCCTCCAGCCATGTTTGACAAAGTTGTGCAGCGGCTGACACCCAGGTTGACCAAGGCAAACACCAGCTTCCGGCCCAGCCTGGAAACTGGGCTCAAGGTGGCACTCACTCTGCGCCACCTGGCCTCAGGGACCTCCTACAGGAGCATGCAGTACGGCTGGAGGGTGCCATCCAACACCATCAGCATTGTGGTCAGAGAAGTGGTGCAGGCCATCATCGAAGAATACAAGGAGGAGCTCCTCCAGTACCCCTCCACTGAAGAAGGATGGAAGAAAGTTGCAGAGCAGCGGTATCAGAAGTGGAACTTCCCCCACACCGTTGGAGCCATAGATGGCAAGCACATGGCCTGCAAAATCTCCAGCCAAGTCGGGGTCCACTTATTTCAACTCCAAGAGCTTCTTCAGCATCATCCTCTTCGCCATGGTCGATGCTGACTACAAGTTCATGTACATCGATGCTTCAGGCAACGGCTCATCTTCAGATGCCCAGGTATACAATGCCAGTCGCCTCAAGGAGGAGCTGGAAGGCAACCTCATCGTGGGCTTCCCAGATCCAGAACCCCTGCCCAACAACACACAAGATGTGCCCTACTTCATCGTGGGGGATGACGCCTTCTCCCTCACAACCTACCTCATGAAACCCTACACTTCCAGACTCCTCACCTGTGAAGAGAGGATCTTCAACTACAGGCTGTCCAGGGCAAGGCGGGTGGTGGAGAACGCCTTTGGCATCCTGGCCAACAGGTTCCAGGTACTTCTCACCACCATGCAGCATTGCCCAGAGACTGTGAGGAGGATCATGGAAGCTTGCTGCATCCTGCACAATCTCATGCGCGCCCGCTACCCAGTCTTGCAGAACAGGCTCGTGGACCTCCAGCAAGGCAATGGGGACATGGAGCCTGGGGAATGGAGGCAAGGGCGAAACCTGATCGACACTGAGGATGTGCAAGGCCCCAACAGAGCCTCACATGAAGCGAAGAAGCAGTGCAACCTCTTGAGACACTGGTGCAACTCCCCAGCTGGAGAGTGGAGTGGCAAGACAGGATGGTAGATGCTTAATGGATGCTTCCTTCAGCCTGTCTCATCACACGGATGAGATTGGGCCATGTATGTTTAATTGGCCTACAATGAACAGGACGTTTAATAAAGAGTTGTGTTTGTGTGGATAACATGTGTGGATAATTATTACATTATTATTGATAATAAAGGGCCATAGGTGTGGCACCTGAGAGGGTGGACCATACAGTCCCACTATGCTTGCACTGGAGGTTTATCTATCCCACAGCTATTATCCATTCCAAAGGTATCCCTGCCCATCCCACAGCTATCTTAACCCATCCCACAAGCATGCAAAGGCTTAAACCATTTCTAAAATTTTCCAGCAAGACTTTATGAAAAAAAAAGAAATGAAGCAAGTGTGTGAATCAAAAATAGACTTTATTAACAACAAGCTATAAGACAAAAATGAGTCTCTGGCACTCCTCTTGGTCGCTCAGTCTCAGAGGTGAAGGGTGCAGGTGCTGTGGAGGTGGCTGGTGCTGGAGTGCTTGTCATCAGCTCCTCCAGAAGCAGAAGCAGCAGAAGCCCCAGCCCCAGAAGAGCGAGCCCGTGCTGCAGAAGCCCCAGCAGAACCAGAGTGAGGGCCAGGGGGCGGGATGGTAGCCCTGCCCCTCTTGCCAGGGCTGGCAGCAGATGGCTGAGGCTTGCTGTGCTTCCGCATGGTTGTGGGGTTGCTGGCTGGCAGGGAGGCTGGCAGGGAGGCTGGCAGGAAGGCTGGCAGGCAGGCAGCAAGGTTGGCAGGAAGGCTGGCAGGCAGACTGGCAGGCAGGCTGGCACCAAGGCAGGCACCAAGGCAGGCACCAAGGTTGGCAGGGAGGCAGGCACCAAGGCTGGCAGGCAGGCAGGCACCAAGGCTGGCAGGCAGACATGAACCAAGGCTGGCAGGAAGCAAGGCTGGCAGCAAGGCAGGCAGCAAGGCTGGCAGGCAGACTGGCTGGCAGGCAGGCTGGCAGCAAGGCTGGCAGGGAAGCTTGCAGGGAGGCTGGCAGCAAGGCTGGCAGGGAGGCTGGTAGCAAGGCTGGCAGGCAGACATGCAGGCAGAGCAGGCAAGGCAGCCAATCCGTCCGGCAGCAGGTCTTTCCTCTGAATTCCGAGCTGCTTCCGTTATATCCGTGGGGCTGATGCAATGCATCCTCCCCGCATGCACAATTAACGCCAGGCATCCGCTGTGCATCCGCTGTGCATCCGCTGTGCATCCGCTTCATCTGCTGTGCATCCGCTGTATCCGTTCTGCGTCCGCTTTGCTGAGGTCCCCCGGAAGCCTTGCGGACGCGCCATCTGCTCTCATCCGCTTTCATCCGCTGGGCTTCCGTTCCGCATCCGCTTTGCATCCGCCCTGCGTCCGTGTTATCCGCTCCGGTTATGCAAATTTTTGCCCCTTTTGAGAGCGGATAACAACGGGTGGAACATTTTGCTCGTCCGCTGTGTCCTTTTTGCATCCGTTGGGCAGTGTGACATGGGCTTTAAGAAGGGATGGGGTTAACAATTCTCAAAACAGTTGTGTTCGGTTCTATGTATTCCTCCTAACAGAATGTTAATGAAAACCTATTTGCTAAGAAAAAGTAATCTCAGTCATAGAGGGTAAGAAAGTTTTTTTGTTTTTAATTTTAATTTCAAACATGAAAAACTGAAATTAGGTTATTATTTCAATACAATTACATAATTCTTGTTGATATGGTGTAACTCAGCAAATAATGACTATATATAAGACCCATCATCCTAATGCAATCCATATGTTTTATGAAATGGGTCATCTGCAAAACTTGAATTATAACAGCTTTGTTTAGATTATCTGAACACTTGTTGCTCTAAAAGCTTATTCAACAGTAAATAATTTGTAAATACATAATTCACTATCTCTAACACATGATAACTGTTTTTGAAATTTTCAAAAGCATAATAATAGACCAAATAAATGAACCTTCTAAATAACTTAACAAAGTATTCTAAGTGAATACTCTTTGTCTTTGGTCAGCCCACAAAGTTGAACACACTTAAAATTATTTGCTATACTTGTACCTTTAGTGTCACACCACAAACATTTATTGCATCTTTTACTTGAGGATGGTTGGTACAGTGTACAAGTTCTTCACATATCCAAATCCCAAGACAGCAAAGGGCTAAATATCTTTAAAAAGAAAATTTACTTTCATAAGTCACAAAGTCTTCTATATTTTCTTATACCAGTAGGATCTTTAAATTGAATTATAATCACCATGCATAAGGGTCAGGTTGTCACTATTTTAGGGTAAATAGTTTTTTTAGTGCTAAATGCAAGCCCAAATATTTCTGCCATAAAAAGCAATGTTTGGTCTTTTACCTAAGTTGTATTCATTTTTTATATTTATTGTCTAGCTTTACAATGAGAAGGGTCTTATTCTATATACAAGGACAATGAAATTACAATTATTTTTGCCCTCTTCTGTGAACTTTACATTTTTTGCTTGTAATTTACTGAAATATTTTTTATCTTGGACAGTAAACATGTCTTCCTTTTCCCAATATACTGTATATTCTTTAATTACATTTTGTAATATTTTTTGTTTCATTCAGGATTTTACCTTGAAGCTTCACTTGGTTCCTCTGTGGCATTCTTTAAAAGAATATTTATGAGGCAACACTAGAAGAAGAAAAATTACAAAAATAAAATGTTTCTTCTGATGGACATATATAGATTCAGCAGTACTGCTGACAATAAAATTATGCTGGAAGCTGTATTTTGAAATCTAGGCAAAACATTTAAAGGAAAACTTGTGGAAATATTAATGAAACATCTCTATAATATTATTAAACTTATCTGTATCATGAAAAACGGTCCACTCCAAACCAGAAAGGTTGTGTAGAGGTAAATCAAAATGTGGATGAGGTAGAGCAATTACCTGATTAAAGCTTTGGAAGTATTCTTTGAGCATATCTATACTCACACCAGTTTAACTTTAACCTGATTTATGAAACTCTTGTTTGGACTGTGACATCATGGCAAAAATGTACAAGATATTTAGTCTAAACCATAGGCTTCCATATCCTTCCTTATGGCTGTTCCATTGTTGCTATGCTCTCTCATCTTTCTGGTTCAGGAAAGCAACAGCCCAGGGGTGGGATTCTACTGGTTCTGTCCAGCTCTACAGAACCGGTAGCTCTGAAGAGCAGCAGACACAGAACCGGTTCTGTGTCTGCTGCTGTTGTGGCCCGCCTGCCTGCCTGGGCTCTTCGCTGTCCTTTATTTCTTGCTTTTTCAACCATAGCTGCTTTGTGCAGCACAGCTGTGGTTGAAAAAGCAGGAAAAAGGGGCTTTTCCAACTGCTGCGCACTTGCATGCAGTGCTGCTCAGCTGTCTGGGCAGCTCAGCAGGTCGTAAATTGCACTCGTGCAACTCGTGCGACTTGCACATGTGCGTGCAATGCAGAACAACAGAACCAATAGTTATACTGGTCAGATCCCATTCCTGCAACAGCCAATTGATTTCTTCTCAATGGACAGGTCTTTCTACATACACACGTATGTATTATGTGCGTTTGTGTAGTATGTTTATGTGCTGTTGAAGTGAGTACAGACACATACATACATACATATACACCACCCATCCATCCATCCACCCACCCACAAAGTTAAGTTTATTTGAAGTTAAAGCATTAAAACTTACATGCAAAACAAGCACAAGTAGTTTGTAAAAATGTTTTTATGACTACCAATTTCTTTCTATTGTCATTTAGACCACCCTTCCATATATACAAGTAAAAAGCTCAATCATTATAACCATAAACAAAATGCTGCTGTTTCTGTCTGAATCTGGCAGAAATGCTTTTAAATTACTTGCTCTTTCCTTGAGCTTCTTATTCGTCTGTTTTACACATATGCCATCTCCAATAGCACACTGTCTCATTATTTTTCCAGTCATCTGATGTTAAAAGTGTTTCACCCTCAGGTGTCAAGTAGACCAAATAACTTGTTGGACAGAAAGAAACTAAGCTAAAAAATGCAAACATTTCTGCTGGATTTTGAACCAACTATCTTCTATTTCCAAGGCAAAAGTTATAACCACTGTACTGCTATAGCATTTATGGTAAAAAAAAAAAAAGTAGCTTTAAATCACATCAAATAGGATCGTAAGCATTGATACTGGACTACTCTGGTGAGCCTATAACAAATTGAACCAAAAGGGCAGATGATGAAGACATGTAGTATAGTGATGAAGGTTCTGGTTTAGACAATGGGAGACTATGAGGTTGGGCCAGTTGCCATCTCCACCCACCCCACCTCACACAGTCATTATGGGGAAAACAGGAAGCAGAAGTATTAGGCTTGTATTAGCCTTGAGTTGACTGCACATGGCTGTATGCATGCACAAACATCAAATAATAACATAAAAAACTGGGTTTAGAATTCCTTCAGAAAACCAGAGATTGATCTGTGACTTTGAATTGACAACTGCAGAAAAAAGGGAACTACAGCCTCTTGGTGAACTGATGTAATCAAAACAGCCTACTCCTAAAACCTCTGAATCAATCTGAAATGACATCAAAAAAGTAAATAAGTCTGGAAGAAGAGGAATGGGGGATGGATTCATATTTTCTCCATCTTTTCTTTCATGAGGGAATCTAGCCTTTAAGGCCATTTAAATAGGGAGTAATTACCATTCCTGGTGGCAGAGAATTCTATAGTTTACCTATATAATAAATTCATTTTATTTCAGTTATTAATCAGTCCAAAAGAATTGGTATTCAAATATCCAAAGTATCCAAAACTAAACTGACAATGTCAGTATAGTTAAGAAAAGTACATACTGAGGAAAAAAAATGGCTAAACAATAATATTAAATCAAAATATATTAAAGGACTTGCTCAGGCTACACATATACAACAACAAGAAATTAAAATTATCTATCTGGACAATATAAACTTGGAATAGAAGTAAAAAAATACAAATATTAAACAAATGCATATACAATAGTGGCCAAAATTGTGGAAACCTTTTCGGAAAAGTGTTTCCTTAACATATTTTATGCCATCACTACCAAACAGGGAGATATTGATCTCATCAATCCAAATAACACTGCCCCATTGTTCCTCTGTCCAGGTAATATGGGTTTTAGCCCAGTTTAATATTTTCAACTTTTGTTTGAGAGATAAAAGTGGGTTTTTTTGGTGGAATTCTAGATTTTATTCCAGCAGTCTGCACCGAACAGTTCTTATACTCAACTTTACATGACATTGCGCCATTTCAGATGATTTTCTTCTGTCATATAGGCACAATCTCTTAATTCTTCTATCATCACTTGCTATTGTGCACCTTTTCCTGCCTTTACCAGTATGGTTTTCTGGTGACTGAGTCTCCTTATACCTCTTCAAAAACTTAGAAATGCCACCTTGGTTAAGTTTCCATCAATTTTCCTTCTAATTTCTTTATAACTGTAGCCTTCTTCACTTAATAATACTATTTTACATCACTTTCTGGGCGACCAGTCAACTCTTTGCATCATTACTTTAATTTTATTACATTTTACAAGCTCATTAGATGAAAGAACACAAAAAACCCCAACGAACTTGATAGCGATCACAAAACACAGATAAATGTCCTCCTCTTAGCTTTAATAAATGACATCAATACTGAATCTTACTGTGATCTGATTGGCTCATTGCCAAAACAAGATGACACCTGATTGGCTCGCTAAACTCTCATGCTCATTGGCTACAATCAGATGAAGGAAAGCTACATGATATCAACCTAAACAAGTTGTGCTTCCTAGTTATTTGGTTATAACTTTTCATAGAATACAGATAATTGAACAAACTTTGTTGCATTATATTCTTGATTAAATTATCTTTCCAATAATAGATAATTTTATGGTCCTACTCCAAAAAAAGTAGTGTTATTTGTCATAAAACCACAAAAATACACTTCCCAAAAGATTTCCACAATTTTGGCCATTACTGTATAAACATAAGAATATCTACATATATATATATATATAAGTGAAATACCACCCACACATCATCACAATATCTCCAGAACTGTAAAGCCTATAAACTTGAAATTTGGTACGTATTTTCCTCTTGACTTCTAGGTGCTCACTAAGGAAGGATTTTTTGAAATGACCATCAGAGCATTAGTATTTTGTATATTATTATTAACATGCTCTGATGCTAAGGAGTTCTACTCCCTCTCCCCACCTGAAAAGAAATCTGTTACATATGCAAAACACAAGCAGAGGAGTTTCAGTTTCAATTTCAGAGCAGCAACCAGCTTTAGTACAGAACAGTTGAGCTAAACCACGCCTAGGCTCCTTGCTGTCTCCTTGTTCACACAGCAAATACTGTTTCAGTTTCCACACAGCCCTCAACTCTCTCACACACTGACAGGATGCTCGTCAGATGAATAGTGATGGATGCTGGTAGACAGAGGCACAACCCCCTCCCCTTATTTTCTTCCCTTAAAACTAAGCCCAATCACATAGTTTCGTAGTGGAGCATGGGAATAGAGCTAGTATAAATATATATTCATAATTAAACAATTAAATTATCCCAAAGGATTTAAGAATTACAAACTTTTCTTACAGACCTGTCAAACCTGACAAATATACCCGTGCTTCGCTATGAAACTATGTGATGGGGCTTAGTTTTTGGGGAGGAAAATAAGGGGGATGGAATTGTGCCTCTGCCTATTAACATCCATCGATATTCATCTGGCTAGTGTCCTGTCAGTGTGTTGAGACAGTTGAGGGCTGACATGACAGGTATGTCCCAAAGCCATTGGTTAATGCTAATCCTGAGGTTAATGTTAAGCCTTAACTATATATAAAATTGAGAAATATTTTATTTTATTTGTCCTAACATTTCATTCAACTAGTTTTAGTGGGAAAACTAACTGAAGGATAAATACTCATAGCCCTATTCATGATTCAATATATCTCTCCATATCATACTAGAGATATATTTTTACCCTGCTTTCATTCCAAAAAAACTTTAAATTCTTTGGCATTTCCTCATGGGGAGCTGCTTCAATGCCTTAATTATTTGGGTTCTCCTTTGCTCCATCTTTTCCATCTCTAAAATATCCTAAAATATCCTTGAATATTATTACTATGGTTTTAATCTGCCAATAAACTGTTTATCACTTGTGCTTTAAGATTTGAGTCCCTTTTTCTTACCTCAACACAAATATTTTTTTAAAAAATATCTTTTCTATAACATTTAAAAATAAGATAATAGCACAAGTCAGATTTGCATAGCATCCTAACACACAGTATATATTAAATGCAACACTAATTTTAGGAAGGCAGCCTGACTGCCTGCTATCATATAGATCAGCTCACAACGAAAAAAAATTACCTTGACATCTGCAGTTACTGTTGTGATTTCTGCTTCAGTAACAGATGATAACAATGAGATGTTTTGGTAAAGGTTAGGGAAGCAAATCAGAGAGCCAAGAATAGTATTTGCTTCTATGCGAGGAGCCTGTAACAAACAAACAAATGCATATATTTGTATTGCTATCTTAATTTAAAAAATTAGATTCTGTTAATATCAGAACAGAAGCTGGTTAAGGCCCCAGTCTAGAAATAGGGAGGCTGTGAGGTCTAGTACTGCCTTAGGCATTAAAGCCAGCTGGGTGACTAAAGTCACTCTCCCTTAGCCCAAACCACCTGCACAGAGTTGTTGTGAGGAAAATAGGAAGATACTTTAACACTGAAGCTTTGATGTGTTTCTTTTGTCAAACTGGCAAAAATTTGATAGTATAACTAAAAGAGCTTCCAAAAGCCTCAAAAAGAAGGATTGGGGCCCATAATTCCCTTTTCCATGAACATTTTCAACAACAGTCAATATACCATAGAGGGAAGAACCCACAATTTCCATGTACAGTTTTATTCCATTCCATTCATTCATCAATGTTTTGCTTCTCTAATAAAATTGGTTTGAATTAAAGAAAGTAATTAACCAAATTTATAATTAAGCAATTCCTAATTTTGAAATATTCAATCTTAGATGCTTGAAGACACAGACAGAATGTTGAATTCCACTGCCAATTTCTGATGTCACAGACAGTCCTTGATTTAGGGAGCACAACTGGGACTGGACATTCCACCATAAATAAGTGTGATGATAAAGTGAGTCACCATGTAAACTGGACCTAATTTTAAGACCATTTTTAAAGTGGCTGCTAAGTGAATCTGACTTCCCAATTGTCTTTGCTTGTGGGAAGCTAGCTAGGAAGATTGCAAAATTCAATTACATTAGTACAAGATGCTAGAATCATCATAAATGCAAGCTAGTTGCCAAGTACCCAAAATGCACTCATGTGATTGTGGAGGTTGTATGATGGATATAACTTTGTGTACAGTGGAACCTCAGGTGACGACTATAATCTGTTCCAAGAATTTGGTTGTCACCCAATTTGGTCCTCACCGGAAGTGCATGTGCATTAAAAGAAAGGGTGCAACATGGAAGGGGAAATTGGCGTGGAACAGCAAATCACTGCAGCTGTGTTTGATCTCCAGCCGAGCACCCATTCACAACCAGAGGTAAGAAGTTTTGGTCATCACCCAAATTGGTCATGGACGGAAGAGTTCACGACCAGAGGTTCCATCTGTATTTTTTCTTTAAATGGAATTTTCATCAAAATGACATAACATTTCCAGATGTTCTTCTCCAACTATGAAAGATTACACCTGCAAATGTAAGATGGACTGCATAAATTGCCCTCATTCTATTTTTGATCATTTCTTTCTCAATGCAAAAATGATTAATTTCTGACCAGATCAGAAATTGAAACATGAACATAAAAATGAATTAAAAATGAGAAAAATATTCAGATCTCAATCAAGTGAATTTTCATTTGTTTTCATAGCTAAAACAAATGAAATCTAGAAGGCTCATTTGTTCTGTTTACATTTATTTTTAATAAGATTGCACTCACTTCCTAGCATTCAACTTAATATTATGTAATAAAAATATCCTACTTCAACAACATGAGTTCTGGCTTGGCTATGTAACTGACAAAGATAAGTGATCAACAAGATATTAGTTCATACTGTCAATCAGAAAAGACATATCATAATGAAAAATTACTGCTACCTTGAAATTTGAGCTAATTGGCAAGTTGTTATTTGAAAAAAAAATTCCAAATGTCATTCTACTCCAATGTCACACTGGACTAATGAGTTAATACTAAGAGTCGGGAAATCTGCATATTGTTAACAATCATACACTGAACTCTGACATACTTACCTCTAACATATTTGTACTCAGAACTCTAGTTGCCGCTGTTATAAAGTCTCTTATTAGCAGTGTAAAGCCAGGTAAGCCCAAGAAGAAAAAGAATGGGGAGCAGTGTTTGATGATAGTGTTCAAAACATTCTGAAAAGGGGGAAAAATGAAATGTGTGCAAATGTTAAGAATTTTTCATTTGTCCTTAAAATCAGTATCCTGCTCTTATGTAATAGATCATAGGAGAAAGAAGCTCTGATTCATGGGGACCAGAGCATATGCGTACCAATATATAATGCACACTTTGAAGTAAATATATGTCATAATTAAAGGAGTCTTTCAGTATTTATATATGAATTTTAAAATACACACATGCATGAAGAGTCCTTGGTGCTCTCTGAGCTTGGCTGTTTTCTTGCAAATATTTTATTATCAAGCTAGGTAACATCATCAGACTAACACTGAAGATGTTACCTGCTTTAGGTAATGAAACATCTGCAAGAAAACAGCCAAGTTCAGAGCACCAAGAACCCCTCATTTCAACTCTAAACTACAGATATTCTCTATTGGTACACATGCACGTGTATCATTTCAAAATAACATATTGTCTGATGAAATATCACCAATATAAATAGATGTTTATCCATATAAATATATTTTTATCAAGATTCCAATCATGTTCAGAGGTACAAGAAATATACTAACATGGGGAGGAAACAATCCTAATTGACAATATTGTTCTTATGTTCTCCCATCTCAGACTAGTAAAGGAAACCCATAGGCAGGAAATCAATAGTAGCAGGGGGCCCCTATCCATGTCTACAACGCTACCACAGTAAATAAACTTTTTGCCAAATAGAAAATAGTAATGTGATGTTACTCCTCTGTTTTTGACACAATAGACCAACACAGCTTTCCTATGTCTAAAACCTGAAAGGCTTATTTCAGGTTTTAAAGGTTTGTCTTCCAGCTTCTGTCACAATCGTAGAGCTATAGATGACATGTGACATGTATTATGTCAAATGGAAGTGTAGAAATGTATATGGCTTTTCCAACTCTCTGCTTTTCCCACAATCAGAATACCATGTCTTGGTCTGTCGGATTAAATTTTAATTCTTGGGTTTGTTGCTAGAAAGCTGATCAGATCCTGCCTCAACAAGTGACTGTTGGGAAATAATCTAATAATCTGGTTATACAAGATTTTTTCCACTTCTGTTCTCCTTTTATGCTATAACCATTTTCAAGACAAATTCTTCAAATGGAAAAGGAGTACTACTTCTTCTAACCCTATAGGTGAAAGAAAATAACCACTTATTAGACAAAAAGGTAGAAAACACAACAGAGAGGAGGCAAATCTCAGTTAAAACTTCATATGAAAACAACTTAAATCAAAGAAAAAAATTAATATATTTTTGTTTGATTTAAATTCCATTCTTCCTCTTCTGTTATGCTTCCACTGTGGATTTGTAAAAGCCCTACAGTTTTGTGGGTTTTTTTCTCCTAACAAGACTGATATTCAGGAAATATTAGATCAAAAAGGTTACTTCATATAACTAAACTTTACAGTTTTATGTACTGATAATTAACACAAAACAGATTTTTCTCAATTATTGACGAAAAGGTAAATAAATGTTAGCATCACAACACACAGCATTTCCCGTTGAAACATTATTTCAGTTAATGTTCAAACTGGTTTTAATCACTTCCCATGTTACAATTTAAAGGCAGTATCAGTCAATGCAAACATTCTAAAAGAATGAGCAGATGGAGACTGGAGTCATGAAGTGGCTGGTAAACTCCTGTTCTGAAGGCAGAACAAAAGACCCACCTTTTCCATAATTACTGGACTGATTAATGCATTGCGTTTTCTCACAGCACACCTGTAATTATTGAGAGGTAAGCATTGTGCTGTGTGCCTAGTGTCTGAACCTGCTCTATAGCAGCAGATGGGGCTACATCTCTGTTGACATATGTTACAATAAAATGACTCATGAATCTTGGCATGAAAGGCAGAGTGCAGCATTTTAAAAGATTAATAAATTCTAATTGTTAATCTTGCTGGCTTTTTTCTTAAAGCCATGTGTCCATAAAAAGATTCCAGAGTATTTTTCAAGTAGAGGCTTAAAGCTACACATTGCATGAATGGACTAAAACTTCACTTTTCTTCCAAAGTGAGAGGTGTTTGGGTCTGGGCCCTTTAGGAGTCTATGAAACAAAGGGCATAAGACACTGTAAAGTTCTCCTATGCAAGTCTTAATTAAATAAATGGAACTTGAGCAAACACATTCATGGCACATTGCAGCAGGTTGCTTTTCACCAGGCTGTATATGTTTAAAATCATTCACTGGTAGCATAAAGAAGTATACATTATTATTAAAACAAATAAATCATTGTAAGCTTTTTAATTTCAACATATTGTTCAACATATTGACTTTTTTTGAATTGCAATATTTGTTAATTGTGCTAAATATGATAATAGAACTGATTATATAAAATTTAAGAACAACAATATACCCACTTGTGAAGCTTACTGCCTGAAGTAATCTCCTCAAAATCTCTTTGAGATTAAACTGAAGGACCAAATAACAATATAATGAACGTGAACATGATATTCAATATCAATGTAGTGGAAACACACTATTGCTGATATATACAAATCAGTTAAGTCATTAGGGTGTCACAGAATCTTAAATATATTTATTACTCATTTACTAGTTACGTTTGATTCTTCATTTCCGAACAAGCATCAGTTGTCTAGTTTCATTTGTGAGTAACTGTTTGGATTCTTGTAAGTTCATGTTTGTTTCATCAGTAATAACTGTTAATCACTTCATCTTCTGTTAAGCTTTTTCAATTGCTCTCGATATTTACAAGCATTAGGGTCATCTTCAATAACTCTTGTTTTCAAATTAAATGTCCAAAATACTTAAGCTAGCTCCAATATTCATGCTTCCAGTGAAAACACTGCTTTTATTTAATCTAATATTAAATTATCTGTTCATTTAATAGTCCAAAGTGTTCTCAATATTTTTTTCTAGCACCACAATCCATTATCAAGCAATATTTTGGTTTCTGTTATTATATGCACAGAGAAATATGTATGAAGAGCAATGTAAATAATGAATTCAATTTATAAGACTCTCCTCAGGGCTCATAACTCTGTTGTATTTCATTTAATAAAACAGAAGCACTGATTTAAAAAATGAATGACGTTGAGGAGAAAATAGTGTGTTGCTTCAAAGTTTATAAGCCTTTTTGAATTTTTACACACATACACACACAAATTTTTGATTAATTTAATCAAAATAAATTCATTCATTCAATCATTCATTCTTTATCCAGTTTTAAGATATGTGGATCACCAATTTTAAACATCATTGATTATGCCTGGAAGGTTTTATATTACATTCTATGTTTAAAAGCTGAAATAAATAAATTTAAAAATAAGTCCCACTACATTCAGTAGGACTTATCCCTGATGCAACTTCCACAAAGATACAGTACTGAAATCAGTGCCATTTCTACTGATCTCAAGGCAAGTCTATAGCTGTTTAGAGGGAGTAGGGTGTTACTGCTTGAAAGCTTGATTATTCTTAATGGATGATTCCCTTAGATCTGCTCTCTCTAGAGTACAGAGAAATGTTCCTTTGGGACTAAATGATTAACTAAATTACTGACCAAATCCAGAGGATAAAGGAAGCAGAGAATTTAAACCCAGAAAATAGTTAGGTGAACTAATGTTATCTTAAGCATACACAGGTACTTGTGAATGAAGATATAGCCAGAAATAAGAGTAGAAATATGTAAAAGTAGAAACTATGTAAGAATTTCTACAAAGTGACTGGGAACTGGGAATCCTAATCATTGGAAATTAGGCCATTCTACAATTCTCTGATCTTGCTATGCTACTACTTCTAGTCAGTCTAGTTATATAGACTGGCTTTGATTATCCAACAGATTTTGTTGTTCTGCTTTTAAAAACAAATTCTACAGCTCAATCCTCTTTGAAGTGGATAACCTCAATAAAGATGGATTACATAAATGAAACTTGGCCTGCCTACTGACAGTGTCTGAGTAACTGACCTTCTGAATACCTTTGCTAATTACTGTTTCAGCCTGACTATGTTTTACATAGAACAACTACCTTTCAATAAATTTGAAAAATAGCTGTCTATAATACCAACTTAATAGCCATGTCTGATCTTGTCTCTTATAATGAAAACTAGAGCCTTGTTTATAATACTGGATTCATCCACTGGAAAGTACCTTAATTTTTCTTCTATGATAAATACAGTATATTTTTCAATGACAATAGACTTGTCCAAATTATTTTAGACAAATTATGCCAATACTATCTTGAACACTTTCTTCAATATGGTGCTAGTTGAGTTGAATTTCATGTCTAGTAATGCTAAATGAAAAGCATAAGGATGGATGAGCCAAAGCAAACTATGCTGTCATCAAAAGTTAAATGTTGGAGAAAAGAAATACTATAACGGTAGTTTTGCTATCTTTTCCATAGCAGAATGATGCCAAATAGAAAAACAATTCAAGGAAACATGGGAAATGAATTCAATTTTTTAACAACTAATTACCCAAAGGTTTGTGCTAATAATTTCTAAGGGACAAAGGCAAATATTACCCACATGTCATCCATCAATGGAATCTTTTCAAAGATAATATCTGATAGCTTAGATTTCTGTAGCTTTTTCACACTGTGCCTAGCTAGGATGAATTCAAGGTAACCAAATGTTTTTGACAAGCTGTTGTTGCCAAATATTTCAAATCCTCCCTTTTATGAAGCAATACAGAAAACTGGCAGTTTTAGAAGAGAATTCACCTCCAAGGAAATTGCAGCAAAAGAACTTCTGTGTAATGTCAATGAGCTTACAAATACATAAATGAATAAAGTAGTTCAAACATAGTAGGTTGTTTCCTTCCTTCAAAGTACAGTTCTGTAAATGCAAATAACATTCAGCAGTCTGCAGCCTAGCAAATCAATCATTTTAATTGAATGCTAAGTACACAGAAAGAGTAAAACCACAAGCAATAATAAAAGCACAGAACAACAGCAACAGAAATAGGTTTATAACTAATCCTGCCACACACATCCTTCACCACTTTCATAGCTGATCTATAAACATGCAAAATAATTTTGGATTATTATAGTTCCAAATCATTCTACAATTACCAAAATGAAAATTTCAAATGAGAGATTGGTTCTGGAAGCGCTTCCATTGTTTACATAATTGCAGAATATAATTTAGTGTCAGTGCTGTTATAAAAAGATAGAAAAAAGCACTGCAAACCGTTGCTACACAAAATAATGTAGAATCAGAAATAGGAAGAAGGAGAGTTCTGCTTGTGATTAAATATCATAATTTATATTGATAAATTTTCATTTTCAAAGCACCAAAAATACTGCATATTTATTTGAATATTTCCTTTCACCTCTTTCAAATTTACTGAAGTTATAAAATACCCTTTTCTTGTATTCATTATTATTGACATTTATACATGTAACATGATAGGCTGCCATATGTCTTCAGAAAGATTCCTAGATTCAGAAAGAAGTTAACAGATTAATTCCTGCCTTTAATTTTGTACAGCAGGTTTGAGATACCAGAGTTTAACATTGTTTTCCTTTTGTAATAAAAAGAGATATTTAAATAATAAGCTATAATGGTGTGAAAGACAGCTAAGCAACACCAACATTTAATTAATTATTTTGGAAAAATACTCAAGTAAACCCAATTCAAATATTTTTAGAAAGACTACTGAAAAGCTTATTAAGAACGATTATAGAACATGAATAAACTAGAACATGTTTGCACTACTAGTTTTGAAACTTCCCTGCATATCCTCTTAATTGTTCTGAGCTATTAAGTTTTCTCTGCATTCCAGTTTAATATTTAAATTAGGCTTTCTGTATAAAACATCAAAATTGCAAAGTCCATCCAAAGCCCCATTAATTGCATGCTACTGTTTCTAGTGAAAAGACAATTAAGAGGTTTATAGGAAACTGTTACACTGTTGGAAGTATTTTTGGACTTTTGTCAACTACGATACATTATTTTCCTTTCTGAGCGTAAGAATAATAAATATGTAATTGCAGGAATGCTTTTTCTAAAACAGGGCCTCTAATTCTAATTAACTTTGCATCTAGAGTAGAGTAAGCACAAAAAAAAGAAATTAAATGATGCAACTGTTGCATGATGTTGTTCTTTTAACTGGGAGATGTTGCTAGAATAAACGAAGGGAAAAGAAGAATACAAGACACAATGAAAAAGAAATCATTCTCAAATCTTACCAAACATCAGAATCCAGAAAATTCCTAAAAGATAACAAAGTAATAACAACTTTGAATGTATAACTACTTTATGAATTATCTTTCGCTCCATAAGATGCACTCCCCCCCCCCAAAAAAAAAGTGGGTGGAAATGTCTGTGTGTCTTATGGAGCGAATATGATGAACAGCAGCCAGGCCGCAGCTGCGGGGTCCTTTTACAGTGCTGTATCCCGCCTCTTCTGTCTCTTTTCCGCAGTGCAGGAGTCAATAGGCAGACTTGGCACATCAGAGGACACCTATCTGTGGTCCCCCCAGGCTCTGTCTCCTGCCCTCACTACACTGCTGCTCCATATTCGGCGCTCCATATTCACAGTGAAACGGCACTCCATATTCATATTTTTTTTCATCTTTTCCTCCTCAAAATCTAGGTGTGTCTTATGGTCAGGTACGTCTTATGGAGCGAAAAATACGGTACATCAACATGAAATCAGGAAGAATGAAAGTGAACATTTTATTTCAAGTCAATGACACTGAATTCCCAGTGTATTCTCTTGTAACCATACAATGATTTCACTTCAAACTTATTCTTATAGCAAAATAGTAACACATTTTTTAACTTCACGGTTAGCAGAACCAACAAAACCTGTGTGCTCAGATGCCTTCCCAAATTGATGGGATCTACCCTCCTCCCACTTTGTTTTTCCAGGTAGTGGTAACAGCACCTTATCATGCTTGGTCTCTGATACTTCTAGGCAAGCCCTTTACCAGGGCTGTGTTACTGTCCCCCTGCCCCTCTGCCCACATATCCTGATAAAGAACATGGACAAAATTAGTTCTTGTTTAAGGACATGAATGATGCAGAATGCTGTCTTCCACTGCTTAGTATACAGGAAAACATTTAACAACTATTTCACCTAAAACAACTGGTCCCACTGAATTCTGGTCAGGACCTTGGAAGACCCATTGCAGAAAAACAAATGCTAAGAGTATTTTCCTATAAAGGAATCTATTCAACAAAGGGCTATAATCAAGTGAAACTCATGATTACTCCAGAAGTTTTTATATGGCCAAAAGAGAGAGAAAGAGGGAGGGAGAGAGGAGAGAGAGAAAGACAGAGAGAGAGAGAGAGAGAGAATATTAGTGCTGTGCAATGACTATGAAGTTGGACTAGAGGTTGAGAGATGCAGCTGCTAGCCTTTAAATTTGTTTGTGGGAGCCTCAAAAGTTGCTTTTCAGAAGAAGGCATTCATCTCATCCATATCAGTAGAGATATACAGGAGTATCTTTTAATCTCAACTATATCTGCCTGCTGCCATAGAATAGTTAGGTTGTAGGGTAGAACGTAAACTAATAAATATTCAGTGTTATCCAAATAGTGAGTGAATGATACATTTACTTTTACTAAGATGAAAATAAAGTCAATGAACGCAAACCACTGATATAAGTGCAACAGAGTAATTTAGATGAAAATACCCTACATAAAAGACAGTTGTGACAAGATATACATTAACATTTCTTTAAGTTCCCATAAAAAGCACCGGGGCTTCTCTTTCCATTTAGGGATAATAAAACGGTACAATAAAATACCTGAAAGAATTCAATTAGATATGCTTTCCCTCTTTTGGCAGTGAAATGCATCCTTCCTAAATTTACTCAGGAGTAGCTGATACTTTTTGTAACTGTCACTGCAAAAAGAAAATCAAACTTGGTAAGGCAATCTTACAATCCAGAATCCATTCAAGTTGTTCCTAAATGGCAGACTTTATTGATTTTGAGAAAGAAAAATTAAATTTAAGGCCTGGGAAGACTTCCTTCATTGTGGATGGTAGAATATAACATAATACAGGTAGCTCTCGAGTTATGGCCACAATTGGGCCCAAAATTTATGTTGCTAAGTGAAAAATTTGTTCAGTGAGTTTACTCCATTATACAACTTTTCTTGCCACAGTACTTTTCATGGCAATCTGAATTATTATTAACCCCCACCCCATTGTAAATCATTCCAGTATTCTTTGGAAGATAATACTTCTTCTCTACTAAGAATCCACAAAAGGGTGTTTTTTTTTACTATTTCTGAAAGAGTTCTGTGGAACTCAGGAAAATATTTTCATAGTGGCAGCCCTATATAAAATGAAGGAATTTTAGTAACAGATCTGTATTTATGCGTGGGGGAGGATTGCCACTGAGGTCCTCAGCAAATACTTTACTCTGACATGTATTTACTCAGTGAGAAGATATATTCCTCTTCTGCAAAACAAATAGCATTTAAGCATGCAGAAATTTGCTCTGCATGGAATATGTTTTGATTTCAGGGCCAAAGGTAATGCTTTAGGAATCTACGGTAAATATTCTAACAAAGTGTGCTACCAACAATGTTTTATTGTTTTATGCTTATTTATAGCTATCATATCCCTAATTTGCTGATTCTGATTCTTAATCCTACCCAAGAAAGGGCTGAAAAATGAATGCTTGCATTTTATTATGAATCATCATCTGCGTTTTTCTGTGTGATGTTATCAGTAAGGGGAAATAAAGTTGATTCAGCATAAAGGCAATGCTTCCTAAATTGATTAGGTTCAACGTGTGACCTCTCACAAATATAATATATCGCAATTATCTGAAACATTTTTTTTCTTTTGAATCAGATTCTTTTGAATCAATAATGTGCACTGATCCAAAATGTCATTGAAGTATATGTTGAGAAGACTTTAATTATTGACAAATATTTGCAAATTAAATGTTTACAAATTATCTTCTTTAAATCCCCTGCTTTTATCTAACCCTTACAGGTAAACATATTATAACCTTCCAGAACATTTACATATATAGCTTTAAAAGTCTCACTAGCTTTATTCAAATTTAGATAAAACAATGTATTCAGAATGGAAATGAATAACATGAACAACCAGAAAAGCAATTCTGTCTCAGAATTGCATGTTTGGCTTACTGAAAAATCTGAAGGTAAGTCTGCCACCAAGAGGAACAAAAGAGAATTATTTTTATATTGCTTAGCAGAAAATTTAGAAATACTGATTTAACTTCTTATTTTGTCTATGTATGGTTTAGGGTAGAATAAAACACTTTGCCAGCATGTATTTGATAGCTATAAAAATTTATTTAGAAATTGAAGCCATGTTAATATCGAAATTGGAATTTTCATGTTTGGACAGTTATTACATTTAATATTTGACACAGTCAACTGACTTAATAAAATTATGTTCTTCTATTTTACCTGATATTATTTTATCATATTTTTTATCTACACTTTATCTCACCTACTATATTTGATTTTATCTCATCATAGCTATTTTATCATCCTTATCTCTTATCTCATTTCACTGTATTTTATTGTGTCTGATGCTCATGTTTGATATGGTCAGTTATAATTGATTAATCAATAAAGTATATCTTACATTATTTTTAATATTTTGTTACAATAAAATATAAATATTCCTTTTAGTACTAATTTTTATTGCTGCTTGCATTCAGTCATACTAAACAAAAAGTCAATATGCTAACTGAGCTGATGGCTTCTATTTAGGAAGATCTTAAAAATGCAAGGTGTCATAGTTATCTAATAACAGTATAATCCACATCATATAAGTAAAAAACCCAAATGTATCATATATAGCAAGCAAGGAGACAAAAAAAAGAAAGACTATCACACAGAACTAGACATTTACATCTCTATAACAGAAACCAATTAGACTGTATAAAAGTAGAAACAGGTTTTCAAAAAGTTTGATTTGTTTATGTTTCAACCTTTCTGCATGGTTGGAAGGCATATTTTATGAACAATATACAACCCCTTACCCAGGATCTAATCGACCCAATAGGAAAGTTATTGCAAGGAAGACATTGTATGTGCGAACTTGTTGGGCTAGAACAGAGAAGAGCCATTTTCAGTGAAGTGCCTGAGAGATTTGGAACAATTACTTTGTCTCTGTCCAACCTATCTGATAGAAGTTTGGTAGAAAACTTGGAAGATGTGCTGGTGTACACGACCTTGAGCACCTGAAGGGAAGATAGGATACAAATGTAATGAAGTGATGAAACATGATCATAAAAGCCCAGACTAGCATAATACCACTGAAAAAGAAAAACAAGAAATCCAAGAAGAAACCAGCATGGCTGCACAAACATCTCTCTGTTAAACTAAAGGACAAAAAGGACAAGTACAAAAAATGGAAAGAGGGACACACAACTAAGGCAGAATATCAGCAGATAGCCAGAATCTGCAAGATGAAGTTAGGAAAGCAAAGGCTCAAAGGGAACAAAGCCTTGCAACAGAAGTCAAAGATAAGTTTAAAAAAAAGTTTCTTTCAAAATATAAATAACAAGAAAAAATCAAGGAAACCATAGGTCCACTAAAGAAAGAAGACAGCAAAGAAGTAACAGGCAGCAGAGACAAAACAGAGCTACTTAACTCATTCTTTTCATTTATCTTCATGCAAAAAGAAACTATAGCTAACCTACCAAAAACACAACTGTAAAAGACAGACTAGAAATAAAAAGAAGAAAAAAAATGGTAAGAACACCTGTCAATCAAGATCATGAGGTACTAATATCAGCGTTATTAAGATCACATCTAGAATCCTGCATCCAGTTTTGGTCACCGCACTATAAAAAAGATGTTGAGACTCTAGAAAAAGTGCAGAGAAGAGCAACAAAGATGGATTAGAAGACTGGAGGCTAAAACATATGAAGAATGGTGACAGGAAGTGCGCATGGCTAGTCTAATGAAGAGAAGGACTAGGGAAGACATAATAGCAGTGTTTCAATTTTTGCGGCGCTGCCACAGAGAGGAGGGAGTCAACCTATTTTCCAAAGCACCAGAAGGCCAAACAAGGAAATGGGTGGAAATAGATCAAGGAGAGATTCAACCTAGAAATAAGGAGAATTTTTTTGACAGTGAGAACACTCAATCAATGGAACAGTGTCGTCTTCAGAAGTTGTGGGAACTTCATCACTGAAAGCTTTCAAGAAGAGACTAGACTGCCATCTGTCAGAAATGGTATAGGGTCTCCTGCTTGGGCAGTGGGTGGATTAGATTATCAACATCCTTTCCAACTCTTTTTCTGTTAAGTATTGGATGTAGTATATGAAGGAGAAAGTAAGAAATGTACAAATAATCCATAGAGGAAAATGTTGTTCTGCATCTTGATGGATATAGCAATATTTACACTTACTTCCATGTATGTTCTTATATAACAGAAGCAATGCCTTATTTCTTATTGGAATTAACTGACCAGTTCCCTACAAAAACAACTCTGTCGGGTGGGGTAGAATGAGAGTGAGTGACTTGCCCAAGTCACCGGGCTGATTTTTCATGCCTCAGGTGAGACTAAACTTTGCAATTCTATGGTAAACTGTAAAAAAAATCAACTATAAAGGCCAGACAAGGAATAATGGATGGAAACTGATCAAGGAGAAATTCAGCCTAGAAATAAGGGGAAATTTTCTGACAGCGAGAACAATCATCCAATGGAACAGCTTGCCTCCAGAAGTTGTGGGAGCTTCATCACTGGAAGTGGTATAGGGTCTCCTGCTTGACCAGGAGTTGGACTAGATGACCTACATGTTACCTTCCAAGTCTGTTATTCTAATTCTTGGTTTCTAAGCCTGATGCCTTCATAATTAGACCAAATGGGATGAAGAGTGATCCAATCCATATAGGTATATTTGATCATGAGATTGTCAACAAAGCAAGCTTAAGTAAGAAATTTAAATATTTGGATTGAGATATCATTAAAGGAGTAATCCAAATTGTAGGAGCGGCAATTAGTTTTGTTGGTTCACAAAGAGTGTTCTCTTCCTCTGGAATAATTCACTGAAAGCTGCACAGCAATTTGGAAACTGAAAAAGCAAGATAATTTGTCTTTCTTTTTTGCCAGACTGAAAAAAAAAAGAACAAATGACACTTTATTTGCCATTCACCAAAGTTTTCAATGTCTTGTGCTGACTTGGTTGAAATTGCCTATTCTTTACTTTAACAAAATGTACTTTAAATGAGAAGTGCACATTTTAAGTAATAATCTATTTTTACTGTTTGCTGAAGAAAATTAGTCAGAACAAGCCAATTTAAAAGCAGCTGGGGATTATGCTGTTATAACATAGCAAATGTATCCCTCAAATATCCACAAATAATTCAACTGGAAGTGCTTCATCTCCTAATGTCTTCACAACTACATAACTTAGCCAATAACTGCTAAGTTATTAATATTCTGAATTCTATAAAAATGATTTTTTTTAAATCTGACAAAAATTGTATACACACACATACATGAATAAACCAATAAACCAGTATGTATTCATACTGTATCAAACAAGCACTTTTACTAGAAATGATGATTGCAAAATATTCTTGGTAAATGAAATGATTTAAAACATTAAATTGGCTCTCCCTGACTAGTGAGTTAAATTATGAATTAAATCAATTCGATGTAAATCAAATCCATCCTACTTATAATTATTCAGATCTTCACAGGATCCATTTTTTTAGGAATGCTCTTGTGGGATTTCTTATAATGAAGCTAAGATCATTCTCTTTAAGACCAAATTTATAACTCCTAGATCTAGCTGAGCCTTCTATTCTTACTAAAGATTACATTTCATATAATAATGAGGGGATTACACAAATTCGCAATAATTGGTTCCAGTTACAGCTTCTTTACTTCTACTCCCTTCTCATTTCCAAGAAAACTACAATACTTTGCTGAGCCCAAAATCAAATCTTGCCCTGATAGCTCATTAACCATGGCAAGGATAACTCACTGACCATTTCCCAAGCACATGTTCACATGCCTCTAGCTGTAATTCAATATTAATATGCTGGGGAGCTAAAAATGCATGAAAATTGTGTTTTCCTTAAAATCCTGCTTTAAGATGTGTGCAAGCAATATAAGGTGTGCTGATGTACATTGGGGGAGACAGCCTAAAATGATGTGTTCTGCTGGATGGTTCCAACTGATTCTGCTTCTTTCCCAGGTGTTGATCCCCTTCCCTGGTCTTTTCATATAGCTCTTGCTCTCTTTTGCATGAATAGAAAACTGTATTTTTTTTTAAAAAAATGGATAGATCAACTAGTTAACAGAAAGTGCAAAGCACTGAAATTAACCACTCTAAGCCAGTAATTGGAAGAATAATAAAAAAGCATTAAGGTCCTTTGTGGTACTCCCAGGAAGAAACCCTATAAAAGTTCCTACCACCACAAATTATAATTGGTTCTCATGAACAGAGATATTTAGTTGTACAATATATCTGATATTCAAATATCTTATATCTGAATAAGGCAGAATTTCTGAATAAATTGTAATGGGTAGAGAATAACTGGGCAGGTCTTTTGCTGAGCAATGTCAAGTATCTAGTTCACATCTTTAGGCCTTAAAACTTGGAAGTCATCCAGAAGAAATGTTAGGGATAACATTGTTTACCCTAACTGGTTTAGGTGAAATAATAACTATGAATCATAGTTGTGTATGTTAAAGTGTCTGCAGCTTTAACTGTAGAATAGTAATTAAGGGAGTGGTTATGAAAACACTATAAAAGTAGCAAGTCTACAGCTTGCACTCTCTGGCTTTGATGATCCCTAATTACTGCTTGGAATCCAGACTGCATTGCTCGAACGGGAGAGACAACAAAGGACTGATTTGTAAGTGAACTGACATAGGATATTCTCCATGGACTTTGCTAACTGAATATCCCTGAATGGACTGACTACTTGATACATGACTATTGGACTGTTATTTGACTATGCCATGAACTTATAAATGGAATAAACTATATTCTTGATAGCACAAGCGTATCTGTTATTTTTACTGTATGTTAATAAACATACAAGCTTAGCTCACTCATTTATCTGTGTGCCTATCTGACTAACGCTGCATATTCTGTTTAGCTTGTCTACCTAACCCTGGTTGGGGAACCCAGGCTAAACACTGGTTATGGGCCCAGAGGCTGCAAAGTCAGTTTAAATAGGATAAAACAGATTTATATAAAAAGTGAGAGTTTGTGTTGTTATACATTACAGTGAACAGACAACTGTGTTTTATTAATTATATTTTTATATCCATATAAGAAAACATGGCACAAGTCAATCTACAAAGTTTGTCCCTTATATCCAAACTGGATGGAACAAACTATGTATCATGGTCTACAAAATGTAGTCTGTTGTAACTATGTATCATTTATGTGTTTGCAATTGTATATCAATGCAACTATGGATCATTCAGACATTTCAACACTGTATCATTTCACGTGTAATCATTAAGCTTCTGTCTTCTCAGTGACCTTTTACAGGGCACGTACAGAGACAAGGAGTCAAACATTTGCAGAAATGGTTTATTCACTTGGGATTACATTGTCTGGCATGCAGCTTGGTAAAGAAGTAATATCCTGATCAAATATAATTCCTGCCATCCTGTCTGTCCTGATATCCTGCTGTTTTCTGAGTCATTGTTAAATTTGTATATTCCGTCTGACCTATGCTTAACCTAGGTTCTGAATAAACAATCACCCTCTCTTGAATGAGCATAATAAAAGAGCTTGTACCCAGCCATTCTGGGCGCACTCATCCCGAGGAACTTCGTCTCCTGTCGTTTCTTTCTCCTTCGCTCCCTATCATGAAACGCCCATCTGATGCAGGATAGCAGATACCGCAGTAGTCTACTTCTACGAAGAGAAGGTCTGTGGAACATAATTGAAAATCCACCAAACGTAGAAGAATGGGATCCAGAGGATGAGAAAGACAGACTAAAGATAGAAGAATTTATGCATAAAAATCAACAAGCCATTTGCATAATTGGGTTAACCTTAACTGATCAACAGCTTGTTTATATCCACGGAGAGAAAACGGCTGTTGGGTGTTGGCAGAAGCTGAGGAGGATTTATGTTCGAGATAATGTTGGTGCTCACATAAATCTAACACGGAAGCTTTTCAGGACGCATCTCCAAACAAATGGTGATATGCTGAGTCATTTAAAAACTATGCAAAGCATTTTTAAAGAACTGCATGAGAAAGAACTTATTTTCTCTGAACTACACCAAGTTTACACAATTCTATCTTCCCTTGATGAAAGTTATGATAACTACGTAACTTCACTTGAAATTTTGCCAAAGGAAAATTTAACTTTAACTGTTATAACTGGCAGATTGATCGAAGAGGCCAGAAGAAGGCATGAAAGAGATGAATTAAGGAGGGAGCAACCTCAAAAAGAAGATAATGAATCTCCTACTGCATATGCAATTAAAAAGTGTTTTAATTGTGGAGGAAGAGGACATTTGGCAAGATTTTGTAAAAAGGCAAAGCGCCAGAACGCTGGCCAGAATACTAAAAATCATCAAAAAAATAAATAAAAATTTAGAGCTAGCCATGTATACTAACGGAACTGTAAAAAATAATTTATGGGTGGTTGACAGTGGAGCATCCCATTGTATAACAAATGATAACAAAAATTTTATTAAAATGTCCCAGAGTACACAGCAGATATCGTTAGCCAATGGCTGGAAACTAAAAGCTAAAGGTCAAGGTATAGCATATTGTTCTTTTATAAAAGAGAATGTAAAAATGTTATATGTACCACAACTTAAGTTTAATTTAATTTCAGTTAGAATTTTGGTTAAACTAGGATATGTAGTTACATTTAGGGGAGATAACTGCATAATTAAAAAAGAAGATAAGAGAATTACTGCATCTTTAAGAGGTGGATTATATGTGTTAAATGATGATGGTTTAAAGGTGGCTAACACAATTTATGAAAATAAGAAACCTCATGACGAATGTATTCACTTGTTACATCGAAGGCTAGGGCATTTAAATTTTAAAATGCTTAAGAAAACTGTTGAATTGTCTAAGGGAATAAGTTTGAAATCTTGTAATAAGTATTTGCAATGTAATGCCTGTAATCAAAGTAAGAGCAGGGTTATACCGGCTAATAGAGTTGATGGATTTACTACTAAAGAGCCTTTAGAAGTAGTATTTGCTGATTTAATAGGTCCGAAAAAACCAAGTGTAGGAGGAGCTCGCTACATACTAAGTATAATGGACCATTATTCTAGATATGGGTTTTGCTATTTAATGAAGAGCAAAACTGAAACATATCAAAATCTATTTAATTGGATAAAATTTGCAGAAAGAAAAACTAAAAAGAAATTAGTAACTCTCATAACAGATAATGGTACAGAATTTACAAATAATAAATTCCAGAACAGACTAAGAATGTTAGGTATTCAACATAAAATGTCTGCACCATATAGGCCACAACATAATGCCTTTATAGAAAGAAGAGGCCAAACATTACAATCAATGGCACAAACTATGATGTCTGATTCAGGATTACCTGACAATTTATGGGGAGAAGCAATAATGTGTGGTAATCATATATTAAATAATGTTGTTAATTCAACAACAGGTGAATTACCATTCACACTGTGGCATGGTACAAAACCTGATTTAAGTTACATGCACACATTTGGAGCACCAGCATGGGTGCATATCCCCACACAACTTAGATACAAAGGACAGCATAGAGCAAAAAGATTGATTTTTGTAGGTTACACCTCTAATCATCGATCCTATAGATTCTGGGAACCAGGTACATCTAGAGTTTACACCAGTGCTAGTGCAAAATTCCTAGAACATGTAGGATGGAATAGATTAGAGCAAGATTTAAATAATGAAATATTTAGTGAACCCTACAAAGTCAGAAAGATGAGATTTGCTGTAAGAAGAGTCCAATTAAAGAAGAAGTCCACGAAGAGCAAATAGGACCAGAACAAGAGGAAATAGTTGATCAGGAAGAGTTACATAATCAAGAACAATTAATAAAGGAAAGTCCACCTGTAAGTCCTATAATACCTAGACGCACTACACGTGTAACTAGACCACCTGATAGGTATCAAGCAAGTATAGTTTGCCAAGTAACTAAAGTTCCAACTAGTGTAGATGAACTTAGGATGTATCCTGCTAAGGATCAGGAGAATTGGCAAAAGGCAATGGAAAAAGAACTAAATTCATTAAAGGTAATGAAAGTGTATGAAGATGCCAAATTACCTCCAGGAGAAAAATCCATTGGGTGCAAATGGATATTTAAAGTAAAAACTGGAAATGATGGGACTGTTACCCATAAAGCTAGGTTAGTAGCTCAAGGATTTAATCAAACTGCATCTGATTACGATGAAGTTTTTGCACCAAGCCTTAAAGCTACATCTTTAAGAGCAGCATTAGTGTGGGCAGCTAAGAAAAACTATATCATTAACCATTTAGATGTAGAAACTGCTTATCTACATGCACCATTGCAGCACACTATATATTTAAGAAAACCAATTGGTATAAAAGACAATAAAGTAAATAGTAATGATTGTTGGAAACTCAAAAAGAGTCTTTACGGGTTGAAACAATCTGGGTTTGAGTGGAACCAATATATTGTGAAAGAGTTAAACAATATAGGTTTTAAATCTGGTTTAGCAGATCCGTGTGTGTTTAAAAGAGAAAATAATGGAACGGTGTCATTATTATTATTATTTACAGATGATATTGCTTTGATAACTAAGACTAATAATGAAGCTAATGAGATTATATCATTATTAGCCAAAAAGATAAAAATAAAGCATTTAGGTGAAATTAAAAGGTATCTAGGATTGACAATTAATAAAACAAATAATGGTTTTAAGATATCTCAAGAAGATAAAATTTGCCAATTAATTAAAACGTTTAAAATGGACCTTTGTAAACTGGCAGACTCCAATGAGTCAGGAAGTTTGCCAAACTAATGATCAAAGTCCCAAATTTGATAAGTCCATATATCAATCTTTGATTGGTAGCTTATCATATATAAGCAATTGGTCAAGGCCAGATATAGCTTATAGTGTAAATCAGCTGGCACGTTTTAATTCAGATCCTAAAGAATGTCATTGGCAATCCTTAAAAAGAATATTAAGATATCTAAAAGGAACAATGAACCATGCATTGTATATAGAACCAAAGGGTGATTTGAGTCTTAGTGCCTATGCAGATGCAAGTTTTGCAACTGATATAAACACTAGAAAATCAACATCTGGGATGGCTATATTATTTGGTAAGACACTAATAGGGTGGAGGTCAATCAGACAACAGCATATTAGCTTGTCCACGATGGAAGCTGAATTTTCATGTCTGTCATTATTATGCACTGACTTGATTTTCTACAAACAGTTATTATTAGACATGGGTATAACTGTAAAAGATTCCATTATTGTGTACGAGGATAACCAAGCAGCTATAAAGTTAGCTACTAGTATTGCTGTAAAAACTAGATCAAAACATACTGATTTAAGATATTTAAATGTAAGAGAATCAGTGAAAAATGGACTAATTAAATTGGAATACTGCATGACAGAAGAAAACATTGCAGACCAATTTACAAAAGCTCAAGGAACAATTAAGTTTAAAGAGAGTTGTGAAAAATATAATTTAAAGATGTAAATGATTCATAGTTATTATTTAACCTAAAAGGGGAGAATGTTAGGGATAACATTGTTTACCCTCACTGGTTTAGGTGAAATAATAACTATGAATCATAGTTGTGTATGTTAAAGTGTCTGCAGCTTTAACTGTAGAATAGTAATTAAGGGAGTGGTTATGAAAACACTATAAAAGTAGCAAGTCTACAGCTCGCACTCTCTGGCTTTGATGATCCCTGATTGCTGCTTGGAATCAAGACTGCATTGCTCGAACGGGAGAGACAACAAAGGACTGATTTGTAAGTGAACTGACATAGGATATTCTCCATGGACTTTGCTAACTGAATATCCCTGAATGGACTGACTACTTGATACATGACTATTGGACTGTTATTTGACTATGCCATGAACTTATAAATGGAATAAACTATATTCTTGATAGCACAAGCGTATCTGTTATTTTTACTGTATGTTAATAAACATACAAGCTTAGCTCACTCATTTATCTGTGTGCCTATCTGACTAACGCTGCATATTCTGTTTAGCTTGTCTACCTAACCCTGATTGGGGAACCCAGGCTTAACAGAATTCAATCAGATGCTTTTGACACCTCTATAATCCAAGACTGGCTTTCTCAAAATTTGCAATACTATAAGCCCCTTAAATCTTTCTCTCTTTACATTCATCTGCTAAAATTGTAATCTAAAAAAAATGAATTTGGCAATCCTCTCATGAATAAAATCAAACAAATAATAAGTAAACCAGAAAACTTCTGTAATTGTTAGATAGTTCTGACAAATGGCTAGACCTGTCAGTTTAACCTTCTCACAAAATTATAGGCTTTGTGTTTCTCCATTGCTTGTGGAAACCCATTTTGGCTTCTCCAGGCAAAGTGAGACTGAAGAAGCACTGCTGTTTCTGGAAAAGAACTAAAAGCTCTTTAGCAACCAAAAGCTCTAGGGATATCTAGAACGACCAGGTTTCGGTAAGAAACGAAGTGAAAATGGATTGAGGTTGAAAGCCCTTCTATGAAAGGCTGTATCCTATGTCGGAAAAAATGTTATTTGGCTTTTCTCTATTCATTCTTCCCCTTAGCCTCATTTCAATCCACTCCAGAATTTCCTTTCATTTACAAAAATTCTTATGATCCAAATTATGCAAATTGTATTAATTAGTGCAATTCAGTTTTAAAATAAGAACTATCTCATTAATACCTGATCTTTATTATTTAAGCCAATGTGCATGATAAGATAAAAATGCACCAGATAGTCAGGATTTGGCATAATGTCTTGACGTCTTGTCATCATAGCACATATCAGTTTGTAGGCATGAATCTTTCCTTCTTTATATTCATCAGGTAAAGTTGTAGCCTAAAAAAAATATTTTGTTAAATCATTTGTGAACTCTGAAATAACCAGACCATCATATATTAAAATATGTGAATATCCTCACCAGGGTGGTTTTGATTCTATTTTTGATGCTAATCTGAAACATTTTTGAAACATTCAAAAGAAAACAAATTAAATTGTTAATCTTAAATCATTAATTTATAAATTGACACATTTTTAAATCTAGTACAAGCCTCCAGTAATGCAAAGCATGATACAAGTTTTATATATTCCTTCCCAATAGTAGGTTTCAGCAAATCTGTTCAAGTCCCCACAATTCCTACCTACGTGTGGCCCACTACCATTCATACAGGACAATGGCTAAGCCTAAATCATTGATTTGCCTGGGTAAGCAGGATCCATTGCCTCTGAGGTCACACCACACAAAACATGCTGCACTGTTTCCATATATGTGATTCTGTATAACCAAGCTTAGGCTACACATAGTAAGAAAAATGTTCACAGCTATCTTTTTAAAATCTATGTTATGGGGAAAGTATATGCACGTATATGTTTGGTTCTTTAGCAGCGGTCACCAACTGGTGGTCCGTGGATCACTGGTGGTCCATGAGAAAATTTTGGTGGTCTGCATTTGCATTTTTTATATTACACTAAATCAGAGGTCTTCAAACTACAGCCCCAGAGCCAGATACATGCAATGAACATTTGTGTTGCTGCAGAGTCTCCCCCTTCGGGGTCTTTTTGTGTAGGTCAGAGGGGGCCAGAAATTCCAACTTGGGGTCTGCTTCAGTCTCCTGGTGCAGGTCTTTGAGCGAAGGCTGGAAGAAAGTGCCACTGGTGGCGAAGAGCCAGAGGGCCTTGTTCCAGTGGGACTGCATCATGGCCTGGAACTGGCTGACCATCTCAGCCCTCTGAGCCTCCAGGTGCCGGTACCTGACCTTGCACTCCTGCAGGTCTTCCTTCTGCTTGGAAAGTCTATGCTCGTAGTCCTCAGTGAGGTGCTTTTGCTGAGTCTCCTTCCTGGTCAGATCCAATTTGAACTGAGCCTGCTGTTTTGCAATTCTTTCTCATGGTGGCTGCTTAGCTCCAACAACTGCTTCCTGTTGGGGCCCTAAAGAGCCCAGGCAGGAAGGCAAGGAGTGGCTGGGAGGGGAGAGGCAAATAGAGACAAGTGTGCCACACCTCATCATGACTGAGATTGAGTTGGCTACGCCCACCCAGTCATATGATCACCTTCCCACACCCACCGAGCTGGTCATTAGGCAGATCATATTAGTGATCCATGGGATTTAAAATTTAGGAATTTAGTGATCCCTGAGGTCTGAAAGGTTGGTGACCCTTGTTCTATAGTATACCTTCTTGCACATAAAGCTAGACATTAGATAAAGTACAAGGTTACATGTATGCAGTAAGCTATGTCGGTAGTTCTCATCTTACAACAGTTCATTTAGTGACCATTCAAAGTTATAATGACACTGGAAAATGTGGCTTATGGCTGTGTTTCATGCTTATGACCTTTGCAGCATTTTCATGGTCACGTGATCAAAATTCATTTTTATTTCTGATAAGTATAGTCAATAGGGAAGCCACATTCACTTAACAACTGTGTTATTAACCTAACAACTGCAGCGATTCAATTAACAACTGTGACAAGAAAGGTAATAAAATGGGGCAAAATTCACTTAACAAATGTCTTGCTGAGCAACATAAATTTTGGGCTCAACTGTAGTCATAAGTTGAAGACTACCTGTACAGGTATTGGCTTTGTTAACTTTTCATTTGAGTACAGAATATCATCTTCATGCTTCAGTGGTTAGCAGTATATTTTCACTGGAACTCGTATAACTAAGGAAATAATTGAACTTTTTATTTTTTTCAAATCATACCTAATACAAATAGATTGGTTTCTGGATTTGTGGTAAGTAGACCACTTTTTAAAAAAGCTATTATATTACAACTGCTGCTTCCATTGGGTATTAATAAAAATAAATTAAAATGTATTTTATTTTAACAAAATATGCCTTTCATTTTTTTTTAGATTGCATGGTAGGAGCAGTCAGTTCCTACTCCAGCTATTTTGGGAGGTCTTTTAAGTTCTCATTATATTATCTGGTTGGAAGATTCAGAAAGTTGTCAGGAGTTTTCTGTTTGGAGCATGGATCACTCAATATGACAGAGTAGTACCTTTATTAGCTTACAGGTGACTCAGAACATGCTGAGTAAGGCTACTTTACCCAGTTTAAAATAGAAACACATTTTCTCTGTCATGCACACTTCTTATGGACTATTCAAAATGTTTATGACTTTCTTTACCTGGAACACAAAACACTAAAAACAGGGAAAATTCCAAGTAGGGCATCTTGTATGGCAATAAAATATTTTTCCTCTATTCCAAGTCTATCCATAAACTGCATTTCATCCAAAAGCAAACAAACAACTTACCTTGAACAACCATGATGCAAATATTCTAAGTGGTGGAATTAAAACAGGAGGGGATGGAGTAGACTGGTTATCCAGACTTACTGCTAGATTGTCTCTTATCTAAAACAAATAAACAAGAAACAATTTAAGTGTTTTAAATTTCATAAAGTTAGTTGCATTCTTCTTAAACATTTACATGCAAAATATTGTTTCTCAAAGTTATTTTCTAGTAGATTTGAATAAATTTAGCTGATGAGACCAAGACATGAGATGATCTATGCATGTTCTTTCTTTGCTTCATTTTATAGGAAATCAATGGAACATTAAATATGCATTTCTTGTACTGCCTGTTTTCATCATTATTCTGTGATGAACAGGATTCTGAAACCGGAGGAGTTATTTGCAAACATTGTTCTGGACTGCACAAACATCATTTTCTATGGAACTAGTTCCATTAGCTTGTCACAAAGAAATATACATTAAAATTGCCCTAAACACATTAGTAGAATGGTGGAGAATCCATCGCGTTCTAGATATTGCTGGATTTTAGTTCACTTATTCCTTATTTAGTCCAGTTTATTTGTTCAGCAAATGTCTGCTATTGGAGACCATATAATTCTTCAGCAACATTTTGTTTGCTAATTATATCATCACACTAGCTAAAATACAGGGCTCCAAAATGTTTGGCTTTGGGACTACATCTAGCAAGTTAGCCTGTTTTTTTAACTGGAGATGGGGGAGAGGTTACTTATGTGCATTTTGGGTGGCTTACTGCATGCAGATAGTCAAGACATTCATTTGACAGCTTGAAACTTTCCAAATGTGTGCCCATTTTGGGAGTATGGCCTTCATCATGCCATGAAGATTAACTTGTGGCTAAGTAGCACATGTTTAATGTAAGAGGGGAACCTTATGAAGTTATGAGTAGTCATAACTTGAATCCACCATTATCCCTTAATATTGCATATCTACTATAATCTATTAATTTTAACATATCATTTTCATATTATTTCTACCATTAAATTATTCTATTAATGCTTTTTCAGGAACTCTAAATTAGGGATCAGCTAAAACATTTATTTCATTCCAACAGGATTCCAGCAGCCTAATCAACTGTTGAAGTCTTAATAAATTGGGTTATTAAGACTATTTTAAAATATTGAAAATTTCATTTGATTTGAATATTGTACAATGTTTATTTGCTTATCTCCAGTAAATTCACCATAATATTCAACCTCACCTTTGCTAATTTGTGCCATAACTCAAAGAGATATTCAACAACTCTGGCATGTATTTTAGGAGACTGGATATTGTTTACATCTCCAAGAATTCCTAATGTTCTTCTCCATAGTACAGCTGCAGAGTCAGGATGCCATCCAGTAAGAGTGCCACCAGCAATTATGCTACAATCATCAGCAAGGAATTCACTGCTGTCTAGAAGAAAAAATGGTTTCAATTAGCTTTTTTAACGTGTGTGCTAAAAGAGAAAAAAATATCAAATTTTATTTATTTAAATTAAAAAAAAACAGAAATACAGAAGAAACAAAAATACTGCATGATAAAATGGACACAACATTTTATGTGAAAGAAACATTCATAATATCCTTTTTGGGACTTTGGAGGAAAAAGTGGTGGACTGAAGATGGCTCCACAAAAGCCAGTGAGTAGACCAGCTCTTTGAATAAGGAGAGCACAGGAGATCACTCAGCTCCAGACAATTGCTCCTCATGAGGACACTACAAAGACAGCATTTGTAGATGAGGGAATAGTCACAAGCTCAATTTATGATTGGTGTCATAGTTCCTTTTCTAATGAAGTTTGGAAATCATATTTTTCTTACTAGCTGTAATCCCAGAAAACATCATAATTTACTGATATTTATGCTTATGGAAACAAAATTACATGTTGTCCAAAACTAGAAGAAAGATAGAATTGTAACAATATCTGATTGGGAATTTAAACTCAGAGAATATACAAGAATGGAAAAATTAACAATATATATGTTATTGTTGAATAATGTATTCTATCTATGGGAATAATTCTTGCTTAAATTTGGTTAAACTCATCGGATGTTTAACCAAGTTTAAAGCAAGAATGGTTCTCATAGATAGAATACATTATAGAACACAGCCAATATAAATTTTTATAGGGGTAAATTAGAAACCAAGATACAAAGATATAAATTTCACTTTTTCTATCTGTAAAGGTATAAAAATAGACTTTTATATCATCAATAATGCTTAAATACTTTATTGAAATCATATTCATAGTTTATAATGCTGATATAAAAACAATTTTTAAAAAAAAGAAACCGGATTTCCCATTTAGTTATATTGGAATAAAATCATACGAACTTGTAGAGCAATTGAAATATAGAATAAGAAAAATATAGATGAAAAAGATTATAAAATCTTAAATGCAGCAGCTTGAATAAAATGTTTATGAACATCAGCATGTTAAACATAAACACACTGATTAAAATTCCCAGAAGAAAAAAACACCTTGATCCTATACCTAAAAACCAATCAAGGTATGCCAGCTACATCTCACTTTGGAGAGTATTATTGTATCAATGGAAAAGTATATGCAAAAATAAAAGTTTGCACATATACAGACATTCACTCTTCTATTACATGTATTAAAGTTAATACAGTTTAGGCATTTAAGAAATATGACAATAACAGTAGTGGAATTCAAATTTTTTAACTACTGGTTCTGTGGGCGTGGCTTGGTGGTCATATGACTGGGTGGTCGTGGCCAACCTGACATCACTCATGTCAAGAGGCATTTCCTCTCTCATTCCCTCTTTTTCTTTCTTTCCCTCTTTTTCCCTCTCTCTCTTTCTCAAAGCCATGGCTGGCCAAGCGCTCTTCCCTCTCTTTCCCTCTCTTCCCCCCTCCATGTGTGTGTGTGTGTGTGTGTCTCTCTCAAAGCCACGGCTGGCTTTGGTGCTCTTTGCTATTTTCATTTCTTTTTTGGGGGGGAATCAAGACTGGCTGAACAAGGATCGCCAGCCGTGCTGGAAGCATCCCTTTGGGTAACCCATCTCCCCCTTCTTCTCCTCCTTGGGTGTGCACACCATCTTCCTGGCCGTGCCACAGCTGCCAGTTGCAAGAGGAGGGGGAGGGGGAGATGGGTCACCCGAAGAGATGCTTCCAGCAGTGGCTGGCAATCCTTCTTCAGCCAGTCTTGATTCCAAAAAGAAGAAATGAAAATAGCAAAGAACACCAAGGAAAACCCAGCTGTGGCTTTGAGGGAGACACACACACACACACAGAGTGGGGAAGAGGGGAAGATAGGGACCTGGCCACTTTGCTATCCCCTGCCATCACCCTTATCTTCTCAGGCCAGGCGAGGGGGGGGTGAGGGGCAGGAGGACCAGCTGCTTCAGGCAAGATGAAGAGGTGTCAACCAAGCACGGGAGAGTAGAAGCCTGGGAACGGCAGCTCCCAGCTTAGCCGGCCCGAGGGACTGCTGCAGGCACATCAGGACAAAGGCAGCGAGAAGTCATGGGACATCCATCCACCCACCCACCTGCTGGCTGGCCGGGCCGGGCTGGAAGAGGCACGTCAGCCGGGAGAAGGCAGAAAATGTGCTCCGGGAGGGCAGGCAGGCAGGCGGATGTCCTGGAGCTGTTGCACACGCGTAGTGCATGTGTAGCAGCTGCAGCCCTGGGACATCCGCCTGAGCTGCGTCATGGCCACCACATGGTAGGGAAAGCTAGGAGAGCGATCGGGACAAGCGAGTAACCAGGTGACCCAGTTCAGGGGCATGGCCAGCCAGGGGTCGCTGCCAGTTCTGTGACCCATGCCAAATCACTGCTACTGGTTCTCCCGAATAAGTGCAAACCGGTTGAATAGCACCTCTGGACAATATCATATATGTTCCCATGTCTGAGAAGAAGTGAAAGGACTAATCACTAGAGAAGGCAAAGCAGAAGAGCTGGTGTAAGGCTCTGAGGATGGAATGAATGAAGATGTCACGTCTTTTGTTTTATCTACAAACAAGATGATAGAAAGCTCAACCATTTCATAACTCAGTTTTCTTTGCTGAAATGTAATGTTATGATTAATATCCACTCAGCTTATCTTTTGTTTTTCAGATTGCATACCTGAGAAATTGGTAACCAACCACTGATGGGCATCTGGATCATCAGAAATGTCGGCATGCATGGAGATATCATTATTTTCTTCACATGTTTGCCAGGAAGCCAAACTCATGCCCATTTCATTACTGTATCCAATAGAAGTATCACTGCTAATACTTTCACCTAAATAAAAAAGTGATGTATAAAATATAGTAATACAATCTGAAAATATGACTGAAGTAATTAAAACAGAAAATGTTTTACTATATGAATCTGGTGATATCAGTATATTCTATTTCACCAATCATTTCAATAAAGTGATTTTTCTGAAAAACTCACACTTTTCTTTCTCTTTCTGATTTCCATGTAACTGCTGTATGTCTGTCTTAAGATTTAATTCAGATGCAATGTTGCTTGCCTGTATGATTTTGTGAAAAAATGTTTTACATATTAATATAATAGCAATAAAGCTTGATAAGTTGTCTCCTTCAAAGCACTGATCAATTTTACGCACTATTATTGTATAAACTTTACAGTATTAGACATTATTCCTTAATTATTTGATTTCATTTATTTGTTCTATGGTCAGAGATGAAAAGGACAGTAAAAATTGTTAAAATAATTAACAGGGATAAAAAAGAAAAGAAAAAAGGACATGTGAATGTCTATATATGTAAAAAAAAGAGAACTGATAACACTATGTTTAGCTGCTGTAAGGTGTCAAATTCTGTTCTTGTCAAACTCAACATTATCTAATTGTAATTGCAATGAAACATAGTTTAAAAACTTTTTGTATATTTTTCACAGCAATGATTTTTTAATAGGAAAGACATGATTTCTTATTGGGGCCAGTCCAGGTATATGCTGATGAGGGGTTCTGGCCTTGATGTGACAATCTAAAACTGAACCATTAAAGAAGTATTTAATTCACCTAGCCTGGCAAACATTTAATTTTAAAACTGCAAACTATGCCTTCAACAGTGATGGAGGGTAGATAGCTACACATTCCTGTTCTTCCCTTTTCAGACTAAACATTTACCCAACAAGCTTTTATATCTTTAATTATATTTATCAGCCTGTGAGACATATATTGAAAAGATGTGGGCTCTCTCAGTACAGAGGATTTTTAAAAAAATCTTTCATCTTATTTTAAACAACTATAGGCTGTAACCCTATTTACATTAACTGCAGAAAGGTTTATCTTAATAAATGGAAATTAAACCATGGCAGGTATGGGTCAGTATTGTATTAAGTTCTGCTTTAATTCTACTTTAAATATTTGTAATGTTAATGTATTTTGCGGGCTCTGGTTATACATATTTAATGTTAAATATAACATTAAAAATTTAAACTTTAAATTAAAGTTTAAACTTTAAATTAAAGTTTAAACTTCACCATTATTCTGTAACTGAATATTTTCCATATACTTTGACAATAGGAAACCCTAAGATATAAAAAATATTTTATATTTCTCTTAGTTCTACATTTTTCACATGTTTCCATTACTTACACTGTCAATTGTTAACATAAAACATTGCATAACAGCACAATACATTATTTTAATATAATGAAGTTTAAACATGTCTTATTTTAATATTGTGAACCTATTTGTACTTACTTCTTGTAGTGTACTTTCCTTATTCGTGGTCTCCTTATTTTTTTGAACAGATCTGGATCCTGAAGTTAAATTTTGTGAACTTTCTGTTTTTCTAACTGTGAAGTATGAGTGAAATGTTATGGATTACAAAATTAATAAATTTATTTGAATATGTTTATTTTATTATTTAAAATATACAACTTTATAAGTTATGAAAATGTATGTGTGCATATTTACATAATAAACTTAACTTCGTAGCATGTATTAAACATATTAATTATTTAATTAATTATTGATAATAAATATATAAATATTAATGATCATAAATATAAATAAAATGTAGTGTATTCGTTTTTAAAGGTTTTTTTAAAAAAATAGTAATTAGTACTGAGGTTAGTTACTTTGCAAACTGCAAAGTCACATTATCAAAAGTGCTGGCTTTCAAACACAGCAGTTATTGCCTTCTGGTGTTTCAAAAATACTACATAAAATATATGATCACTGAATATTGAGATCTTGCATAATGTAATGGTTTCCAAATGACTGCAAACCTGCTAAATATTCAGGATGCTGATTTATAAAAAATCATTTTTTGATGATTAAAATGTTTCTTCTGTTTTTGCATCCTTTTCAAAGAGTCAGTTTGATGTAGAGATGAAGGTGTTGGCCTAGAAACCAGAAGGCCTGGAAAGCCAGCTGCATAACTTTGGACCAGACACACTCTCTCAGCCCAATCCATCTCAAAGGATTGTTGTTTGCCATCTTTGGTTGTACAATATATTAAAAAGGTCAGATAAAAATATAATAATATATATGTTGGTATATGATTGTAATAAAATTTTGATTTGTTTTGCTTTTTATATCTTGGGTTTTTGCCTTGTAAACTGGGATATTTCTACTCCAATAAGGAAATCTGTTTAAATATGAATAACTTGATTCAGGTTTATTGAAAATAACTTCTACTGAATTGACTGGGCTTTGTTTTTTTCTATAATGTTAGTGTATGTTTTATATAAATGGGCTGTAATTAAAAATTGCTATCATTCTTACTGAAACATAAATGTAAAAAATGAACTTTTAAATCATTGTTATTATAAAAATTAATAAATGAACTGTATTTTTAAAATGCTTGGACAGAACTGTAAATAACAGAAGACAGAAAATGGCATAGTAAGTAAATTTAGTACATGGCATGAATAATGTCTCAGATGTTGTTACATATAGCATATGAAAACAATTCTTTCTCAAAGTATTTCTAGATTACCTTGGAAAATATCAGAACTGCATTGATCTCTAATATCCGAGGTACTACTGCTTCGAGTTAATTGATCCAGGTCTGAAAAAGGACTGCTATATTCTGTTCCCAATAAGTTTACCGGTTGCTGATTCACAATTCCTGATCCATTTTCTGATAGATCATGTTGTTCACTTTCTATAGGGATTAATATAAAAGTTTTATCAATTATGATTTTAAAATATCCATATCTATTTCTAATAAAGGTCTTGTCTTATTAAAATATTTACATACTTATTATCAATTAACATATAAAACATTAATTGTCACTTAGCACAAGGTAAACATATAATACAGTTTAAGCCATTGTACTGTTGACTTGAGATGGGAATGTTCTGTGATATGAAGTATGAAGGGATATCTAAAAGTATTAAGAACTTATCAGAACACTATTTCTTCTCAGCAAAATTAATTTATTACAACAAAATGAATTCCCTTATGAAAGAAATATGATAGCTGTCAAGAAATTTCAAATATCAGCTTTTGTTTCATTTACCTTTTTTTAAAAAGTGTATCTTTGTGTGCAAGAAATACTTGAACACTGATTGATATAAAAACATTAATTATGAATCTGATATCCCTGTATGTGATTGGAAGTACAGCCTGGCCATTTACTACAAGAATAGCTGGAATACCATACTGGGAAAACGAAGGCTGAAAACTGTTGCTGACATATATTTGATTGTCTGAGATATAAACTAAAAGTTACACTACCATGAGACAGAGTATGTCTCAATATTATCCAGAGCTATCTATAATTCAAATCCTACTGGCAGCTTTTATGAAGAAGTGCACTTAAAAGTATTAACTACATTGAATTCTGCATTTTTACACATTGTAACCTGTTCTTTGCTCTGGTATCTATGATTTACTTTACCCATAAAGTGAAAGCACATAATATATTAAACTGATATATAATATACAGAGTAATTAGGACTGCAGAAAAAACAATTACTACTAACCTGCCTTCAAACGAGGACCTGCATGCTGCACGAGTCAAAAAAGGACTGTGAAAATATTTACAGACCCCTCACATCCTGCACATAAACTGTTTCAACTCTTTCCCTCAAAATGACGCTACAGAGCACAGCACATCAGAACAAGACACAACGACAGTTTTTCCCCGAATGCCATCACTCTGCTAAACAAATAATTCCCTAAACATTGTCCAACTATTTACAAAGCCTGCATTGTATTACTATTAATATTCTCATCACTCATCACCCATCCCCTCTCACTGTAAGACTATAACTTTGTCGCTTGTATCCTTACAATTTATATTGACTGTTTCCTAGTATGATTTGATTTCTTATTGTATTCTATGGCTATTATTAAGTGTTGTACCTTGTGATTCTTGACGAATGTATCTTTTCTTTTATGTACACTGAGAGCATATGCACCAGGACAAATTCTCTGTGTGTCCAATCACACTTGGCCAATAAAGAATTCTATTCTATTCTATTCTATTCTATTCTATTCTATTCTATTCTGTTCTGTTCTGTTCTGTTCTGTTCTACTCTACTCTGGAAGATATTAATGGGAAAATAAAATCACAACAATAAACTCAATGCTTCTGCCATATCAGTCTTAACAAAAGCATTTTTGAGTCCAGCAGCAGGTAGCATTCCTGAAAAGAGAGAGACAGTGGAGATGGGAGCAAGGACTGAATGATTTAACAATGGAAGCAGAACTTGAGGGTGCAAAGAGGGCTTACAATATCAATCATCTTTTGATAGATCTCCGGTATCATTAGATCGCTTTGTGGCAGAGCTTGGAAATCTTACTGTGAAGACTTGCCTCCAAAAGAAGCAGAACAAATAAAGTATGTGCATGTCCCATTTACCCCTCCTCTTAAAATAAATTCATCTTGCTAAGATGATTGTCCTCTGGTTGACAAACATGGGTTCATCAGTGGACAATGCCAGTACTCTCTTAGCAGTCTATCCATCCAACTCCAATTCTACACAAAAAAGTATCAAGATTAGGAACTAGAATCATGGTTAATTCTCTTTCCTCATTTTCTCAAACACAGTTGGCCAAATTGAAAAGAAACTTTAAGAGATAAGGGAATTGGAATAGATGTATACCCATGATATGATCTCCCCAGAGTTGGAAAAATCAGCTGCTCATTTAGCTGCATAGAGAGAAACTGGAGGTGTCAAGAATAGGTAGTGTGGATTTATCTCATTCATACTGTACTTCCCAACAATTATTAACAACTTGAGAATATTGTAGAAGTCTAACCAACTGCTACATTTAAAGTAAACAATTAAGTCTCTCACAGTATAAAAGCATATACTCTGTATACAAATATGTGTATATACTCACTGATAAGTGAGTATTGTTCAAGGGAAATTGATGTATGTCTAGAAAAGATTTTGGTTTCAGTTTCAAAGAAACTTGGGAAACTGCTTTATCTAAACAAGATTTCAGATTGTTAATGCTTACTTTCTGACATACTTGGAAAAACACCAATGTTTCCAATTAAAATACAATATTATGTAATGTTAGGATGCTGTATGTAAGAAACAGTAGAATAAAGCAGAATATAATCTTGTTAAATTATAACAACTGTATAATATCATACCTGAAAAAGTGCAAGAGTAAGAAGTGTAAGAGATATCAGGCAAGAGAGAGCTCACAGTATGAAGGAGAAGAGGCACACTTTTAGTGGCTGGCAAAGCCTCACAGAGACGAGCACAGTTGTTGATAGACAGGCTTCGCTTTGCTTATAGGGAAAAATAAATTAATAGAAGTAAAAGAATAATTTTAATGTACTTAGCAGAATGATGTTTTTTCCACATAGAAAAACAGGCTTAGACTCATAAACATGAATGCTGTGCACATACAATTCATTACGGTAAAAAAGAAGAAATTCAATAAAGTGTATCTCTCTCCAATATTCAAGATTTTTTTTTAGAAAGACAGTTTATTAGAAAAAAAACTAGAGGACAGAAAGAAAATCTTGCTTTTGGACTTTCTGTATCATTAATGTTGCTCATCATCCTTATTTCTCTGAGTTACTGATTCTATAAAAAGCACATCTTATGCTTGTACATTGTATTACTGCAGAGAAAATGGCTACATCATCATCTAGAAATCTGTAAGAAAATGGCAACAAAACAGTTGTGGCAAAAAGAGTAAAGATAGCATCCATGGTGATATCAGCATTGACAAAATCATAATCAGTTAATTACAAAGGCAGCTTTACTTGGAACAGCTTACATCCTGCAACAACTTAATACTTAACACCAGGGGTGTCAAACTCAAGGCCTGTGGGGCTGGCTTGGAAATATCAAACGCCTGGCCTGCAGTGCCTTTACTGGACAAAACAGGCTGCTGGAGGGCCGCATGCAGCCCCCACAATCTATTTTGGGTCTCCTGCAGCACGCTGTCAGCCAAAACGGGCCACGTGGAGGCCCCACTCAGCCCGCCTGCTTGGCCTGTTTTCAGCCTCCCCAGCCTCCAGCAGCACTCTGCCAGCCAAAAATGGGCTGCACAGAGCCTCATGGGTCCTACTTTTTTGGCTGGAAGAGAGCTGCTGAAGGCCATGGAAGCTGAAAACAAGGCATGGGGGGGGGGCACACGCTGCCCCCCCAACCTATTTTGGCTGGCAAAGTGCTGGAGGCCATTCAGGACAAAAATGGGGCAGAGGGGGCTGCAGGCGTGCCCCATTTTGGCCAGCAGAATGTTGCAGGAGGCATCCATATCATCTCCCCCCGCTCCCCGCCCCCCCCCCACAGAAAACTACAATGGTGATCCAGCCCTCAAAGAAATCCAGTTTGACACCCCTGCTTAACACCATCAAATAATCTGCCTATCCAAGGTTCTGAAGGAAGATGGCTAAAGATGCCCAATTGAGTCTAAACATTTGGCCGAAAAACTGAATTGGGAGTGGTGTAAAATAATTAGACTTTAAATGGCACTTTTGAGTATTCTGAACATAGAACAACATTAGAATTTTGACCCTTATTAGTTCAAGTTTCTTAGTGTTCCAAAATTGTTTTTTTTAAAGAATGAACTGTTCTAAGTTACAGAAATGTGGACATAATCATTATCCAACAAAATAACGAGCAGTAATTCAGTCTTGATACCACCCTCTGATGCTAGCTGAAGGACAGAAAGAAAACAGATTAAGGGGAAGCCATTTAAACACACAGACTAACAACCCCTTTGGGTATAACGAGCAGGCTACATTTTTAAAAATAATTGCTATGAAGAAATGATAATGTTAATTATATAAATCTAATATATATATTATCCCTACATGTTTCCATGTGCTTTCATTTTCAAAGAAATTTTGCCAAAATCAAAAAAGTATGTATACTGGTAGTGTTGACTTCCAACCAATTGCTTAACAACTGTTCAGATTTATGAGAGTGCTGGTAAAGCCAAGGGGGGAAGTTGGATTCACTTAATGACAGCATGATTAACTTAACAACTACAACAAAATAGTTGTAAAATCAGTTGCAACTCGTTTAACCACCACATCGCTTAGTGATGAAGGTGCCAGGGTTCACTAACTATAAGAAAATAAACTCTCACAGAATTTTCTGTTCTGGGTTCCTTCCCTATAACAGAAATGCTGACAAAAAGTATTCTGAGTGAATGGGAAAAGATATATAAAGGGAATCTCTCACAAATTAAATATTGTCCTTGCTATCAACAAATGCAGATCTACCTATAAGAGATAGAAGTGTGAAAACAGTCCCATTCAATCAGTTTTCTTGTTGCCAGACCCTAAGAGACAGATAGCTACTATACAAATGTTATCCAGTGACAGAGGCATCAATCTCATCTGAAAAGGCTTAGATGATGTATGCTACATTATTTATTGATGTAGAAAACTATAATCATGCTGTTAGCAGTAACCTGATAATTCTGTTCCAAAGGCTGGGTTTGAATGTAAGGCTTTGAAAATTGTAAAGGTCCAAATAATTAACTTCTTGTTTTCATTTGGAGAGGAATCATATCTCATTTATCCTAATAATACTCAAGAGAGAAATCCAAATTCTGTCAAAAGCATTTGTTGATACTGTCATAAAAAGAGGCTTGGATGTGAAGAGAAAGCCTTCTATCAGAATATTCACTGCAGAAGAGTGGTCAGCTATCTGAAATATTTGCAAATTGGGTATTTACCAAGGGAAGGAAGAAAATAGGTCCCTTTATTTCTTGAGAAGCTACATGAAATTGTTGAGCATTGTTAGGAAAGACGGAGAGTGGTTGTGCACAAGAACTCGATACAAGTAGTCCTTTGTTAAAAATGACAATTAGGATCAGAATTGCTGTTGCTACATATTGTGGTCATAAAGCAGCATGCTACATGAAAGTCCTGCTTAATGACAGAATTCTAGCATTATGATTTCCATTGTTAAGTGAGGCATCACATAGTTCACATTTGCAACCTCTTGCTAGATTTCCCATTAGTTTGCTTATTTGAAGCTGGCACCAAAAAAAAAGTCAATCACAGGTAACTGTGACATTATATTTGCAAGCCAGATGCCAGGATTGTGATCATATGAATGTGGAGTCTTACAGCAATTGAAACTCTAAGAACTGGTTGCAAGTACCATTCATTCAGAGCTATTCCAAATTTGAATTGTTACTAAATGTGTGGTTAACTACCTGTAGCATAGCAAAAGGAGACAATAGTAAAGAACCATGAATCTGATGCAATAGTTTTCCAAGCTAAACAATAAGTGGTAACTTCTTGTATTATGGTGTAGAACAAGAAAAGAATTTGCTCCTGGACAAGTTTCACAGCTAACATTAACCATATTTATACACAGGTGGTTAATAATAAAACTAATTTCTTCAACATAGTAATGCTTTTCAACTATGTGCCTTCTCCAGGGCACAATGTTCCTGTCCATTGAACAAACCCTATCATATGGGAGATGCTAAGTTCTTGTCTTATCTTACTCCAACATCCTTATAGAATGGAACCAGAAATAAGTACAGAGGGAAATTAAGCCAAAAAAACACCCCCAAAAGACTTACATGATGAGTTATAAAACCAATCTCATCTAACTATAAGTAGCTATAGCTAACAAAAATAGAGAAATAAGATGGAACTGAACCAGTATATTAGCTGCAGTTCATCCGAAGGCAAATGTTACCAACCATTTAAAAAACTATTTGTAAATCTATATTCTAAGGGCCTAGTACTACTTAGCATTGCTTCAGACAGGGCACTTTTTCTGGCTGCAGGCAAGACACTTTTTTCAGAAAGTTGGTGTTAAGAAAAGAAATTCTTCTTAGCTCACTTTGCAAACTTTTGCAACGCATACAATTTTGTACTACATGATAAAGGTATGATGGGGTAAGGAGAATGTCAGTAGCTGGCAACTTGTATCACATTTAATGTCTAAAGAGTCATTTTGATGCTGTATGCCAGAAGTCCCCAACTTTTCTGGTACCATTATTCCATGGACTGGTTTGTATGTGTGGGTATTTTCACATGCAACCTATAACCTGGGCATGCACAGATGAAGCTTTACTTGCTCGCCTGCCATTTGCATGGCATGGTTCCTAACAGGCCCTGGACCAGTACCAATCAGTGGCCCAGGGATTTGGGGACCCCAGCTATAGACCATATCTCCATTTAGAAATACAGAAATATTTGCAAGAATGTATGAGAAGTATCTGTATAAGTAACCTATGTCCTTATGAAAAATGAATTCTCTGGCAAAAGTCCTTTCTTGTTTTAAAAGGTTTTGGGGTCTATGAAGTGTTTCATCCTTGTGTGACAAAAAAGATATATCTGGGAAGTGGACAACTAAACATGAGTTTTCTGTGGAGATCACCCCTGGATTTTTCAAGAAACCATTATTAAAACAAGCCATGATTTCAATTAGTAAAGATGAATGAAGAAAAGTGAAACCTGTCCCCCCATATGGAATTGAAAGCTTGTAAAAAAAACTGGGAGGAAATCAGAGGAATATATTTTACAGTAGAGGTTATGTTACTCATCAAAGTTGATGAAAAATTATAAGCATGTTTGAACAATGAAAGAATGCAGAAGTATTTGTCATGGATTTTACAGGAATTTTGGTTTTACTCTTAGAGCTCCAAGTATTTAAAACTATATAACTTATAACAACATTGAACTAGCCAGTCACAATAATTTTGCAATTTAATAGCAAAGGCCTTTACATTATATACATACAATCTTTGAATATTCCATAAAATTAAAGAACCCAATTACATACTTGAAAACTTATGCACACATATACAGCAACTACAGGTTGAACCATACAGGAGTTTCAAAGGTAGTTTCAATCAATGCAATGCAACCCTCCGCTGAATAACCAGAATAAAAAGCCAAGTGTGTGCTACTGAATTATGACATTGTGATGATCATATGAATGATCCAAATATTTTTAGACACAGATATGTGAAATCTCAATTATTTTGCAATCCCAACTATTTTCTATTATCTTACAATTTAAAAATGCTTAATTAATAATGAATAACCAAAACAGAAAGTTTCCCTTCCTACCTCCACCCAAGTTAAGTATTTTATACTAATTGGACCAGAAACACTGACTCTAATATTTGGTTAATAAACAAATTCTAAGCCAAGGGCAAGGTTGCAAGATTTAGAAAAGTTCCAGGGCAATTAAGACAATTCATATGCAGAAATATATACAGTAGAAACCCTGACAAAAACAAGATTGTTTAAAAAGCAACTCAAATCAAAACAAATATGAAATGTTAAAAATTAATTCAAAAAAAAGTCACTGACATTTATATTATTGGAATACTAAATTGCCTGTTTCTAACCTGTTGTCCTCTGACGCACTATATTCCTTGCTTTCTCAATTCCTGGTACTCCTGAGGTGGTAGCACTCCTAAATCTCATTGGTTCTGAAACATCAGGATGATCTCTCCAGCTCAAAGAAAATGATCTTCCAACTGCAGCTCCTTTTTGAGAGTCCAAAATGCCACCTTTCAATAATGGAATGTACAGCAAAATTAACCTTAATGTGCTTGGGAAATTCAAGATGATTGTAAATAAAAATCTAATTGACAGTTAACCAACTGATGAATCTCCAGTATAAGTGCCTAAGCAGGAACTATCATTTATATCAATTAAAATGATTTCAAGCACCAAAACTGTAAACAAAATTTGATTTTAGAAATGGAACTAATGAATAATTAGATAATGAACACAACCTATTGGAAGCTTCCTCAATAATTGAGTTTTTGTAAGAATGTGCTGAAACAGGAATTTAATAGCTAACCATGTCAGTAAAAATAGTAAAAGCAAGAAGTGCGTAAGAATAGGGAGCCAGCAGTTAAACCAAAGCAGACTTTTGCTTACACATAGGCAAGACAAAAACAATGCACTATCTGATATAGAATAGGTGGTACCTGGCTCAACAGTTGCAACTGTGAAGTATCCTAATAGACCACCAATTAAATATGATCCAGCAATATGCTGCAGTTGCCAAAAAAGCTAATGCAGTCCTAATGCATCAATAGAGGGCTAGTTTCAAGATCATGTGAAATAATACCACTTTATACTGCACTGGTGAGACCATACTTAGAATTCTACATCCATTTCTGATCACAATACAAAAAGATGTTCAAAATCTAGAAAGAGTGCAAAGGTGCAACAAAGATGGTAAGAAATCTGGAGTAACTTCCCACATTAAGAGTTACAAATAGTAAATGAAAAGATCTCATGTCTGAATTACTAAAAACAAACAAACAAACAAAACAAACCAAGCTTGCAACACACAATGCTGTGCTATTTCTGCATTAGAAAGCTGTTATAGAAGTCTTTACCAGATCTATCAGTCAACTTGAAATTTACCTGCACAATCCAACTCTCCTTCCTATATTTGACCAGCTCATCCCTATCTGTTCCCACCCTTTTTACAGGTGGGCTTCATTTGTGAGGTTTAAATACAGGAAAGGAGGAAACAGTCTACAATTGTGACACAAACCCTGGCAGGCAGAGAAGTGGGAAGCTGGCTAGTGAGTAAGAGAAGGCAAACACTGGACTTTCCAAAGGTGTAGAGAAATTGCTAAAGAAAACAAAAACAACCTCTTTAGCACTTTAGTAGATTAGACCAAAATTCAAAGTCCATTCAAAACAAAATGCCTCACCAAGTAATAAAATGTTCTGGCAGTGGTATTTGGAAGTTTATTACATTGCTTTCATACCAATAGTCTCAATATGCCTGCCAGTCTTAGTTCTGGGTGTATAAGCAGCTCTTACTTAAATATGAGCTACCAGTGTACTGCAGCTGCCAAAAAAAGCTAATGAAATTCTAGGTTGCATCAACAGTGGGATAACTTCAAGATCAAGTGAAGTGTTAATGCTGCTTTATACTGCAGGGTGAGACCACACTTGGAATATTACATCCAATTCTGATTACCACGATTCAAAAAAGGTGTTGAGACTCTAGAAAGAGTGCAGAAAATCACAAAAAGATGACAAGGGGTCTGGAGGCTAAACCTCTGATGACCTGGGGCATGGCACAAAAGCAACACAGTCAAATAAGCAAGAAGAGTCCCTTTATTATCTCCACCTTTGCCCCCAATGTGCAGGTTACCTTCAGGTGGAGAAAAAACTCTCCCAGGAACAGTCTTTAAGTGGAGAAAATTCAGTCCAAAAACTAAGTACATACAAACTGTAACTAAAAATCCAAACAAACCACACTGTAGTGATAAACTTGAAAGGGCAGGAGAAGGAATTGCAGCCTTGAAAGCACAGCAAAATCTACACATTTGGGAAGACCTCAGGAACACAGATAAGCCTCCATACCAGATAATTCACAATTTGCTCCCAACAACTTGCTGTATGCAGCTTCCCTTTTTAAACACTGTGTTTTCAGCTGCAGCTAATGAAGGGAATCAGAGCCCTTTCCTCCCCCATAAGCCACACAACTCATGTTGCTCCCTTCTCCATTTCTCACTGTGTACCCTAGGATGAAGAAGGGGTGGGCCTGGGTTTTCCTCTGAATTCCCTCCCTTGCTCTACCTCTCCCCTGCTCTGCCCAGCCAGACTTTGCCCTTTCCCAGTTTCTTCCATAGCCAACGGAGCCACATTCCCACTCAGCTGCTCGACCTCCCCCTCTGAATAGATTCCAACAGGGGCATGACAAAACCATATGATGGATTGAGAGAAGGAGGTATCCGTGTTGCCCCGAAAATAAGACCAAGTCTTATTTCCTTCCCACCAATAAGCAGTAGGGCTTATTTTGGAGAGAGGTGTCTCCACCCCCCAATGTACATAAGGCCCACTTCTGCTTGCTCGTGGCAGGGCAGGAGGCTGCGTGGTGTGCCAGTGCTACTGTCCCAAAGTGGGAGAGTGCAGCTGACCCATGCATCCCGCACCAGTTTACCACAGGCCCCTTGTAGCCAGGCCATCCATGCCTCGACATTGCTTGTGGCCACAACGGAGCAGGAGGATAAGTGATGTGCCAGTGCCATGGCCTCGAAGTGGGGAGCTGCCCCATGTGCTCTGCACAGGCTTACCTCAGGATCCCCACAGCCAGGCCATCTATGCCCTGACGCCTGCCTTGCCTTGCAGCCATGGCACCACCACACCACTCAGCCTCCTGCTCTGTTGCAGCCATGAGCACGCAGAAGTAATAGGCTGGCAGCCATGTGCTGCTGCACATGAATTCCAGAATTATGCAATAAATAATAAAAAAATAAACATTTCTTAGATTTGAACTGAAATAAAGTATAATCTGCTTTTGAATTTGATCACAATAAAATAAACTGCTTATACATGTTGGAGAATTCAAATTCCATTGAGTAGGTAAAATAGGTAATTTTTTGGGGAAATCAGTAGAGATCTTATGTAAACACATGATCTCTTTGCATGACCTTTCAAACAGTAGCCCTTTATATATTTAGAATAAGCTATAAAACTGCATTGGAGTGCAATATTTGTTTTCAGTAAATAAGTCGCATTTACTATTTTCCTCATTTCATACAGATAATTTCAATCATTTCCTTATCATTTACCTCTTCCTTTTTGTATTTTCTCTTTTTGTTCACTTAGCTTATCTAGTGGCAAGTTGGTCATTTCAACACCGTATACTGTTCTTGCTAAAACAGATGTTAGAGAATCCATTATATTAGCCCATTCTATTATTAGTTCTTCCCAATCTGTAAGAGATGATAGCACACGTAGCAACTCGTCCCAGAGCTCACGAGAAATATAAACACTCAAATTTGCCCGGATCCAAGCCACAATGAGAGTCTGTGGTTAAAAGACAAGGAAAAATGGAGAGCTGATTGGATTCTCATCTTCAACTGAATGAAATTCAAATGAACTTATTTCTAGGTAATCCTTGACTTACAACCATTCATTTAGTGACCGTTCAAAAGTTACAATGGCACTTATTGTAACTTATGTGACTTATGAGAGTTTTCACACTTATGAGAGCTGCAGCATTCTGATCAAAACTTAGATGCTTGGTATTTATGACAGTTGCAATGTTCCAGGGTCATATGATCTCCTTTTGTGACCTTCTGAGGAGCAAAGTGAACGGGGAAGCTTATTAATTAATAGCTGCAGTAATTCACTTAACAACTGTGGCAAGAAAGATCATAAAATGGGGCAAAAATAATTTAACAGTCTTGCTTAGCAACTGAAATCTTGGGCTCAATTGTGGTTGTAAGTTAAGGACTATCTGTACATATTTCTAAAGAAAGGAAAGGGTAAATACATTTATACCAGATTATTCAAAGTAGATGCATCATTCCAGATTATGGAATACTATCTATTCTCAGTCATCCAGGTCATAGTTGTCCCAAAGGTGCTTTTTTGAAGAGGCAACTAGACTTTCTGGAAAGTCCAGTTGTCTCTTGAAAAAAAGCACCTTTGGGATATATAATACATTATATTTAGGAAAACCAAAGAAGTGTTCCATGCAAACAAATAACAGTTTCCTATTTTTTTTGTTTTGTATTCATTTTTCTTAGGTTTAAAATGTTTCAAATATTTGTCTTCTTTAAGAATTATGCAACATGGGCGTATAGTATAGTATAGTATAGTATAGTATAGTATAGTATAGTATAGTATAGTATAGTATAGGAAAACAACCAGAATACAGCATCTTATCTGTATTTTGAAATTGCTGGTTATTAGTTCATTTTAAGTAAACAATAATATTTTTGTTAACTTTTTCCTAGTAAATGACATTAAAAGTATTTTTCATTTTTAAAAGCTATTTGATTCTGTTTCCCAATCTAGTAGATGCAGTTTGCAGAACCAGGAAATAACATAAATACACAGAAAAACACAATCACCCCTCCCCAAAGCCCCCAATAAAATGTCATTTCAGATTGATTCTCTAACTTGAACTCTGCAAACCATTCTGTTAATATAATGTTCCCACTGTAAAATATTTTATTCTGACAACAGAAAGACCTGTTGCAGAGTTGGGCCACTTCCAGAATTGTATCTCTGAATATATAATATATCTTAAGATCAATACCTTTAAGCCTATCCCTAATTTATTTAGTGGGGAAGTAAAATTGTTATTTCATACAAATTCCGTCCAGTTTTGTGAAACTATTTCAGTCTTAGAGCATAACATATATGTCATTTATTCCACCTACATTTTCCTGTTCCCTATGCTAAGATAGTAGAACTAATCATTGGTTATATTGCAGTATTAAAACTACAGATTTAATTACAGGAAGTGACTGACATAAGACACAGTGCTTAATAATGATTCAAAATTATGATGGCCTTGGAAAGGGTGCTTTAGGGCCTGAAAAGCACATCTAGCTGTCCTAAAATGTTGCACAGCCCCCCCCCCCCCCCGCAGTCACATGATCTCAGTCTGGGTATGTGGCAACCTGTTGCACTTACAAATAGTTGCTAAGCATCCTGCAATCATGCGATCACCATTTGTAATCTTATCTGCCAGCTTCCCCAGAAAGTCAACGAGGAAAATGGCAGAGAAGGTTACAAGTTGCTCCTACCTGCTGAGAGGACTCCCTTGTCTCTGTGGATTGGCTGAAAGAGCTGCCTGCTGAGGGGAGTGAAACTCCTTAAGCAGGATGGAGAAATAGAGCTTAGATTCCAAACAGCAGGGCTCCATTTCTCCATCCCACCAAAAGTGTCCCCTTTTGCGCAAGGAGGAGAATTGAACTCCTTTAGCAGGATGGAGAAACAGAATTCAGATCCTAAGTTTATGCAAGGAAAGATTCCTTTCCCTATGTGGAGGGGAGCTCAACTCCTTTGTCAGAGTTGAGAAACACAGCTCCGATCATGATGATTTGAATTCCATTTCTGTACTCCACATGACTTCCCTGTCAGGCGCAAAGGAGAGCTGGCATCCTTCAATGGGCAGCTCTTTTAACAAGTCCCTAGAGATGAAAGATCCAAGACAAGAGCCAAGCAGGATTTTGGGCTCCTGATCAGAGAGGGAGCATTATAAGGTAAGAGTGTGAGATGCCTCAGGCAGGTGGGGGAGGCCCTGGGATGCCTGGCACAGGCCATACACAAGTGTCTCTTTGCTCAGAGACTGAAAATTGTCCTTGCATTTAGACAGAGAGCTTTTTCACCTTCTGAGTGCAGCATCCCAGGGTTTTCCCATGCACCCCTCTAGAAGCACCCTGCTTTCCCGACATGAGACTCCCTCCACTTAACAACCTCAACTGTGAGTACCGGAACTGCAGCCTTTGAACAAAGCAGTCAAGTGGGCAGTCATATCACTCAGTGACCACTTCATTCAACAATGGAGGTGACCAATCGTGGTCATGAAGCAAGGAATAGCTATATTAAATAATGAAGCTCATATATTACCAACATTTAATGTTCTTGTCATGTATATGCTTCTAAACATATGACAAATCGTGATCTTGCCATATCTTGCTATATTGTGCTATAAAATATAATTCTGCAATACAATTATTTTCTGTGTAGCTGAGACTCAGGCAGCATATAAATTTAATTAATTAACTATAGCACTTGAACAATATTTAAATTGCTCTACAAAAAAATGAGACATACCCGAAATAGTGAACCCGCTAAACTTTGACCAAATGTATCCTTTATTTGATCTTCTTTGGAGTTGCTCATGACAGCCTCTGTTATGCTAAGAAGCATTTGTAACATATGCTCCCTAGGAGAAAAACACACACACACTCATATAATTTTTATATGAATGTAAAAATTTGCTAATGGTATTTATCTTAACATTCTCTCATAATAATGTTGACACTACTGACATAGGTACTTCTAACAGCTCTGAAAAAGTTATAAAGAGAAGCAAATATTAGTATTGTGCATACTTAAAAAATTAATTGATTGATAGCCCTCGACTTACAACACTTAGTTTAGTGACAGTTCAAAGTTACAATAATAATTGACAGCATTCAGCATTCTATTTGTTCAGCCATGAAAAACATGTATTTCAAATAATCCTGCCTTTTAACAATATGTTTTTCTCCCTAGAAAACAAAACAAATTATCAGTGGAATTCCCAGGAAAACTAGATAGGAAAGGACAAGATGAACTAATTCTACTTTATTGTAAGGCTATATTAATAGAATCTTGCAAATATGAAGGCATAAACTTCCTGCCTTCACTATTAACAATTTGATCCATTTGGGCAGGTCTTTCTAAAATTTCTTTCTCTGATCATTAAGCAACTGCCAGCTCCTACCTCTCTTGTCTGATTGTTTCCCAAGCAGCATTTCCTCCTCTTATTCCAAAGTCATTCATACATTCCAATACAAAGAAACATACCAGGTCTTTTTATTCATTGGAACTTCCATTATCATGCGCCTATATATACTCAAAACTGCTCTGCAAGAATTTATCTGCTCTTTAAGAAGTTCAGGAGCTTCACTGCATGGTTCCAGTAAAAATATGTTTGCAGAGTTTGTCAAAAATACCTTTAAATTTTGAAGGAAAGAGAGGAGGAAGAGGGAAAGGGAGAGAGGAGGGAAGGAGGGGAGAGAGAGAATGTATATGAATCTATTCAGGTTATTTTGAATAATTTAAACAATATATTCTTCACGACATTTAGGATTAAATTAATCTATTCACAAACAGAACATCACCCTTACAATAAGTTATAAACAGCACAGTGTTGTGGTTAGCCGGCAGCAAGTGCGGATGGCTGAGGAGACCGAGGACTCAGATGAGGGGCCAGGACCATTAGGGAGTGGACTGCTGCCTTCAGAGATTGTCGGGGCTGGCAGAAGTGATGAGGTTCCCAAGGAGCCTGTACCAAGTGCGCGTGCGTGCAGGATTGCTCGGAGGAAAGAGCAGCTACAACAGCACGGGCGACTCAGGAGTAAGGCTGCAAGGTAATGGCCCCTCCTTCAAAAAGATAAAAGCCAGCTGTGAATGAACGTACTTTGCAGAAGGCAAAGACATTTTGAAACTCCAGCCTTGTGGATATTCTAGTATCCTGAGTTTGCATTAGAAGATTCTTGTATTGCAAATTATTTCTTGTCTGTTATCTTTTGGCAAGTCTTGCAGAGTTTGGCAAGGCTTGTGCTTATCACAGCTAATTATTTTGCAAAAGCATTACAAGGTTTCTGTTCTATTTGGATTGTGTTTGATTTGTTAGAAAAGGGCGTGGGTCAGAACACACAGTCCCTTACACATATTAAATAACAGCCAGCTGATTGTTGGGTATCTGTCACGTATGTGCGGGGGGGGGAGACACATGCGCAGAGGCATGCGGTGTGTGGGGGTCACACACACATGTGCAGGGAGAATAGCATGCACATTGCATCATGGGTACAGACGAGTGGGTGCATGCACACACACTTTTGGCACGCAACATGGAAAAGGTTAGCCATCACTGATCTAGAGCATCATGCAATGAAACAACTGAAAATGGTAGCTTATGAACAGACTCTTATAGTACAGAATTTTACATAGGTGAACTGTGACCATGTGACTATCTTGCAAAAGTTAACTTGAAAAAGGATGTAATGATCATGGGAATTGGCCCTGATCAACTAAAATATTGAAGAGCCATCATAAGATAATTTAATCATTATAACGGTTCAGAGAGACAGTTGTTGCAGCGACTCATGGATATTCTCAATCTTGGATTACATAGAAAAATATTACTATTCGGGAGTTTTAAACAGTTTATTTTTTTAAATGTTTTGAGTATAAAATTTCTTGCCTCAAACATGAATTGATTATTTTAAGCAGCAAAATGGGCTGCCTTTGAGTAGTACTCTGGAGTGTACAGAGGATTTCTATTTATCTTTTAAAAATCACCACTTAGAAGCCTTTTGATCTTGGTTCCTTTGATATTTTTTGGGGGAGGGGAGATCACTTTGAGCAATGTGAAGGAGAAAAAGGACAAAATATAGATGTTGATTAGGGCTCTTCTGGGGCCTTTTTTGGTTTTATGTTTTTTAAGTATTTCTGGAGCTATTTGTGTTTCTTTTCTATTTCCTTTTAATTTTTTGCAGCTCATATATAATCTGAATATTTTGATTTTCTATGCTTTTGATCCACTGCAGAAGTCCACCCCAAATTTAGAATAATTCTAGTTACAATTAACGTAACATCAAATATGTCTTTTACTTCACATTTATCAGTTCTAAAGGAGCAATCTATTTCCTTTTGTCCAAAGCAAAATTTCAGTTTCAGTTTAATTATGTAACAAATATAAATACAATTAACAAGTACAAAATATATTACACAAATTAAGAAAGCTATCTCTTGTGTATCATATATATAATACCTGCAGTGTAGCTTGAAGACCTGCTTTAACATTCTGGTTTTCATCTTCTAATAAGCATCCTCTGGTAACCGCACTAGAGAAGGAATAACTTCTTCCCCAACTTGAGGATCTTTTATGTCCAGACACAAGCTTTACAAAAACATATTAGTCAATATGAGCACCCAGAATGTAACCCTCTGTTTGCTCAGTCCAAATTTTAACAAAAGCATTAGCAGCTTTAATACATTTCCAAAAATAAACAAGCACTTAATGGTTAGAATATTTAAATACTTTATAGCATAAATTATTTAACGTGTGCGTGTGTGAGAGAGGGAGAGAGGGAGAGAGGGAGAGAGGGAGAGAGGGAGAGGGAGAGGGAGAGGGAGAGGGAGAGGGAGAGGGAGAGGGAGAGGGAGAGAGAGAGAGAGAGAGAGACTGGTAATATTTCACTGCTGATTTACACATGCTTTATACAATATAAAGTACCACTTCTACTTGGATACTACTACTGATATAAAAGGTTAAGGGGAGATAATCTCCCAAGTATATGGGCCCACAGGGTCTATAATTGTCCACACAAACTTAGGGGGTTGTTAGAAGGAGAGGAACTGATTCAATTTACAAAAGTCTATACCAGATTAATAAGACTTTTACCAACAAAGAGGTGATGATTTGATACTATTTGAATCAGATATAGTAATAATACAGAATGGAATAAAGACTGATGCAACAGATTTTGAATGGATTGAATTAGTGACCACGGCATTAGAACTCCTTTCATTTTCTTTAGTAATATGATATAGACAGAGAATAAATATTTCCAGTGAAAAAAACAATGTCTGACAAAACATTTGTACAAAAAAAATCTAATTTTCTATTCGAAACAGTTTTACTGATTCATTTACTATCAACAGATTTATACATTTACTTATTAGTGATAAATTAATTTGATTTAAACTATGCAAACCTATTGGAAATACAGCTGCAATTTCTTGACATTTCCATATAGGTTTAACACTGTGGCCTGTGTATCATTATTTGAACTCAGTATAAGAATACTGAAGGAAGAATTGAATCACTCAACATAGAAGGAACAGAAGGGGAACTTATTAAATTCGTAGGATACTAAACTGACAGGAATAGCCAACACCCCTGAAGAGACGCTCAGGATTCAAAAAGATCTTGACAAACGTATCTATCCAACAAAATGAATTTTAATGTGGACAAAAGCAAAGTTTTACATTTAGGCAGGAAAAAACCAAAGGTATAAGTACAGATTAGGTTAGACCTAGCTTATAAACAGTGAGACAGACCTTGAAGTCCTAGTGGATGATCATTTACATATGAGCCACAAGTGTACAGCCACCGCCAACAAAGCTAATACAATCCTGAGTTGTATAAGCAGAGGCATAGAATCAAGATCATGTGAAGTATTAATACTATAAAGTCATTTCCGATTTAAAGATCCAAAATTTTGTTGCCATATATTTGGATTTTTTGTCAAAAGAAATCCTCTGAAATGTATAGCTTTGGAAGAATACTTTCAGAAATATTCAATTTGTGCATGAATATGGTACTAAGAATTGAAAGGTTTTTAAGGAAAGCAAGACCTTGATTCTATTCTACTTTCCATACCCAACCTTCCATGTTCTAAGTATATACCGGGAATTAAAATTTTCCATTAATTTATTCAAATACTTTACTATGGTAAATAGCACAACTGATAATTGAGGGAATTTCTCTGAAGTTTGAAAGTGACTAAGAGAAAAACGAGTACCTGGTAGCAACAGATTGTTAGGGAAAAAGTGGAACCAAGTTTTGTATATATTATTTACATTAGTCTGAGCATCTTCTTTACTCAGATTATACAACTATTTACAAACCTCAATTGATTACATCACACAAACCCACTGCCTATTAATAAAGACTGGTAGCATACATGTTTGCCATTCGTCTCTTCTGTTGAGTGTTCTGTGATGACATCATCATCTTGAATAGTCTCCTTTGCATCTGGTTCTTGCATGAAGACAGGTTTTTCATGTAGTATCCATTTCCTATAAACTTTCACAATTTTTTCAGTTAAGGATATCTCTGATGGTGGCAGCAAAAAGGCCTAAAAGAGGAGTAATAGATATGAGGAGATTGAACTCAAAGTTCTCCATTTACCTACTTTAATCCATCAAGCTGTCATCCATAAAATAAAAAATAATTATAATATCATACAGTTATGTAATAAAAGCACATCAAGACCAAGAGTTTAGAGATAGTTAGATGTATATTAATACTCATGTAAAAGTATAGCTTTTTTCAATGTCTATGTGATGTATATTTGTTTCATTTCTCTTTCATCAGAGGAGCTTTAATATTTTTGAAAGGCACATGGTTTAGGATAATATTATAGATTGAAAAACTAAGACATAGGAATTCAAATAACGTGGCGACAATTCTAACAGAAGGGGTATGTTGTACATTGTGTCTGTTAAAAAGCTACACTTGGAGACAGGTCTTTTCTGCTGTGGCATCTGTGCTGTGGAACAACATTTCCGCTGGAGATCAGCCGAGACTCATCCATGGTAACTTTCAAATCTTTAAAATGTAGCTCTATCAATAAATTGGGGGGGGGGGGGCAGTGTTCCTTAGGAAAATGGAGAATTAGTGAGATTGGCTGTATTGTTAATACCAAATATGCTCTTTTCTAGTCTTTTTAAAATAATATTGATATTCTTACTGTGGACTATTTTGATGTTTGGATTTTAATGGTTTTTTTATAGTGTACATTTGTCAGATAGGTGGCACGAATAAATGAATCAAGTCTTGAGATAAAATTTATACTATATTACATTTAAGTACCTAAAATAAGTACTTATTACTGTACTATCTTATTAAGTACTTATTAGGCTGTGCAATTTTTAAAAAACTTTCTTAAATATTTTCAACCAAAATGATTTAAGTAGATGTTGATACCTGTTATTATCTGATTGCAGAATAGAAAACTTTCAATACAATCTAAAATATTTTTTTCAATAAATGAAATTTTATGTTCCTCAGCTGATTATATTTATTTATTCACAGATATCAATTTATACCAACCTGATGAAATACTTCATTAACAAAATTCACATAATCTCTTGTAGACAAAAATATTTGTTCCACCATTTCATATGCAGACCGGTGCTGCTCCTCAATGCTGCAAAAACTGGAATCATTGAGTATCCCGCTGTGGTTGATATGATTTTTCTCCTGATCTGATGGGACACTGTTTTCTACTTCAGGATTTTTATCTTGCACTGTATTACCCACTGTCTTAAGAAGATATGAAGAAACAACTATGATAATTTGTGGAAATTACTTAAAATAATTTAATCTAAGTTCTAATTATTAGCAACTAACCCCAGCAACCAAATCACACAAACCACTGAATGAAAAGTTCAATAAAAAGACTGAGTACATATATGTATGTATACACACTCATATACATAAACACACACACACACACATGCACACATACACACACAATTTTGCCTGGCAACCCTCTTGATATTAATGTGATATTATTTTGGGATTATGCAGTGATTACAGCCTAGTGGTGACTATTTTATCAATGTTGAATTTATATTTTACCAACAAAGAAATTCAACACAAAAATAGTTTGTCATGAAAGTGACTGCCTACGAAGGCTCCAGAATTGGGGCTGAAAGGCTAAAATGGAAAAAGTATGTTCCGTCCCATATTTGGTAGATCAGGTTGTCTTGATAGACCAGTTTCACTGGAAAAACACTTATTTTTATCAATGGAAGCTTCTGAACAATCCTAAATGATAGCCTGCAGTTAAGTGACAATTGCCATAATCTTTCAAAAAGTATATTTGAGCATGGTAGGACATAAGGGAAAACACCTTGATTTTAAACCAGGGATGTCAAACTCCCAGACCACGGGTTGGATGCGTTACATGCTGGCCAATTTAGTGAAGGGGAAAGAAGTCCCGATACATCACATGACGCCACCATGACGATGTGAGTTTGACACCCCTGTTCTAAATTATTCTTTGCTGCTCTTAAAAATTACAATGTTTGAACAAATCACAAACTCACAATGCATATGCACACAACTTAGACGTTCAGGTGCTAATTTTCCATTTCTATCAGTTAAAGCTAACCTGAAATAAATGTTTAATAATGTTAACTATTAAAAGGATGCCATTCCATTACTAAAGTTGATTACTAGAAACATGATATTTAAGGTATTAGGACTCAAAATATGTAATATTTTACTAAATGAAATTTAAGTTTATAAGCTCATGTAAAAGTTAGTTTAGATAATGTAATTTGATGTTGATTCAACGTCAGAAATGCTAAACCAAGTAACACTAGCAACATACTTGAATGATTCTGGGTAGAACTTCCACACCATTTTTGGAAGTTTGTGCTGCTGTAAGGTATTTCTTTTCCAGAAAAAAATTTACAAGCCATTTTATAAAAGTTACACGAGCATCCAGGTATGGAATTTTTGTCCTATAAACATTTCCACCATCATAAGTTGTACTGACATATACTGATTTGGGGTGCAGGCCAGGGAACCCTGTAAAACACAAAACATGAAATTGAATCTTTAAAAGCCTTATAACTGGACGTTCACATTCTAGACAGTGTAAAATGGGCTGTCAGGACAAATGAGGGAAATATAAATGAAGATAATAAAGTGCTTTCAAAAGCAAAAAAGATCAAAAGGATGGTTGAAGCATGCAATAAGAACTGTACAAAGTGAGAGTAATATGAATTAAGAGAGGTAAAATAAGTTACATGGGTGGGTTTGTAAAACAAACCTTGACCCTAAATATACATTTTTAAAAAAGTAATCTTAAAAGAAATGTTATAAGGTAGAACAACATTTTTTCAAGTATAAGTGCAGATCAGAAGCCATGATAAGCCTACCTAGTAAGCCAGTTTCTGCAATTATCATTGTTCTCCGGAGTAGAATGAACTTAAATATTAAAATAGAGGGGAATTATACTTGGCTTATCAAGAAGACAATATGTTATCTACATAAAGGTATCTATTTAGCTGAATAACAGAATTGGAAGGGACCGTGGAGGTCTTCTAGTCCAATATCCTGTCCATGGCAGGAGATCCTATACCATTTCAGACAAATTACTGTTCAATCTCTTCTTTAAAATGTCTACAGAAGGAACACCCACAACTTCTGGAGGCAAGTCATTCCATTAATTAATTGTTCTCACTGACAGGAAATTTCTCATTATTCTAAGTTGAATCTCTCCTTGTTAACTTTTCATCCATTACTTCTTCTCCTGTCTTCACGTGCTTAGGAGAATTGTGATAGCCTTTTAGATATTGGAAGACTGCTGTCATGTCAACCCTAGTCCTTCTCTTTGCTAGATTAAATATACCCAGTTCCTGCAACACTCACCATATGTTTTGGCATCCAGTCCCCTAATCATCTTTGTTGCTCTTTGTTGAGGTAATTCCCCTTAGGAGAATGAGCGCATACAGGGAGACGTAGTGAGAGAAGTGAAGAATAACACATACAGCACACAGATGCACTGTACAGTAAATGTAGGTTTTTACTTCCAATAAACATTTAAGCACAGTCCAAGATAAGCAATCCAAGTCATTCACAGGTAAAGCAGTCAGTGTTCAGTTCAGGGATAATCCAAATATCAAAGTCCAGTATCAAAAACAGTAACAGACTTACATCAACGATCAGTAACAGTCATTAGCAGTAACAGCAACGCTCTCCAACAGAAGGAAACAGAGGCTCACTCACTTCACTGAGACTAAAACAACCTGGGTTTCTGGCTCCATCTTATGGCTGTTTGAGGAACCACACCCAATTACAGTTTTAGCACTTTCTTAAAGATACAGTATTAACATGTCTATCCTGGTTTATATATTTCCAACCCAAATAACTGTTAGGTGACTTACATTCCCAACACTCTTCTTTTTCCAGAGTCTTAACATCATTTTTGTATCATAGTGACCAAAATTGGTTGCAGTATTCCAAATGTGGTCTTACCAAAGCATTATACATCAGGCCTATACTTTGCATGAACTTGAGTCTATCCCTCTGTTGATACTGTCTAATACTGTGTAGGCTTGTTTTTGCAGCTGGAGCAAACTGCTGGTTCATATTTAAGTGATTGTCCATCGAGACTCTGAGATGCTTCTCACAGTTACTGCTATTGAACCAGGTACTATCTTTTCTATACCTGTGCATTTGCTCTTTTTTTTGCCTAAGTATAAAATCTTACTTTTCTCACTACTGACTTATATTTTTTGGATAGGCCCAGTGTTAAAATCTGTGAAGATCTCTCTGGATCTTGAATCTATTTTCTGAAGATTTCAATCTTAATATTAGGGAAAAACTTTTCTTCTAATGTTAATAAAATAACTGAGGTAAAATAGTTACTTACCAAGCACAGGATTGTAGAGATTGGTTAGTTTTATAAAAGAAGGGAATAAATGAGGAAGATAATATTTTCTGAAGAGGGCAAAGAGAAACTTAAATCCTGTGTTAAGGTTTTCCTTATTTTTCCATTCCACCTTTGCAGCCTTTACCAGAATGAGAAAATAACTCAAGTTAAATGAAAGAACACTGAAATATTTGTATGATTAAAAATTCTATATATTCTTTTTTTATGCAATCCTCCCTGAGAACACAGAATCTGAGGTTTTTATAATGTAAACCATACAGATTAAAATTAATAAAAACTGCAAATACAGATTTTCCTTTCTTATCAGTGGGCAACTGTTCAAAGTTACAATGGCATTGAGCAAGGGGACTTGCAACAGTCCTTGCAACTGCAGCCACTGCAGCTTTTCTACTATCACATGATTGCAATTTGGGAACTGAGCAACCAGCTCACAATTAGGCATTGCAGAGTCCTGCAGTCCTGTGATTACCATTCCCAACTTTCATTGCTGGCTTCCAACAAACAAAGTTAATGGGGAAGCTGGTAGGGGGTTGCAAAAGGCAATCATATGACTGCGGTATACTGAGACCAAATGGGATTCATTAAATGACCACAACTGGGGTTGCTAGAACTGGCAGTGCAAGTTGGTGTGGTCATGTAACATCATGCCTGATGACCAGCGATAGAGTTCCTACTCCCAATTATTGTCAGTAAGCAAGGACCATCTTTAATTTGAAAATTATGCCAGTGTTTTTTTCGTAAGCCCCAACTTACATTAAATATTATGTAAATGATAGGATAGGATAGGATAGGATGGGATGGGATGGGATGGGACAAGAATTAGAATTAAAATAGAGTAGAGTAGAGCAGAGCAGAGCAGAGCAGAGCAGAGCAGAGCAGAGCAGAGCAGAGCAAAGCAAAGCAAAGCAAAGCAAAGCAAAGCAAAGCAAAGCAGAACAGAATTCTTTATTGGCCAGGTGTGAATGGACATGCAAGGAATTTTCTCCGGTGCATAAGCTCAAAGTGTACCTATAAACAGCAAGTCATAGATCACAGGTCATAATCACAGTTACAATCATTAATCATAAGTTACAAACAACAATTGATAAATCATAAGGAACCAATAGGAAAAGGTAGTAGGAAAGATGAGAAAATGAGGAAAGATGAGAAATAAGATAGTGCTGTGGGAATTAATATGTGAATATATGAACAAATTAAACAATTTCAATGAAATTACTATATGTGTGCTCACCTGAATTACCATGTATTTTAAGAGTATCTGAAGAAAGTAGCAAGTTGGGTCTTCAATCTTTTCACCAATAGCATGAGGTAAAAGTGGTGTTATATCTTCAGGATGTATTTTCCCTAAATAAGATATATGAAGATTTTAAATAATCACACCATAAAATTTGTACTCCCTGAAACATCTGCCTATTCCAGTTCCTTGGAAAGGACTTGATAGATGAACAAAAAATGGGAAGTCTAATCTAAACATCTGGCTGACTGTGCAACCAACAATTGCAATCATCATGAGAAATGTGCTACAATAGCAATACAGTGCAATAAAATTAGAAACAGTAATGGAATGAATGCCAAATTAGAAACAGTAATGGAATGAATGCCAAATGGCCAAATCATCAGAAGCCATCAGGATGAAGTCTATAAGTAACTGGGAATTTTACAGTTGGATAACATCAAGCATGGGCAAATTAAAAATGTGATTTGTAAAGAACGCATTCAAAGAGTAAGAAAAATACAAAAGACAAAATTGAAATGGTGAAAATAACATCAAAGACATCAATATCTGGTCATACCTGTGATATGGGATACAGCTGGAATTATTAACTGGACAGTTTGGACCAAAAAACAAGAAAGCTCATGACTACTTATTATGCATTACATCCTTATAGTAATATTAATAATTATACCGGCTCTATGGAAATGGAGCCACTTTCAAGTCAAACAAACTGTTGAAAAAGAAAAATCATGCATTAGCTGTAAAAGATCACCAACCAAGCACTGATACAATTTAAAAATTGGAACTTGGACAGAATGTACAGGAAACAAAACATGGCAATGGCTTACAACAGGAATATTTAAAAAAAAAAGAAATGGGAGGCTCAATTTTAGGTGCTCAAGCTAGTCAAACTAATACAATCAAGACCACAATTTAAAAAAGAACATCAAATGATTCAAAGTGTTGATTGTACAAAGAAGGTGAAGAATAGATCATATACTCTACTTGTTACAAGAAGATTGAAGAAACTGACTATAAACAACATAAAACAGTCACCAAAACAATTCACTGGAACATATTAAAAATCATCATGTGCTAATAATAAGAAATTAATGGGAACATAGATTTGAAAAAGCAGTAGAAAATGAGGAGGTTAAAATGTGGGCTTTTCAAATACACTGCTCAAAAAAATAAAAGGAACACAAAAATAAGACATCCTAGATCTGAATGAATGAAATATTCTTATTAAATACTTTGTTCATTACATAGTTGAATGTGCTGACAACAAAATCACACAAAAATTATCAATGGAAATCAAATTTAGCAACCCATGGAGGTCTAGATTTGGAATTACACTCAAAAAATTAAGGTGGAAAAAAACACTACAGGCTGATCCAACTTTGATGTAATGTCCTTAAAACAAGTCAAAATGAGGCTCAGTAGAGTGTGTGGCCTCCATGTGCCTGTATGACCTCTCTACAATGCCTGGGCATGGGCATGCTCCTGATGAGGTGGCAAATGGTCTCCTGAGGGATCTCCTCCCACACCTGGACTAAAGCATCCCCCATCTCTGGATAGTCTGTGGTGCAACATGGCGTTAGTGGATGGAGCGAGACATGATGTCCCAGATGTGCTCAATTGGATTCAGGTCTGGGGAACGGGCGGGCCAATCCATAGCATCAATGCCTTCGTCTTGCAGGAACTGCTGACACACTCCAGCCACATGAGGTCTAGCATTGTCGTGCATTAGGAGGAACCCAGGGCCAACCACACCAGCATATGGTCTCACAAGGGGTCTGAGGATCTCATCTCTGTACCTAATGGCAGTCAGGCTACCTCTGGCGAGCACATGGAGGGCTGTGTGGCCCCCTAAAGAAATGCCACCCCACAACATTACTGCCCCACTGCCAAACCGGTCATGCTGGAGGATGTTGCAGGCAGCAGAATGTTCTCCACAGTGTCTCCAGACCCTGTCACATCTATCACATGTGCTTAGTGTGAACCTGTTTTCATCTGTGAAGACCACAGGGAACCAGTGGCGAATTTGCCAATCTTGGTGTTCTCTGGCAAATGCCAAATGTCCTGCATGGTGTTGGGCTGTAAGCACAACTCCTCCTGTCCCTCCTTGCACAAAGGCGGAGGTAGTGGTCCTGATGTTGGGTTGTTGCCCTCCTATGACCTCCACGTCTCCTGATGTACTGGCCTGTCTCCTGGTAGCGCCTCCTCCTCTGGATACTACGCTGACAGACACAGCAAACCTTCTTGCCACAGCTTGCATTGATGTGCCATCCTGGATGAGCTGCACAACCTGAGCCACTTGTGTGGGTTGTCTCATCTGCCACTAGAGTGAAAGCATCATCAGCATTCAAAAGTGACCGAATCATCAGCCAGAAACATAGGAACTGAGAAGTGGTCTGTGGTCACCATCTGCAGAACCACTCTTTTATTGGGGATGGCTTGTTAACTGCCTATGCTTTCCACCTGTTGTCTATTCCATTTGCACAACAGCATGTGAAATTGATTGTCAATCAGTGTTGCTATGGTACCTAAGTGGACAGTTTGATTTCACAGGAGTGTGATTGACTTGGAGTTACATTGTATTGTTTAAGTGTTCCCTTTATTTTTTTGAGCAGTGTACGAACTGATCCTTGAAGTATAACACACTGGATTAAACTGTGGTTGAAAAGAAGAAAATGAGGGCTTCTGGTTTGGGTTTCTTCAAAGACAGTCCAAAATCCATAATCATGCGCAGTTTCGATTTGTGCTCACCGCTGGAGAGCCCCGATCCTTTGGATCCGGGGCTGAAGCCACCCTGTAGAGGTGGTGAAGAGTGGGGAGATTGCTAGTCGAGTAGAGGGGAGCCATATCTCTCCTCTTTGGCTGGTCTAAATTCCCTTTCCTGAAGGCAGTTGCAGTGGTGGTCAGAAATGGCCACCTCAAAGAAGAACCCAACTGGATAAGATTGTGCACGAGGAAGATAAAGAGGAAAGCAGGACAGACCGGGCTAAACAACAGAGAACATCTAAGCAAGGGACCCTTAATCTAAAAGTGCTTAGAAGGATACTTCTGAAATAAGATTTTTAAGTGGCGGAGAGAGAAAAAGAGGTTAACCCCCCCTTTTTTTAACCTTTATATTGAGAATTACAAATGGTGTGGAAAGAAATTTATGTTAATCTATTTTGACACCGATAGGCAACTTTGAGCTGAAATCTTAGTGCCAAAAGGAGAATAAAGATATTTTTTTTTGGGGGGGGGGTCATTTTAAAGCCCTAAAACAATGAAACTTTGAAAAGACTCCCAAGGATATATTGTAACTGAAATTTTATTAAAAGATACAGTAACCCACTGAAAGGAAAAGTAAAGGAAAGAAACAAAAATGAACAGTCTGGGATCATTTGGTGATTAAAAAAACAGTTTTGGGCATTTTTTTTTCTGTTTTTACTTAGTCAATCGGGTGGTTGTTCAAAAGTGTTTAAAATGGCATCACTCCTGGAGGAATTGAAGATGAGTCTTAAAAAACAGAAAGAAGATGCAGAAAGGGGAGGAAGATCCTTTGGCTTCGTATTTGAATTTTTTGAAATGGAGATCCCGAACTATGAAGAGCAAAAGGAAAAAGGTCCAAGAGCAAGAAGAAGGGTGGGACAAAGAAGAAGCCATTTTCAGTGATCAAATAATGCAAAGTGTGGTAAAAAGGGGGAAAAGGGTTAAAAGTTTGAGAACAAAGGGAACAGCCAAAAAGAAAAATAGTCCGAAAAAGAAGTATAACAGCAAGGAGAAGCAGAAAAGAAAACTACAGAAGGGAAAATTAGAGAAAGAAGAGTATAAAAAAAGGAATGAGAAAAAGGGGGGAAAGATAGAAAGGAAAGAAGTTACGAGAGACAAAAGCAGGAAATAAAGAAAAAGGGGAAATGTACTAGGATTAAAGGTATTTGCTCAGCTAGAAAACACAGAGACAATTGTTAAATTAAAAGTGAGGATTCTGCAAAGGTACAAAAGATAGTGTTGTGACAGTAGAATACTGTAATGAGTTAGAAATGAAATAAGGAAATAATCTATGAGATAAAATTGTATTGTTATGTAATGGTTATAAATGTAATTTATATATGTAATTTATAAATGTAATTTAAATGTAATTATAAATGTAATTTATAATTAATGAAATAATAAAGAGAGGGAAATGTTTCTAAAGACTGATAAAATATTGAAAAGAAATGTGAAAGATATATAAGGAAATTTATACCAATTACTAGAATGATTTTGAATAATTATTTTGCATATTAATAAATAATAATATATAATATATAATTATATATTATATAATATTTAAAATAATATATAAAATATAATTATAATACATAAATAATTTATAAGATAAAACTTTATGACTATCCAATGGAATGCTTATTAATAATTAACCTAATCATGAAGAAGGGAGGGAAATATTTCAATTGTTCTCAAAAATTGATAAATATTGAAAAGAAACGTGAAAGATTTACAAGGCTCATACCATTACTAGAATGAATTTGAATAACTATTTTGTTTACTAATGTTTATATATATTTATTGTTTTTGCTATGTTTTTAGAATTTTTCTTTTTACATTTTCAAAAGGAAGTACCAAGCAGAGTCTGAATGATGAGATTTACATGATATAAAATAGATATTAGAAATTTGAATGTTATAACTTTTGAATGCATAAATTTAATGTTTATTGAGATCTCATATGATAATAACAATAAGACTTAAAGGTGTTGCACTCCGATTGGCAATCATAGAGGGAATTTTGCTTTTGAAGAATATTGGGAGAACATATGAAATTGTAAACAAGACAGATGAAAGTATAAGTGTAATGAATAAAAAGTTATAGAAATTTAGATAAAAGAAATACAATTGAATAAGAAGAAAATGAGATAGCAATAAAAGAAAATTAAGAGAAGGGAGAAATAGTGAGAAGTTGGACAAAGATTAAGAAGATATGAAGTTGAATACATAAGATGAATAAGCACATGAAATTGTCTCTGTATGAAAATGTGATAACCCGGAACCATGCTGTACTCAAAAAAGATGTTTTATTTGTTCTGTTGAAACTCAATAAAACTTTATTAAGAAAAAGAAAAGAAGAAAATGAGGAAATAAAAGCAGATAGAATAGAAAAAATTGGAGAAATATAGAGAAACACAAATCAAAGTTAAAAGATTATGCCATAACTTTTGAATTTGATTTGTGTATCTTGATATTTCTTCAATTTCTCCAACTGGCAGCAGTGGTCTCAATGGTTATTGGCATATTGGGTGCAGTACCAAAAAGCCTTAGATAACCCTTGAAAAATCTGTGCATTGACAAAATTTCCATCTTTCAATTACAAAATTACATTTGTATATATCTACACATACATTATGATATCTAAGGCTCTTGGTACAAATTCAGTGCATTTCATGAAGACCAACATTAGCTAATGAACTGGCAGCTGGGATTTCAGACTGGTGTGGATTTACTACTATTACTACTACTACTACTACTACTACTACTACTACTACTACAACTGACAAAAGCATTATCAGTCAATAGCAAAGGGCAACTTTACTTGGAACAGCATATATCCTATGGCCTTTAAAACTATCAAACAACATCTGCCTATCTCAGGTCATTTGGGATGGATTTGGTAGGTGGATTAAAATGCCAAATCCAGGCCAAATACCGAGCTGACTGTGCAACCAACCATAATAACAATAATAATATTTTATAAATGTGTATGCTACCAACACTAAATAACTCTGTGGCTCACAACAAAGAAAATTACAATCAAATCAATAAAACATAAAGCATAAGGATAAAATATGGCAAGCATGAAGAAGCAAGAGCCCTTATTCTTCAACACGGCTCTTCTAAACAAGCAATATCTAGCACTTCCCTTTGCATTAACATACTTAAGAGGAGACTTGTCTTCTCTTAGCCCTCTCTCTGCTTTCTTCTTCATCGTAACTTTCATACTGATTTGAGAAAATCTACATTACTAATATATCAGCATAAACAGATAAGTCAAATAAAACAAGGTCCACTCTAACCTTTAATGTAACATTTCATCTATCAAAAATTATGTATGTAACAGACATGTGTTAGCAAGCTCTGGTCCAGTCCAACCTTTAGCAGGTGGCATGATTCAATTTTCTACTTTAAGATTGAAAGGCAAATCAATTCAATTTAAGCAATTCTGAATTTCAATTAAAAGCTTGGACATAGAATGTAATGGGGAAGCCTCCTTTTAATGACTGCAGCTGCTTCATTTTTTGGCATAAGAATAGAATGAAAATTACAAGACAGTAATTCCTGCCAAGTTTCAGCCAGACACCTTCAAGGATTTCACGACAATAAATACATTCCCTGTTCAACTCTTTTAAAGCATTAGGAATGAGTAACAAATAGCACAGCAGCTTCAATTGTCCAGCAAAGAGCCTATAAAGGAACTGCATAGAATAAATGCATAAAGTACCCTACTTCAACTTAAAAATAAATGCCTTGAAAAACTGTGGAAAAAAAGCTATTACTTTTCCACCTGCTTTTCTGGGCTAGCCCATGCATACTGGTATAACACACTGGCAACGACACAAACTAATACTAATTTACACTCATTGGATTATGTATCTTTGTATGTTCTACACATTGTCTTTTGTCATGGCCATAACTGGTTGGCAAGGTGGTTGACAAGCTTAGTGTCTTAAGTATTTAATTCAGACATTTCTCAAACTACAATAACCATTCAGTGAAATACAAAAAAGTAAGAGAGTTCCCAAGAGTAATATTCTATGAGACACAAAGAACAGAACAGTGCTTTTTATTTATTTTTTGTAGTCACCCATCTCAGTAAGGGATGCTGAGCTGCCTACGTCACAAAAACATACAAATAATTAAAAAAAATAAAATAATACAAAATACAATACTGGTTGCTATGTAATTTACATTCCTTGGTTGACAAGACCTGTAAACATGCCCAACCTGTTGAACAAAATTGGACTGGTAGAAAGACCAGAGAACACAATCACTTGTGGCTCCCAGCCAAAACCAGAAACATATAATCAACGGTGTATCACACATCCTGAACAATATTTCCCATTCAAAAACATTGCACAATTGACCAACTATAATCAGGCACCAATACTATATGTAAGATACACAGATAGCAATAGCACTTAGACTTATATATCGCTTTAAAGTGGTTTACAGCCCTCTCTAAGCGATTTACAGAGTCACCATATTGCCTCATTTTACCAACCTCAGAAGGATGGAAGGCTGCGTCAACCTTCAGCCTGATGAGATTCGAACTGCCAAACTGCTGACAATAGGTAGTCAGCAGAATGTAATTCTGTCCACATAACTTGTTGCAACATTACATCAGGCCCTAATTATAACACCCACAAAATGAAAAGAATAATATTATTTTAAGGAAGTGATAGGAACACAGATTTCCTAAATGAATAATTAAAAGTGTTGTAATTACTGCTTAAAACTTTTTTCTATATAGACACATTCATTACATTATTCAAAACTACAATTCATGTCAATTGACTAATATTTCATTAGTACGGCAAGTGAGTTTCATGAACTGGAAACCAAATGAAAAAATCAGAATATAATAACTAACCATTAGGAAGATTAGAAGGAGGGCTGATGAGGGTATCGAGTGTACATGGACCTTTTGAAGATACCACTGCAGGAAAACCAGGCACAAGACAAGCAAAAAATAACAGCTGTTCTTCTTCACAATTAGTCTGGAGAGCTTGCAACCAAAGAAGAAACAATCGTATTCCTTCACATCTTATCTGAAAAGAAGGCATATTTTAAAAACCAGTACAAAAATAAACATTCACAAGAATGGGCGTTGGTAGAAGTTGCCATGAACGCCCTTTCTATCTATGCTGCGAGAGAGCCCAGGATGGATTGACTCCTTCCTATGACATCATAGCTAAGTCTGTACGAAGATATAAAAGCCAGCCCCTGGGAGAGACCCCAGCTTTGGCGAAGATACTTGACAGACTGAAAGGTGTCTCTGAAAGCCCAAAATAAATACAGAAATATGTCTTACCCTCTCCGGACGAATCAAGGGAGGGGCTGGGCTCTCTTGCAGCATAGATAGAAAGGGCATTCACAGTAACTTCTACCAACGCCCATTCTCCTCCATGCTGCACCAAGAGCCCAGGATGGGATATACCAAAGCTTGCATGTCCACGGGTGGGTCCTCGTCTGGCTCATCACACCGACTGTGGAACCACTCGTTGAAGCACCCGTCTGCTGAAGGCTGCAGTCGCCGAGGCAAAAGCATCCAGACGGTAGTGTCTGATGAAAGGAGACGGGGATGCCGATATGGCCGCATGACAAATCTCCTCCAAGGATGCTTGGGTCGCGCAGGCAGCAGAAGTGGTCGCGCTTCTGGTAGAGTGTGCTGTCAGACCTCGGGAACCGGAAGGGCCGCAGCTTTGTAGGCCTGCTCAATGCAAGACCTGACCCACCTGCTAATAGTAGGAGAAGAGACCTTGTGCCCCAAGTGAGAAGGGAAAAAGGAAACAAACATGGCTTCCAACTTCCTGAAGGAGGAAGTGCGTTTAATGTATATTCTAAGAGCCCTTCTTACATCTAGTGTGTGCCACTGCCACTCTGTCATGGTGCGGGAGGGGACAGAAGTCAGGCAAAACAATGAAACCAGGTGTTAACCTTCAGAATAAATGAGGGGTCCAGACGAAGAACAACCCTATCATCGTGAAAGGAACAAAGGTCCTGTCTGGTGGAAAGAGCAGCAAGCTCGGAAACCCTCCTGGCAGAAGTGATGGCAACAAGGAACACTACCTTCAGAGTCAGGAAACGGAGAGACACTGTTCTAAGGGGTTCAAAGGAGGGCTTTGTAAGGGCATTAAGGACTACATGAAGGTCCCAGGAAGGATACCTGTGAACCACCGGAGGGTGCAGGTTGGAAGCCCCTTTCAAAAACCTCCTGACTGAAGTGTGATGGGATAAGGAAGGAAGTGAACCCCATGAGAGGACTGAGAGGGCCGCAACCTGCCTATGTAAGGTGTTGGGGGCCAAACCTTTCTCCAGCCCATGCTGAAGGAAGCTAAGAACTTCTGCCAACTGGGCTGAACCAGGAGAAAGTCCCTCCCTGAGGCACCATCGGGAAAAAGCCTTCCAGGTGACATCATTGATGCGCCTTGTAGAAGGTTTGCAAGAAGCCAGGATAGTGAGGATGACCCCTTCTGGAAGATCAGCCTCCTCTAGCTGCTGCCGCTCAAGTACCACACAGTCAGCTTGAACCACTGGGGCTCTGGGTGGAGCAGGGGCCCCTGGTGAAGGGAGATCAAATGGGCAGGGATCCTCCAAGGAGAAGCCACCGATAGGTTGACCAGGTCCGCAAACCAGGGCCTCCTTGGCCAATAGGGTACCAGGAGGAAGAGCTCTGCACGTTTCCCCAACATCTTCCGAATTACTGCTGGAATGATGGGAAGCGGGGGAAAGGCGAAAAGAAGACCCTTGGGCTATCTGCACCAAAGAGCATTGGTCTCCTCCACACCCTGGTAAGGAAACCTGGTGAAGAATCTGGTGACTTGGGTGTTTTGAGGAGTGGAGAAAAGATCCACCTCCGGTGTTCTGAATCTGAGGGGAAGATCCCTGAATAGAGACGGAGGAATGGACCATTCTGCCTGGTCGACTAGGCTCCTGCTGAGCCAGTCGGCCTGGGAAATGTCGACCCCAGAGATGTGGCCTGCTGAGATTGATAACAGGTGTTTCTTTGCCCATAACCCCAGCTGTAGAGCCACTCTTATGAAGGCTTTGGACCTCATCCCCCCTTGCCGGTTGACATGAGCCATTGAGGCCATGTTGTCCATAAGGACTAGAACATGAGAGCCGGTCACTGATTGCCTGAAATGCTTTTGAGCCAGAAAAATAGCTCTAAGATCTTGCCAATTTATGGGAAGGGTCTGTTCCGATCTGGACCAAATGCCCTGAGCTATCTGGCCCTGCATATGGGAACCCCAATGCAGGAGGCTGGCATCAGTGGTTATCACCAGTCTGTCTGGGTCCCTAAACAGGAGTCCCCTCCAGATAGATGGGTAATGCCACCAATTGAGAGATCTCCAGATTTGTGGCGGGAGTGGTACCTTGATGGCTGGTTCCTGCTCGTTGGTAGGGAAGCAGGAACCATTGGAGGTCTCGGGAGTGGAGCCGAGCCCAAGGGACGATGCCAATACAGGAAACCATCTTCCCCAGAAGTTTGGGCAGCAGCAACAGGGGGACAATTTGATGTTGCTGGATCTGGCTGATGATCTCTGCAAGGCTCTTTCCACGAGCTGGGGACAGGAAAACCTGGCACGACATGGTATCGATGACTTCTCCCAAGTGTTGCAATTTGGTTGTAGGAGAGAGCTGGCTCTTTTTGGTGTTGATGGAAAATCTGTGGCTCTGGAGACATGACAGGGTAATTTGCCAATCCCAATGGGCCGCAAGGATGGAAGAGGAAAGAATCAAAATGTCATCCAAGTATCATTGGATCCTCACTGGAATAGACGCAGAGATGCCATCAATGCTGCCAGAACCTTCGTGAAGACCCTTGGAGCCGATGAGAGGCTGAAGGGAAGTGCTCAATACTGGTAATGGGTATTCTGATAACAGAAATGGAGAAACTGGCGATGATGAGGCCAAATTGGGATGTGGAGGTAAGCCTCAGTGAGATCAATGGAAGAGAGGAGGTTGCCATCCTGAACGCTCTCTAAAATAGAATGCAGAGTCTGCATTTTAAATCATCTGTATTTTACAAATTGGTTGAGAAATTTTAAATCAAGAATGGCTCGCCACCCCCCTGAGGCTTTGGGAACGATGAAAAGGCGAGATAAAGCCCACGACCCCTTTGAGATGGGGGAACAGGTTGAATAGCCCTGATTTCAAGAAGGTGCTGAATGACCTGATTCATGAGGGCTTGCCTGGAAATGTCCCAAGACACAGGACAGATCAAAAAATTTTGGGTGGGGTGGGGTTAGGAAGACCAATTGTAATCCTGACCTAATAGTGCTGAGCACTCAGGCATCCGTCGTTGACTCCCCCCATTTGGAGGCAAAGAAAGCTAGGCAACCTCCGATGGGTGGGGAGAATGAGGTATTACTTAGAGCGAGGGAAGGAATGACCCCTTCCCCCCCGAAAGAGCCGTTTACCAGCAGAAGGTTGTTGCCTGACAGATGTTTCCGCCCATTGGTCTTGGTGTTGGGAGTATGGCCTGAGAGCGGGGGAAGTGAGATGAGGTCTCTGCTTGAAAGGCAGGAGGCTCGATAAGGAGCAGGGCAATCGTTGGAAGAGAGAATTTTACGTTTATCTCTGGTTTCGATGAGATAAGATTCCATAGCATCGCCAAAAAGCTTATCGCCTATGAAAGGAACTGAAGCCAGCTTCCATTTTCGGCATGATTCTGCCTGCCAATTTCGGAGCCATAAAAGTCTTCTTGCTGCTACAGAAGATGCTATGGCCTTGGATGCAAATTTGGCGGAATTGAGAGTGACATCCGCAGTGAATTCCACCACTGCAATAATCTTATTAAGGTCTTGGTGAGACCAAAGATGAGAAGCTGGCAATCTATTCTGGAGTTGGTACAGCCACCGTATGGATGCCCTAGTGAAGAAGGATGCTGCTGTTGAAGCCCGAAGAGCCAAAGCAGCAGCCTGGTGATTGCGCTTGAGCGTCTGTTCAGAACGTTTATCATCCGGTTTCAGGATATCTTCTGGCTCCGTGGAGTGCCAGAAGATGAGAATGAGGCCAGAACCGGAATGTCAACAGAAGGCACTGCCAGGGCATCGTCCAGAGCTGCACTGACATTGTAGAAACGCTTATCTAGAGAAGATGGGCGAGGACCTGCCGAAGGGGAAGCGCACTGTTAATTGACCATGTCCAGGAACAAAATGGGAGAAGGCAAAACCTCTGCATGCACTACAGGCTTGGAGAAGAGCAAATACCTTGGCTAGAGGGGTTTCCTTGTGGCTCGGGAGCCACTTCCTCTGGCGACAGCTTGGCAGTGACCAAGGCCTTGCTGAGTAATGGTCTGAAGAGAGTAGGTTTGAAGACCAATGCAGAGGATGTCTGCTCTGGGTGAGAATCCTCTTCCTCTGAAAGATTTTGGTCAAAAATCTCACCCTCTTCACACTCTGAATGAGAGGAGTAACTGTGTCCAGATGGTGAAGGCCTTCCTTCCTCATCAACCTCCTCCCATTCTGATAGAGAAGAATGGACCCTGAGGTCCTGAGGCCTGTGTAAATCAGGATGATGAGGCAAGGAACTTATAGATTGAGAAGGAAGAAAGGCCTGAACCCTTTCCAGAGGTTGAAGAATTTGCTTGAAGACTTCAGCCAATCCCTGCCTGATGGCTGATGAGACAACATCTTGGATATCCCTTGTTCTATGCTCAAAGGTAAAGGCAGAAGGCCAAAGGCCCGCTGCTGTGGGAGTGAAGGTGGCTTCAGGCCTAGATTGAGGAGAGGTTAGAGGCCTGGAGGGAGGGGAAGGAGCATAGGGCACAGAAGCCTGTTGGAAATAAGGCCCAGATCTGCTTAAATCCTGAGGATCTGACTGTACAGCAAGAGCCTCAGGAGACCAGGATGGAGGATGGAAAGGCTCATAGATAATTTCTCCTCCCCTGGGAGGGCTTGGTTGGGGCCCACAAGTATCACCTGAAACATGCTGTAGTTGCACTCCCTTCTGTTGAATAGTTCTGTTGAACTGCCTCTCTAGAGCTGCATGTCTGCTCTTCTCTGCCCTCAATTCAGCCTGAGTTGCCTTCTTAGTGGCTTGAGCCTTAGCTTTGATTTTAGCAGCCACCTCCCTCTGGACTGATTGGGTGCGTTGCCTACATCTTTTTCTCCTATTGGGCTTAAGAGACTGTTCCACTGGGGGGGGGAAAGCTCTGCCAGAGCCTTATCTTGTTCCATTTGTAGAATAAAGGCTCTTGCGTTGGAAAGAAGCTGTTTTAGAAATGTTTCTATTAAGCCCCTTAGGGTATAAATGGCCCCTGGGCTTACAAAATGGCCGCTCACCTCGTGGTGGAAGGCTTGAATCCAAGATGGCCACTGACTACAGGAAAACAGGCTCCAAGATTGAAGAATCGCTCCTTAGGCTATAAAGAGCCCCGAGCGAAGTCAGCAAGGGAAAAACACAGCAACCAGCTACATGATCAGCTGGCTTGAGCTCTCGTTACAAACTGCAGGTGTGGGGGAGGTCTACAGATGCTGCCCAGCTTGCCTGCACAGAGCTCTGTAACGCTGCTCCCAACGTTGCATGAGAGAGAGCCCCGCTCTCCTGAAAGAGCAGCCGTCCAGATCCCTGGGAGCTGCTTGAAGACAGGAAAAAAGTACTGAAGATTGCTGGTGATTGCTATCTAACAGAACGCTTTCAGAGTCACAGCTACTGACTGAAAGGAGCTGAGTCAAAAGCTGGGGTTTCTCCCAGGGGCTGGCTTTTATATCTTAGTACAGACTCAGCTATGACATCATAGGAAGGAGTCAACCCATTCCGGGCTCTCGATGCAGCATGGAGGAGAATGTATTAGAAACCATCAAATTTTGAAACAAAAATGATGAAAAATAAATCAGTTCATAATCAGACTTCAAATCTTAATTAAAATTCTATATGTGAAGGCTAATTATCATGTCAGTTTAGCAGATTTAAAAACTACACAATTCTTATATTATTATGTGCCATTAACTGTGTCAACAATTTAATTTCCTCATTAATGTGACATGATTGTTTTTCTTCTGGTACACAACATATGTATGTAAGATACCTCTATGCTGTATATAAAATTTAAGTAAATACCAAGTCTTCTTTTTGTTTACCAAAGTATTTATTTGAAAAAAAATACAAAATCTTTTTTTAATTGGTATACTGTGGATCCTTCAATAGTCACATATGAAAATGCCAACTTATACCAGCTTAACATTTGTTACCAAAACCATAAATAGGATAATCATATCATGATCAAGGTATAGAACACAGCACAACTCTTGATGTATTAACTATGAATCAAGAAAATAGTAATTTAAGTATAAACATTTGCCAGAATAGGTTTTTACAAGTATTTTCTTTTGAGTTTTTATCTCCTTATTAAATTAATTAAATTCCTTAATAAATTAATTTCCTTAATAAACATACATTCAGCTTCTACTCAGTTTTTCTTAGAAATATTACAGTCAGCTGAAGGCTCCAATACCAAATTAGAATTCCCAGTTAGAATTATATAGAACAGGGTTGTCAAGCTCGCAGCCCATGGCCTGGATGTGTCATGTGCTGGTCATGCCCACACTTGGTTTAGTGAAGGTTGGGGAAAGCTGCGATACATCACATGATGCCGCCATGACGTTGAGTTTGACACCCCTAATATACAACATCTGTAAACTAATGAAAAAAAAACATAACCAAACAAAACCCAAATAATCATATAGAATAGGCATATCTCTCACTGGACCATAAATTCATTAGAACAACCTGACTACCACCATTTCAAATATCAAAATTTTCCCTCTTATAAAATTTTAATTCCTATAATAATTCTGCCCATTTTCAAATTGTTACAATACGGTATTAATCTGTGGTCAATTCACCTTAGCAAGTAAATACTGTATATTTTGTCAGGAAAAATATGAATTTCTTGCAGAAAAACTATCAAACTTTAAAATAGCCAGGTTATATATATTTTAAAAAGTCCTCCTATTGGATATATATATCTCAGATCTTTAACATTCCATGATATTGTGTCAAAAGTGATGCTGTATAAAGTTTAAATAGTATAATTTTATATTGGAAATATAAAACCAGATTCCCATAATTATAAAAACTGATTATATTCATAAAATTACTATTTCAAAATTAAAAATTCAAAAAAGAAAACTATAGAGATTACATAAAGTGAAGATGAAAATAAAGATAATAAATAACAGACAATGGCTATAGTAAAATAAAGTCCTGGATTTAGTTTTGAATAACATTGGAATCTTATTTGGATTTCAGGCTGTACAAATACAGCTTAATCTTTCAGCTTTTACTGTAGTAAACATTTCTCTAGAAAAGCCACTAGAGGTTGCTCATTCTCTACACATATAAGGCTATTCTGCAGAGGCAGTTTTGAATTTGTCCCATCTGCTCTTAACAGATTGCCAATTTCTTTCCAAATGTTATGTCTTTTGTTTCTGGTACTATGATTTTTTTCCCTCACAAGATTTAAACAGTAAATTTCCTCAGCTCTTTACTTCTGCACATAATCAAATTTTCTTTCAAGTATATCAACTTAACACATATTTTGCTATCCTTCTTATGGATTGCATAAGAAGCTCAAAATTAGTTTTTTCTCTTGGCTCAATTCCACCAGGAAGTTCACGGGTTATATTTCTTTGCTGAATGATGCCTATTCATATTCAACTGGACTATCAGCCAATTGCCTCTTCTAAATGCCTTTGCTGATGCAACCTAACTTTCAGGAAGGGAAATAAAGGTGGGGTTTTTTTTTACCGCATATGAATGAGGCATTTTAATGGGTGAAACTGAAGGGCAAGTCTGTTTCTCTATTTACAAAGCACACTAGCTCCCCAAATATGGTTTGACTAATGTTACTGCTTACCAATTCCTTTCAACAAGCAATTCAGGTGTAGTTTTTATCAGCATACAGACAAGAACAAACTGCAAATCTCTATATATTCAGCTTTATCAGAAATGCACAAAAAAATCATCGGACAGTCAGCAACCATAAAGTTGGGACCATGACTTTACAGGAGCAAGAAGGGATCTATCTATATATCTGAACCTATCTCTCTATGCTATAATAATCCATCCATCCCTCCAACCACCCACCCACCTATCCATCCATCCACAACAGCAGTGGTGGCAAACCTTTTCAGCACTGAGTGCTGAAATAGAAGTGTGCATGCACCAGAAACTGGAAGAGCAGCTCCCCAACAAACACGTGCAGGAGTGCCGGAAACGGGAAGCTTAACTTCCCAGCGTGTGCAAACATGCCAGGCACCTAGTCTTCTGTTTCCTGATGCGCATGCGTGCACACAGACCACTGGCCAGCATGCGCATGTGAGCCAGGGAGCTGCTCTTCTGGTTTCTGGCGCTCGCGTGCTCACGAAGACCAACTGGCCGGTACTCATGCAATCGCTGGAACCCACAACAGCAAGGGTGACGACTGGTGTGCCCAGAGAGATGGCTCTGCATGCCAGTTCCGGCATGCGTGGCATAGGTTTACCATCACAGCACTACAGTATAGGGGCAAAAGTTAAGCCCATTCTCCAAAAACACCATTGCAACTGATCACTCAGGAAGGAGGTAAACAATCACAAAATAGTGTTCTCAACTCTTAAGTCTTAAAGCCATTCTGAAGGATACCATGGCTGATGGTACTAAAAACCACCAAGAGATCCAGGAGAATCAGGGCAGCTCGCAGAGATTATTCACAAGGGCAACTAATGTTGTCTCAGTTCTATCGCTCAATCTGAGGCCTTTGAAGTTGAGCGCCTATCATTCTCAACCACTTTTTCTAAAAAGGGAAGACTGGAGATTGAACACAACACTGTCCAAGTTGAGAAGATGGCAAACTACTCTCAGTTTCAAGGCAGGTGAACCACCTCTTCCTGCAAAGAACATATCCAACCAGAATCCAACTCTGAGTGAAGCCAAATGTCTTTAGTAGAGATCTTTTAGTCCAACCTACTGCTCAAGATAGGAATCCTTATTCCATCCTGACCTAATAGTTATCTAAACTTTTCTTGGAAACCTCCAGCGAAGGAGCACTTACGATTCTGAGACACAAGCTAATCCACTGACTAATTGTTCTCACTGTGAGGAAATTTCTCCTTAGTTCCAGGCTGGAACTCCCTTTCATGAATTTCCATCCATTGCTTCTTGTCCTGTCCTCAGGTGCTTTAGAGAATAAATCAATCCCCTCTTCCCTGTGACAGCCATTATCCAGAAATGAACTGGTCACTCAAAACAGGGAGGAGCAAAGGTGATAAAGAATTAGAGTATAAAGAGGAAGCTCAGAAAGAAAATGAGGCAAGGTTTATAATAAAAGGGGTAGGAGAGAGGAATGTCTGGGAGATAGTACATTGTTCAAATTCTTCTGGAAATCAAATTGGACAATTTAAACATTTAATCAGATTGTCACCATATTTTCTTATTAAAGAGGGAGTTACAGGGAGAAATAGTATGAAAATATTCATAGTTGGAAAATGACAAGGAAATGTTATTTATGATGCTGTATATTTTAATTATACCATTTACCCCATTATAAATCAAGAACACAACTTAATAGTCTTATGAATAGATCAGTTTGAAAATAAATACTGTTGACCAAATGGACAATTCCATTCGGTAACAAGGGAAACGTTTTGAATAGATTTTGAACGTATTTTAAGCTATGGAAATCTTAATTTCCATAGTTTAATACATCAGAAGTAGTCATAAATAAGTATTTCTAGAAATATATTTGACTTGAAGAAGATGGTTCAAATACTGTTGGCAAAAACTAAATTATCAGATTAGCTGCCCCACCCCAAAATAGGGTCCATAAATTACTAATCTTATTGCTACTAAATAGCAGTAGTAGCAGCAGCCACCCGGTATATATATGACAAAACAGGAAGATGGCAGTTACACTTTGTATAGCATTCATACACACACAAATGGGGTACATGTGCTCAAATCATACTGCTGCGACTGCCATCTTGCAATGTTTTTGAGCTTCCTCCCCTCATATGGAGATTGCTGCTGCAAAGAAATACAACCAGTTATGACCATCAAAAGGGCACAACTAGGACCAAAAAGCAGTGAAATATGTGAAAACAGGATATTGCATATTGCCTTGTATCTAACAAATCATTTTCTTCTAATAAACAAAGTTATGAATATATTCTTAGAGAAATGTAGTATTTAAAGCAAGCACTAAAATACCTTAAGGCAGTTTCCAGTGTGCAGAAGTTTCTTCAAAATTGACCCTAATATAAAGAAAAATGGATTAGGAAATGTTCAAATTAAAGATTAGTAGTCATGGCTGATAAAAATAAACGTAAATTCAAGAAGAACTAAAATAGTAATGCCTTTAGTGGCCAAAAACTACTATAATTACTATATAATAATTTTTTTTCACATGCATATGGGTGAAAATATTACTTTGTTCAAACTTTCCAAATATGTCATGCAGCCCCTTATGCAGAAAATACAATAGAATTATAGCTAAAATTAAATTTCTTACCTTTGTAAGATAAACAATAGTTTAAAAAAATCTTAAGGATTGTCCTTGCTATAAACAGTTCTTAATATTTTATCAAACTGTTTAAAATAACTTTATTTGAAGTAATTCAACAACGTCCTGTATGCTATAAGGCCAGGATATCTGGGACACTGTCTTCCTCTATTTATCTAGTTTGAGGTCCCATCTATTAAAGAGGGTCATCTAGTGGGACCCAAGAAACATGTCTTTTATGTCATTGCACTTGCCATTTGGAACACTATTCCCACAAGGTTAGATTGATTGCATTCCTGCTGCCTTTTCGCTGTTTTTCAAAGGGTAAGGTGTTAAGTGAGCCTGTGACACAGTTAATTGTTGATGGCTATATAAATTGAACTAAATAAATAAATACTGTAAGTAAGTTAAAATAACTACCTCTACATACTGATCTTGAAGCATTGCACATTTAGTTATCTGTTCTCATAAATTACTCATTTGTGATTTTAAAAAGATACCTTATACGGTTTTCCATACAGATATTGGAACCTATTGGGACTCTACAGAATTCATTCCAGTTTACTGGGCAACCATTTCAACAACAAATACATTTCCAAACTGTTGATTAAAAACAATAAATTTTGGTATAGATAATGCATGTTATCATTATGTAACAGTTTAACAATTCAGATGCAATGATACCTGAACTACCATTGATTTCTCTACTATAGCAAACCAACTGTTCAAATACCAAATTAAAGAGATAAAGATAAGAGATTATAAAGATTACCTCAATATCTTCCATTTGACATTTTAGCGTATGAAAAAACAATCAAATATGCAAGTATTGTAGCGCAAAGCATAAAATATCACATGCCAATCCAATTTGTTGTTTCCCATTAAGGGACAACATTTTTTTTTACCTTAACTGCGTAAAATATGAAATCATATCAATCTGGACTTAAAAAGTATACTTACCTATGCTATGAAAATGCCATCGACAGAAAATTCTCTCAGGTAATAATTGTAGTATTCTCTAGAGAAGTTAAGAAAATTTTTTGTTTTAAATTTACATAAAGCAGCTTCTTAGATCTAGTGATTCCCTTTTTTAAAAATAAGGCAATATTTATTATTCACATTTTGTGTGTTGGCAACATTTTTACAAAGGCAGACAAGTGACTAATTTGTCAGATCTATTTTCTTGGTCAGATTCAGACGCAACTTCTAATTAATGAACCAATCAATCTTGTCCTCTTAGTTAGAGGGAAGAATTTCCACTTAACTTTTTCCATTTGATCATGTCATTATTCATGTTACTACCTCATATTTTGACCATCTAGGTATCTACTTTAATAGGTATCTAGAACTGCCCACAGAGCTGGTTGACAACTTCATAAATGTTCTGACTAGAATCTGCAAAATGGAAATCTATGTTCTTAAAATAGTAAATTGTCTGCTTCCAAACATTTGTCTGCTCTCCCTCTTTGCATTACACATATTGTCTAATAGCAGGCTGATCTAATTATATTGGCGTATTTTTATCATTTATTTCAACAATTAAAAGGAAGGAACCCCACCTCCACTACTTAGGATCATACCATAGTGCTTGTAAAGAAAGTATCTGTTTATTATCATAAAGAACCATATAACTATAATGCCCAGTATATGTTGAAAATGGATAACCTACTTCGAAAAGAAAAAGAATGGAATCCAACTCTTCTCTTTGGGATTTATTTCCTGAAGGGCAAAGAAAAAGAATGTTCCTTCTCATTATGCATAAAGATAATAGCATTGATAATATAATTCCACAGAAGTACTGCATTTACCTGAAATAATGATTATTATTATTTTTTGCAGTTTAGCAGTAAAACGGGGTGGCAGGCTGTCACATTCAATGAGATTAAAGTAAAGAAAGCTGATAAACATTTTTCCCCTAAACTTCTCTTGATTCTTTAGGTGATACAGGACAGAGAAATACTTCAGAGATGCTATGAAGAGCTTTAAAGGTCAAAAACAGCACTTTGAATTGGACCTGGATGCAAATTGGCAACCCATGCAGCTCATGGAATAGATATGCCATTCTAGGGGTACACATAGCTGCACATCTCATTGCATAAGCTGAAGCTTCCAAACACTTTACAAGGACATATAAAGTGCCTTACAACAGGACATCCGGGAGGTCATTTAGGAAGTCTTCAGGCATGAGTGACCATGAGCAAAACTTCTCAATCCAGGAAAAGATGCAACCAGTGCATAAAACAGAACTGTACAAAGGTCTCCTAGCCACAACTTTTATAACTATTCATTGAGCAGGAGTCATGAATCTAGGAGGTCCCTAGATTGCAAATTGGGTCTGTTTGGGGCAATGCAACCCTGTCCAGTACCAAAGTTGGCGTAGCCCGTGAACTATTTTTCGAGGGCCCCAAAATCTATAGCCGTTCAATCTTCCAGGTGGCGAGATAGCAAGTTAGCTGTGGTCTCCAATTCAGAAGAAGATTCCTAACATTTTAAACTATATCCAACTCATTTTGTCACTCTACACCCAAGATTTGTAATTTAAATACCACTCTAGCTTGCTCATAACTCGTGGACAAAAAAAGTATTAGTCGACACTTTTGACCAACAGAGGCTTCACTTCCAGACTGATAATGGCTTGGATGTTCTATTCATCTTGGGGCAATCATCATAATCTTCTGATAATTATTTAGAAAATCCATTCTGACACAATATTGAACAAAGGCTAACTGGTGTCTACAAGAGGATCATTAATTATATGTACAGGAAGCATATGGTACAATAGTTAACAAACTCCACGCTACTCATTTTTGCAAAATTTAGCCATGGTGACTAGTAGCAACTTATATTTGTCAGGCGAAGCTCCATTCAAAATCCAGGAAAGAAATACTTAGACTCTTTAGTTTAGAGAAAAGAGATCTTTTACTGAAAGTGAAGTGGTAGCAACCAAAGAATTCTGAATCTGAGAATTTAGGCGCGCAATTCACATATAGAAAGTGATGGAAATGTTCCCACCCCCAATAGTTCAAATGACACTTCCAATTAGAAGTTGTGGATATGATCATGTGGGCATCTTCAGGTGATGATGAGGCCTCTGTCCGTTGACCTTGGCATAGTTTGATAACGGGTTGCAGTTGCGCAGGGAGAAAAGAAAGCTAAGCGAGAAATAGAAACCTAACTCTATTTTATGCTCCCCCCTTCCATTTATAAATCAGACGAATGTAACTCCTCCAGCTCACTTCCCCAACTATTCCTACCTCCCTTTTCCACCCCCCGTTACTTATGGCAGTCGAAAAGATGCAAAGCAATAGCAGAAGATCTTGAAGACTGACATTCGGCCCTCCTAGAAAAAGGGAAATCATCAGTCCTAGAAGTCCTAGAAGAGAGAGAGAGGAGAGAATATAAAGACAATTATTAATCATTAAACAATTTCAAAACAATACACTCCTAAGGCTTATCAGGATACTTGGAACGAAATGCTTTGATCAACTTAGGGGCTTTAATATCGGTTTCATTAACCCATTCGGCTTGTGAAGAAGGGAAATGTTTCCAGGCTACAAGATACTGGAGTCGACCCCTCCATTTGCGAGAATCCAGAATTTCTTTAACTTCAAAATGTTATTCGCCTTCAATCAATATTGGTATGGGAGAGTCAGTCTGGATGGGCCTTAGGTCAGAAGTACGCTCAGGTTTTAGCAAACGAACATGGAAAACCGGATGAATTCGTCGAAGAGTTTTGGGTAAGTTCAGCTGGACCGTTACAGGATTTATAATCCGTTCAATTGTGAATGGACCAACGTATTTAGGACCAAGCTTCTTTGACTTTTAAATGGTTTGCAGGTATCTGGTGGACAGGAAAACCTTGTCGCCCACTTTATATTCTTTCTGTGGGGATCTTTTCTTGTCTGCAAATTTCTTATGAGCTTGATGGGCCTCATCTAATGCTTTGCGTGTTACTGGCCAGTTAAGTTGGAGTTGAGTTATCCATTCATCCAACGAATGGATGTTGGGCTTTTCACGAGGAAGTTCAGGTATGGGAACGAAATCTTGTCCCGAAGCCACTTTAAATGTAGTAAATCCAGTACTGCTGTGTACGGAGTTGTTGTATGCCACTTCGGCAAATGGTAGTAATTCGGACCAGTTATCTTGTTGATAATTTATGTAACATCTGAGATATTGTTCTAACACTGAGTTAGTCCTCTCACAGGCCCCATTGGTTTGGGGGGGGTGGGCAGAGCTTAGCCCCTGGGAGGAGCCTATTAACTTCAGGAACTCTTTCCAAAAATTTGAGGTAAATTGGACCCCTCTGTCAGAGATTATGCGTTCCGGGATGCCATGTAACCTATAGATATGTGATATAAATAGTTTAGCCAGCATCTTAGCAGAGGGAATCTTGGAACAAGGTATGCAATGTACTTGTTTGGAAAACAAATCAGTCACTACCCAGATGACCGTGTTTCCACCACTTTCGGGTAATTTTACTATAAAGTCCATAGAGATTTCCTTCCAAGGAGTCGTTGGTCTAGCTACATTTTGTAACAATCCTACTGGCTTACCAGGAGGTCTCTTTGCCGAAGCACAAATCGGACAGCTAGCTACATAAGCTTCAATGTCCTTCTTTAAAGTAGGCCACCAGAATTGCCGCTTAACCAGATGTAAGGTCTTCACAAATCCGAAATGGCCAGCTGCTTTAGAATCATGAGCCTGTTGCAGTATTTGGCTTCTCAGTACCTGTGGCACATACAACTTGGCCCCCATCCAAGCCAAACCATCTCTAATTGTATAGTCACTTGAATGAGCCAGGAACCATTCGTCCAGTTTTAAAACTTCTTTTAATCGTTCGGTAAGGTCATTCGATAAAACCACTTCTTGGTTCTTCCTTTGGGCTCTGGTGACCACTGGGGCAGCTAGGTGTTTGGCTGAGACAATTGGGCTTATCACCTCCTGACGCATACTATTATATTGAGGTAGTCTAGAGAAAGCATCCGCCATGAAGTTCTTCCCGCCTGGAATGTACTTCAATGAGAAATTGAATCGCTTGAAGTACTGGGCCCAGCGAACTTGTTTAGGGGACAGCTTCCGGGGTGTTTTTAAGGCTTCCAGATTCTTATAATCAGTCCATACCTCAAACGAGTGTTTTGCTCCTTCCAGGAAATGTCTCCAGGTCAGCAAGGCCCAACGAACTGCAAAAGCTTCTTTCTCCCAGACGGCCCATCTTCTCTCTGTTTCAGACAGTTTACGGGAGGTATACGCACAAGGCTGTAAGGTCCCTTTCTCGTTGATTTGAAGTAATACCGCTCCAATAGCTACATCATTTGCATCATCTTGAATCACGAAAGGAGTGTCCATATCCGGGTGTTTCAGCACTGGTTCTGCAGCAAACAGTCGTTTTAGCTTTTCAAAAGCGGCTTGGCACTCCATCGACCACTCCAGCGGCTTTCCTGGCCTCGGCTTCACCTCCCCTTTTGTTTTCAAGAGATTTGTGATGGGCATTGCTATCTTAGCAAACGTCGGGATGAATTGCCGATAAAAATTTGCAAATCCCAAAAAGCTTTGAAGTTGTTTTCTGGTGCGTGGTGGAGCCCACTCCAGAACGGCACGCACCTTCTCTGGATCCATCTCTATGCCTTCGGATGAAATGCGATATCCCAAATAGACAATTTAGCATACAACTTAGCGGCACACAGTTTCTGTAAAACCGACCGCACTAACTTCACATGTTCATCCAGGGTCTCTGTGTAGATAAGGATATCATCGAGATAAAACAAAACCCCCCTGTATAAATGTTCATGTAACACTTGATTGATCATTTGCATGAATACAGCTGGGGCCCCTTGTAAACCAAAAGGAAGAACGTTGAATTGGAAACATCCCGTCGGGCAGTTAAAAGCGGTCTTCCACTCATCCCCTTCCTTAATTCGAATCCGGTAGTATGCTTCTCTCAAATCCAACTTCGTGAAGATCTTTCCCTTCGCTAAATGGGCCAACATGTCCTTCATCAAAGGAAGGGGGTGCACGTTTTCCACAGAAATAGCGTTCAAATTTCTGTAATCCACCACCAAGCGTTTGGAACCATCTTTCTTTTCACGGAACAACACTGGGGCCGCTACCCGGGGTCTAGCAGGTTGAATGAAACCACGTTCCAAATTTTTATCAATAAACAATCTTAGCTCTTCCAATTCCCGTGGGGTCATTGAGTACAACTTTGGTTTCGGGAGCTTCACCCCAGGCAAAATCTCAATAGCACAGTCTGTTGGTCGGTGAGGCGGAAGCTCATCCGAGGCCTTCTCACTGAACACTTCTTTTAACTCCCAATACTCTTTAGGGATTTTCTCCTCATCTTTTACAGGCTCAGTACTTGTGGAAGCTATTTCAATTAGGCCCCCAGGCTTCGGCTGAGATCTGGCCCCTCCTCCCGGTCGCTGCTTTGTGCGTATGCGCAACAACCCCTTTCTCCAGTTAACCTGGGGGTTCCATTTCCGGAGCCAGGGCAATCCCAGTATTAATGATTGCTCCATCCCAGGGACCACAATAAAACGCAGGGTTTCATCATGCTCTCCCATGACCATTTCTATAGGTTCCGTGACAAAACGGGCGGGGCAACCTCCAGCCACTGATCCATCTAGTTGGCAAAAGGAAATGGGCATCTTCAAAGGTTTTAACTTTAGGCCCATTTTCTTCACTACTTCCGTGTTTATTATACACCTGGTGCACCCAGAATCTAACAGGGCTAGCATTTCCCCTTCGACCCCTGAATTGGGTACCCTCAACTTCACCGGAATGGTCATAGGGCCCACACTTGGACTTACGAGGAAGTCGTCTTCCGAGTCAGAATCCTCCTCCTCAGGGGTCACTGGGGCTTCTGATTCCTCTCCTGCGGGACGGGCGACCTCTGCTGTCTCTTTCGACTTTAGTGCTGTTTCGCGAGGCTTCGCTGGGGATTTTTCAGGTTTCTTTCCTTCCTTTGGCGCCCCCTTTGGCTCCAACTTGACTCTGCAGTTCACAGCCCGGTGACCTTCTTTCCCGCATCGAAAGCAGACCGAGGGGTTGGGTCTTGCCGCCACTCCTCCCTTCTGAGGTTTAGGAGCCTCTTGAGAGCGCGAGGGGGAAAACTTGCTCCACCCATAACCTCCCCGCCGTTTACTTCGGATTAAATCAATTTCCACTTCTTCTGCCAACAGGTACCACATCTGCAAGTTATTGGAGTCTCTTCTAGCAGTGCATCTCTGGTACACATCTTCATTTAAACCATCTTTAAACAGTTCTATCAGGGCTTCTTGGGGCAGCCTCGGAAATGGCCTTCTAACTGCCTAAATTCTTGAGTGTAATCAGCCACAGACCTCCGCCCGTTTTATGGTTTTCATCCTAATTCGGGCCTTACGCTCCGCCAGTGGGTCCTCAAACCTAGCCCGCAGTGCAGCCATAAATAGGTTATAATTCAGCAACTGAGGAGCATTATCATTATGCAAAGTCACCATCCACTCTGCCGCTATTCCCTCCAGAGCCCTGGTAACACACCTCACTTTGGCTGCTTCTGAGGGAAAATCCTCCCCATACTCCTCCATATGGCTCCATACTTGAGCTAAGAAAAATCCCAAGGCTTTGGGATCCCCTCCATATTTTACTTCTAACGGAGGCAGCCTAGGAGCTCTACGCCTTCTAGGAATCACACCTCCCGCCGAAGGCCCCAGGGCTGCTGCTGGATCGGGTTGATTTATGGGAGAGGGAGTTGCTCTGCTTCTTCTGGCTGGGGCTGCTTCCCCTCCCCCTTCATACCTTTGTGGAGCTTGAGGTTGTTCAAAGGCTTCATTCAGGAGTTTCCTGGCTTGATCCAGCAAGAGTTCCCTCTTTTCCTTCTCTTGCCAAGGCTCCTCTTTTCCATGCCGGCGGGTAGTTGTGACCCCAGGGGGGGGGTCCTTCTCCAGATCTTTCCAACCAACTCCCACCGACCGTCTGGGCTTCACAGCTGGATCCTCTTCCAGACTGAGCTCTGCTAGTGATTGGGCTTCCTGCACCAGCAAAGAATCTTGGCCTCCAATGGCTCCCAGATCCTCCTGGTCACTATTTGAAGATGACATGATGTCCAGGCCCCCTCAGAAGAAAACTGAGTATTCTCTCCGGGTGGGCAGGTGGGGTGAGATTCAGAATAATGTCAGGCGGAGCTCCATTCAAAATCCAGGAAAGAAATACTTAGACTCTTTAGTTTAGAGAAAAGAGATCTTTTACTGAAAGTGAAGTGGTAGCAACCAAAGAATTCTGAATCTGAGAATTTAGGCGCACAATTCACATATAGAAAGTGATGGAAATGTTCCCACCCCCAATAGTTCAAATGACACTTCCAATTAGAAGTTGTGGATATGATCATGTGGGCATCTTCAGGTGATGATGAGGCCTCTGTCCGTTGACCTTGGCATAGTTTGATAACGGGTTGCAGTTGCGCAGAGAGAAAAGAAAGCTAAGCGAGAAATAGAAACCTAACTCTATTTTATGCTCCCCCCTTCCATTTATACATCAGACGAATGTAACTCCTCCAGCTCACTTCCCCAACTATTCCTACCTCCCTTTTCCACCCCCCATTACTTATGGCAGTCGAAAAGATGCAAAGCAATAGCAGAAGATCTTGAAGACTGACAGTTTTGTTTTAAAATGTTCCTTTAAATTGCTTATTATATTTATGTTTTCATTCTTGAGATGACTAAGCCTGAAAAGAGTATATCCTAGTCTCTACCTTTCCTCAGCAATTTTAAACGTGAGAAAGGATTAAATTAAGGTTTAAATGATTAAATTAAACACTTTAATTTAGTTGTTAGTGAAGTAAATATACCATAGTAAATCTCCAATAAGAAGCATTTAGCCATTCACAATAAAATAACAGAGAAAAAGTTTCAGGGATAAAATTGACAAATTTAATAAAAGACATCCTATATTCTTGTTGCCTAGAATTTGATATGAAATTAGAGTCAGCAATGGTGGTTATACAGTTATAAATCTACATATTTCTGGAAAACGACAGAAAATTGTAAAACAAAACAACAGACGGGTATTTCAAACACTGGAAGTATCCTGCAACCTGATACTGACACTGATACATTGACTGTTCAAGTTTTGATAGAGAGACGTTCATCGCATAAATACTATTCTTTACTAATTTTATTTTAGTTTGTTTTAATGAAGCAGAAGAAAACCCTCCAGCCCAAACCATGATTTAAACACAAAATATTGTATATCTAAGATCTTCACTTATTTCTGAGAAAGCTTTGATATACTTCAAAAACTGTGTCTGGCAATCAGTAAGATGATGCTTATTAATATAAGCACCAATGATCTAATACCACTAAAGTTTAAAGCTAGCTTCTCCCAAAACAACACATTAATGTTATGTGGTTAATCATGACATGTTCATGATGAAACAGGTTGTGCACAGTAATTCCTTACTATATTAAAAAAACAAGCTTTCCTTAAACTAGATTGACTGAGCATATTAACCTACTACGAACATGCCCATTACTTGGATCAGCAGGAGAAGCTATTTTAAAGATGTTCCTATTACCAGAAATTAACTAATTTAGACAAGAGCTTCACTTGCATGGAGTCCAGATAATAAAATGCATTATTCAGAGAGACGTGCATGGCTTTACACTACCAGTTCTTAGAAAAATGGTAAAAATTTCACCAAGCTTTTAATTGTTAAGTATAATTTATTTTAATGATATTGATTTTTAATTTTTATAATTTTAATTGTTTTAATTATTAAAAACACATTTTTATTGCTGTAAGCTCCCTTGAACATTACATGGGTAGAAAAGCAGGATATAAATTTAATAGTTTTTAAAACACTTGTAAACAAACACAATTTTTTTGAAAGTTAGACATTTGTAATTTCTAATGGTCTGCTGATTAATTAATTCAAAGTTATTTGAAATATACAGAGATTTATATAATTCCAAAAATAAGGTAGTATTAAGCATCTTAAAAGACAATATAGTTACCTTTTTGTTTCAAACTGGTTTCCAGTGTTACAAAGCTTTCATAGAAGATAAGATAAATTTGAGAATAATTGATCTCAAAGAATTGTTTGAGTTCACTTCCATCCATAGCATCTGTACAAGAAAATTAAAACAAAAAGTTACTGTATGTGAAAGTTATAAGGATACATAAAATATTATTAAAATGCATAAACAAAATAATGTTGCAGGAAGAAAATGCTACAAACACAACTATATGACACAAGCATTAAAGGACAGTATGGAATTTTGGAATTGTCTAGGTACTTCTACATTTATAAGTAATTTCCATTTTAAGATAAAAATTTAAAATACTTGAAATTTCTGCCCATGCTACAAGGTTTGAGATCACAATTAAAAATAAGGTATCTTAAATTTCATTTTATGATGGATTTAATTCATTCTTATACTGTTTCACAAGTTAATTCCTTGTATTCATAGTATGCCTTGGTATTTCAGCTCCATAATGGTCTGGTGAATGAGGCACTGAACGAAATTTTCAGTGGATGCAGTTTATTCAATGATCTGAGTCATGCCGAATGTAGCTCTAAAAATGTGTATAGCTTCTTCAAAGTTCCACCTATTATATTGGTAACTTTCATATTCTTCCACACACTTCTATCAACAGAAAAAAGGGAAAAAAATAAACTCATACTTCCTATCTCCACAACTCACTTCTCAAACACACCAACAACAGCCAAGCCTCCTATAACTCGCCCCAGTCATAACCTCTGGTGATCACAGAAAAAGAAGAGCAAGATCTATTACGCAGACAGAAGCCAGGAAAAGCACCAGGGCCAGACAAGATAACTCCTTCTTGCTTAAAAGTCTGTGCTGATCAATTGGCCCCCATCTTCACCCAAATCTTCTTTAGATCACTAGAGATGTGCTATTTTCCTTCCTGCTTCAAACGTTCTACCATCATCCCAGTGCCAAAGAAGCCCTCCATCAAGGAACTGAGTGACTAGAGACCAGTTGCTCTAACATCTGTAGTTATGAAAATCTTTGAAAGGCTTGTGCTGTCCCACCTGAAAACCATCACGGACCCACTGTTAGATCCCATGCAGTTTGCACACCGAGCAAATAGATCGACAGATGATGCTGTGAACATGGCTCTGCATTTCATCCTACAACACCTTGAATCTCCAAATACCTACGCAAGGGTCCTCTTTGTAGACCTCAGTTCAGCATTCAATACCATCATTCCAGACACTCTTCTAAGTAAATTAAACCGACTAGCAGTACCTGAACACACTTGTAAGTGGATCATAAGCTTCCTAACAGACAGGAAGCAGCAGGTGAAGCTAGGCGGAATCACATCCGATACCTGTACAATCAACACAGGGGGGCCCTAAGGCTGTTTGCTATCTCCACTTCTCTTCTCCCTATATACCAGTGACTGCATCTCAAACGATCCATCTGTTAAAATATAAAGTTTATTGATGATATAACAGTGATTGGTCTCATTCGAGACAATGATGAATCTGCATATAGACAGAAGGTTATACAACTTGCCTCGTGGTATAACCGGAACAATCTGGAACTGAACACACTCAAAACCGTAGAAATGGTGGTAGACTTTAGAAGAAACCCTTCCATACTACTACCTCTTACAATACTAGACAACGCAGTATCAACAGTAGAGACCTTCAAATTTCTAGGTCCTACTATATCACATGACCTAAAATGGACACCTAACATCAAAAACATCATCAAAAAAGCACAACAAAGAATGTTCTTTCTGCGCCAACTCAGAAAGCTCAAACTGCCCACGGAGCTGCTGAAACAGTCCTACAGAGGAATTATTGAGTCTATCATCTGCACCTCTATAACTGTCTGGTTTGGTTCTGCAACCCAACAGGACAGACACAGACTTCAGAGGATAATTAGGATTGCAGAAAAAACAATTACTACCCACCTGCCTTCAATAGAGGACCTGTATACTGCACAAGTCAAAAAGAGGGCTGTGAAAATATTTACAGACCCCTCACATCCCGGACATAAACTGTTTCAACTCCTTCCCTCAAAACGACACCATAGAGCACTGCACACCAGAACAATTAGATGCAAGAATAAGTTTTTTTCCCGAAAGCCATCACTCTGCTAAACAAATAATTCCCTCAACACTGTTCAACTATTTACAAAGTGTACACTTATTATAACTGTTAATCTTCTCATCACTCCTTATCACCCATCCCCTCCCACTTGTGATTGTAGGACTATAACTTTGTTGCTTGTATCCTTACGATTTATACTATTTCCTAGTATGATTTGATTGTAGATTGTACCCTATGACTATCATTAAGTGTTGTACATTATGATTCTTGATTCTTAACGAATATACCTTTTCTTTATGTATTACTGAGAGTATTTTCACCAAGACAAATTCCTTGTGTGTCCAATCACACTTGGCCAATAAAGAATTCTATTCTATTCTATTCTATTCTATTCTATTCTATTCTATTCTATTC
>BLBF01000031.1:6648264-6731854 GCA_015471245.1 Laticauda colubrina
TCTATTCTATTCTATTCTATTCTATTCTATTCTATTCTATTCTATTCCATTCCATTCTATTCCATTCCAAGCAACTGGGATGAAGAGAGTCCTGGAACCATGCCAAGTGACCACCATCTGAGTTTAGAAGAGATCAAATTAACCATGACATTAGCAGAAGAGTTAAAGGCCCTGTCACACTAGCCGACGGATGCAAAACGTTAGTAAAAAGGACACAGCGGACGAGAAAAATGTTCCATCCGTTGTTATCCGCTCTCAAAAGGGGCAAAAATTTGCATAACCAGAGCGGATAACACGGAAAGGAACGGACGGGGGGAGGACGCAGGGCGGATGGAAAGCGGATGCGGAACGGAAGCCTAGCGGATGGAAGCGGATGGGAGCGGATGGCACATCCACAAGGCTTCCGGGGGACCATAGCAAAGCGGACGCAGAACGGATACAGCGGATGCAGAACGGACGCCAAGCGGATGAAGCGGATGCACAGCGGATGCACAGCGGATGCCTAGCGTTCACTGTGCATGCGGGGAGGATGCATTGCGTCAGCCCCACAGATATAAAGGGAAGCAGCTCCCAAGCAGGTCACCATTCAGAGGAAAGACCTGCTTCCAGACACATCAAGTGCCTTGCCAGCCTGCCCTGCCTGCCTGCCTGCCAGCCTTGCTGCCTGCCTGCCTGCCAGCCTGCCTGCCTTGGTGCTTGCCTGCCAGCCTTGCTGCCAGCCAGCAACCCCACAACCATGGGGAAGAAGAGAAAGCCTCAGCCATCTGCTGCCAGCCCTGGCAAGAGGGACAGGGCCACCCTCCCACGCCCTGGCCCTCACTCTGCTTCTGCTGGGGCTTCTGTAGCACGGGCTCGCTCTTCTGCGGCTGGGGCTTCTGCTGCTTCTGCTGCTGCTTATGGCGGTGGTGCTTTTGCTGATGCTGCTTCTGGAGGATCTGCTGATGCTGCTTATGGCGGTGGTGCTTCTGCTCATGCTTACTCTGCTGATGCTGCTTCTGGCAGTGGTACTTCTGCTGGTGCTTACTCTGCTGAAGCTGCACCTCGTCCTGCTGGTCCTGCTCGTGCTCCTGGTCCTGCTCGTGCTCCTGGTCTTGCTCGTGCTCCTGGTCCTGCTGGTGCTCCTGGTCCTGCTCATGCTGCTGGCCTGCTGGCGCTGCTGGTGCTTACTCTGCTGATGATGATCCTGGTCCTGCTGGTGCTGCTGGTGCTGATCCTGGTCCTGCTGGTGCTGGTGCTGGTGCTGCTGCTGATGATCCTGCTGGTGCTGCTGCTGGTGGTGGTGTGGAGGAGCAGCCCCTACAACCTGGAAGCCCCTCTGATGAGGGCCCATCTGGTCCTGCCAAAGGGAGTAAGAGGCATATGCGAGAATGGGAGAGGAGGCAATACTCCATTGAGGAGGAACACGAGGATGAGGTGCTGGAGAGAATGAGTATCTATGGCGGAAGGGACACAGGCTCTACAGGGACACCAAAAGGAAGCAGGCTGCTTGGAGAGAGAAGGCAGAGAGTCTGGGCTACACATCGGAGGTGCTCCTCGGCTGGTGGAAACATATGCACACCTGGTACGGGAAGCTGCACCTCAAGAAATCTGGCCAGGCCACGGTCAAGCTGACAGACAGAGAGACCTACGTGATGGCCAGGTGCAGCTTCCTGGAGGGTGAGATCCGCCACCGAGGAGCAGCCCCTCTCACAACCCTCTCTCTCAGGCAGCCTGCTGAGAGCCAGTCCTCTTCCGGCTGAGAGTCAGCTCCTGTCTCCAGGCAGGTTTCTGTGGAGCGTGCCACGGCGGAGAACCCGCAGACAGCTGTTTTAACTGTGGCGGAGTGCGTGGAGCACTCCCTGGCGCAGTAGGAGAAAGGAGATGGCACACCACAGTCCTACCTGCATCCACCCCCAGCTCCACCTCCACAGAAAGGCAGAGAGCCAGACCGGAGGGGCAGAGCCACACTGTCCTGCTGGAGATCAGGGACACCATCCGGAGCAGCATAGATCTCCTCTCTCAGCTGGTCCACACCAACTCCTCATCCTCCAACCGCAAGCCCTTCCTCACCTATGTCAACCAGCCCCTCACGGACATGGTGGAACCCCAGTACCAGGTGGTGAAGGACCGGATCACCGAGCTGCTTCACAACCCTCCAGATCCAGAGGAACCTGCTCCCACCCAGTCTAGGTCTGCTCCTCTACCCCAGGTGATGTCACTCCCATTCCAAGGCTTTCCACAGGCCCTCACCTACCAGGGCTACGGCTACCAGGAGGTCCAGCAGCACAGGCAGCAGCCCTTCCCAGTCCAGGCACAGGCTCATCGGACGCCACCGTTGCCACCGGTTCCACTGATGCCACCGATGCCACAGACGCCACTGATGCCACAGACGCCAATGCCACCCACGTCACCGATGCCACCCACGCCAGTCCTCACACAGCTGCAGACCAGACAGCCCCACTACACTGCTCCTTCCTCCACCCCACAGCCAAGCCCGGCCTCAGTACATCTGTCGTCGGTATTGGGACTGACACCCCATGGCATGGAGGAAGGAGCTTTCAACATCACGGGGCTGAGCCAGCTGTCTGAGAGCTTCCTCAACACACCGTCACCTGTTGTCCTCTCGGGGCCAGGCACCCCAGTGGGGCTTCAGACCAGCACTCCAGCACCAGCCACCTCCACAGCACCTGGACCCTTCACCCCTGAGACTGGGCACACCTCTGAGTGACCGATAAGAGTGCCAGAGACTGGGTGGCTACCTGTAGACTTTATTTGGACACTTCACTTGGGTCATTTTTCTTTTACAGCTTGTTATTAATAAAGATTATCTTTGCTTCACACACTTGCCTCATTTATTTTGTTAAATAAAGTCTTGGTGGAAACTTTTAGAAATGGTTTAAGCCTTTGCATACTTGTGGGATGGGTAAGGATAGCAGTGGGGTGGGCAGGGATACCTTTGGGAAGGGTTAAGATAGCTGTGGGATGGGCAGGAATACCTTTGGGATGGGTTAAGATAGCTGTGGGATGGGTTGAGATAGCTGTGGGGATAGATAAACCTCCAGTGCAAGCATAGTGGGACTGTATGGTCCACCCTCCCAGGTGCCACACCTATGGCACTTCATTATCAATACTAATGTAATCATTGATCCACACATGTCAACATAAACACAACTCTTTATTAAAAGCCTTGTTCATTGTAGGCCCACCCAACATATATGGCCCAATCTCATCTGTGTGATGAGACAGGCTGAAGGAAGCATCCATTAATCATCTACCATCCTGTCTTGTCACTCCACTGCTCCAGCTGGGGAGTTGCACCAGTGTTTCAGGAGGTTGCGCTGCTTCTTCCCTTCCTGTTGGGGCCTTGTACATCCTCAGTGTCTATCAGGTTTTGCCCTTGCCTCCATTCCCCAGGCTCCATGTCCCCATTGCCTTTGTTGGAGGTCCATAAGCCTGTTCTGCAAGACTGGGTAGCGGGTGCGCATGAGATTGTGCAGGATGCAGCAAGCTTCCACGATGTTCCTCATGGTCTCTGGACGATGCTACATGGTGGTGAGAAGTACCTGGAACGTGTTGGCCAGGATGCCAAAGGCGTTCTCCACCACCCGCCTTGCCCTGGACAGCCTGTAGTTGAAGATCCTCTCTTCACGGGTGAGGAGTCTGGAAGTGTAGGGCTTCATGAGGTAGGTTCTGAGGGAGAAGGCTTCATCCCCCACGATGCAGTAGGGCACATCTTGTGTGTCGTTGGGCAGGGGGTCTGGATCTGGGAAGCCCATAATGAGGTTGCGTTCCAGCCCCTCCTTGAGGTGACTGGCGTTGTATACCTGGGCATCTGAAGCTGACCCATTGCCTGAAGCATCGATGTACATGAACTTGTAGTCAGCATCGACCATGGCGAAGAGGATGATGCTGAAGAAGCCCTTGTGGTTGAAATAAGTGGACCCTGACTTGCCTGGTGCTTTGCAGGCCACGTGCTTCCCATCTATGGCTCCAACGGTGTGGGGGAAGTTCCACCTCTGATACCACTGCTCTGCAACTTTCTTCCATCCTCCTTCAGTGCAGGGGCACTGGAGGAGCTCCTCCAGGTATTCTTCGATGATGGTCTGCACCACTTCTCTGACCACAATGCTGATGGTGTTGTGTGGCACCCTCCAGCCGTACTGCATGCTCCTGTACGTGGTCCCTGAGGCCAGGTGACGCAGAGTCAGTGCCACCTTGAGCCCAGGGTCCAGGCTGGGCCGGAAGTTGGTGCTCTGCTTGTTCAACCTGGGTCTCAGCCACTCCACAACTTCGTCAAACATGGCTGGAGGCATCCTTATGAAGTTCTGGAATGCACGAGGGTCTTCGTTCCTGAGCTCCACCATCAGCTTATTGTACAGTCCGTACTCTGCTCTTCTCCCGATCCATCTTCGCACCCAGATGCTTCTTGGCGGCCTCCTTTTCTTCCCGTAGTAGAGTTCACAGAGCCTGTAGATGGCTTCGCACTGTTGCAGAACGATGGTGGCTACCAAAAGGAGTTTGTTACGATCCAAGGTAGACATGACTGGATGCTGTGGAAGAGCAAGAGGCAGATGAAGGCTGCAGAGGTCTGCACAGCAGGGCTGCTGGACTGAAAGTGAGATCCAGGTGAGTTTCTCCCCCTTTTTATAGGCAATATAGGTTTTCCCCTATGTGTCCTTTTGCATCCTCTAGGCATCCTCTAGACATCCTTAATATTCGAGATAGGTCCCCTCTGCGAACGTTTTTTTCTGTTTTAAATGCTTTCTTTGCGTGATGCATCCACTTTCATCCTTTCTCCGCCCGTGCTACTAACGCTGCGCATCCGTTCCGCGTCCATTCCGCTTCCTCCCTGTGTCCGCTTTCTGCTGGAGCGGATGTGAGTTGCGTGGATGCGCAGCGGATGCCTAGCGGATGTAGTGGACGCGTAACGGATGCCAACGGATGCAGAACGGATGTCCCCCGTATGCCTAGCAGATGCAGAACGGACGCGTTGGATACATTTTCCGCTCAGAAAGTTTTGAGCAGCTCAAAACTTTTTCAGCGGATGAAAAGTCAATAGACAGATGCTGGATGGATAGAGAGGAAGCAAAACGGAGGCAGTGAGTACAGAACGGAAGCATCGCGTTAACCAACGGATGGCAAGTGTTTTTCTCCGTTTTACATCCTCTTTCCATCCGTTGGTGCAGTGTGACAGGGGCTTAAAAGAAAAAACAATGTCTCTTTTTCTGTTTTTAAATCAACTGACCTAGTTGCCAGAACAGGACATTTAAGGAGAAAACTGAGGCATTCAGTGTAGCTCAAGACATCATTGCCATGCCTGATCTATTCTTTCACAATTACTTGCAGGGATAATTTCAGTCTCACCTCCTTCATTCCTTTCCTTGTCTGAACCAGCTAATTCCAATTTACTGAATTCTTTGACAACAAATAGAAACAAAAAATACAAGCAGAACTTAGAAGTATATTCAATATTCAGCCTTATTTTTCCACTTATTTTTCAGGCTTATTTTTCACTGTGGATCTCTTGCCTTTAAAACTGGGTTACAAAACCTTGCAACATTCTACGTTAAATAAAATGATTTGTCTGTGCAAAGTAAATCAGCACAAAAGTCCTCTGAATGGTCAGAAACTGGTGTTAAAAGAGGGAAAATAACTTCAGCTATTGTGTGGTTTAATTTTTTTAATATAAATAAATAAACATCTAGCCATGTATATCTTTCCCTTCTATCATGTTAAATTTTGCAACTGTGTACATTTTTTTATAAAACTGCTGTGGAGGATGCAATAAAGAATTGTGATTAGTAACAACTCAGGTCTTCTATTATCATAAACATAATATAAAGAGCAAGCAGAATGAATAGGAAATTGCTGCAAATTATAGGAACAGTGCTCCATAAAAGCAAAATGCACATTTTATTAATCAATCTATATAATGGAGAGCCTCTAAGGACATGAAAGTATATCAAGGCAGAAGTAATACTGAAAGGAAAGGAAGTTCATCTTGACCTTGCTAATAAGATTCTGCATTTTTACACGATTCCATTTGTCTGAATAATTCATGACTACTAATGAAGAAGGAAGTAGATAGTACTTCCTCTCAATTCACAGTGACTAAAAATGAATGGAATAAAGAGGGCCAACCAGTCTCATAAAGTTCGGGTGAAAACATACAAAAATCTCACAAGATTTGCTGATCCTCTCATATGTCAAATACAACACACCCTTCTCTCTCTCTCCCCCCTCTTGTAAAAATTATTTACTATAATTTCTTTTTCAAAAATCTGAACAAGTTATCATCAGACAAATAAGAATTTTTATGATAACTCAAAAGGAAGGACAATCAAAATCTTTTTGGTGACAACTCCTGTATTATTTGCAATTCTTTTACTATTCAATTTTTTACAGTACTTAATCTAAGGTTTGTTTTTCTTCTTGATTCATTATTTTCTGAATCATATGTTTTCTCAAAGGTAGATAAAATTACACCACCAATAACTGAAATGTAATACTGTACAATAATTGCCTTTATCAAGGTAGAATTTATCCATAGCTTCTTTCCCACTAGTATATAATGAATTGGTACAGATGCCACTTTTAGTACAAATTAAAAATAATACCACTAATAACAGCAACCATGATCTTATTTTCAGGAAAAAAATATTGTTTTCCGATATTCAGGATTAGAAGGAAATATGGGTAGCTATCCATGATTGCAAACCTGTGGCATGTGTGCCAGAAGTGGCACGCAGAGCCATTTCTGCCGGCACGTGAGAGGTCACCCAGAAGAGTCCCACTGCGGATCTGCCCGCCAGCTGATTGTCGAGTATCTGGCGCGCATGCACAAGGGCGGGGGGGGGGTGCACAGGAGACTTGTGCATATGCGCAGAGATACGCAGGGTGTGCAGGGGGATAATGTGCAGAGACACGGGTGGGGGATCATGCATGCATGTGCAGAGGCACATGGTGTGGGGGGAGGTCATGCACACATGCACAGAGGCGCATGGAGGTCATATGTACATCCACAGGGGTCATGGGGGGGCCATGTGCATTGCTTTCTGGGTGATGGCACACACACATAATTTTTGGCACAGGAGCCAAAAAAGGTTAGCCACCACTGGTATATATTTATCTCTGGGTTACATAATAGGAAAAAGAATAAAATTTGTATTCTAAATGTTTTCAGCTTAAACACCTCAAATCTTCAGACTGAATAAAATTATAAGCTTCAAAAAGCCCATTTCAAGGTCAAAGTACCAGCAATTAAAAACAGAGGTTGAAATATTTTGCATGCCCCTCTGACCACATCTTAGTCAGCAGATAATAAATGCTAATTACAGTTCAGTTATAAGTCCAGTCACTTCTAATATGGACAAAACTGCATGGTTGTTGTTCTTCGCATTTATCTCATCCAACAGCAGTGGCTGGTTGTTTTTGCACTGCACTCACTTAGCTCTTAGAGTGAATCTATCTGCATACTTTACAGGAGAAGGAGTTTATTTCTCATCCAGAACATGATACTGATTAGGGATGAAGAGGAGTGACAAGCCAAAGATCACCAAGATGGCTTCTACTCCTCAGGGAAAACTAGAACTTGAATCACCTCACTCATAGTCCAACACCCTAACCACTACATGATGAAGGCTCTCTCAGGAAATAAAATTCAGTAACATACAACATCTGTTCTTGCTACTATACCAAAATAATACAATTTACATTTTAATGAACCAATCCCAGCATTTTACTAAAAGGGTAGGGCAACTCATCAAAGTGTATACTTCATTGTTTTGGGGATCACTAAAAACAGCACAATGTTGCTTTTATGAATCACTTCTTTTAATCAATCTACTCCCTCTGAAGAGCTTATTAATCCCAAAATGATTTCAGGTTTATAGAGTTAATACTGTTTTAAAATCTTTAAGAAGTCAACAATTATAAGATTATTTATTCACTCATTAATTAATTTGATGCCCCTTGATTCCAACCTGGCAATTTCCAGGACTTTATAACTTTCAAGGGTATATATATATTTAATAGTAAGTGAAGATGGGTTATTTTGGTCTATCAGTCACCCTTATCAATTAGCAGAATGAATTTACATGAATAGTCAATGAAGATGATAGTGGAGACCCCAAGATTTTTGGTCTTGGGACTCATCAACCATTAAATTCCAAGATTCTCCTGACAAATGAAATTCAGACTCTTAAGAATTATCATGGGACTTTACTAAGATTGTTTTAGCATCTACCCAAGAAGTAGATAATTTACTTGATCTGGTTTTCAACACAGAAAGCAATAGTTTATATAGAGAAATATTAGAAAAGTTGTATTTTATCAGGGGCTAACATTATCTGAGCTTAGAATTGTCCATGCCTCCCTCTGCAGGCATGAAGACTAAGTCAGTATATCTTAGGGATGGGTAGATCATGTAGATTTCAGAGAATTCTGAGGAATATTGTCTCAGGCCTTCTCCTTTCATCAGTCCCCCAGGCATTTTTTGATGCAGCATCTCCTAATTGCCCTCTGTCCAATGCTAAGCCCATACATTTTACAAGCTTCAAATAGACATCAACAAGCAATTTGGCCTTCTATATTTGGCCCATGTTATAAAATCAATTGTCCCTAAAGTTAAAACAACCTCATTCCTTACAACTCAGATGGGGTAGCACATATATGTTTATTATTTCAGGTCTTTTGACGCTACTACTATAATTTATATTCTATATATTATAATAGTGTTAATTAGGTACTATTTTTCTTCAAAACAGTTAATGGAGTGAAATGGTAATAAATCTAAATACTAAAAAATAAACATGGGCAAGATGCTAGATTATATAGAAATGAGGCCATCATAAGATAATGACATTTCCAATGCATGTGTGAAGTCAGAAGTAAGGAGACAGTGAGGTTTGTTCCTTGAAAATATTTTAGTTTACTATTTAAAAAGATTTTCACAATGCAAATTTTAAAAAGTCAAAATTAAAATTAAAATGTACATTAAATTGTAATAAGATGTATCACTTCAGTGTTGAAATGAATAACTCCCATGGTGGAATGTTATCTCACTGCATAAAGTATTACATTTTTTGCTTCCCCTTTAATAGTATCTTGTGTTAATTTCCTGGAAGATCACTGCTTTATTATTAGAAGCAGATAAAGTAGCTGAAAATGCTTTTTTTTTGCTTTGAGTCACTAGAAGCATTTGTTTAACAATGAGATAAAATCCTCAAAACAAAATTAATTTTAGTGCAGAAAACCATTTTGTTCAGCTTACAAGTACTGGACACCATATCAGTCTCTGTACTGATACTTCCAGACACAAGTTATTTGTCCAATATGTTCCCTGTTAAAAATATATGTGTGTGTGGAGAGGATCACTAATAACCTCATACAATTCTTCATGAAACAATTTCCTATATTCTCCAATGATTCCCTGCACCATTATGATACCGGTAAATATCCAGTCGTCAGAGGACAGAGAAAATAAATGAAAATTCTGGTTTGAAGTTTGAGACCATGGAGGATCCTGTAGTATGGCTTTTAAATTTTACCTTGCTGTCACTAACTTTGTAATCTGCTCATTTTGAACTGCATAAATAAAAATGTATCACCAATCCTCCAGGTTATTTTGCTGTATCTAGACTTACCATTTAGGACTGAACATCGTTTTTTGTTTTTTTTTTAAGCTGCAATATAACAACTTCTGGAGCTGGGTTTTTGTTTTTGTTTTTTTACACGAAGCTAGACAGCAATGCAAAATCAGGGAGGGGAACGAGAGAGGGAACATAAGCGGCGCATTGAAGTGTGTTGTAAGGCAATGCTTCAGGCATGAAGCTTTTTCGAACCTGCAGCAAATTTCATGCGACAATTGTTTGGTTGCTCATGCTAAGGCTCTTGAACGTTTAAAGCGCTTCCTGTATCCTTTCCAGTATTATCAGCCAGCTAGACTAGGGTAACTGCCAGCTGGTGCAGGAGGCGGGAGACACACGGTTGCACCTGAGACGCCCGCCTCCTACTCCCGACCTATCTTTCTTTCAGGCCCCTTCCCCCTCCCGGGCTCGGAGCTCCTGGCGCTGCCGCCGTTGCGCGCTCGCCCCACGCCACTCACCCATCAAAGCCCGAAGGTGCTTGAGGCGAGTCAGCGGCTCTTTCCGCGGGTCCAGCGCCTTCTGCGCGGACTTCTTGACATCCGCATGACCCCTCCGCGAGAACATCTCGAGGGCGCTTGAATGGAGTGCAACCGCCGCGGTCGCCCTCCCGCCTTTGTACTCGCTTGGCTTCTTCTGCACCGACCCTCGCCCCGAGCTTCGCTTCCCCGGCCAGTCTCGGGGGCTGAGCCGGACGTGCAGACACAGAGGGAGAGGAGAGCAAGGTTGCGGGCAGCGGTGGGGGGTGGGGGGGTGGGCAGGCGGAGCTAAGCCCCGTGAGGGGAAATGGGAGGGGGCTGCCGCCGCCGCTGGGCAGGGCCTAAAGTAGCGGTCAGAACAAGCCCGCTCGTTGCCTTTGCGGGAGGCGACGCCTTCAAGGGACGGAGGGAAGTGGTTTGCCTCGTGTGTTGCTGGAATATGTTTCACTGATTTAACTGACTTATAAATAAGTGGTTCCTCCCCCAGAGCTGGAAGCTCTAGCCACCCTCATTCGCATGTCTTCCATTCGCACATTTTAGAACTACAAAGTCCAGAGGGCTGGATGGTCGGCCATCTTGGCGGGCGCGGGGTTGTTCAGAAGGCGCAGCCTCCTGCACCAAGTCCAGGGAGCGCCTTGCTTCTGCGAGCACCGGCAACTTCTCCTTATTGTGACCTTGATATGAACTCCGCAAACGAAGCCATGATGAATAGTACTAAATTACAGGGATTTTCTTAATGGTTAACCAGATATCATTCACTGTCAATTCAGAGTTGTGTGGAGGTTGGTGAAATGGATCTAAAATTGCACTTGGCTAGCTGCCTCTATTGGGAATAAAGTGTGCAGAGTTACTACACCCAATCAGATTCAGATAGACGTAGAAGCAGCTGAGCTCCCAGTCACGAAATGTTTGTTTGAGAAGAGGCTTGCTTCATATATTTTGGATTATAATTCCCATGTTTCTCAATTGGTGTATCTGAAGAAGGTGGTTTTCCATTGCAAAGATGAACTGTTCTGGGTATTCTGAGACCTGAGGAATTTAGAACTCTATAGGGGTCACCAACCTTTTGGACCTCAAGAACCACCAAACTCATAATTTTAAATCCTGCAGACCACTAATATGAATTTTTAAAAAGATAAATAGTATTTAGTGCAATATTACAAATGCAAATAACTTTTCTGCGGACCACCAAAATTTTCTCATGGACCAACACTGGTCCATGGACCACTAGTTGGTGACTACTGCTCTATAGGAATTTAAGAAAGACGCTGATTTCATTTCTAGACATTATATACCATTCCTGTTTTAAAAAATCAAAAGCAGTTTGTTAATAATTGTAGTTTGCAAATCAGCAATGGTAAGAAACAGCTCCATTATTCATCATCATAAATAAATGTTGAGGGAAGTGGATCCTGACTGACTCCATAATCTCCTGTAGTATGATTGGCTTCCATGACAGATGCACAAGGCTGAGGTACAAAGGATTCGTTAAATAAATTGTTTTAAACTACCTGAGGTTAATTTTTAAATGCATTTTTCAGCGTTTGATGTCTGTTTGAGGAATAAATGTTTCTACAATCATGTCTCTGCTCGGGATCAAACTGGTGCCCCATGGGCTGGATGCGTCATGCCCTCCTCCAGCTCCCGGAATGAGAAAAACATCAAGAAACTTCACGTGATGGCAATCTGACACTGCGAGTTTGACACCTATGCTCTACATCAAAGTCTCTTCCCCTCAAATAATATTTTTTTTAAAAAAGTAACATTATCCTTACTTGAAAGCAATCCTTTAATGCCTCACAGAGTTTGTTCTATATAGTAGTATCTCTATTTCAGGATTACAGGTAGTCCTCCACGTATGACAATTATAGGGACCAAAACTTCCATCGCAAAGAAAAATGGTTAAGTGAGTCACATCAATTTTACGACCTCTTGCTACAGTTGTTAAGGGAATCATGGTCATTAAGTGACCATTGACTTTGCTTGTAAAAAGCCAGCTGGGAAGGTCACAAATAGTGATACATGAGCCCAGGATTCTGCATCCATCATAAACATGCCAGTTGTCAACTGCCTGAATTTTGATCACATGACCATGGGTACGAGGACTAGCCATAAATCACTTTTTTCAATGTTGTTTAACTTCAAAAGGTCAGTAAAAGAATGGTTGTAAATCAAGTACTACCTGTGTATTCTAAATAATAAGATATCAGGATTGATTGTGATCTTTAAAAAATAATATCAAAAAATCTTTTGTACTTCTTTTGATTTCTAACAATTAAAAAAGTTTTTAACGAAAAGGCTTAATGGACCCTTTTTAAAACTGCCATGTGCATATTACCTCATTACAAGACAGCAACAACGAAACAGCCAAATTTAAATTTCACATAGATGATAATCTGAGTTACTTTTCAAATTTAATGTACGTATTTTGAATGTCATTGATCAATTGATATACGTTTAGAAATAAATAGCATGCATGTGACCTGTATTTTTACAATGTTCTGTGGTATTTCTTTAAATATAAAACAAGTTTTACGTTTAAAATATTTTGTTTTTCTACCATATGTAATAGTTCAAACTTTCAGACTGCACACAGCTTTTTATATCAGCATTATTATTTAATTACTGATCATTTTCATCCTAATTTTAAATTGCAATATTTTATTGCCTTTTAGAAACTTACTTGCTGGTTCTCTTCCATTTGTTTCTTTTTTGTTCACTTTTTTGTCTTTTATGTAATGTTAAAGTTTAATTTTCCCCATGTTTAAGTGTGCCGTAAAAACATACTTCTCTGCAGGGTAGGCTTCCAAAATGTTAGTAAAGGGTCCTCTGCTGAGTGGGTGTGGCCAGAGTGGGCGTGGCCTAGTTATCCTTCTGCACCACTGGTGGGGGGCATTTTTGCCCTCCCCAGACTCTGGAGGCTTTCCTTGAGCCTCCAGGAGGGCAAAAACGGTCTTCCCAGGCTCTGGAGGCTCTCTAGAAGCTGGAAATGGACCTATTTCTAGCCAGCCTGAACTTCTGGTAGGCCTGTTTTTTGCCCTCCCTGAGCCTCCCTATGCGCCCTGCACTTATTTGCATCTAAAATGGGCCACATGGGGACTCCTGGGAAGGAAGGGGTGGGCGGGGCCAGCCAGGAGTGGGATTTTGGGGTTCTCCAAACTGCAGAATCTTGGCTAGGGACTCTCCTGAACCCCTGAAAACCCCCAGCAGCCGACCCCTGCTTCTATTGTTTAGACTAGGAATGGGGACATCCAGGTTTTCTCATTCAGGCTTATTATATGACATGGGGTCAGTTAGTCTCAATCCAGCCTGCCATTCAGATTTCTGGTTGTGGGGAAAATGTGAATTACCTTTTGCTCTCGAATGAAAAGTAGAATATGAATCAAATAAGTACATAAAACATGTTTATTTTTGTATCTTGCAAAGTTCTAGGCTGTGATCTTTACTTTATTGCAAATAAATTATTCATACTAGACCGTGACTTTTTTGAGTGAAAATATACAATTGTTAAATTAGTGACTTAAATATTTTCTAAATAATAAATGTTAGCAAATGTATTTGCTAAATTTAAAATTAGTTTGTGATTATATATGGACTGCCAAGCTTTACATTTTCAAAGAAATGTTCTTATTGTTCAGAATTGCTAGGATCCATATTTGGTGTGGACATTTTTATATTTGACAACACATTCTTACTTAAATCAGTTTTCTACTACAATACAGACCAAAGAGCTGGAATATGATGGTGGTGCAGTGGTTAAAATGCAGTACTGCAGGTTACTTCTGCTGAGTGCAGGCTGCCTGTAATTTGGCAGTTCAAATCTCACAAGGCTCAAGAGTGACTCAACCTTCCATCCTTTCGAGGACCTTGATTGATGGGGGCAATATGCTGATGCTGTAAACTGCTTAGAGAGGGCTGTGAAGCAGTATATAAGTCTAAGTGCTATTGTTGATACATATGTTTGTTGACATTCTGTATAAATAAGATAATTAACATTTGCTTCAAAGAGGAATTAGTTTGGCACGCTTAAAAGAAAAGGGGTTCCATTACAGCAAAGCATGTTGCGTGTGGCGTTTGGTCAAGATGGACCAAACAATCAACTTTTATGGAAGTTGAAGTAGTTCCACACATCATCAGTTCTATTTCCAGATCCATGCAAACCTTTCTGAAGCTATCCATGCAATTGCCTCAACATCACAGAATGTTGAGAACAAAGAGGGAATATCATGACTCAATCTATGGTCCTTCCAAATAGTTAATAGGATTTTTTTTTAAAGGAATAAATTATTCAGTGACCTGTGCCTAGGGCTAGGCAGCTTCGAAAGTAACAGTGGTTTTTTTCCCAATAGTTGCAATCAATTATTTGTACATTAGGCTACAGCTAAAGCCTCTTGAATTGGAGTAAGAGAAGAAAGGCTTGTTTGAACCCAGAGCCTGGAAGTTGGGGTGAAGTAACACTTTGGTACCTGCTCCCTTATATAAGCAGATAAAATCATTCAGGCAGCTGTTAAGGGGTTATAAATTTAGAGCCCACCAACCACACTATTGTTTTTTGATAATGATTTCTTCAGGCAGTTGGGTCTGCTTTCTATTATGCAATGCTGAATCTTCACAGAGCCTGCAGCAATTATTGAACTTCTTGTTTCACCCTGCTTCCTGCTGCCTGAAAGTTAGTGTGCCCTGGATCACTCCATTCTCTTTCATGTACACATTGTTCCCCAAACACCAATTCACTTTCCCAAACTATTCAGTTGTGTCTCTGTATTCTCCCTTTCTGCCTTTTTCAACTAGGCAAAGGGCAGTATTTTTCAGAGGTGATATGCAATGAGATTAGGCAGCTTCCATAATAAATTCATCAGTAACCATCTTTCTCCAGATGGAGATGCCTTCATCTAGGTAGGCTATACTTTTACCTGCTGCATTTTGTGTCCCTTTTTAACTGCTTTGCTTTTTTAAAAACACATTTATATGGGTTATTCATTTGTATAACATGCTAACATCCTAAGAAAATATTTAGGCAATGAGAAATATAAACACTAGTTTAAAACCTGGGTTATTCACCACTTTCTTCATCCTGAATGTCCCTATCAAGTGAAGAGCTCTTGTTTTGCATGATTGGGCCTGAGGAAAAGACAGTAATACTAACAATCTGTCTTGAATCGTATGTGCTTAATTTGGTGCCAAATCTGTGGACAGATTATATCAAAACTCATGTAATATATTGATGGCATCTGATCTCTTGTTCATCTATGCTGTTCTCGAGATATACAAAAAACTCTTCTCCCATTGGTGAGTATCAGTAATGATCTTAGCTGTATTTTGAGCCTTATCCCTCATGATATCCTTATGGGGGATCCAGTATATACTCTATTAGGAGCATAGGTCATAGTCCTGGATCCTGTTGTAGCCTCATGTTCTAAAATGGGATCCAGAACTATGACCTATGCTCCTAAGAGAGAATATATTGGATTCCCCGTGACAGAAAGGAGAAGGGGCAAAGAATCTGAAATTGTGGTTCGAGGTTGGGTATTTAAGATGTATCAACAGAAAATTAATTTAAAACAAAATGGAACAGCCCTTATCCCATGTTGTTGACAGTCCTGCAGTAATCAAATGCTCAGGACTTTTGAGATAGATTCACCAGTCTCTGAGAATCATAGGAGCTCTTCATTACACTTGAAGTTTATAACACTTGGACAGGTACAGGTACTCTATTTGTGCACATGGCAAAACATTAAGAGAATAGAAGAGAGCAGACTTTCTAAGTACCCAGTAGGACAAACTGTAGGATGCATTACTCTTAATACTTACATCCTTCCTAATGGAAAAGAGAATGGAAAAAGGCAGATGTATTGATCCCAAAATATCTGTATTCCTGTAACTGCCTTAGAGTTTCATTAGCTCATGATGACTGCTGGATTTGAGTTTCTTCATAAATTGTGGAGTCCTGTTTCAATGCTGATCACATCAGGATCATGCATTGAGATATGGTTCTGCAGATATGGGCAGCACCTTTGAAAATATGACCAGGAAAGTTACAGACAGGAACAAATGGCACTCTGATAATATATGGCACTATATAATAATAGAAGCCAGAAATAGGCTTCTTGGTTATCTCCAAAAGCACTCTAGCTCTCTGGGTTAAGCTGGCTGCCATAGACTGTGTATGAGTTAGGCCCACAAAATATTACCAGGTAATGTGGAAGCAGGTTGCATTTTGGGGTGTGATCTCTCTTTACTATTATATGACCTGTAGTCCTCAGCATTTGTGATTTCTTAGAGATTTTGAAAAATCATTTGAAAGAAAGAAAGCATTGTTGGTATATTATCTTGCAGGTCCATGCTTGAAGTGTGTGAACTCCAGAGGTCTTAATGTGTCTGCCAAGCTGGAGCTGTGTTTTTAGGTCACAGCTGATTTTATCTGATTTTAGTACCCATTGGAAAATGTCGGGCATATCAGTATTGACAACATAATGGCCCATTTGATGATATCGCAAGGTAGTGTTTGCAAAGCTAGTCAACCGGGGTGGGATTCTACCAGTTTGCACCTATTCACTAGAATCAGTTGTTAACATTCTAAGCAGTTTGGAGAACCGGATGTTAGAAGAAATTACTGGCCTAATCCCGTAAAGAAGGCAGGAAGGAAACATTCTGGTGTTGCTTACAGAAACTGCCTCTCCATTAACTCTTATTACATTCTTGGCAGGACTAATCTTCCTGTCCCAGGGACGTCTCTGGAGTTTTTTACCCCTCCTTTGCTGGTATTTTGCTTGTGTGGGCTGACCATTCAAAATTACAATAGCACTGAAAAAAGTGACTTATGACCATTTTTCATACTTACAACTGTTGCAGCATCCCCACAGTCATGAGAGGTCAGGCGAGGAGATGTGTGCCTCGATGTGAGTGATATTGAGTTGGTCACACCCAGCCAATAACATGACCACCATGCCACGTCCACCCAGTCACATGATCACCAAGACACGCCACCAACTAAGACACGCCCACAGAACCGGTGATTAAAAAATTTGAATCCCATCCCTGTAGTCAACTCATCCTGTTCTTTCTAAATAAATGGACATAAGCCTATCAAGTCTGATAGAGTCCTCATCCATATGCAGACTTATCTGCTACATGGTTAAGTCGTAGGTGTTGGATGGTCATAAATTAATGTAACATGTTTTAGATTTCTTGGCTTTATGGATTTGTGTAAAATAACTGCTTTTTGTTAGATTTGTTATTATAGCTATATGCTTAAGCCCCTGTCACACAGCACCAACGGATGGAAAGAGGATGTAAAATGGAGAGAAACACTTGCCATCCGTTGGTTAACGCGATGCTTCCATTCTGTACTCACTGCGTCCATTTTTCATACTCTCTATCCGTCCAGCATCCGTCTATTGACATTTCATCAGCTCAAAAAGTTTTGAGCTGCACAAAACTTTTTGAGCGGAAAATGTATCCAACGCGTCCGTTCTGCATCCGCTATGCATACAGGGAACATCCGTTCTACACCCGTTGTCATCCGTTACGCATCTGCTATATCCGCTAGGCATCCGCTGCGCATCCGCGTAACTCGCATCCACTCCAGTGGAAAATGGACACAGGGAGGAAGCGAAACGGACACGGAATGGACGTGCAGTGTTAGTAGCACGGACGGAGAAAGGATGAAAGTGGATGCAGCTCGCATACAAAGCATTAAAACTGAAAAAACGTTCACAGAGGGGACGTATCTCGGATATTTAGGATGTCTGCAGGATGCCTAGCGGAAAACCTATATTTCCTATAAAAAGGGGGAGGAACTCACCTGGATCTCACTTTCAGTCCAGCAGCCCTGCGGTGCAGACCTCTTCAGCCTTGCTCTTGCTTTTACTCTTCCACAGCATCCAGTCATCTCCACCATGGATCATCACACACTCCTTTTGGTAGCCACCATCATTCTACAACAGTGCGAAGCCATCTACAGGCTCTTTCACCTGTTCTACATGAAGAAAAGGAGGCGGCCAAGAAGTGTCTGTGTCTGAAGATGGATCGCCAGAAGAGCAGAGTACAGACTGCATAACAAGCTGATGGTGGAGCTGAGGAATGAAGACCCTCATGCATTCCAGAACTTCATGAGGATGCCTCCAGCCATGTTTGACGAAGTTGTGGAGCGGCTGAGACCCAGGTTGACCAAGCAGAGCACCAACTTCCGGCCCAGCCTGGACCCTGGGCTCAAGGTGGCACTGACTCTGTGCTACCTGGTCTCAGGGACCACGTACAGGAGCATGCAGTACGGCTGGAGGATGCCACACAATACCATCAGCATTGTGGTCAGAGAAGTGGTGCAGGCCATCATCGAAGAATAACTGGAGGAGCTCCTCCAGTGCCCCTCCACTGAGGAAGGCTGGAAGAAAGTTGCAGAGCAGTGGTATCAGAAGTGGAACTTCCCCCACACCGTTGGAGCCATAGATGGGAAGCACGTGGCCTGCAAAGCACCAGCCAAGTCAGGGTCCACTTATTTCAACTACAAGGGCTTCTTCAGCATCATCCTCTTCGCCATGGTCGATGCTGACTACAAGTTCATGTACATCGATGCTTCAGGCAACGGGTCAGCTTCAGATGCCCAGGTATACAACGCCAGTCACCTCAAGGAGGGGCTGGAACGCAACCTCATCATGGGCTTCCCAGATCCAGACCCCCTGCCCAACGACACACAAGATGTGCCCGACTGCATCGTGGGGGATGAAGCCTTCTCCCTCAGAACCTACCTCATGAAGCCCTACACCTCCAGATGCTTCACCCGTGAAGAGAGGATCTTCAACTATAGGCTGTCCAGGGCAAGGCGGGTGGTGGAGAACGCCTTTGGCATCGTGGCCAACAGGTTCCAGGTAGTTCTCACCACCTTGCAGCATCGCCCAGAGACCATGAGGAACATCGTGGAAGCTTGCTGCATCCTGCACAATCTCATGCGCACCCGCTACCCAGTGTTGCAGAACAGGCTCGTGGACCTCCAACAAGGCAATGGGGACATGGAGCCTGGTGAATGGAGGCAAGGGAAAAACCTGATAGACACTGTGGATGTGCAAGGCCCCAACAGAGCTTCACATGAAGGGAAGAAGCAGCACAACCTCCTGAAACACTGGTGCAACTCCCCAGCTGGAGCAGTGGTGGCAAGACAGGATGATAGATGCTTAATGGATGCTTCCTTCAGCCTGTCTCATCACTCTGATGAGATTGGGCCATGTATGTTGAGGGGCCTACAATGAGCAGGGCATTTAATAAAGAGTTGTGTTTATGTTGAAATGTGTGGATCAATGATTACATTGTTATTGATAATAAAGGGCCAAAGGTGTGTCACCTGGGAGGGTGGACCATACAGTCCCACTATGCTTGCACTGGAGGTTTATCTATCCCACAGCTTTTACCCATACCACAGGTATCCCTGCCCATCCCACAGCTATTACCCATCCCAAAGGTATCCCTGCCCATCCCACAGGTATTCCTGCCCATCCCACAACTATTACCCATCCAAAGGTATTCCTGCCCATCCCACAGCTATTACCCATCCCAAAGGTATCCCTGCCCATCCCACTGCTATCCTTACCCATCCCACAAGCATGCAAAGGCTTAAACCATTTCTAAAAGTTTCCACCAAGACTTTATTGACAAAAATAAATGAAGCAAGTGTGTGAAGCAAAGATAATCTTTATTAATAACAAGCTGTAAAAGCAAAATGACCCAAGTGTCCCAAGCAAAGATAAAGTCAACAGGTAGCCACCCAGTCTCTGGCACTCTTCTTGCCCACTCTTCTTGCCCAGTCTCAGGGGTGAAGGGTCCAGGTGCTGTGGAGGAGGCTGCTGCTGGAGTGCTGGTCTGAGGTGTCATTGGGGTGCCTGGCCCCGAGAGGACAACAGGAGACGGTGTGTGGGGGAAGCTCTCAGAGAGCTGGCTGAGTCCTGTGATGTTGAGAGCCCCTTCCTCCAAGACATGGGATGTCAGCCCCAATACCGATGACAGATGTTCTGAGGCCGGGCTTGGCTGTGGGGAGAGGAAGGAGCAGTGTAGTGGGGATGTCTGGTCTGCAGCTGAGCAAGGTGAGGTGTGGGTGGCATCTGTGGCGAGGGTGGCATCGGTGGCATCAGTGGCATCAGTGGCACCGGTGGCGTTCAGTGTACCTGTGCCTGGACTGGGAAGGGCTGCCTGTGCTGCTGGAGCTCCTGGTAGCCGTAGCCTTGGTAGATGAGGGCCTGTGGAAAGCCTTGGAGGAGCAGGCCTGGACTGGGTGCGAGCAGGTTCAGCTGGGTCTGGAGGATTGTGAAGAAGACCGGTGATCCTGTCCTTTATCACCTGGTACTGTGATTCCGACATGTTCATGAGGGTCTGGTTGACATAGGTGAGGAAGGGCTTGCGGTTGGAGGATGGGACGTCGATGTGTACCAGCTGAGAGAGGAGATCTACGCTGCTTCTGATGGTGTCCCTGATCTCCAGCAGGACAGTGTGGCTCTGCCCCTCCGGTCTGCCTCGCTGCCTGCTTTCTGTGGAGGTGGAGCTGGGGGTGGATGTGGGTTGGTCTCTGGTGGCAGTGCCCTCTCCTTGCCCTTACTGCATCAGGGGGTCCTCCACACTCTCCGCCACAGGGAGTGCAGCTGTCGGGGGGGTCTCCGTTGTGGCACGCTTCACAGATACCTGCCTGGACACAGGAGCTGACTCTTGGCCAGAAGAGGACTGGCTCTCTGCGGGCTGCCTGAGAGAGAGGGTTGTCAGAGGGGCTGCTCCTCAGTGGCGGATCTCACCCTCCAAGAAGCTGCACTTGGCCATCACGTAGGACTCTCGGTCCGTCAGCTTGACCGTGGCCTGGCCAGATTTCTTGAGGTGCAGCTTCCCATACCAGGTGTGCATGTGCTTCCACCAGCCGAGGAGCACCTCTGAAGTGTAGCCCAGGCTCTGCCTTCTCTCTCCAAGCAGCCTGCTTCCTTTTGGTGTCTCGATAGAGCCTGTGTCCCTTCCGCCAAAGATACTCATTCTCCCTCAGCCATTCCAGCACCTCATCCTCATGTTCCTCTTCGATGGAGTATTGTCTCCTCTCCCATTCACACGTATGCCTCTTCCTCCCTCTGGCAGGGCCATCTGGGCCCTCATCAGAGGGGCTTCGAGGTTGTAGGGGCTGCTGCACCACACCACCACCACCAGCAGCAGCAACAACAACAGTAGCAGCAAAAGTAGGACCAGCAGCAGCACCAGCAGGACCAGGAGCACCAGCAGCACCAGCAGCATCAGCAGCACCAGCAGGACCAGGAGCAGCGCCAGCAGAGTAAGCCCCAGCAGAAGCTCCAGCACCAGAAGAGTCAGCCCGAGCAGCAGAAGCCCCAGCAGAAGCAGAGTCAGCACCAGGGAGTGGGATGGTGGCCCTGTCCCTCTTGCCAGGGCTGGCAACAGATGCCACAGGCTTCCTCTTCTTCCCCATGGTTGTTGGCTGGCTGGCTGGCTGGAGCTGTGTCTGGCAGCAGTCTTTCCTCTGGTGACCTGCTTGCGAGCTGCTTCCCTTTATATCTGCGGGGCTGACGCAATGCATCCTCCCCGCATGCGCAGTGAACGCTCTGCATCCGCTAGGCTTCCGCTAGGCGTCCGCTCTGCATCCGCTTCATCTGCTCGGCATCCACTCTGCATCTGCTCTTTCCGTTGCGCGTCCGCTTCGCTGTGCTCCCCCAGAAGACCTGCGGATTTGCCATCCGCTCCCATCCGCTTCCATCCGCTAGGCTTCCGTGGAGCATCCGTTTTATATCCCCTCTACGTCCCCCCCCGTCTGTTCCTTTCCGTTGTTGTCCGCTCTGCTTATGCAAATTCGGGGCACTTTTGAGAGCGGATAACAACGGATGGAACATTTTCTCGTCCGCTGTTTCCTTTTTACAAACGTTTTGCATCCGTCGGCCAATGTGACAGGCCCTTTCGTAACCTATCCTGCTTTGCTTTTAGATCCACTTGGTGTGATAAACCCTTTGTGATACATGTTATCAATACTGTAAGACTTCTTTTCCCAAGGCCCAGCCCCTTCTCTAATAGATCTGTCAATTATCATGCTTGCTCACTTCCTCCTTACCCACTTGAGGGGGAAAGAAAACAAAAATGGGGTTATGTATATGTGAATCTAACCAGTGTTTGCTTTGATTTGCATTTCATTAAGGTAGGTTTATTCTTTTCATATTAGGTTTCTATCAGGATGAATCAGATTTTGGCCAGCAAACTCTTTCAATAGTCTCTCAGTGGAGTGATGCAGGTAATATTCCCAATATCTATATACCTGAGAGGTGAATTGCTGAAGAGAAAAGAAAAGAAACAAAGCCTAGGCATGGTATTTCCTGGGAGATGTTTGAAAAAGCTCATCTCACTGTAGTAAAGACAGGTTTATTCTAGAATACAGAAGTATTGTGTGGTTGATAATTAGATTAAACTTTGTGACATCTTTAATATTTGATTCTCACTGGCTCAAGGTTGACTCAGCCTTCTATCCATCTGAAGTCAGTAAAATGAGGACCCAAAGTCAATATGCTGACTGTAAACACTTAGAGAGGGCTATAAGGCACTGTGAAGCACTAAGTGTTATCAACACTTTTCTTATAAAATCTTTATGTCTTTGAAAGCTTGGATTCTTTAGCTGGGAGCCCAGTGATCACTGTATTTTTATTCACCCTGCTAAAGTTATTTTGTTGTGAAATCTTCAAATATTAATACCAACCACTCTGTGAACCATTTATAATGATGCTTTATTCCATTGCAGTGGTGGGATTCAAAATTTTTTACTACTGGTTCTGTGGGCGTGGCTTGGTGGGCGTGGAAGGGGAAGGATACAGTAAAATCTTCATTCAGAGGTGATATTTGCTGGTTTTCTGAACTACTCAAAATTTCTGCTACCAGGTCTCCAGAACTGATCAGAACCTGCTGAATACCACTTCTGCTCCATCAACACATCTTTGGAGGCTTACCTGGCTTTCAGTTCTACTTTGCTTTTAAAAATTAAATAAAATAATTAAATGCATGGGAAATTAGAGTATTGCAAAACAATAATACTTTTACTTTCAAAGTATAAGTCCTATGATAGGACTCCTATGATCATAAGTCCTATGATCTGATCAGCAAAAACCTAGATGTTCCTTAAATACACAGAAAATACTTCTTGTCATTCTTTGCTCCATCTAGTGGTCATTCTAATTTCTAGAGCCTGCTTCTTGTCAGCCTACCTTATACCAATAATCCCCAACCTTTTTTGGCACCAGGGATTGGTTTTGTGGAAGACAATTTTTCCATGGACTGATGGAAAAGAGAATGGTTTTGGTTTCATTTATTCTCCTGTCCCTGATCTCCAGCTGTGTGGCCCAGTTCCTAACAGGTACCCAATTTTTATTTTTATTTATTTATTTTTATTTGTCAATTGCTTACAAGATAATAGGTATAAGTAAAAATATAGTTATGAATACATGGATACATATCTGAAACCGTTCTTCATATTTTAGCCCCCGGTCCCCTCATCATCTTTGTTTTCTTCTCTGCACACTATCTAGTGTCTCAATATCTTTTTTATATTATGATGATCAAAACTGGATGCAGTATTCCAAGAATTGTCTTACCAATGTCTTATAAAGCAGTAGTTCATGCTATCTTGATTCTATCCCTCTGTTAATGCAGACTAGGATTTCATTGGCTTTGCAGGATACTGCTGGCTCACTGGCTGCAGCATACTGCTGGCTCCTATTAAAGTGATTGTCTACCAGGATGCGAAGATCCCTCTTGTAATTACTGCTATTGAACCAATTTTCACCTAACCTGTACCTGTACATTGGGTTTTTCTTGGCAAAGTGTAAAACTTTACTTTTCTCTACACTGAATTTCATTTTGTTAGATAGGCCCCACGGTTCAAGTCTGTATCTTGAGCCTATCTTCTGGGGTGTTGGCTATTCCTGCCAGTTTGATGTTATCTGCAAATCTTATGAATTTTCCGTTTTTCCCCTCATATAAATCATTTATGTAGATGCATGTAAATGTAGTTCCGCTAAGGACTATACATTGAATAAGATCTGGTGATGATGGTGTCTATTCCACATTGGCTTACCAAGAAGTAGATTGTGCTCTACTTTCTCAAATGTCTTTCTGAAATCCAAGTATATTTTGTCCACAGCATTTTGTTGGTCTGCTAATTTTAGTCACTTTGTCAAAGAATCAAATAAGATTTGTTTGGCCAAAACCATGTTGGCTCCTGGTTATAATCTTGCTTGCTTCTAGGTGTTAACAGATTTGTTGCTTGATTATCTTTTCCAGGATCTTCCCAGGTATCAGCCAGGCTGATTGGTCTGTAGTTACTTGGATCTATAGTTACCTTTTTTTGAAGATAAAAATCACATCAGCTCTTTTCCAATCCTCTGATAGTTCCAGAATCTTTGAAAGACATGGTTCAATGGTTCTGAGATCAAATCTGCCAGCTCCTTCAGAATACTAGGATGTAATCCATCTGATCATGACGATTTGAACTCATCTAGGGAGGACAGGTGTTCTTGCCTAATAGTCTTTTAGTCTAATTTTAGTCTAATAGTCTAATAGTCTAATTTTCTTGCCTAATAGTCTATTACAGTTATTTATAATTGAATTGAATTATAATTGAATCAAATGTTGTTTATTATTGAATAAACAAACAACATTTATCAGTTGTTTATTTGTTTATTCAATTTAGGTGCCATTTGACACCAAATTTATTAGCCAATTCACAGAAAAAACAATATAAAAAAAACAATTTACCTAAAAGAGTAAACAGGTGACAAATCTGATCAACACATAAGAAATCATATAGTCAGGATGGGCTTTACTCACTCTAGCTCAGGGGTAGTCAACCTTTTTATACCTACCGCCCACTTTTGTATCTCTGTTAGCAGTAAAATTTTCTCTAACCACCCACCAGTTCCACAGTAATGGTGATTTATAAAGTAGGGGACAAAACCCCTATTGCCCACCATGAAAGCTAGAAGGCCCACTATTGGGCAATACTGACCAGATTGACTACCACTGCTCCAGTCCAAAGCCTGGAATATTTTTCAGAGACTATCCATATAAGAGAGAGTACTCAAAAAAATTCAAAGAATTTTAAAACTCTTTAAAATGTTAATAACATACACTACATAAAAATTTGGCAGAAAATCCTGGGTATAAGGTTTTTCCAAGATATTTTAATGAAAACTATATTTATGGTCTCTGTGTTACAAATAGTGACTTATCCTAAATATATGCTGGAAAGATGTTTGGAGGATTCTGCAAAAGCACTCCTAGTTCACCAGGAAGTCAGACATGTGGTGTCAGATGGTTTATTAAAGAAAATGTTTGTCATTTTACAGTGTTGTTTAAAACAAAAGTTATGAAAAGTTCACCTGTTCTTGTAAAACTGGAAATTCTAGGTGAACAAAATAAACACCATTCCTGATGCGTGGCTATATTACTTCATGTAAAGCTACTTTATGACCAACTTTTCAATAGGTGTTCTCAAAAAACAAATTTAACCTTTTTTTGGAAAGGTTAGAATCATAAGAAAGAAACCAGTAAAGAAATATTAAGAATTGGGAGACAATACAAAATTGAAGAATTGCCAATTCCAAACAAACATTAATGATAAAAGCCTTTATTTTTCTAAAAAAGATAACAGGCAAACCAAAAAAACTGATGGCACAATGGCTCCCAAATTTGCCATCTTCATAATCTGTACAATGGAACCTCCCCTAAATTTTAAATGCCTGAAAAATATGGGTACATTCACTTTTGCTCATAATCATTAGTTTTCCTTTTTGCTGCTATTTCAAGAATCTATGCTTTTAGTGTTAATATTTTACTTATTTTTTTGTAATATATATTTATTATTATAAATATTTCACATTTATTTATTTATAGTATGCACATATCCTTTATAGATGGCTCAGGTGTCCAGTGAAAGAGAAAGAAAGTATGCTTAAATGTTTAATGTTTAAGAAAACATTTAATGCTTAAATGTTTAATACTTTTTTTCTTGTTATTTATGAGTTGAAAGTTTTTTTTAAATTATCTTTGAGTTTTGTTGCAAGTTTTTGTTCATTCTGAGCCCTTGCTTCATCTTTGCAGATTTGGGTTATCCATTGATATTCTGATTTAGTTATGTGTCCTTCTTTCCATTTCTGTACTTATCCTTTTAGTCTTTCAGTTTATCAGAGAGAGCTTTGTGCTTTGATTTCTTCTTTGATTTCTTGTTTTTGTTTTTTAGTGGTATTGTGTTGGACTGGGCTTTTATGATCATATTTTTCAGTGTTTCCCATGCTTTTTGAATTGTTTTTCCCTTTAGGATTTTTATCCATGATATTTTGCTTAGGCTATCTCTGAATTTGTTAAAATCAGCTCTTTTAAAATTTAAAGTTTATACTGGTTGGATTATATTCTATTGCTCGTGTTTACATTATACTGAATTCCAGTATGACTGGTCACTCTCGCCCAGGGTTCCGGCATCTTCAACTCCCTCTATCCCTTCTTCTCTCTTAGTAAGAATTAGGTCCAGTTTAGTTTTTCCTCTAGTTCCCTCTTCTGTTCTTCTACAAACTCTGAGGACTCAAAACTTACTAAGAATGGCTCAGAATGGCTGGTTCTTATCACACTGGGTTTTGTAGTAAGTGCATCCATGCTTCTACCATGCATTGCAGATCATCCCCCCATCTTTCAGTTAGGTACGATATTTCTTTAATCAGGTGTTTCATCTCGATAGTGTTTTACAATCATGCTGTATTTAACTGTTATATTCCTTTATTTTTTAGTACATTTTTGAATTTGTTTACATTTGGTCTTCAATGTGTCCAGTAAAAAAGGCCAAAAACAAAACAAAACCCACCAGCTTAGGATTTTGGGTGTGAATTTCAGGACCCTGACTCTCCAAAGTTTGAAACAAAGTTTCTTCAGGTGATTTAAAAACAAGAGTTTTGGAAAAGGTATTTGGAACAGCATTAAAACCGCAAACAAGAAAAAAAAAACAAGATATGTATCAATATGCAAAACAATCTTTGAAACCAAGCCAGCTGCCCATTATTAATGATGAAAAGCTCACTTCAAGACCATGGATTGAAATAAACAATTACAGTATCTTGAAACAGTAATCTAGACTTCAAAACTATTCTTTTGGCACTCCTCCTCCTTTAGCCACCACAAATCCACTGTCAGGAAAGTTAACTGAAGAAAGCATCTATAAAATCTTCAATGCAGAAGGGCAGCGAGCTCAGCAATAAGAAAGCAATTAGGTCAAAATACCACCTCATTCTGGGATGTGTGTGCACACCAGTGGTGGGATTCAATTGTTTTCACTACCAGTTCTGTGGGTGTGGTTTGGTGGGCATGACAGGGGAAGAATACTGTAAAATCTCTAGTCAGAGATTTGCCAGTTCTCTGAATTCCTTAAAATTTCCACTACTGTTTTTCCAGAACTGGTCAGAACCTGCTGAATACCATCTCTGGTGCACACATACCATCCACCCTCTTAAGAATGAGCCAATTGAAATGTTAAACACTTTCCATAAATATCTGTTTTAGCAGTGCAGAAATATATTGTGCTGGCACAGTTAATATTTATTGCTACACTGCTGATTAGAAAACCTTTGTTTAGCTTGAAGACATGTATAAATATTTATTTTATTGATTATATTTTTATTCTGCTTGTATTAGTTTATAATTAACTCAAGGTGGCAAGCATATATAATAAACCTTCCTTGTCCTATTTTCCCCAATAAAAACAACCCTGTGAAGTGGGTTGGACTGAGAGAGCCCAAAGTTTTATATATAGCCATAGTTCCTGTGCCACTTGAGACAATTCTTATCACAAAGCTCATGAAACAAAGAGAACTTTTTTCCCAGCATTTACATCATATTCTTTATACAGTATTACTGTAGAATAATTATACTGTAAGAATGCAAGAGATGGAAAACAATATTTGTAAATTTCCTGGCTTCATCTGGATTTTCTATATTTTATTTCCTGATCTGATTTATTTCCCTTTCTCTGGCTCCACATGCACTTTACGCATGAACCAGCAAACTCTTGCAGAGAGCTGAAAAAATGCATAAATTCCCACACCCGAAGAGTGGATTTTGAAATGAATGGAATTGTTGGAGATGAATGGAATTATTGGACCGCTTCGATGAAAGACAAAAGCCTATCTGGTTTTGCTTCTATTTGGAAACCACTTTTGGACTTCTTGCTTCAAACTGATAAAAATGAAGTTTTGTACTGTACAAAAAAGCCAATTCACCCCTTTTAGTCTTCTTTTTTTTCCCTTTTGAACCTCTTCCCCCAAATTTTTGTTATTTTGTATTTTATATATTTTTAAAAATTTAATAAAGTTGGTGAACCAGAATATTCTGACAACACCCATCTTTCTCCTTGATTACTTACTTGCTGTTAGTCTTGCCTCATTCCCAGCCCATGAGTTAAACAGTCACATACATTATATACCAGAATAAAATAATGAATCATTTTTATTTTTAATCTGACACTGTATCGTCAAACCTGCCACGTGTATAACATCTATGATGTTTTCCCACTCATTGTCTTGCTGATAAAGCCAAATGACCTGTTGTGGGTGTGACCAATTATATTTCAAGTATGTTTGAAGGTAGAGGCATTCTTCCTTCCTGCTGAGCACTGGCCAACCTTTGCTGCAGCACCAGAGCTTTTGTTATTGCAGCATGCAGAAAATAATGAAGGGTGGATGTTGAGCTTAGCTCCTGCTGACTCTTCGCCAGTTTCCTAGTATAAATCACTTTCTGTGGTGAGGTAACAAAGGTGGCTGCCTAAAGCACAGTCAGATTCAGTCATGCTATTCTCCAATTAGCCCAGGGTGTCCATTTTCAGCATGTAATCGGCCAGTGGGAAGATATTCCAGCAAGTGAGGCACAGTAGGATCACCGAGAAGGATCTGCTGTTGTTGAGTTATATTTGTTGATTTGTGTTCCCTGCTTCAGTGCTTCCGTTATACCCTGTTGAGGCACTTCATAATATAAAATAAAGGGAGATGTGAGAAGCTTGCACACCACTCATAAAGAGATGGCCAAGAGAATTATTAACCGAAGACCTGGTCTACCCATAAATCTGGACAGCACAATCAGTAGGGAATTGTAGCAAAAAAGAGCAGGGGTTGGCAATTATGTAATTTTAAAATGACAAAATAAAAATGGCACATTATTATTATTGGTGGTTATATACTATAGTTCTCATTTACTGATCAGATTTGAATGATCAGTCAGACTCTACTGATTCTGTGATTGTCTTCTGGCAGACGCTGCTGTCTAATTGCTTGTCTAATCAGGAGGCCAACTAGGAAAGCTGATTGCATTGTGTGGGGGGTTTCTTAGAACCTATCCATCTAGCCTCCTTGCCCCAGTAGGACTGCTTCCTGATGTGTCTGCTATTAAGGCAGACCATCTGTAGTGGTCTACGGTGGCTGAGATGGAAAAGTGTCTGTAACATGGCTGTAAGTTTTAAAGAGAACAGGAGAAGGATGTCCTCTGTTGTCTCAATGTTTCAATCGGGGGCCATAGAAGGAGCGTTCACGTCGCGGCCCCTGTCAGGTATCTGTTTACCTGTGAATCTTTCTACCACGCTACACCAACCTACACCAACAGTGTTCTACAGTGGCTGGGAAAAGTGTAGCGACACGAGAGAAGAAGAATGTTTCAATCTGTTTGGAACATTTGATTTGTTTGGATTAAATGTGCATGTTATGAAGGAAATGATCATTGGTTAAGTTTTTGTTTCTTTGGTGCAATCCCTAAAAAACTAACCCATTTATCAGGTATAAGATGCTAAAAAAGCAATCGCTACAATATTTAACTAGGAATTTTGCTGAAATAATTAAAAAATGAAATTGCTAGTGACTTGGCTTGGGAAAGAAGTCTCAAAGGCCAAATAGAAGACTTGGCTACCTCCCCACCTTTCTATTCTTGTTTCATTCTCTTGTCCCTTGCTTGGAAGAGAAAAGAAGGACGTAGATTTCTACCAAATCAGATTTTTCGCCTTTGAGACAGAGACCAGTAGCTTGTCAAGTGAACTCTCTTTTCCAGATCAAGACAACACACAGGTTGAAGTGTGACTAAGCTTGGGTTTATGATAAAATGTTCTTTGTTTCTTGTGACATTTGTATTTCATGACTTACCTATCTTTGTAATGATTGATGAAGTTATGTACCGTCTGTAAAATATGTTATACTAATTGTCTTCTAGATTATTGCTTGGGCTGAATTTAATTTAATTTTTCCATAGTTCTTCCCATTTATAAGTTTATATATACATTTATGTAGATGATCTTGATTGTATGTAGGTGGTTTAAACACACATCTTTCTTATTCCCATTGTAACTTTTTACTTTTCTGGCAATATCACATCAAGCATGGTAAATTCCTGCCCACGTTGAATAATTTTTGCTGTGCCTATTTCTAGGATCTGAATGCACTCTATTTGCATATGTAGTTATACATTTCCCTAATTATTCTTAAAATAGAAAGCACTTGAAGGTGAGATGAGGGATGAAGTTGCTGAATTTATTATTATTTTTAAAGAGTTCCGTGTTTTTATCAAACTTTGTCTTATGATCTGTCCTTTAAAATGTTTGATTTCTTTTGTTTCCTAATGGCATAGACATCCATGAAGTCCCTTGGCTAGGCCAGCTCCTTCTACTAGTGATATTCTGCTAATTGGGGATTTTATCAATTCTATTTTCCATGGCAAGCCACCTGCATGGCAATATAGTATAAAATTTGGAAACATCAGTTCATTTCTTTCTTTAGAATCTTGTAAAAAAATTTTTTTTTCTAGATATTTTCTCACTCTTTGTAAATTTATTGTCTCTTCTTTGCCAATCTTATCTGGGACTGAAATGGATGCTATTTAAATAAAAAGTTTATTTTAGGTAGTATGTTAGGCAATATGTTTATTTTGTCAGTTGCCATAGATCCTAACCAGGAGAGTTAATAAAAGGAGAAATGAAAGGTAAAAAGATGGAAAATCTTAATCAGTGGCTCAAAGGAAATTTGATATGAGTGGGATATAGATGAATAATTGAAATTCCTCCGATAAGTTATTTTTTTACTTGTGGGTCTGCAATAAGGAGGTTATTGAGTATCTGTGGGAACCATGGCACAGAAGCACTATATTGTATGTAACCCAATGAAATGGAAAATAAGTCATTTTGTGCATGTATTACATATAATCCATAACCATAGGAGATATGAGGAATACTACATTTTAAAACAGAATTATAAACCTGTGCATTGCTAGGAGCACCCAGAAAGATGGCCCACTTTGGCAGAATAGAATATTCTGTTCCATAAAGCCTACGCAAAGAGCCTGCAGATGTCACTTCACTTCTTATTGACAAGGAGACAAGAAGCTCCCCCAAGAATTAGAAGGCAACCAGCATAATGCAAAAGAAGAAAGCGGCATCAGTATGTCGATGATTCATAGCTGTATTGTTCCTTGCCATCTGATTCCAAGTGGCACTTTTAAACATTACCTAATAAGCTGGATAAAAGAGAACAAACTGAGAAATCCAAGCATGATGGAAGTGTGAAAGGAAACAGGAAAGGGGGCTTGGGGATTGAGGTTCAGGTTGCTTTGAACACTGTTGAAGTTTAAATGCTAAACTTTTTATGTCCTGATGATTTAAGGCAGGGGTATCAAACTCAAGGCCTCAGGCCAGATCTGGAAACAGCAAAGGACTGGCCCATGGTGCCTCTGCCAGCGAAAACAGAGCTCGGGAAGGCCACATGCAGCCTCCCCTCCAGCTCCATTTTCACTGGCAGAGGGTTAGCAAAACAAACTAAAAACAAAACAAAAGGGGAAATGTTTCTCCTTTTGCATTTGAATATCCAGGAAGGGACAGGAAAGGGGAAATGGAAAGAAAAAGAAGAGAACAAGGAAGGAAAAAGAAGGAAAAAGGGGAACGAAGAAGCAAGAATGAAGAGGGAAGGAAAAAGAAGAGAAGGAAGGAAGGTTAGCAAGTTGAGCACTTGGCTACCAGCAGCCCTGCTTTCCTTTCGCCATCCCCTTGTCTCCTCCTCATGACCTCTCCTGATGGTCTCCCACCTTATCACCGAGGATGCTTTGGTTACAAAGCCAGGTCTCCTTGTATGGAGAGAGAGTGAGCCTCCCTCTGACCCACACACTTTGCCCTCCCACACACAACATGAGCAACCTGGCCAAGGAGAGCAAGAACAGCAGTAGCCTCAAGGAGGAAGTAAGCACCGCTGGGTACTCTCTTGGGGAAATGGAGCTGGGCTGGGCTGTGGGATCCAGGACCTCTGGGAGCTGTAGGGCTGGGCTGGGCACTTGCACTACATTGCCTAGGGCTCTGGACAGGCTGTGCTGACATCTGGGGGTCCTCCGCATGGCTAGAGAGGGACGGTGCGGCTCCTCTGGAGGACAAGGGTTTGGTGCACTCCCTAATCTTGCCTTCCTCCACTGGAGACAATGGATCTCCCCACCACAGGTGCCCCCAACATGAATGACGTCAAGTTGGCCATTTCCCTCCAGCCATGCTCCCTGGTCATGCCCCCTGCCCCCCCCCAAAAAAAAGTCAAATATAACCCTGATGCAGCCCTCAATGAAATTGAGTTTGACACCCCTGATTTAAGGGCATGCCTCCCACATTACAAATCTGTCCATTGTTCGGTCTACTTGAAGGTACCTTCAGGGTTTTCTTCTGACTCCTAGAATAGATTTTCTCCTTTATTGTTCCCAAGCTATGCAGTGCACTCCCTCATCAACTGCATTTTGCTTTGATTCTCTCTCTTGGTATATCAGATACTGTATCTATAAAAAGCTGCATTGTTTAATGGGTTTTCTGGGTAGGAATTTAAATAATTGCTGCTGAACATTATCAGAATTTTTTAAATAAAAAAATCAATTTTGACTTCTCTTTGTTATTTTGAAAAAAATGTTTAAAGTTGTAATTTGAAAGAACTGTGAAAGTGAAAGGACTGTGTGGGAGGAGGTGCTAGACCAAGAGTGGCTGGTGTAGAGAAATGCAAATCAGTAAAAATCCTGTCAACTTTATTATCCAAATTAATAAGACTATAATAAGGTATTCCAGCCTGGAACATCTTTATCCTATGAATAAAACAGATGCTCTTATTATACATACATTTAAATCGCATACCTGGATTAATGGTTGTGGGTGTGGAAGCTTGCACCTTTATAAGGTAGGACTAGGAAATTGAGATTCCTACTCAATATACTTCAGCATATCCAAAATACTGGCAGATATTCTCCCAAATGTTGTTTATTTGTGAATGCCCAATGAGTACACTTTTTTTCTTGTTTTCAGATGGATACAAATTGCTTATTACAGGGCAACAGGATTTTACATAATATCTTTGCAATTTCTTTGGAATTACATCTTTCCTGTGCTAAGTATGTATATAATACAGGTACTCCTCAATTTACAACAGTTCATTTCGTGACCATTTGAAGTTACAATGCCACTGAAAAAAGTGACTTATGACTGTTTTTCACACTTATGACCATTGCAGCATCCCCATTGTCAGTGATCAAAATTCAGATGCTTGGCAACTGATTCACACTTACGACCATTGCAGCGTCCCAGGATCACGCGATCCCCTTTTGCGACCTTCTGACAAGCAAAGTCAATGGGGAAGCCAGATTCACTTAACAGCCAGGCTACTAACTTAATAACTGTGGTGATTCATTTATCAACAGTGGCAAGAAAGATCGTATAATGGGCAAAACTCACTTAATAACTGTTTCTGCTTAGCGACAGAAATTTTGGGCTCAATTCTGGTCATAAGTCAAGGTCTACCTCGATATTTAATTCTCTGCTTTTAGTTTATGGTGCATTTATTTGGGCTGTGGACTATAGCTGTAAAGTAAAGGGCAAAGTAATAGGAGCAGTTGTATAACGTTCTCTTAAGCTCACTTTTTGAACAGCTGCTATGTTGTTGCCTATTGAGATTGCAGAATGACAGGTTAGGGTAAGAGTTCCCTTGGAGAGTTTGAACTGTAGCAGTGCAAGATGGAACCGTCTAGAGCAACTGCCGTAAGCAATAATTTGTCCCAAATAACATAATCTATTCCAGATTTGAGCTTCATACCAAACTGGTGCCCAACCATACTTATATTATTCATATATGAATGTATTCTACTATCATGGGAAGCAAATCCATTGCCTTCAGATATTGCAGCCAAATTATGCCTCACCTATGAAAGTAATAAAAATATAAGTTAGAAACAAAACCCGATTCTGTGATAACATCTCTAACTGTTAAAACTACTGAGAGCTTCCCTGCTACAAATCACACAAAATTCATTCTTGGCCTCAGCAAAGCCAAGAGACTTGAAGGAATTGGCAGAATGGTAAATGTGATACCTATCTTTCGTGTAGAGTAGAAGGAAAGCCCAAGCAACTCAATAACGGTTAGTTTGATGCCAATTGTAGGTAAAAGTATGGAACAGACTGTTACATAGTCAGTTTCTGAGCATTTTAAAAAGAAAGCATTTTGTTTTATCTTGTTGTTTTCCTCCACTTGTTTCCCTCCCTTGCTCAACTATCTTGTTATTTTCCTCTACTTGTTTCCCTCCCTTGCTCAACTATCTTGTTATTTTCCTCTACTTGTTGCCCTCCCTTGTTTCTCTCCCTCCCTCCCCTTCCCTCCTTTTGATGATTCCAAGATTGCTTTGCCTCCAGAGGCATTCAAATCCAGAGATCCTGAGAATTTATTTTAATTTATTAGGATTTCCTGAAGCAATGGACAATCTGGAAATGAATGAATACACCAGGCACTTCGGATCATCACCTGCATTCATCCCTCATCCTTCTGTTTCCTATATGGTAGATAACCTTATGTCTCTGGAAATATTTTATGTACTTTATTTATTTTTATTCATTGCATCGCTTTCTATCTTGCCAGCTCCTTAAACTCTCGGTGAACATTTACATTCTTGATCCTATTATGTCAGTGAAGTGGCCTAATATGCCAGCAACCACTGCAATTAACAATATCTGGGGTGTACTGCCATTGTTTGTACTGGCAAGGACTCACAACAGTTAGTCAAAGTAGATTGGATTTAAATCTGCAAAAGCCTGAGATCAGGTTTATTCTGCTTTTAACCTTAAACATTCCTTATTCTGTGTTGGTTGCTGCAACCAACTGTCTGTAATTCTACATGACGTGCTGTTGTTTGCACAATCATCTAGACTGCAAGAATTCTCTAGGAGGTCTATCTGCAGCTGTCATGCTGTGCTGCTCCCACTCACCCACATGTCAGGGTTGGTGTCATGCCCCTGTCAGAATCTGATTTGGAGGGGGAGGCTGAGCAACTGACAGGGAGTTGGAGTGTGGCTCCACACCATTGGGTGTGGAAGAAACTGGGAAAGGGCAAAGGTCGGCTGGGCAGAGCAGGGAAGAGGTAGAGCAAGGGAGAGGGAATTTGGAGGAACCACCCAGCCCACCCCCTCTTCATCCTAGGGCACACTGGGAGGAATGGAGAAGGGAGCAATGTGAGTTGCATGGCTTATGGAGGAGGAAAGGACCCTGATTCCTTTCATTAGCTGCAGCTGGGAACACAGTGTTTAAAAAGGGAAGCTGCATATAGCAAGTTGTTGGGAGCAAATTGTGAATTATCTGGTATCGTTGAGGCTTATCTGGATTCCTGGCGTTTTCTCGACTGTGTGTTTTCAAGTCTGCAATTCCTTCTCCTGACCTTTCAAGTTAATTACTGCAGCATGGTTTGTGTGAATTTTTATTTACAATGCCTCCCTCTGCCTGCCATTCTAAATAGCCCCTCCCAGTGCAGCCCATTAAGAGGGGCGGGGCCTTTTTCCCATCAATCTGGCATATCTCTGCCTTTCTGCCCTGTGCACTCTCGCATCCACCAAGGCCGGCAGCTCCTCCCCCTCTTCCTCATTGGCCTGTGAGCTCTCCCCAGCTGAGGCATGTTCTGCCAGCAGCTCAGGGTCAGCAATACCAGATATACCAGAAATGTTTTCATTCTCCCTCGAAGCCTCTGAGGTAGACATGGGTGAGCCATCCTCTACAGGAGACCTCACACATGTCTATTTATTAGTCATATACTTAATAAAAAATTGAATCAGATGATTCAATTCATTTCTTGGGGAAGAGGGAAAAATAAAAGTGCCTATTCATTTCAGATTGGGGATATAGAGAACTGAAAGGGGTGGGACCAAGAGTCTCATTTCATGAGCAGGTTTTTGTTTATGTGATGTTGAAAACTGTCTTACAAATCTGGAATTCTAAAAGATGGGCCATCTGTTAATGTCTTGGACTCTTATAGTTGTTATACCATGTAAAGGAAGAGTGAAATATTGATCAGCGTAAAGATAAATTATTTTTAAACCAATAGTGTTGTCCCAGCCAGTCTATGGGAATTGGATAGTTACTTAGGAATTATGAGCTGTCCCCTTAAGGAAATGCATCATGGTAAATGTAGTTAAAGGTATCCTGGGAAATGTAGTTTATATCACGTGGCCACATCTGTAATCCCGACTGGTCACTAATTTAACCCTCGATGGGTTGGGGGGAGTTTTCCTCACTTTGCCGGAATTCTCTAACTCATGGCAGCTGCTTTCTATCACTACAAGGAGATAACCATCTTTTACAATGAGGCAGATATGCAAAGGATTGGTCATTAAAGAAGAACTTCACAAATGTGAGTTATGAGGATACCTGATGAACCAATAAATGTACTTTGTTATGGATGTCTCGTTGAATTTATCTATCTGCATCGACACAGCTTAAAAATCCACTACTGTGCAGAATACAGAAAAGTTAAAGCAATAAAGCAGAAAACAGCACCTTTTAATATGCTACAGTATCATAAAGACAAAGCAAATAAAATGTGTGTCTTTCTGTCTTCAGAACATTACAGTCTTTAAAACTTTCTGAAAGAAAAAAAATATTTTTGCAAAGTAGATTTGTGAAACTAAACCAATCTTCTTAATCAAAGTTGTAGATAATTCTTCACTAAATGGAGGTAATAAATTAGTCTGAATTACCAGGAGAGGGAGCTACTAGTTCATAAATGGTTTATCACTTCTGTTCCAATAATCAAAGACAGCTCCAAACTATAAAGGAAGTTTGAGATAAAATATAAATGTTTTTAACTTTATTTACAAAGTGTTGCAAGGAACTCCACTATTGATCAGAATAGTGATGCTGTAATTAATATTTTTATTTCTTTTCCTATATTATTTTCTAGATCTAAACCACTCTTCCTGATTCCATTATTAATTTTGTTATAGAATTGGGGAAACGTATTATGCATTCAGTCAGTTAAAAAATAATTTGTTTCTAAACAGACTTCAAAGTCTTTTAAGATACTATCCAAAATAAACAATATGCTGTTGGGATTACAGGGACCAGGACTATCATATGGGGTCTCCAACAATCTGGAATACCGCTCCATGGTTTTCTTTATTTTTCTTATTCATTTATCACATTTATATAGCTGCCTATCCAATCTATTAAACCAAATCAGAAAAGACGAAGCCAAAGGCTGAATAAGAATTTCAGTACTTACATATTCACCCTGGAGCTCTAGGAATTGAATGAAATGCCTGAGGGGAAGAGGCTCAGAGATTTTATTGCTATTTAATTATTGCCTGGTTTTTGAAGTCCAGATATAGAACACTTAAAAGAGACAATATGAACAAAGAGATGCTATTATTGCAGAGATTAATATTCTATGGATATGGATGAGAGAAACATGGGTATAACTAATAATATTTCACAGTGTATATTTTATATATTGACATGCTGAACATACCTGGTTTGTTTCTATTGAGACAGATATTCAGATAGAAGTAACTACTTGATAGTATTAATGCCAACTGCTGCTTAATTGCTACATAAGAATTAAAAATAATGGACAAGCCGAGACAAACTAAGGGTTGAATGGCTAATAAATGCAAATAAACAATAGAAATAGAGATGCAAATCTGAGGTATGTAGGAGGTCTTAGAAGGTTCACAAGACTTTTAAACCCTATAGTATGCTGCCTTCCAACTCATGTTCCTTTTTACCATCTCAAGTGAGTGAATTCAGAGGTCTGGATATAGCCAGGAACATCTAATATCTTTCCATGGATAAAAGCAACTTTAAGCAAGTGCCCCAGGCCACTTTGCAGAGAGAGGGGTGAAATTTTTATTTATTCTGTTTCCACCACATTCCTCACCCCAAGTAAGCTTTAAATGAGTGCCATTCTTCATACGTAACTTCTCATGCTAATAAAGTTGACCAGATTAATTAGGTCTCAACATATGTTTGGTCCTGCATGTTGTTAATTGCAGTTATGTTCAGACATCCTTTTGAACAAAGCTGTTGATTTCCATTGATTCCAGGGTTGCTATTTTTTTTCTTCCTCGCCTTTTTTTCTGTGGACTTCTTCCCCATTCCCATTCCTCTTTTTGATTCCAATCCTGTTTTTTCTTTGCTCAAAAATAGCCTTTCAAAATAGTGCCTTAGCAAAGCAATAGGTGTTCTCGATGATGAACAGCCTCTTTTTAACTGGACAAAGTTCAGTGCTTTGTTTTGTTGTTGTTGTTTTAAAGCCACAGCTTTTATGCAATCAGTCAACCCTACATTGGATTGCACATAGCTGAAGAAGGACCAGGGAAGTTTCCTGAAAGATGAATGACTACTCTTTGTGGACATCCATCACAGGAGGGGAAAGGCTGCAGTGTATATAAATTTCATAGGAAGTATCTGCTGCCCACAAAGATCTACACTATCTATTTTTCTTTGATGTCTTACTTAGTGACATATTCCACAAGGCACACGAACATAACCTAAGAAAATGCAAGATTATTTTTCATAAATTTGACAATTTCACACAAGCCGTCTGGAAAACATTATTTACTTTGGTTTTGTTTTGCCCTTTTGTTTTTCCAATGAAAGGGAGGGAGGGAAGGACAGAGATTAGTTTTCAGTTCTAAGCTGCCCAGAATTGTTTCGGAGTCAGCTGACCAAATAAATAAAAGTTCCTGGATTATTATTATTCTTTTTCATGGAAGTTATATTACAAGTTAGGATCTTTCAGAATTCAGTTTTATCTTCCATAGTGCTTAATTTCTACATGAAGTGTGGGAAGTTGTCCAACAGCGAGCATGATGATGATGATTGTGATGATGATGATTGTGATAATGATGATACTATTTAGAGAATTGTTTTGTGATCTTACAGCATACAAATGGTACCTATAATACTTGCCTGAACAGTGTAACAGACCCGGTGAGGACCAATAAGCTGAAGCTCATATCCAGCAAGGCAGAGTTTCCATTGGTGTGAGTGGATTATTTGCCTGGTGAGAGGTGTTCATTTATTCTAGAAGGAGCTGCATCTCTTTGAAGGTTTAGGCGCACAATTTGGGGATATTTCTGAATCCTTAATTTTACAAGAGACTTATAAACTCTTATGAACTCTCAATTGGAATAGTACAATTGTATGTTATCTTTGTAAATGGTTCGAAACCTCAGTTAGCCTAAATTAAATCTGCTACATTTTCAGTTGGGGCTGGATGAAGGGATAATGTGTAAAGGCCTTGAGATACAGGACAGAGAGATGCTGTCTGGACATTGTCAGATGAGAGTCAGCAGTGGCCTGATGGGTGTAGAAAGAAGCATAGAAGGTACCCTTCCTAAGTTCTGGAGCTGTAAAAGTGATGGGGGAGAATTTTATTTTCTGACTTGCAAGATTGTGTTCATGTAGTTTTGCAATAAAGTAAAATTTGTTTAGCTGGTCATGTTTCCCACCTGGTCTACCTCGAATGCCTGACATTATATAATATTAGCTGGAGTGACCACTGGTCTATTTTGGAGCCTAATTCAGAGATTGCGGATTGACCTCTGAAGTCTTGAACTATTTAAAATCAGAGAAACTGAAAGATGGGCTCTCCAAAACTGTATGTTCCTGTTCAAACATCTTGCTCATTTTGAAACACTTCCACTACATGAAATGGCCAGATGATTCCAAAGGAATCATTTTCAGAATACTTCCTAAATGAGAAATTCCTCTTCTTTCAAAGAAGTTTACTGTCTTTACTCCTTTTAATTGTTCTGTCTTTAAAGATCCAGTCTCTGTCTCTGTCTCTAAATATATATCATTTACTCTTTTTACTAATTTATAACTTTTACTGTTTTGCATTTTTAATTATTTTGTAATCTGCCCTGAGAATTCTAGTTGGAAGACAATTTTTTTTTAAAAAAAATGCAATATACGAATAAGTCTCTATGTAAGCAATATCTACAAAATGTTTGAAAATGTTATTTTGAAAGGAGAAATATTGGAAAGGAATAGTTATGTTATCAAAGACCATAATGGACTGATTATACACCAATTTTTTGACAACTCTTGGCAACTGGTATAGATTTCTCTACAATAACCTGTCTTCCTACCCTAACTGATTTCAGGACTCCCAATGGTGCATTCATTGTTATTGTGAGTCCGTCTACCTTGTTCCTGGTTGTCCTATTTTTCCTTTCCCAGCAATATCACCTTTTCCAGAGAAAATTTTCGCTTTTTATCAGCTTTCCTTCCACTATATGCAGTATTTTATGGCATCCATATTACATACTTTAGCCACCAGGTGACAGTGTTGGCCTGCTGATGCTGCAAGGGAATACAGTGAAACTTAATTTAGATCTCTAGATTGTTGGTCAGGGTTACATAAATCATCAGGATAGAATCATAGGGTCTGGAAGGAACCTTGGAGGTCTTCTAGTCCAACCCTCTCTGCTTAAGCAGAAGTCCCTATAGCATTCCAGACAAATGGCTGACCAATCTCTTCTTAAAAACCTCCAGTGATGGACCATCCACAACTTCTGGAGGCAAACTGTTCCCCTGAGTAATTATTATCACTTACCAAAATTTTCTACTTAATTCTAGGCTGGATCTCTCTTTGTTAAACTTCTGTCTGTTACTTACTGTCCTGCCCTCAGGTGCTTTGGACAATTAGGTTGACCCCTTCCCTTAAGTGACAGCCCTTCAAGTACTGGAAGACAACTATTATGTCACCCTATGTCTTTTTCTTTGATAGGCATAGACATACTTTGTAATATTCATCATATGCTTTACCTCCAGACCCCTTAATATATTTGTGTTCTTCTCTGCATACTTTCTAGAGTCTTGGCATCTATTTTTGTATCACCATTGGATGGTTTTGCACTTTTTCATAAAATATAAATTCAAAGATTGGTGAAGAATTTACTCGCAATATATCAGACACGATGTATGATCCTAAATGGGGTATCCAGAGTTTTGTTTTGCACTGTTTTTATGGTAGAAGTCAGTCTGGATTTTTATTATCTTAAATTCAACTAGCTAATTTTTATTTCAATTCCTTAAATATTTGAAGACCATTAACCTCCATTTGAATTTTCCATTTCACAACTGATACATACTTCCCCAATAAACCGTAAGATTTGTAAATATATATAATGGATGGAACCTGTAATAACATCAAAACTGAGGAATTCCATCATCTTGTCTTATAGTTTTTATTATTGTTACAAAATACAGACCTTCTGGAGATCTTTAAAGAAGGCTAACTCTTAATGTTGTCTTTTTCCTTTTCCTTCCTTCCTTCCTTCCTTCCTTCCCTCCATCCCTCCCTCCCTCCCTTCCTCCTTTTTCTACATGGATGATTCTATATTATTTTGCTGACCAAAACTTTCATTCTAAACTCAGCTCTATTTTTAAATCAGTATTTACTTAGCTTGCGCTAGAGTTCACTACAAGCAATCTTTTTAATTGAGCAAAAAAAATATGTTGCTAAGTGAGATTTGGTTAAGTGAGTTGTCCCTCATTTTACAGCTTTTCTTACCACAATTGTTCAGTGAGACACTGCAGCTGTTAAATTAGTAAAATGGTTAAGTGAATAACCATTAGTTGGAAGGAAGGAAAGAAAGAAAATAAATAAATAAAAAGAAGATGTGAACAACATAGCTTGATGTGGTATGAATTTGGATCTGTCTGAATGTTGTTTCATATATTGACTAATACTGGGCCATTTAGCAATGAATTTTAAAAATTAGCATCAGCATTTCTTTTATTTAAATGTCTGAAAGGGAATAAATGCATCTTCTGTGTTATACGCTTGCATTGAAATGCACATGTCAACACTCAAGCAAGATATAGTATATAACTTTTTATATCATTTGCGAGAGATGGTCAGGTCATATTTATTCAAGAAACCTGATTCTGATGGCAATTTCAGTTTAGACTCATAACAAAAATAGTCTTAAGATATCAAGTATAAACCATTACAATATCAACATTTAAAACATTAGATATGTAGAAACATTAAAAGACCATGACTATTGGTGGATATATACATATTTAATAACATGTGCAACTTTGACCCTAGGAAGACGTGGGGAAATGACTCTTCCTAAGGATACTTAAAATTGCTCAACAGTGGGAGGCACAGCAATGATTGCAAACTGCCACAAAGAAGACATGCTTCCAAGTAAAGAGGAAGGCCTCCTCTGATTATCTGTGGTGAAAATAAACATATATCAAAGAAGAGGATTATTCTTATAAGAATCTCTTATTCAGAATCAGCTAACGGATGACTGAAGTGATGAATTACATAGCAATAGCACCTAGAATTATATACAGCTGCATAGTTCTTTACAGCCCTCTCTAAGCAGTTTATAGAGTCAGCCTCATTCCCCCAACAATTTGGGGCCTCATTTTACCAACCTCGGAAGGATGGAAGGCTGAGTCAACCTTGAACAGTCAGGATTGAACTCCTGGCAGTGAAATGCAGATTCAGCCAGCAATATTGCATTCTAACCACTGAACTACCAGGGCTCCTGTTCCTAAATCCAGCATATAACAATAATGGAAGAGTTGAAGGGAGGAAGTTATATTTGTCAATCAATAACTTTTACTCATTATCTCAACATTTATTATGTTAGATTACGATTGCAGAGTTGCATTTTTCTCCACTCTGTTTTATCTTTATTCCAATCTATAGACTTCTCATATACCTGCTTCACATCCAAAGAGCCAAGTTTGTATGCAAATAACCTTTTAGGCCCATCAATAACACTTATGAGATGCATTTTAGAGAAAATATCCAAGCTCTCACTCAAGCTACCTTATGCGTTTCCCATAAGTTCAGGCCTCACCCCAGCAGTAAGATAGTTGTTTATCTCTGGAATACTTTGAAAGCACTAAGTTGCCTTCCCTTGATTTAAAATATGTTTGCAAAGAAAATTAATGCATAGCAGGTGACTGCAGAATATATCAGAAAGCTCAGCAAGTTTACAGATTTAGACCTACAAATTATGGAGAAAACATGGCATTTTATATGTTCTATCCAGCAGGGGGAGAAAGTGTTACACCATTAGGCTCAAGATATTTACCATGTAGTTGTTAAGGGAGTGGTTTCGATTTTTTTGTTGTTGTTGCTCTCTGGCATTACAGTATTCACACAGAGGGAAAAAAAATCCCCCCAGGGATTATTCCTGTCACATTTGTCATTTTATCAATCCTTATCTGTAAATATAGTTGTCCCCTCTAGTTAATAATTTGAGCTAACCATCTTCATTCTTCCTTAATATCAATCTCCCTATCCAGTATAAAACACAAATGTATATATTTTTATCAGATTCCGCATTATATTTTCCTCTATGAATCATCTATACATTACAAATACTATTTTCAATATGTTCTAATACATCCCAACATATTACCCTGCAGATTCCCCTTCCTTATTCCTTTTTTTTTTTTTACCCATTATTTCTCACTCTTTGAGCAATGTACCTTCTTTTCATCCTTGTTTGTTTCCTTTATTTTCTGGTCCTTTCTCTTAATTCCCCTTTCCCCCATTTTTATTTCCCTCCAGTTATTAAACTTTTCTGTCTTTCTCTTTTGATTTTGCATTTGCACTTCCTTTTTCTGCCTTTCCCTTCTCTCTCTAATCATTTTCCGAACCATTCTCCCTTTTATCATCCCATCAGACCACAAATTTTTAATTCTAATTCCTTTTCCTCCCTGCTTGAATAATTGTTGTTCGTTTTGTTCTTCTAAATTAGCTTCTTCTTTATAGAACTCCTCCCCCTCTAGTTTATTGTGTTCTTGTGTATCCTGAGTCACCATTTCTACTTTCTGTAATACATAATTACACATTTCAAGTTTAATTTTTATCATGTCCCTTGTATCTTGCATATCTGATTTTATGTCTTGTGAGTCCAGTCTTATATCAACAAGTAGCTCCTCCATTATATCTTCTTTTTTCTTTTTCTTTCCTCTTCCTTAACAGTTGAAATCCTCTTCTTTAATAGATTATTATCTTATTTCAGCCAATATCTTTTAAGTTTATTTTCAACAATTCATACTCTTGAATCTTTATTCCAAATCTTCTAATTGGCCTCCAAATTGTTTCCCAAATTACCAGGTGGTTCTATGACAATAATAAAGTTCCTTTTATTTTCTTTCAAATTCCAAGATCTAAAATCCCCAAAAGACCAGACGCTTGTTTTAAAACATATTAAAGTTTTCCTGTACCGTCAGGTGGCGCTCTTGAGTCTTTTTCTTTTTAACTTTCTTTGTTGAATATGATATTTTTATTAAGTTCGCTAATTTCAATCATTAGCTATTATTTTCAACACACTCAATTCCAGCATTTAGTTATGCCCTTTAAGTGCCCAAAATCCAATGTCTGTCCAGTTTAATTTTTAAACCTTTGTTGTGTTGATGTATTTTCCTTTAAATTTCTCCTCCAGATTAGTCCAGTAAAATAATCAAATCCAAATTTAAAAACCCATTTTCTTTCTCACTTTCTCTGGTCACTGCTTTTATACACTTTCCTCCAAAATAGCCCTTTGATACCGAGGTACCTCAAAAGTGATGTCCTTTGCTTGGTTCACACTCTGCCCATTACTTCTCTCTCCAGCACAAAACTTAGTTTCCCAGAATGTTCTTCGTCTTCATGGTGGCCATTTTAGGACACTGTTGCAGCTTGCCTTCAGGAGGGATTTTCCTGTCAGGGAGGGGAGTTGAGGCTCCCCTTGACCCCCCCCCAAGGCAATTTTCCCCTTCTTCACCACCCCACCAGGGTGGTTCCGGTCTCGATTGGGACCCTCCAGCAAGAGAGCTCAAGTGAAACCATGCACGCTTGTGGATTCCATACCGATACCAACAAGGAACAAACCCGATCTTCTGATGACTTCATCCAAACATAGACAAAGGCACCCTAAGTATGGGGTTTTACTGAACCTCCTCTTCAACATACTCAAGGATATTCATCCTTGCTAATGAAAGTTCCCTTCTATGTGGAATAGAGAGAATAACTGAGAGATAGTTGCTACAAAGAAAAGTCTGTAATGATGCCGTCATAATAATTGTTTGAAACTTTGGATCCTGCAATCCAAATCTCCATTTAACTTTTTCCATGGCTTTTTTTGTGTTAAGTATTAGTGCAGACTGAGTTGAGAGAATTCAGTAGGAAAAATCTGAGATGGCATTTTATTTCTCAGCAGGAGGTAAACTTATTTGTGAAAAAAGTTAGCACCTACCCCTTTCCTAGAAGAATGAAATATTCTAGAAAATATTAAAAAGGCAGAATATTATACCTTCCTGGATGAGAAAAGGAGAAACATGCTCTTGGAAAGCAGCCCCCACCTTTGTTAATAGTCCCAGAAAGACTGAGCCATCTTATCTACAACACAAAAGATATTCAGCTCCAGGGTGATAGGATTAGCTTTCACTCAAGATCCAAACCAGGACAAAGCCATTAAGCCATAATAGGAATTGCCCAACAGTCTTTCAGAACACAGGCCTCTTCATTATATCATCACCCAGCAAGATTCAACCAAGCCTGAGACACAGACAGCCTACAAGGTTAGATGGACACCCACATAGCTCCCTGGAAGTCTGACAACCAATAGGATACATTTCTTACACAGGAACAGGAAACTCTAGGGCAGTAATGGCTAACCTTTTTGTCATCATGTGCCAAAACTGCATGCATGCGCGTGCGTGTGTGTATGCCTGCACCCATAATGCAATGCACATAAGACTCCATTCTCCCCTGCTCCCTGCACATGTGTGCACAACCCCCACACTCCCCCATCTCCTGAGCATGTGTGTGCAACCCTCCATGCTCCCCTGCCCCCCCTGTGCATGCACACGCATTTCCTGCATGCACCCCACCCACCCCCATACATGCACGGCAGATACCCAAAAATCAGCTGGCTGGTGGGAGGCGCATGCACATGTACAGTGGAAATGAGCTGGGGCGATGGCTCGCATAACCAGAGAGATGGCTCTGTGTGCTACTTCCAACACACATGCCATAGGTTCGCCATCATGGCTCTTGGGTAAGAGCCAAGAGAGGTTATAAATATATATCTCTCTCCACTCCATGTGGTCAGCGACACATGCTTGATGGTTCTGCTTCACCATTAAACCATCTTTCCAAGCTGCCTCCATATTTCCAGTGTCTTTCTCCCCACTTAGAACTGAACCCAGATGAACATTTCTTCCAACACTTGTAAGTATTAATCTGCACCTTACAAAATTAGCTTTAGTCAATATTTCAAGCAACAAATTCTAATTTGTGGTACTACAGAAGCCCAGCCCAGAAAAAGTATGAGACAGACAGACAGATAGATAAATAAATCTGACAAACACATAAAATGGTTCATAAAATACTTTTAAAAAGTATTTAAATTAGAAGTTCTAATTTATATGTATGTGTGCATATATGTAATATATGTATATTATATATTTACAGGAGGTTTGGGTCTACTTGATACGAAATTGTATTTTATTTTGATGTATGCTATCTGACCTGGGCAAAAGAATGGACGAGCTTCAGGAATAAGAGGTTCCTTGAACTAGAGGGCCATGAATTAACATTTGGATGGGACGGCTACTTATGGTATGATAAAAGTAAAGATAATGTGAATTTTAATAATCATTTTGTTAGACATGCCATACTAAGAGTTTGGAATAAATACAAAACAAGGGTCTCTATGAAGTTATCCCTTTGGGTGTCATCACAGAAAGACTTTTTTTAGAAAAGAAATGGTGGCAAAGCCAGACTGGTATGGTAAAATTTTATCTTTTAACTCTGGTGACCCAATATGAAAGATGAGGGAAGAACTTGAATCAGAAGTAGTGGTGGTAAGTTACTGGATTGGCCCAGTTTGACCGAACCAGTAGCAAAAATTCCTACCGGATTGGCGGAACTGGAAGAAAAAAAAACCCTCCAACAATCAGCTGAGAGGATCAGCTGAGAGGAGAAAGAAGAGAAAAGCATGCAATCACCGAAACGGTAGCGGAAGAGGTAGGATCCCACTGCTGATCAGAAGGTTGTGTTTGCTATTGGTATATCTATCAATAACTGAAAGAAAGGTTTAAACTGTTATATACTAAGTATAGTATAATATAGTATACTATAAGGTTTAAACTCTATATACTAAATGTTATGGATTTGACTTAGTTAAAATGAATTGGAAATTTCATTATGTGGTAATGGTGAACTTATTGCTAAGATCCACAAAAACACACCAAGACATAACAGAGACCTAGAAGATCAACAGACCTATGGAACAGCTGTCTTGCCCTACATAAGAGGTACTACAGATTAAATCAGTAAGATACTACACAGGCATCACATCAAGACTGCCTTCAAAACAGACAAAAAAATAGCAGCCATCCTTAAAAACCCTAAAGACAAAATTGACCTGGAAAACCAAGGCATATACGAAGTTCCCTGTACATCATGCCCGGCCACATACATTGGACAGACCAATAGAAGAATAAGTACTCGCCTGGATGAACACAAAAATGCAGTAAAAAAGCTGGAACACACCTCCTCACTAGTCCAACACATGAAAGCCACAGGTCATAACATCAACTTCAATGGCACCAAAACCCTAGCCACTATAAAAAACCCCAGCCACAGAATCATCAGAGAAGCCATAGAGATTAAAAAAAGAATTGAAAGCATGAATAGAAGAGATGATTCCACCAGACTGCCAATCATTTGGAAGCCTGCACTCTCAAATAGAAAGATCTCCACACCACAAAACAGACAAACACCTGACCACAGACAGACTCCCTTTGATGCCTCCAACTCAAACACCCCCACACCTGAGCACAGACAGACTCCCTCAGATGCCTCCAACACAAACACCCCCCCACCAGGCACCCAGGCACCTGAGCACAGACAGACTAAAGAAATTAGAACATGACAAGAAAACCCCCAACAACTCAGAACAACACCGGAAACAATTAGTATATAACGTTTCCAACAGAGAACTCACCAAAACAGAAACAGATGTCCTAACCAAAGGATTCAATTATGCCATAGCACCCAAAAAAATCCCCACAAAATCCATCATATGTGCAGTAGAATCCAGCCTAACCAAATTAAATACAGATGAAGCTGACAGAATAAGACACCAGGTTACAAACATCTTATGCACAAGCAAACCACCGAAAAAGAACTTGCAAAAAGATGAATTCAGAGCGCTACAAACCCTGAAAAATGATAACAGCATAATAATACTCCCAGCAGACAAAGGGAATGCCACAGTAGTAATGGATAGAAAAGACTACGAAACAAAATTGACAGACCTACTCCAAGACTCCACGTACAAACCTATAAACACAGACCCAACCACATATCTGGAAAAATTAATCAAGAAGAAAATTATAACCAGCCACATAAGCAAAGAAGTCCAACAGACGATCATCCCAAGAGAAAAATCTTCTAGATGCCCCAAATTATATGGCCTCCCAAAAATACACAAAGAAGGCATACCTCTCAGACCCATAGTCAGCTCCAAAGGAGCACCATTACAAAACCTAGCTAAACACTTAGCAAAACAACTACAGCCCCATGCTGAAACCGCAGCTTCATATGTACAAAACTCATACCACTTCTTAGAAATGATCAAAGATCTACATGTGGAACAAGAAGATCTGCTTGTAAGTTTCGACGTGGTTTCACTATTCACTCAAGTCCCAATAAAAGAAACTCTTGAAATCATCAAAAATAAATACCAACCAGCTAAACACCTCATGGAACACTGCCTAACAGAACACTGCCTAACAGAACACTGCCTAACCAACACATATTTCATATACAAAGGACAAAGATACAAGCAAATTGAAGGAGCCCCTATGGGATCACCACTGTCACCCGTCATTGCAAACCTGTTCATGGAAGAATTCGAATCCAGAGCCCTGGCTAATGCCACCCACAAACCCAAACTATGGCTAAGATACATCGATGAGACATTTGTGATTTGGCCCCATGGAAAAGAAAACCTAAACAATTTCCTAACACACCTAAACAGCACACACCCCAAAATCAAGTTCACCATGGAAACGGAAATAAACAAACAACTACCATTCCTAGATGTACTAATCTACAAAAGAACAGATGGCACACTGGGACACACTGTATACCAGAAGAAAACACACACCAACCGCTACCTCAACGCCCAATCCCACCACCACCCAGCACAGATAAATTCTGTGGCCAAAACACTAATTACCAGAACCAAACTCCTGGCAGACAAGACACATATAAAGACTGAATTATGCACCCTGACTAAAGTATTGACAGCCAATGGCTTCCACAAAAACAAAATCACCAGCTTGATCCACAAAAACACACCAAGACATAACAGAGACCTAGAAGATCAACAGACCTATGGAACAGCTGTCCTGCCCTACATAAGAGGTACTACAGACAAAATCAGTAAGATACTACACAGGCATCACATCAAGACTGCCTTCAAAACAGACAAAAAATAGCAGCCATCCTTAAAAACCCCAAAGACAAAATTGACCTGGAAAACCAAGGCATATACGAAGTTCCCTGTGCATCATGCCCGGCCACATACATTGGACAGACCAATAGAAGAATAAGTACCCGCCTGGATGAACACAAAAATGCAGTAAAAAAGCTGGAACACACCTCCTCACTAGTCTAACACATTAAAACCACAGGTCACAACATCAACTTCAATGGCACCAAAACCCAAGCCACTATAGAAAACCCGAGCCACAGAATCATCAGAGAAGCCATAGAGATTGAAAAAAGACCTGAAAGCATGAATAGAAGAGATGATTCCACCAGACTGTCAATCATTTGGAAGCCTGCACTCTCAAATAGAAAGATCTCCACACCACAAGCCAGGCAAACACCTGGGCACAAACAGACTCCCTCTGATACCTCCAGCTCAAACACCCCCATCAGGCACCCAGATGAAACCTAGCTTCCTAATAGATAATAGCCGTCCTTTCACGCGAAGCCAAGCTGCACTGAAAGCCTCCAATGCAGGAACAGAGTGTTGCCAGCCAATCAAAGCCACAAAACAGACAGAAGAAACCAGAAACATCAATCAAACAAACTCCAAGTCCAATAAACACAGACCAAGACTCCCAACCAATCAGGATGTAGAAAAAAACATCCTGCCACAATAATAGGCTAGCCTCAAATTTAAAACCAACGGCTGTGAGACCCTGACCCACATACAAACTCAATACAGAAGCCTGATGATGGCAGATGAGATTCTGCTGAAACGTTGCTACAACTTTAAAAGCATTACAATGATGTGGGATAATACCCGAAGGAAGCTGAACAGCACACACACACACACACGCACACACACACAGTATTTATATGTATGGTGTTCAGCTTTGTTTGGGTTTTTCCCCACATCATTATAGTTGTGCTTTTAAAGTTGTAGCAACTTTGTGGTGTGGAGATTTTTTGTTTGAGAGTGCAGGCTTCCAGATAATTGACAGTCTGCACTCACAAACAAAAAACAAAAGAATCTCCACAAGCCAAGCAAACACCTGGGCACAAACAAATCCCCCCCCCCCCATACCTCCAGCCCAAACACACCCCAATCAGCCACTCAGATGAAACCTAGCTTCCTAATAAACAATAGCCGGCCATTCACCCGAAGCCAAGCTGCACTAAAAGCCCCCAACACAATGTTGCCAGCTAATCAAGACAAAAAAAAAACCACTAAAAAATAGACAGAAGATATTAGAAACACCAATCAAGCAGAACACAGCAAACTCCAAGACCAATAAACACAGACCAAGACTCCCAACCAATCAGGGTGAAGAAACCATTTTAACATGAGGTTAGCACCAAATTTAAAACAGAAGCGGCTGTGAAAGCCTGACACACAGACGAACACAATACACAAGCCTGATGGTGGCAGATGAGATTCTGCTGAAATGTCGCTACAACTTTAAAAGCACAACTATAATGATGTGGGAAAATCCCTGAACAAAGCGGAATACCATACATATAAATACCCACGAAAACTTAAACACACACACACACACACACACACACACACATACATACATAAAATGTGAATATTTTTGAACACGACCATTCCCACTCAAAAAAGCTTATCAGGACTTAGGGCTATAAATGAGAATCAGTTGAAATAGCTGTGAATGGACCTGATAAACATTCATACTCACCAATTATAATGTAAGTAACCTGCCCTTCACTTGCCAGGAGAGCAGGAAAATCACCAAGTTCTATTGAAAGTACAACACTGTTTACGAAACCATACAAATGTTTAAGATAGTAAAGTTATAAACCTTCTATTTTCAGTGTATTGTAGCTCCAAAAATTTCTTGGCTCCAAAATTTGATTTCTTGGAAGGCAGATTGATTGCGTCTCCCACACCTTTCCTCTTTTGCAAATATTCCCATTCCCTTTTGAAACAAGTCATTGCAAGGTAAGATGTCATTCTGTGCTGATTCTCAACAAATATGTTCTTCTATGGATATTTTGGCTCTTCTTACTACTAAAGAAAAGATTAGGGGATTTAGCCAGGTTACTTTGCTGAAGAGAAACTAGTTGTAATCAATTAGTGGGATTGTCAGACTTAATTATAAGAGTCTTTTTTCAATCAGGTGTCCTCAGATATGTTGGGATTACAATCTCCAAGCAGCATGTCTGAAGAAAGATATCAGGTCAAGGAAGGCAACTGAAAAAGGAGGATATTCATTTGGAATTTAGAATCTGGTCTTTGCTGTCTTCAAAATGTTGTTCTCCGTATTGTCAAAAAACTAGAATCGGTACCATTATTCATTTTTAATCTTATTGAGATAGTATCTTCTATAAGTTTAAATGGTTATTTTGCCTGGTTGCAGAAAATAGTGAACCTCATTTAAATAAATTAGACCTCCTTTCATTTTGAATCTTATCCTCAGGGTTCAGTTCAGATCTCTATTTGGACAAACCTGGGAGGGAGAAGGTATCTTCTATTTCCACCTAGAAATAAATCTATACATTGGCCATCCAAATTTCAACACATTGCTTCATCTGCATATTACTCATAAAGGATATTCATTGGAATCACATTCCTTTTGTATCCATCCATCCATTCAAATCCCTGATTATAGCGTTATAACCCCCATCAATCTTTCTGGCAGAAACAACTTCTTACATTGAGCTTTATTTTCAAAAGGTGAATAACATGCACATATTTTCATGTGAACTTGTGGAGTTTGTTAATGAGGTAACACAATTCTAGACTCAGTATTCTTTTTGGTATAAATCAATATAACCACTTTATGTTCTCATGTTCTGATAACGAGCAACGCATCCACTGCAAAAATTCTGTAGTAAGTTGCATCACAATTATTCATTTGTTGATCAAGCACCACCCAGGCTGCAATATTTTGCTGTTATAATAGAAGATTATGTATTCTTTAGCAGATGACTACAGCCTATGCAATTAAGTAAAGTTAATTAGAAATTATGTACAGAAAGGAATATCCACCCATTAATGTTCATATCCAAGTTCATTAATAAGAAAATCAATATTAAACTGGACAGTGTTCTTAATCTTTTAAGAATTCAGTAATGCTTGACTGTAATTAATTCTGGCAATGTCCTGCTTGATCTCCAAAATAGAAATACAGTACAGCTTAGGATATTGATGAAAACATTGCAAAGCACCTTCTCTGTTTTTTTTATAAGAGGTCAAACAGGCTTATTGGTCTGCTGGGAACGTGATGATTATGGGATAGCAATACAATACAAATAGGTGTTATCTGGACAAGATCACTGTTTCAAAATCCAGAAGAGCTTAAAGCTTTATCCCTGGCTCCTTGCAATGCTCTACCCACAGCAGTGCTGCAAGGGAAAATAGAGGAAAATCCCCTCTGGTGCCCCTGTGATGAGGGGCAATGTAAAACATTGCCAGTTCCAAAAGGCCTGCAACTGATTTCCCCTTCCCTCTCTGCAATCCCCAAGCATTCTGATTTATTTTATTTGCATCACTAACCAGTTAACAAAGACAAATCTCTATCCTTAAATATTGCCAGGCTTTATTATACTGTGTGTAAATTCCACTCTACTATGAATTGGAACTCCTAATAATTATGTAATGTTTTATTATGATGATTTTAGTTTATGTACATAAGAAAGTCTTAATTATCATTTATGGAATAGGACAAATAGTAGTTTAGCAATGGCAGTGGGGAAAAAGCTCATAAACCAAATTTTAAGATGCGTTCTGAAGAAACAACACTTTACATAATCTATTATGACATCAGTACATTTTTTCATTTGTATATATAATGAAAACTGCTGAGAAATTTCATTTTCTGTCACTGCTGTCACTCTAATAAAATCACATTTTATTATGGACAAAATCAGTAATATCAAAGGTAATAAAACAAACCAAATAAATTAACTAATAAAATAGATTCAGGTTGGAAAATGTTTCATTTTTGTATGAATTATTGCTGTGTTTTAATTGCAGCTAGACAAATTTTGGCTAGTGCATGGTTGGAGTCTGAGAGAAGAAAATCAGTTAGTATTTTTTATTTTGTTTTGGGGAAGAGTTGCAGCAAGCGCAGTACACCATATAATCCTTGCAACGAGGCATCACAAACTGGACACTTTCTATTTCCCTTGAGTCAGGTGCATTCACAGTGGAGTTTAGGTAAACATGCTTTGTTATAACATTAATAGGAACATTAGTGCCTCACCCTGAAAAAGTCTCTCTTCAACCTGAAGAAAGTTAGTATGAGCAAGTAACTTGTACATTATCAAATGATTTTATCGACCAAGATTCTTCTATTCTAAGGTGCTGATTTAGATTTGGTATTCAGCGTAATTCAGTTTTTGGAGGACCATCTTCCTGGTAAGGTCAAAACTGGAGAAAAATAGTAAATCTATGACTAACCCAGAGACTCTTAGTTCTTGTTAACTCCATGGGGAGAGGGATAATAGGACCAGGTGATAAGGGAAGAATATTTATCCAGGATGCCCCTGCCCTTGCCCTTATTTGGGGCATTCCTGTCTTGATCCTGGATATTTGGAATGGAGACATTCCTTAGGGATATAAATATGGACTTCAACATTTTTGTTTGTATGGGATCAGTGTATAAAGTCCTATTTGGCCTCTGTATACACTTTGAATCAGAGTTTTAGCTTTAAACAGATTTACGGTTACCAATATTAATTCCTCTTGTTTGGTGTAACCCCCCACTTTAATAGCCATTGACAATTTTGAAGCCATTTGGATAATGTGTTCCTGATGGGTTTCCAAATCCAAGAAAGATCCCTTTTGGTGTATTAGCAAGTTTATCTTGTTGAATTCTCTTTCTAGAGGATCTTCTCTGGAAGTAGCTCCAAATGTCTTCTGTTCCTTCTAACTGTGTTTCTTTTGGTACTGAGATTAAAGTACTTGAAACTAGTGATGTAAAATTGCTGGTTGTGAACATATTGTATGATTAATTAATTTAATTCAATCTTAGAATTTTCTCAGGTAGCAATATAATCTCAGTGGTCTGTAACACTGTTTGTTAAATTTATTGACCACCTATTTACTATAGATCCTCCATTGCTCCTTCTTGATGATAGGGATGTTGCACAAATATTCCCTGATCTGTTCTTAACAGCTGCCTTGTGGAAACACACCCTTTCTTGGAGGAGGCAGAGATGAAGTAGCTATGGCTTTTCTTTCTCATCAGTGTTACTTCATCTTTATAAAGCATCTGATATATGTATCATTTTCTTTTTATTTTGAAGATACCTGAAGTTTCCCCCCTGCTTTCTAGCATTCTTCACCAAGCTTGGCTCATTCCAAAATTTAGCATCTGATAAAATGTTTCCAATTTGGGGCTGTTTCATACATACTTCATCTTGGTGACCACTCTCTTCTTTTTAATATCTATATGTGCTTCTTGTTTCATACATACTTCATCTTGGTGACCACTCTCTTCTTTTTAATATCTATATGTGCTTCTTACTGGTTTTGAATCTTTGCTAAACTTAAAGTGCAGAAATAATTATTCCATTCTCTGCCTGCCTTGATTAGGCCCAACCTCCAATACGGTGTCCAGTTTTAGGCAATATTAGGGGATTCAGAGAAGGGCATGAAAGGTAAGGAGGGCACTTAGACTAAGCCTTATATAAAGATGTTGACATTTCTTCTCTTCTTGCAGAGGCATGGCTATAGAGTTTTTCCTTTCTGTTCTAGGCCGGATATAAGAGTATTTTTATAAGTTCTTCCACACATCTGGAGAAGGGTGTCAATAAACTGATAAGTGTGGTCTGTCAGTTGAAGCCCTCCCCTTTTAATAAGTGTTACACATGTCACAGAGACATGTAGGGCCAGGATTTTGACAGCCCAGTGAAGCCTGGTTTTTTTAGTATCATTGACACCCTTTTAGATACCATCTTACACTTATTTTAGCCCAGATGAGCCACAAAATCACTTTTTGGATTTTTGGATTTTTTAGCAGTAGTAAATATTATAAAAATAGCTCTATATAGATGCTAACTATACAGTACAATATAATCACTCCTTTCTCTGGCTTTGGGGATTTTGCTCATTTTAAATGAATTGTATGGAGTCTTCCCACCTGCTTTTACAAAAATCCTCAACTAGAAGTTTGAACTCATTTTATTTTCTAGCTTAGTGTATAGATAATGAAGCCGAAAACTTTAGTTTTCCACCCGGTTGTTGAACAAATGTATAGGCTACCAGCAAATCTACCTGAATCTGCAAATACAATGTTAGGAAAGCTAAGGCTCAGAATGAACTAGCAAGAAATTCCAAAAATAATTAAAAAAGTTTATTTCAACATGTAATAAACAAGAAAAAGGTCAAGGAAATGGTCAGTCCACTAATGGGAGAAGATGGCAAAGTGGTGTTGGATAGCAAAGATAAAGCAGAGTTTAATTCATCCTTTGCATCTATCTTTACTCAAAAGAAAAAAAAATACTCCAACATACCAAAAGCTGTAGCATAGAAGACAGAATAGGATTACAAACAGAGGTGGGATTCAGTTGGTTCACACCAGTTCAGGCAACCTGGTTAACTTTTTGCGCAGTTCGGAGAACCAGCTAATCCCACACTGGTTCATCCCGCCCTGCGCCTCCTTATCCCACCTTTCCTGCTTGGCCAAGGCATAGCTGCTGCTGCTCTCTGGTTACCTCGCTCGCTCACTTGCTTGCCTCAACCATGCAGCCCCTATGGCCCAGCCCATTTGCCTGCCTTCACCCCGGCCTCTGACACAGGCGAGATCCCTGCCAGCCTTTCTTTGCATTCTCCATTGTCTCCCATGTGGCCCAGCGTCCTGTATGCCTGCTGAGCCTTCCTTCGCCTCTTTGCCAGCCAAACTGCTGCCTCCATCTCTTTCCTGGCCTCAGCTGCTGCCACTTCTGCTACCGCCTCTTTGCCAGCCCAAGCCACTGCTGCTGCCACCACCATCTCTTTACTGGTCCCAGCCACCACTGCTGCCTCTTTTCTGGCCCAAGTTGGCCTGAATGACCTGCTGCCGCTGCCTTTTTGCTGGCATGAGTAGTCTGCCACCACCACATCTTTGTTGGTGTGAATGGCCTGCAGCTACTGCCACCTCTTTGCTTGCCCAAACTGAGGTGGCAGCTGTAGGCCATTCGGGCTGGCAAAGATGTGATGGTGGCGGCACTTTGAGCCAGCAAAGAGATGGCGGCAGCAGGCCCTTCAGGTCAGAAAAGAGGCAGTAGCAGCAGTTTGGGCTGGCAAAGAGGCAGCCGTAACAGCCGGTATCTTGGGGCAGAGTCATGCCCAGCTGTGCCAACCAAGGCCGGAAGTAGCCGCTTGCCATTTCTTGCTGCAAAAATGTTTTAAAAGAATCCTGTCTGTCAGGCAGTGAGACCCAGCAAGTGATGAGGCATTGGAGAATCACCATTGCTGTTGCTGCACAAAGGTAAGTCTGAGGCTCTGGCCATCGCCACTGCGGCTTTGGCCCACCTACGCCACCCCACCTTGCTGTGAGTGACATCAAATTGGCCATACCCACTCGGTTATTAGGAAGAACTGGTTGTTAAAGTGGTTAAATCCCACCACTGATTACAAGTCAAAATATGCAAGAAAATGATAAGAAAACACCAACCCACACTAGATGAGTTCAAATCTCCAGGACTAGATGTATTACATCCCAGAATACTAAAGGAGCTGACAGATGTGATCTGAAAATCACTGAACCAACTCTTTCCATGCTCCTGGAGCACCATGGACTATCAGAGGACTGGAAAAGAGCTGATATGGTTTTAAGTTTTAAAAAGATAAAAAATGAATCCAGGAAACTACAGACCAATCAGCTTAACATCAATACTGGGGAAATCCTAGAAAAGATAATCAGCAGATTTGCAAGCACCCAGAAATAAGCAAAGCTATTACTAGAAGCCAACAAGGGTTTGTTCAAAACAGCTCATGCCAGACAAACCTTATTGCCTTCTTTGACAAAGTAACTAAATTAATGGATCAGTGAAATACTGTGTACATAAATTTTACTTAGATTTCAATAAGGCATTTGACAATTATGTAGTCTAATTTGACATTAGACTACAACTTACTCCTTGGTAAGATAGAAAAATGTGGGATAGACAGTATCACACTAGATGAATTCGCAACTGCTAACAAACTACATTCAATGCATAGTCCTCAATGGAACTACATCTAAAAACAATACAAGAGCACACAATAGATACAAACTCAAGGTAAACAGCACCAAACTAGATTGCAGAAATACGACTTCAGCAACAGAGTAGTCAATGTCTGAAATACACTACCTGACTTTGTGGTTTCTTCCCCAAACCCCCAAAACTTTAATCTTAGGCTGTCTACTGTTGACCTCACCCCATTCCTAAGAGGTCTGTGAGGGGCATGTATAAGCGCACCAATGTGCCTACCATCCCTGTCCTAATGTTCCTTTTTATTCATATCCATTTTATGTGTTCATAATCATGTTTATACTGACACATGTTATCTAATACATGCTTGACAAATAAAATAAATGGCAGAACGCATGCAGAGGGGATAGATTCAAGATGCAGAAAGATCTTGACATATTTGAATATTGGACTCAATCAACTGTTCAGGCATAGAAAAGGTGGCAGCTGGGTCAACAGTAGTGACTGTGAGAGGGATATAGGTGTCCTAGTGAACAACCACTTGAGTATGAGCCCGTAGTTTGCTGCATCTGCCAAAAATGCAGTCCTAGGCTACATCAACAGAGGGATAGTATCAAGATCATATATAAGATCAGACTTGGAATACTATATCCAGTTCTGGTCAGCACAGTGCAAAAGAGATGTTGAGAATCTGGAAAGAGTGCAGAGAAAAGCAACACAGAAGATAAGGGATCTGCTAAACCATGCAATGAACAGTTAAGAGAACTAGGTATGTTTAGTCTAGCAAAGAGAAGGACTGGGGTGTCATGATAGCAATATTTGAGCTGCTGTCACAGAGAAGAGGAGGTCAACCAATTCTCCAAAGCACCTGAAGACAGTACGAGAAGTAACGGGTGGAAGATTATTAAAGAGAGATGCAACCTCTCAACTTAACCTAATTAAGGATAAATTTCCTGATGGTGAGAACAATTAGTCAGTAGAATGGCTTGCTTCCAGATAGCGTACTCCATTACTGGAGATTTTCAAGAAGAGATTGGATAGCCATAGATTCTCCTGCTTCTCCTGAGCAGGAGGTTGGATTAGAACACCACCTCAAAGATCTCTTCCAACCTTGATATTCTATTTATAGCAGCAATTTGTAGCAAAATATGATGCACTAGCCCTGCAGAAAATTCAGCTCTTCTTCAGTTCTGTGTGAATTCCTCATGATTATCTTATTTTTCTGTCATGGATTGATAAAATGGATTACGTTTTTGAGAGAAGGCAATTAATGTATTTCCTAGTCAATGCTGGTGACCAGGAATCCTACTCTCTTCTTATGGTGTTTGGTGTGTATGTTTAATTGAACATCTTAATTGCTTATTGCTGTAGAAACCCAGGAGATTTTTGAAAGGCAGTTTAGAAGTAAATGAGGGATACTGAGCCATCCCTTTGTCCTTTAGTTGATGCATTCAGAAGGGGGGGGGGAGTGCAGTAGGGGTGGTGTTTTTAATGGTTCTAGTCATGCCTTTAAAGCTGATGAACAATTTCAAAGGAATGAATAAAAATAACATTTAAATTAAATGTCCAACATTTTGCTAGCTAGTGAAGCATGTTTACCCAATAATTCCAGGTTGTTTTGAATGAATATAAATGATACCTTGTGCAAATTGATGCTTCGGATGGATCTGAGATAGCCTTACCGTGCTTACTTCTAAGCAAGAGACATATTCAGACTCCATGTCAGAGAAATCCTTCAAAGAAGTAAAAGGGCTTCTTCTCTCACCAGCCCTGCTGCTCTTTTTCCAGAGCACAGGAATTCACGCTGTGAATGTAATATGACATTGTGGCTTCTCCATCTGCTGAAGGCTCCAAATCCTCGCTTGAACTGATATGAAAGATGAAGCTTCAATTTGTTTCAAATCAGCTTTGAAATCTGCCATATTTTTTGAAAAAATGACAATCCCTTCCTATTTAGAAATGCATTTAGTTATGTGGTTATTTTCATGCAACATATAGCAGATAAGCCTCCCCCAATTTAGACATGTTGGGAGTACAATGTCTGTTGATCTGACTGCCCAGACACCATCAGAAGTTCAGAACCCTTTTCTGGATAGAGCCAGATAGCTGCATTAAAGAGGTGTCCAACCATTCATTGAAAGAGCAGAAAACTGGCATAAAATTTACTGACCTAATTGTGGAATCCTACCTACAGGGTGATAGAAGTGACATTAGCCACTTGTCAAGTGGCACAACTAATTGGTCACAGTTGCAGCATTGGTTGAACTTGCAAAAAAAAATCTCAGTACACATATGCAGTAATATAAACTCATTGACAATGCAAATCCCTGGCATAAGTGTGGTAGTAATGGTGACATTAGGTATTGTGAGCAAGGTGTATGAAGGGCAAGAATTGACAAGAATCCGTTTCCTAGCAAAGAAGTGAGATGTATTTTAAGATCATGAAAAATGTTGAGCAACTCAAAAGCATACAGAGTCCACATCATCTTTACTTTTTGCTGATTTGAGGGGCAAAGCAACAAAACAGTTTTTTTCTATAACTAAAAAGCCTCTCTAGTTTTAAAACATCTCTTGGTGCTTTATCAAAATAACATGTTTGTAGCCGAGAATTGTGCTCTCTCTCTCTCTCTCTCTCTCTCTCTCTCTCTCTCTCTCTCTCTCATGGGTTTCCGTTTGATTGATTAATTACATGTAACTATACCTGATTCATGTATCTGTCTATCTACAATCCCACAGGGAGGTGACACCTGCTACTGTAATATCAGATGGAAGATCAAGAGCTGATGAGACAGGCTGATAATGCAGATGTAATTAACATGTGAAACAATTTAACAGTACCTTATCAATTAACAATGATAAAAAACTACTATGTTTACGGAGACCTTCTGAAATTAACTGGTCTAGTTATGTGTATTCTAAGGAGTAAAGACCATGACTGAGAAGGCCTGTCACCCCTACAACTGTAAATGTCCTACAGGCCTCAGGAAATGGGCAGATTCTGAATGGGTCCTTATATGTTCCTATCCACAGGGCAGAGTCTATGATACCTGTGATATCCTGGGACAGTTCTATTAAGAGCTTTAAGTGCTGTCCAGTATTTTCAATTGAGCTCTGAAGGCAGCCAGCAGCCAGTGTAGGGACTTCAGGATAGAAGTAATTCTACACTAATGGGGTATCCCATCAAAATCCTTTTAAAGCAGCTGCAGCTTTGAAGCTGTCTCCAAAGGCAGTCCATGTATGGGATATTAATTTGCACGGTGGTCAAGGCACCAAGACATTCTAGTCAAGAATAATGGATGATTGAGCCTAAAGCCCCTGTCACACTGCACCAACGGATGCAAAGAGGATGTAAAACGGACAAAAAAGCTTGCCATCCGTTGGTTAACGCGATGTACTCACTGCCTCCGTTTTGCTTCCTCTCTATCCGTCCAGCATCCGTTTATGAACGTTTCATCCACTCAGAAAGTTTTGAGCTGCTCAAAACTTTTGCGCGGAAAATGTATCCAATTCGTCCGTTCTGCATCCTCTATGCATCCGCTACGCATTTGTTCTGCATCTGTTACGCATCCGCTATATCCGCGAGGCATCCGCTACGCATCCGCGCAGCTCTCATCCGCTCGGATGCAGGGAGGAAGCGGAATGGATGTGGAACGGATGCAGAACGGATGCAGCACGGAAATAAAGCATTTAAAACAGAAAAAATGTTCGCAGAGGGGACCTATCTTGGATATTAAGGATGTCTAGAGGATGCCTAGAGGATGCAAAGGGACACCTATACTGCCTATAAAAAGGGGGAGCAACTCGTCTGCATCTCATTTTCAGCCCAGCAGCGCAGACCTCTGCAGCCTTCATCTGACTCTTGCTCTTCCACAGCATCCAGTCATGTCAACTGTGGATTGTAACACAGTCCTTTTGGCAGCCACCATCCTTCTGCAACAGTGCGAAGCCATCTACAGGCTCTGTGAACTCTACTACGGGAAGAAAAGGAGGCGGCCAAGAAGCATCTGGGTCCGAAGATGGATCGGGAGAAGAGCGGAGTATGGACTCTACAACAAGCTGATGGTGGAGCTCAGGAACGAAGACACTCGGGCATTCCAGAACTTCATGAGGATGCCTCCAGCCATGTTTGACGAAGTTGTGCAGGAGCTGACACTCAGATTGACCAAGGCAAACACCAACTTCCGGCCCAGCCTGGAACCTGGGCTCAAGGTGGCACTCACTCTGCGCCACCTGGCCTCAGGGACCACCTACAGGAGCATGCAGTACGGCAGGAGGGTGCCACACAACACCATCAGCATTGTGGTCAGAGAAGTGGTGCAGGCGAAGAATACCTGCAGGAGCTCCTCCAGTGCCCCTCCACTGATGAAGGATGGAAGAAAGTTGCAGAGCAGTGGTATCAGAGGTGGAACTTCCCCCACACCGTTGGAGCCATAGATGGCAAGCACGTGGCCTGCAAAGCACCACCCAAGTCAGGCTCCACTTATTTCAACTACAAGGGCTTCTTCAGCATCGTCCTCTTTGCCATGGTCGATGCTGACTACAAGTTCATGTACATCGATGCTTCAGGCAGCGGCTCATGTTCAGATGCCCAGGTATACAACGCCAGTGACCTCAAGGAGAGGCTGGAAGGCAACCTCATCATGGGCTTTTCAGATCCAGACCCCCTGCCCAACGACACGCAAGATGTGCCCTACTTCATCGTGGGGGATGACGCCTTCTCCCTCAGAACCTACCTCATGAAGCCCTACACTTCCAGACTCCTCACCCATGAAGAGAGGATCTTCAACTACAGGCTGTCCAGGGCAAGGCGGATGGTGGAGAACTCCTTTGGCATCCTGGCCAACAGGTTCCAGGTACTTCTCACCACCATGCAGCATCGCCCAGAGACCGTGAGGAGGATTGTGGAAGCTTGCTGCATCCTGCACAATCTCACAATCATGCACACCCGCTACCCAGTCTTGCAGAACAGGCTCGTGGACCTCCAGCAAGGCAATGGGGACATGGAGCCTGGGGAATGGAGGCAAGGGCGAAACCTGATAGACACTCAGGATGTGCAAGGCCCCAACAGAGCCTCACGTGAAGGGAAGAAGCAGCGCAACCTCCTGAGGCATTGATGCAACTCCCCAGCTGGAGCAGTGGAGTGGCAAGACAGGATGGTAGATGATTAATGGGTGCTTCCTTCAGCCTGTCTCATCACACTGATGAGATTGGGCCATGTATGTTGGGTGGGCCTACAATGAACAGGGCGTTTAATAAAGAGTTGTGTTTGTGTTGACATGTGTGGATGATTATTACATTATTATTGATAATAAAGGGCCATAGGTGTGGCACCTGGGAGGGTGGACCATACAGTCCCACTATGCTTGCACTGGAGGTTTATCTATCCCACAGCTATTACCCATCCCAAAGGTATCCCTGCCCACCCCACTGCTATCTTAACCCATCCCACAAGCATGCAAAGGCTTAAACCAATTCTAAAAGTTTCCACCAAGACTTTATTACAAAAAAAGAAATGAAGCAAGTGTGTGAATCAAAGATAAACTTTATTGAACAACAAGCTGTAAAAAAAAAATGACCCAAGTCAAGTGTCCAAATAAAGTCCACAGGTAGCCAGCTACCCAGTCTCTGGCACTCTTATTGGTCACTCGGAGGTGTGCCCAGTCTCAGGGGTGAAGGGTCCAGATGCTGTGGAGGTGGGTGGTGCTGGAGTGCTGGTCTGTATCATCATTGGAGTGCCTGGCCCCAAGAGGACAACAGGGGACGGTGTGTTGAGGAAGCTCTCAGACAGCTGGCTCAGACCCGTGATGCTGAGAGGTCCTTCCTCCATGCCATAGGGTGTCAGCCCCAGTACTGATGAGAGATTTACTGAGACCGGGCTTGGCTGTGGGGTGGAGGAAGGAGTAGTGTAGTGGGGCTGTCTGGTCTGCAGCTGGGTGAGGACTGGCGTAGGTGGCATCGCTCTCGTTGGTGGCATCATTGTCGTGGGTGGCATTGGTGGCATCAGTGGAACCGGTGGCAACGGTGTCGTCCGATGACTCTGTGCCTGGACTGGGAAGGGCTGCTGCCTGTGCTGCTGGACCTCCTGGTAGCCGTAGCCCTGGTAGGTGAGGGGCTGTGGGAAGCCTTGGAATGGGAGGGACATCACCTGTGGTGGAGGTGGAGGAGCAGACCTGGACTGGGTGGGAGCAGGTTCCTCTGGATCTGGAGGGTTGTGAAGCAGCTCGGTGATCCGGTCCTTCACCACCTGATACTGGGGTTCCTCCATGTTCTTGAGGGTCTGGTTGACATAGGTGAGGAAGGGCTTGCGGTTGGAGGATGAGGAGTCGGTGCTGACCAGCTGAAAGAGGAGATCTATACTGGTGCGGATGGTGTCCCTGATCTCCAGCAGGACAGTGTGGCTCTGCCCCTCCTGCTGTCTGGCTCTCTGCCTTTCTGTGGAGGTGGAGCTGGGGGTGGTGGATGCGGCTACGACTGTGGTGGACTCGATGTCTCCTTTCTCCCACCGCACCAGGGAGTCCTCCACGCGCTCCACCATGGTTACAACACCTGTCCGCGGGTTCTCCGCCGTGGCACGCTCCACAGAAACCTGCCTGGAGACAGGGACTGACTCTCGGCCGGAAGAGGACTGGCTCTTAGCAGGCTGCCGGAGAGAGAGGGTTGTGAGAGGGGCTGCTGGTGCTCCTCGGTGGCGGATCTCACCCTCCAGGAAACTGCACCTGGCCATTATGTAGGTCTCTCTCTCCGTCAGCTTAACCGTGGCCTGGCCAGATTTCTCCAGGTGCAGCTTCCCGTACCAGGTGTGCATGTACTTCCACCAGCCGAGGAGCACCTCTGAAGTGTAACCCATACTCTCCGCCCTCTCTCTCCAAGCAGCCTGCTTCCTTTTGGTGTCCCTGTATAGCCGGTGTCCCTTCCGTTACAGATAATCATTCTCTCTCAGCCACTCCAGCACCTCATCCTCGTGTTCCTCCTCAATGAAGTATTGCCTCCTCTCCCGTCCCCGCATACGCCTCTTCCTCCCTTTGGCAGGACCAGATGGGCCCTCATCAGAGGAGCTCCCAGGTGGTAGGGATTGCTCCTCCACACCAGCAGCAGCAGCAGCAGCAGCAGGATCATCATCATCATCAGCAGCAGCAGCAGCAGCAGGATCATAATCATCATCAGCAGCAGCAGCAGCAGTGGCAGCGGCAGCAGCAGCAGGATCATCATCATCATCAGCAGCAGCAGCAGCAACAGCAGGATCAGCAGGACCAGGATCAGCAGCAGCAGAGTAAGCACCAGGAGCCCCAGCAGCCCCAGCAGCACCAGCACCAGCAGCACCAGCAGGACCAGGAGCACGAGCAGGACCGGGAGCACGAGCAGTACGAGCAAGTCCAGGAGCACAAGCAGGACCAGCAGGACCAGCAGGACCAGCAGGACCAGGAGCAGCTTCAGCAGAGTACGCAGCAGCAGAAGCACCACCGTCAGGAGCAGCTTCAGCAGAAGCTCCAGCACCAGAAGAGCGAGCCCGAGCAGCAGAAGCCCCAGCAGAAGCAGAGTCAGGGACAGGGGGCGGGAGAGTGGCCCTGTCCCTCTTGGCAGGGATGGCGGCAGGTTGCTGAGACTTTCGCTTCTTCCCCATGGTTGTGGGGTTGCTGGCTGGCAGGGAGGCTGGCAGGGAGGCTGGCAGGCACCAAGGCTGGCAGGAAGGCTGGCAGGAAGGCTGGCAGGCAGGCAGGCACCAAGGCTGGCAGGAAGCCTGGCAGGAAGGCAGGCAGGCAGGCAGGCACCAAGGCTTGCAGGCAGGCAGGCAGCAAGGCTGGCAGGCAGACTGGCTGGCAGGGAGGCTGGAAGGCACGCTGGCAGCAAGGCTGGTAGGCAGGCAGAGAGCAAGGCTGACAGGGAGGCTGGCCAGGAGGCTTGGAGGCAGGCTGGCAGGAAGGCTGGCAGCAAGGCTTGCAGGCAGGCATGCAGGCAGGGCAGGCAAGGACTCGATGTATCCGGCAGCAGGTCTTTCCTCCAAATGCTGGCCACGTGCGAGCTGCTTCTCTTTATATCCGCGTGGCTTACGCAATGCATCCCCCCCGCATGCGCAATTAACGCTCGACATCCGTTAGGCTTCCGCTGTGCATCCGCTAGGCTTCCGCTCTGCATCCGCTTCATCCTCTGTGCATCCGCTGTGCATCCACTTCATCCGCTCGGCGTCCGTTCTGCATCCGCTCTTTCCGTTCCGTGTCCGCCCCGGAAGCCCAGCGGATGTGCCATCTGCTCTCATCCGCTTCCATCTGCTAGGCTTCCGCTCTGCATCCATTTTCCATCCGCCCTGCGTCCTCCCTCCGTCCGTGTTATCCGCTCCGGTTATGCAAATTTTTGCCCCTTTTGAGAGCGGATAACAATGGATGGAACATTTTGCTCGTCCGTTGTGTCCGTTTTGCATCCGTTGGGCAGTGTGACAGGGCCTTAACAAACTGTATGCATCTTGGGACTCACTTAAGGATAGTTTTACCCTGTATGGAGATAAGAAAAAAGTATGGATATGGGGATCTACCAGGAAAAAAAAAAGTTATTGCTGAAGCAGGCTTAGGTCATAATTAGATACAAGTGGGGAAGGCCATTAGTTCTAATTTAATGGAATGAATGCAAGAGAATCTAGAAGACCAGTTACTGAAAATTAATCATGTAATTGCTGTGACTTTATCATTCTGGCATCTAACATACACCTGCTTTGAGAGGATGGAAATATTGTAGTTTTAATGAGCCCTTTGCTTGAAAAATCTTTAAAGATCAATAAACAATAATACAAACAGTTCTTTGTATTAAAGATCAAAGTATTCCAATCTTATAAATTAGTGTTACTCAGCCAGTGATATGCCTTGCTGGGAGGGGGCATATAAACATTTTCTCCCAAACAGTCAAAGCATATCTGGGGGTTGGGGGGGGGGGAAGAAACGAGAGGGGGTAAAAATGGAAAAAGCTAAAGCCATTAGCCAGGGCTGAAAACATGGTCACAAATGCTTGCCTCCAGAAATACCTTTGAAGAGCAGCTTCTTCTTCTAATCAAATGCAATACTGGCTAATTCTGAATGGCCATTGGAAGCAAGGACAACTCCAACCCACAGCCTAGCTCAAACCATCAGGATCAGAGATGGTATTCAGCAGGTTCTGACCAGTTCTGGAGAGCCAGTAGCAGAAATTTTAAGTAGTTTGGAGAACCGGCAAATACCACCTCTGACTGGACAATTTACAGTATCCTTCCCCTGCCATGCCCACCAAGCCATGCCCACCCACAGAACCGATAGTAAAAAAATTTGAATCCCACCACTAGTGTAGGTGCAATACAGATAGTCCTCATCTTACAACTGGTCATTTAGTGATCATTCAAGGATTATAACGGCACTGAAAAAAGTGACTTTTGACCATTTTTCACAGTTACAATTGTCACAGCACAGCTTTCATGCCCAAGATGGGACAAGAACTCACAGGCTCCCAGTTTCCAGCTTGGTGGCTTAACCACTAGACCAAACTAGCTCTTTTTTTCATCCACTTCTCTATGTGAAGCTGGTTTTTCTGCATCTGTGGCTCTTAAATCAAAGCAGCATAAAAGGTTGAAAACCTATGTTGTGTCTGCTTTGTGCACTGTTTAGAATTCAAATACTTATAGTAAACATACAGGCTTGGTGCTCACAGTGATAACAGTTGCAGCAGTAATGTATGTTTGATGTAAATACACATAGACACACAGAGTTGCTTGTGTGTGTGTGTGTAAATAGGTATTTCAATTACATAGGTCTTTATTTTTATTGAGCTGGGAAATAGACTTTAAAAAATTGGAAAAACAATGGCGAAATGAAGAGGCTTGGAAACATTGGCTGGCTTATGAGTAAAACTCTTATTCTGTCTGCAGCTTAGCTTTTGCTAGGTCACCACTCTAACTACTTCATCACAACCACATGTTTTTATATCCCTAGAGTTCCTAGCGAATGAAGTGGTGTTTGCTTGATAGCATTTTTTCCCCAAGATCATGGAATACCCTCTTTGGTAAATGGCAGGCTTCAGATTGTTTGTGTCCGTCTTACATTGGTCCTCTTTAGGACCAATGTAGCATTTGCCCTTTTGTCCATTTTTCCACCTCCAGGTCTGAATAGCGGGAATTGCCTGTCATGCTACCCCCTTTGCTGCCCTGCTGCTTTGGGGCATTTTCATAAAAGATTCTATCTCATGTGGTGACATTAAGGATAGCAACGAAGATTTTTCTTCAGTGTACTGACATTGTGAGAGCAGGTGTGTAAACACAGCTGTAGCAGCTGCTCTGTATAACTTACATGAACTGCTACTTGTAAATTGCTATGGTGATCTGATCTATAGGAAGATCAAGACGTCCAAGATAAAAGCAGTGTGGTGCACAAACAAGCCTGATCTCTATTATATAATGTAAAGAATGCCAAAAACAAAAGTGCCCTTTTCATTTTAAACAAAGCATTATCAGATGCAAGATTGGCAAAAGGAACAGATGAAACAGAGCAACAATTGGAAAGGCAGCTATTAGCAGAAATAATTACTTCAGCAATAGTTTTAAAAATGGCTTTTTCAAATTATAATTTATAGTGCCTTAACATAACAGTCCTAAACATTTGTACTCTGAAATGCAACTGAGCAATTACTAGGGTGTCTTTTTTAGTAATGTTCTTTTGGATTACAAGGACTCTTGGCCTTTGAATGACATACCAGAGGGTACATTCTCCAAAAAGTGGGGTAGCTGGTTGGGATTGGTGTCAGGACAAAATTAAGTATGGTTTGAATTAATTTACTTTTATTTAAAATTAAATATACAGCAATTCATATGCTTATTCTCTTTAATGAAAGAATGCTTAGTTTAATTTAATACATAGGAATAATTATCCCTTTTTTGATCTATTAATCAATCTGCAATATCTTTTAATGAATTTTGGAAGCTGCATCAGAGAGCTTCAGTTTCTGTTTTCCATGTAGGAGAGGTTGATCTGATTAAAACTATGCTGAAGAGGGCAAATGGGAGGTCATTGTCAGGTTCTCATCTCATTATCATCTTACTTAGGAAGGCAAGAACAGGCAGGAACATTGAATTAATGATTATATCTGACCATGTTTGAATGTATATTTATTTCAGTATGGGTTGAGGACAAGAAGGGACAAAGTGAAGGGTCTTTGTGGAGAAACATACATATATATGCAAAAGTTATATGCATATATAAAAATGAAATATGTATGAAAGGCTGATAAACATATTTTGTTTGCGTGGGGATGCACGGCGATCATTTAACTCAATGTCTTGGAATCTGTTGCACTGGGGAGTTACTTCAGCCTTATCAAAAAACACATTAAGCCAATGAAGATAAATATATTTAAGGGCATATTCTTTTCTGAAAGTTCTCACCTCTACTAATGTTATGATTTTATATTTAAGTAAGAATGTATGGCTCTTGTTGGTATAAGCAATCTCCATAGGTTTGGTATATGTGATTTAATTTATAATACCAATAATACTAATGATGATGATGATGATGATGATGATGATGATGATATCATTTATATTTGATGGGAACTATCTGGGAATATCAGGGCTGTTCACTGAGGTAGGGAGTTGAAAAAATATTGTACAAAGAGATAGTGTCATACAATGATACAATGCTGCCAAACAAAATTATATGGCTGCAATCACTACTAGTTGACTTTGCTTGACCGGCATCTTTACATTTTACTTCTGAATATTCAAAGCATTTGGAATATGTTATTTAAATGTTCTTAACTAATTACAGTGCATATTGTTTTAAGTAATTCAGGTTTCATTGTCAACAGAAGAGTTCCATCTTAAATTGAGAGTTGTATTTCATTAATGCAACTTCTTAGCCAATTAATTATCAGGGCCAGCTAGAGGAGGAAGGATGCAAAAGAACTTTTCAAATACTTGAAGGATTTGTCACTTGGAAAAAAGTTGATCCTGTTTTGTATCAACAGAATGTATTTATTAGACAATTATTATATGGAACAAATTGCAAAAATAGAAAAATAAATAAGTGGAATTGGAATCAATGCAAACTGGTTCAAATGTAGAATTGAAGATATGGTATGTAGGAAGAGATTCTTGTAAAACAGGCTTGGATAGAGCTGGTGAATTCACTTCCCAAAGTGTCTATTTGTACTGGCATGCTTTCAGGTGGAGGAACAGTTATGCCAAGGTGGTTATGTGCAATTAACAATGATGGGAAAATATAAAATACTCTTCTGCAAGACAGTGAAAAGTAAGGGAGATGACCTGGGCAGAAGTGTGCAACAATTAAACAAAGTGTGTTACCTAGACAAGGAAAGATGAAACTAAATCCTCAGATTCAAGGTTATGTTAGGAAGTACAGACAAACACTTTCCTGATTCACTGGGGTATAAGAAAGAAGGAAAGTAAAGTAGAATGGTGTTTGCCTAACCCAGGCAACCTTAAACACTCAAGAGCCATTTTTCTATTTTCTTTCAAATAGGTATTTCTGTCTCTGTCTTTCTTTCTTTCTTTCTCCCTCTTTCTCATCTCTCTCTCTCATCTTTCTCCCTCTTTCTCATCTCTCTTTCTCCCTCTCTCTCATTTCTCTTTCTCTCTCTCATTTACAACTGCTAAGATTGGAAGCTGTTTATTTATAATCCGATTTCTTTGTAGTTTATTTCACACACATGTGTGTATAAGTATCCAATATTCTTTCGTCCTTTCCGCTATGTATTCAAAATGGGCAATGATTTTATGTGTGTGTGTGTAGCATGTGTATATGTCACCTGGCCCCTCCCCTTCCCAGCCATTTCTTGTCATACCCAGCCTCAACTTATCTATAGTTCTTTGAAAATGTTGTTCACCTTTTTTTGGCTTTATTTATTTATGTATTTATATACATACTATAGATGCACTTTCCTGGACCAAAGTGTGGTACCTCTATGGGTGGCAGCGGTGGCGGCAGCAAAACGAAAGGAAGCAGGCAGATGCAGCAGACCAGGCTGCCTCTGTCCACTTCCTTTCGTTTTGCTCCCAGTAGAAGTGGCAGAGATGGCAGAGGTGCTGTGGCAATGGCGCTTCTTATGGGAGGCCGCCACATGGTAGGGAGAGCTGGGAGAGTGCCGTGTGGCAGCTTAGCCAGCTGAGCCCGGGAATTGGGGGGACAGGTAGACAGGCCTGCATGTCAGACAGCACTGCTGGTGAGATGGGACCGCGCTGGTGGGGAAGCCAGGCAGTCGAACCCGGGGATGGAGGGGTGAGTAGTTAGGCTGGGCAAGGCCCAGGGAGCTCTGGAGAGGGCTGCAGGAGACACTGGGAGCCCCAGAGATGGCTGGGGGAGGCTCGGGGAGGCCCAAGGACAGTGGGGGAAGGGCTAGTGTGACTCGAAGGCTTACCTGTGAGCAGGCAGGTTGATGAAGAGGCTCGTGTCACAGTGAAAGCCAGGCAGCAATGGCTGCCCTAATGAGCAGGCAGAAGCAGGCTGCAGGCATGTCACGCATGCGCACAATGTTGTGCACACGGATAGGCACTGACTGGGCAGGGAGCAGAGAGGGGCAGGGCCAGTCAGAGGCCCGATTTATCAGTTCTCTTAATTACCGGGAAAGGGAACAACCGGTTCTATAGAACCAGTCTGAACGGGTAGAATCCCATCCCTGAGTACAGATCTGTTTAAGGAAACATTATATAAAACTAAGCACTACTTACTTGCTTCTTACCTGATAGTGCCTATGTGCCCAACCTAGTCCAGCAAATAGGGATGGTCATGGCAGTATGCCTGAAATGCTTCTCAGTCACTGACAACTTCTCACAGTTTTATTAGAACAGGAGATAGTGTGATCATGTCATTGTAGGTGTGTGCTTATGGTATGTGAAGCTATGGAACAAGCACTCTGTCCTGACAACTTGAAGAGAAGAATTAAACTCAGCTGCAAGGGACAATAAAGACTAAGTCAGTGGAGGTTTCCTCTTAGGGCAGCAATCTTTCCATTTTATGTTTCAGATTATATATTTGTTTGTGCCCTTCACACGTGCCATAATAGCTTGTTCTGAATTCCTCTGTTCTGTATGCTCCCTTTTATGTTTTTCTGTCACTTTTGGATTTCCAAAATCCACTTTTGGATTTTCTTGTTATTTATGCTAGCACACGCTTATTTACTCCATTTCTTTCACATTATGGTGCAATGAATTTTAAGGATGTGATAAAGAGAGGAAGCATTGTGTTTTGCAGAGTCTCCCCTTACTGGCTTAATTGAGTAACATTTATATTGCAAGATATAGCTTAGGAAGGTTATAATTTTCCTATCATCTAAATTGCAGGCTAAAAATTGTGTTAAGAAAGGATTGTAGAAAATAAACTGCTGCTTTGTTCACTGACAGCATAACTGGCAAATGATTAGCAAAAATGGGATTATTTTTATATCTAACATTTGCCAAATGTATGGATTTCTAATTACAATCCATTTGATAATGTGTACATTATAATTTTGAAGAGCAAATGACCACATTTCATGAATATGAGGAAATTATATATGATAGTAAATATATACAGAATCCAATCCATTCTGCCAGAAGCATTAAATATTATGATAATATGGCGAAGTTTAAAAATATATTTATTCTTTTTCAGAATGTCCAAGTTGGCTCCAGGATTAACAAGAAAAATATTTAATGTTTGACTTACAAATTCCTTACCCCATTCCCAAGGGACCATTCACTCTTCATCAAGACATATTCACCTGGACTCTGCACCTGAACTGTATGATCGTATTCCCAGGATTTCTGTCAATCCTTTTGGCTGTGTCCTTACCACATTAACCCAGTTATTTAAAGATCTAGTGGCCAGAGCACCAGCTTATTGTTATGATTTGTGTTTTATCATATTCTGAAAAGCCTATCTGTTTGATAGTGGGTGCTGTAACATATTTGGGATGTGCTGGAAAGATTGGGGTCATATATAAGATCTTTATTGAGTTGGGGGGATTATCCTTGTTAAGAAAAGTTTACCAGTAATAATAGAACAGCATTGGACAGGTTGGCAAAAATTACAAAGGACAGAAACTCTCAGAGGAGGAGTATTGGGAGAAAAGAAAGGAAGGAGAAAGAGGAGCAGGAAAAAGGGGGAAGGAGATGGATTTTGGAGATGAGAGAAACTCAGGGGAGGGGAAGATTTTATCAATATGGTTAAAGAGTTGAATTATGGGACACATTTTTTAAAGCAAGTTATTGTTATTTCTTCAGGCCAAAGAAATCCAAATCAACCGATCTGGAAGACTGCAGAGTTCTAGTCTACTATGAATTATGAATATATTGGACGCACCTGCTATAGCAAACAACTCAACTATAGTCTCAGATTCTTGGTGCCAAATCCAGGTACAATAAAGCAAAACTCTGGTTATATATTCATCTTTTAGGACAAGTCCCCCCCCCAAAAAGAACAAGCTCATACTCTTATTTTTAGAGAACAGATAGAATGGTCAATACACCAAAAAAAAAAAAATAGAATAGGGTTAATTGATTCTTAATAAATGTACCTTTTCTTGATGTATACTGAGAGTATTTACACCAAGACAAATTCCTTGTGTGTCCAATCACACTTGGCCAATAAAGTATTCTATTCTATTCACACACAAAAAATCAAAAGCAAGTCAGTAGGCATTTTTAAGGATGAAAATTGATTTATTACTATAGAAGTACTTTAGATGATTTTTAAAAATCAAGAAAAAGCCACCCAGAATCATCTTATTAGTGAGATGGGTACCATATAAATTTATTAAATAATAAAAATAGTTCTCTATTAAGAACTATTTGTGCTTTCTGAGAAATATAAATTGATAATACCCATTTAATAAGATCTCCAATGGTCATGTGTTTCAGAATTCTAAACAACAGAATCCAATTCAAATTATCAGAAGCCTTCGCTGTATCTAAAAATACCACTGCAACTTATTTTTCACTAGTTTGTTCTAAATAGCCCAAAACATTCAGAACTTTTCTATGGTTTTTCATCATTTGTGATGGATCTTATCATTAAAACTAGGGAGGGGATGTTTCACTGCTCTAATCTAAAATTTATCTTAATGAGTAAACATGTTAGTCCATCCTCATACTTGGTTCTTTAATTGGAATCTTAAGTTACACATCCTGAGAATCAAGAGCCATTTGGAATTTACAAAACCTGGAATTTAACAGTATTATATAGAATCAGGCTTATATGTTCATCAATCAATGTGTTTTGTGAACACATGTCATTAAAGGCCTTGTCCCACTGCATTTACGGATGCAAAGAGGATGTAAAACATTAAAAAAGCTTGCCATCTGTTGGAAAACGCTATGCATCCGTTGTGTACTCATTGCATACGTGTTTCATACGTTCTATCCGTCAAGCATCCATCCACTGTGATTTCATCCACGCAAGAAGTTTTGAGCTGCACAAAACTTTGTGAACAGATGAACTTTCTGCCGTGTACGATGTAAATCCGTGACATACGAGCAACAAACATTCTATGTCCGTTTATCATCCGTTAAACGTCTGCTGTATCCTCTCTTCATCCTCTGGGCATCCTCGCAACTCACATCCGCTGCAGCTGAAAACGGAAAGAGGGAGGAAAGAAAAGGTACACGGAATGTCTATACATTGTTAGTAGCAATAGAAAGTATGCGCAAACGGTTTGCATCCGATATACATCCACGCGGCATCCCCTTTCTTTCCTTTAGGCGTACGTGATGCATCCGCTTCATCCGCTATGCGTCCGCTTTGAAATTCTCCCCCGGAACCCCTTCGGAGGTGTCATCCGCTTCCATCCGCTAGGCTTCCTATGAACATCCGTTTAACATCTCCGCTACATACTACCCACATCTGTTCTTTTCCATTCTTTTCCATTCTGTTTATGCAAATTTTTGCCACTTTTTGGAGCGGATGACAACGGATGGAGCCACCCCCGAAATTTTGCTCATCCGCTGTGTCCTTTATGTATACATTTTGCGTCCGTCGGCCAGTGGGACCGGGCCTTAACATGTAACTGTGTATGTTAATGTACTTTTTGATGCTTAAAGCTGCTCTAACAAATTATCCCTAATAGATTTGACATTTGTATCAAAATTTAAAATTTTGATTTTGATACTAGAACTTGCATGTAAAAAACATCCTACACTGAATAGTATGTTTAATTATTCACTTCTTTAAATTGTCCCCTGACAAAAACATTTCATTTTTAAAAAGTAACATAGAAATGTTTAAATTTGCCTACAAAAATAGCAAATAACTGTTTATCTGCACCTGTTTCAAACTCTTGTAGGATTTTCTACCCAATCTGGCAGCAATGCTGTCAAAGAAATAAACCTCTAGTGAAGAAAGCAATTTCCTGGCCTAGGGTGTCATTTGTCTCTTATTTAAACAAAAACAAAGAAGAAGAAGAAGTTTCAAGCATCAAATATTTTCATTTTAAGGTGTGACTAATTAAGGGTTTAAATTTGGGGTTAAGACAAATTAGCAATCAGTGACCAAAGTCCTGCTCATTTTCTCTTTCTCTTTGGTAGATTATCTGAAAAGATAATAAATTAGTGAGCATTACAGGTGCTTTTCTATTTTAAGCAAAGGTAGTGAACTTTCATTTATTACTACCCAATCCATATTGCTGAAAGTCAAATCTCTCTGTTTTTTGCTTGCTGTTAGTCCAGACCATGAGGCAATCAAGCCATAAGGGTCATTTTCTGCATGAGCTAACCTTTTCCTCTGCTATAGTTTGAAGCTTTGTTGACAATAAGATGCTCAGTGGGAACATTAAATTAACACTCCATATTCGTGCCTGTAAATTTACTGACAGGCTGAGGAAAAGTCAGGGAAAACAAACACTTCATCATTTCTGCTTCATTTAGCCTGTGAAGGGGAGCACTCTCACCTGCAGTGAAGAGAGGTCAGGGCAGATGGGGATAATTTTAATCTGACTCTCAGCTGAGTCTTTAGTTGTAGTGGATTGTGTTACACTCTTTTCTTAAAGTACAGATGAGAGGGAGATGAATGCAAGAAAAATCATCCAAAGTATTAGGTGAAATGCATCAAGGAGAGTTAGTTCTAGACAGTAATGTGAAACAAAAGAATGGCTGTGCAAAGCGGCTAAAGATAGAAACAGATTAAATATTAATTCATATTGTTGTACTTTCCACCCACAAAATATTAAGTAAAAATCCTTAAAATAAAATGTACTCTCTCTGTAAATAAAACAGTGCATAATTATTTTCTGTTCCATTTTATGTTAATTAAGTACAGGAGTGTGTATGTGTTTTAGAAAGAGGATAGGATAGACATCTATAAAAGATGTTTTGTAAATTATTTTTAAGCATTGCAAACTCAATACAGTTAAAATGCATATATACACAGTTCATATGTCCAAACAGAACAAAACCACCTATATTACATCCAGAAGAATTGATCAGCATAGGGAGGTCAGCAACAACGTAATATTTTTCTTAGGGCTACCATATCTGTATGATCACTAGAGGTTCACAGAGTCTATTTTTCCCCTGCCATTTACAGGTCAACTAGATTTTTGCAGCTCTAGTACATATTCTGCATGAGTCCTAATGGATGCGTTCTCATATGTGAAAGATGTATAGGATTAGTGTCAGAGTGTTGCAGTGTGACTACTATTGTGAGACAACCCAGGAGTGGAACACAGTGCATAGAAGTTTAGACATTTAACAGTGATTTATATACAAGACATATACAGAAATATACATGGTAGGCAAATACCTTACAAGCAATCTTCTTAACTCTACACAGAGAACTCTGCAATGGATACAGGACTCAAGGAGAGAGAAACACACCCTCTAATGGCTGCCTTTATATAGATGCCTCTTAAAGAGGTAAAATTTCTGTGGATCCATTCTTCATCTTAAAAGGGCAATACCCATGCTGTGCTTATCCTTATTGCATCAGCCTTACATTGCATCAGCCTTCCAGCAACTGGTCAGCTCTTAAATTTCAATACCTTAGTAATAAGATGTAAATATTCCAAGGTTTGTTCTTCAGTGCATCTCAATAATTACATTCCATGGTCGATATACAAGCCATTCAACAGCTCCCTGCTAGAGACATCCACAACATTGGAGTACTTCATCAAAATGATGACAGTAGCATTTCCCTATCTCAAGGCAAGCCTTGCCTCTTTTGTAGATGCATGCAACTTCATACCATGCAAACAAGAGAGGCAGAACAGCAAAGACCTGGTCTGCTTTCTTCACAAGGATAGGTTGTTTATTCAAATATATTAGGTAATTTATTCAAGTATATGTTATATTATAGAAACAAATAGATACAAGAAAGGGGTTCTCCCAAAGCAGATGAAGCTATTTAGCAATGCCAAATAATGGCCTTGAAAACTCTTGTGCAAATAAAACCAGAGATAGACCACTCAGTCAGCTTTGCTGGAAAAAAAATCTCCTTATCAGATTTTCTTTTTCCTAAAATGAAATTATTCCAGCCTGTTTTTTCCTTTGATGTTATTTGTTCCTTTTTCATAAAGTTTTTAAATTACAGACTTGGATTAATTTCTTATACTACAGGTATATTGCTCTGTTTTGTACCTGAAAGATAGTACCCTAAATGAACAAATTAAACAATTATTATCATTTTTATCTAACTCCCAGCACTGCAATTTCTCACTGCAATTTTTCAGGGAGCAAATCATGAAAATTGAGAGGGGGGGAGATTTGCACTAAGCCTCAGTCATAACAAAAAAAATAAAAATAAAATCAAAGAACCAAACCAAAACCTAAAACCCTACAAAGTTTCTAAAACCAAAACACTGAGCATAATTTTGATAAAAGAAGTAAACTTTATTTTCTAAAGTAGAACAGAATGTTCTTGATGTAAAAAGCATCATAATGGATTAGAGCAAAAAAAAACCCAGAAGTGATTTGTTCATTATTTTACACTCATTATGCCCAGCCATTCCCATAACCAATACTGAGACACATACATAACAACGCTGACCAGTATTGTAAGTAGTTGAAGCCATTGACATCCATACCCTCCATGAAGCAGTCTAATCAATTTTAGTGCCCTACTGAAGGCAAGAAACATATCTTGTACAGTGAACTCCACAGTTTACCCATGTATGTGTGAACAGGTATCTTGTTCAAAATATGTTTGTGCCTCCAGATTAAGCCCCACGCCCTCAAGTTATAATGTTTTCTTGAAAAGTATTGCACAAAATAAAAAAGAATGAATGAATACAATAAACCACAACTGTTGTAATTCAATTACAACTACAAACCAATAAGATTTTAATAAAACATCATCATGAAAAGATGACAAATAACAGGGATGACTGATGCCCATTAAGATGAATAAGTCAAACGGAAAAATAGCCAACAGCAAGAGGAAGCAACTAATTCTGCTTGGACCAATCCTTTTCCTTGATACTGAGGTGGTACTCAGTGGTACTAAGAACAATTTATTAACAATTCACATAACACAGCAGATTTTTAAAATAATCCCTTATCTTCTTGTAGTACACTTGATATGTTTTCTCTACTTGATATACTACTAGAAATAAGGCCTGGTTTGAAAGCTCAGTACTGTTTTCAGCCATCTCTATTGTCCAAATACATCACTATTTTGGAGTGAGAAAGAGCAGCCTTGGGAATAAAATGGTATCAGAGGTTTTGTTCAAATCATGCATACTCCATCCCATTTAGCACAAAGGGCAAACATGTTACATAGTACAAGTCATGCATGCTCCAATCTTTCAAGCACAGATACAGGATGATTGATTTTGAAGAAGTCATCATTTCTGACCAAGGTGCTTTCCAGCCTCCTGGAACATCAACTCATGGTTCCTCAACTGCTTTTGCACAATAGAAATAATGTGGGTTGGTGATGCTGGCAAATTGCTGTGCTGATCTTCCTTGAATTGCTGTTGGTGAAGGGTGATTCTAAACAAAACTAAATTTTAAAGTTTTTAAATTTTAAAACATTTTCAAAATGTTTATGAAATTTATATGATGATATAAATATCCAAATTAGAATGTTTTGAAGTAGCATTTCATTTTTTATGAATGGTACTGGGAAGTTCTCCTTGTTGCTCACCACTGCAATTAAATCATACTATTGAAGACTGCTGCCTGACAGCCTACTCATGTGCCTGAAATATAAGTGAACAAAGAAGACCCTGATTATTTTACTGTTTCAAGTAGTGGGAAAAAATGTGCGGTTTCCTTCTAGGGATGGTTTAAGAGGATGCTATGACTGAAAAGATGCACACACAAAAAGGAGCAACTTTTTTATAGCAACCCTATTGTCCAGCCCTTTTTTTAAAACAAGGATTCTTAGACAAGGTCATGAAGAATAGCATCATCTAGTCTAGCGCTATATCCTACGACGTGTTTCTGTTTGTTTACTTTGAACTGGTCCAGAAGGCTAGTGAACTGAGCAGGAGTTTTGCTGGCTTTTGACTGTGTGGGAGAGCAGTGGACGAAGTGGGAGTGCGGAGTTAAAAGAGCCTACCAGGTGGTCCCAGAAAGTAGACACAGTGTGTCAGCTCAGCTGAAAAGCTTTTGCAATTTGTTGGCTGAAGCTGAAGCCTGGAGGAGGGGATAAGACAGTGGGGTGGCACTGCAATAGCTATTGAGGATCCAGACATCTCTGTGTCCGGCTTGGTTTACTACAATCAGAGCAGTGATTAGACTTCTTTTGATCGCAGGTTTAGCTTTCAGCCTATCAAGGCAATTGTAGGAGGGGGGCTGGGATACATATTAATGTCTTGCACTGGGCCCACATAATTTCCCAGGGGGTCATGGGGTCAGGTTTGTATTTAGTTAGCATTAATGATCTCGTTAGGTATCTGAATGGACCACCGTCCAAGCTCTTTCAGGGATCTGAGCGTATCTGGCCTTCACCTTTCTTTCCCTTCGTTGTGTGGGCTTGCACAGGGCATGAACTGTGATTAATAGACTTGCAGTGCTTAATAATTTGCAAAACAGAATTAAACAAGTAGCATAGAGTACAATTGAGATTGGACACAGCAGGGACAAGAGGTTGTTGTAAACAGAACCAGTGCAATCCAAGTGCATGGAATGAAGTAAGATGCTTGCATACAATGTCACAGCTGGCAACTGGCTGGAGGCCAGTCCTGAGTGTAAGCTCCATAGCTATGCCCAGGTGGTCAGGCTGAGGCTGGTCCTTTTAACTTGGGAAGCTTTATAAAGAGAGGAAGGAGAGAGGGAGGGAGGGAGGGAAAGAAGCAGGGAAGGGGGAATGGACTACTGCAGTGGGAAAGCAAGCAAAAGGCAACCATTGAATAAGAAAAAGAAAGAAAGAGATTAAGAAGCTCAGAAAGTGACAAGCAGATAATGGAAACCACTTTCAATAGTAGTAATCCTTGACATACAAGGACAAATATGAATACTTTTGTTCTTGAATTTAGATTAACTTTCAGCTTGGGGTAAAACTGGAAGTTACTTCATGTGTTTGTATCTTTTGGTCTACCACGCAAAATGAGAGCCTTGTTGCTCACTCCTATGACCTTGGAGAAGTGGTACTTCAAAGATAATTTGAGGAAGACAATATGGGTTCAGAGGCAAATAAGATGCAGATACTGAGTGATCACTTTTAAAGGGATTTGTGCTAGCCTTTCTCTGAATCATATTGGTACAAATATCCAGTATTCTTCTGATGCAGATATGCCATCCTGATGAAATAATGCAGAACTGATATTGTCCTACCTTTTGAGAACAATTGGGCTTCATAGAAATATATTTGATGAAATAGCTTTATTCAATATTCATTTTCATTTCAACTGGAATCAAATATTAAATGTGCAGAAAAAGAGGAAGAATCAAAGGATAATGAAATTCATCTAGCAGGGATTTTTCATGCATAATGAAAAGGAGCTGCACAACACCCCTACTATCCAAATCAGAGGTGGAAGTCTTGGGGTCTCTGGAAGACGAACTCCTAGCAGTGTCCATAAGCAAGGCCTCTGGTCAAGGAAAAAGGAAGTAATAAACCAACAACCTCTGAGAGGCCATTAGTTTCACCAGGGGTGGGATTCAAATTTTTAAACAACTGCTTCTGTGACGTGGCTCAGTTTGTGGCCATCTTATTGGCTGGATGTGGCCAACTCAATATCACTCACATCGAGGCCGTTTCTGTAAGCAACACCAGAATGTTTCCTTCCTGTCTTCCTTACAAGATTAGGCCAGTAATTTCTTCCAACAACCTGTTCTCCGAACTGCTGAGAATGTTAACAACCGGTTCTAGCGAACAGGTGTGAACTGGTTCCCACCCCTGGTTTCACATTCCTACTCGATGTGAATTAGAGTTGCACTTGAATATCTGCACAACTGCCATTCATTTAATGGAGGATTGCACAGACCTTCCCAATGGATGGTGCCTAAATGCATATGAAACAGTTATGCATATTTGATCCCCTTTGAAATCAGCTGGATTTGGGTGTGCACATGCAATTGCCAGAATGTATTATGAATGAACTATGTCAATTAAATCATATTACATAATGAAAAGGAAGCATCATTAATTTACAAAAGAAAATATGATAAACAAGCATATTTTACTCCAGCAGGGAATCAGGATTTCTGCACGAAATATACATCGTATACCCCTGTGAGAAAATGTTAGAATAAAATGTTTAAAGTAGTTGTAGTTGTATGGGACATGTTTGAATAATTGTACATTTATTTTTATGCCCGTTGTTTTAAAAGTGATTTATGTAGAAGTCTTGATATTGCAGAAAACAAACAACCCTAAAGTGATTTATTGCTATTTAATCTGCCTCACTGGAAGTCTTTCATCAAAAATAAATCAGTGACTTTTTCCTGGTTCTGTCACATTTTCTTTCAGTATAGAATTAAAGCTGAATTAAACAGAAGACTTCGCTTTTTTTTCCCCATGACATTATTTGCAAAAGCATGTGAATAGGCCAAAATTAGGGAAATCTTCAGAATCACAATATACAGGTAGTCCTGGTCACTCAGCAACCTTTTGAAGTTATGACAAATGTACTTACGAGCCAGCTTCAGAGTTCTGACAGCTGCCCCTCCCCTGAAGTCATTTTGGCCTCTTCGCAGCCGGCCTACATTTATGGCCATTTGCAGCATCCCACAGTCATGTGGCCTGTAATTTACAATGTTTTCATCATAAAACCAGGGTTTACTTCCATAATGTACTTCTGCATATATAAAAAGTCATAAAATCGGGTATGGTCACATGATGATCTGCTTCACAACCACCACAACTTATGCCTATAATTGGAGCCTCAATAGTGGTCAGATGTTGAAGACATATGTGCCATCCTGTCCTGAGTAAAAATCATAAGGAGACTAGGAGCTTATGTGTGCATGTGCTCATCACTGCCTTACTTCTTCCAAATAATACTCCAGACCACTAGTAAGATAAAAAGAGAAATGTTACATTTTTGAATAATAGCAAGAAGAGGTAGATATCCTGTTATGTTCATCCTGGAATCCTAATCTTTGGACAAAGCTGGTGAGAAAAATGGCTGTGGAAGAGTGAAAAAAGGAACCAGAGAGGGACAAGCAGCTACCTCTATAGCATTTGTTGATGTCATTTAGCCTTCTTGCAGTCATTTATTAGAGTTTTATTGATGTAATCCTTTATGTCCTCTGTTTTGTCCAAGAAGTATGACTGACAGCTTTATTTAGTGGGGATTTTTCTTTGACAGACATCCACAAAAGGCTTCTGTGCCTCTATTAAGGGATGTCAGGTTGTATGGGGGGAAAGCTTCATTGATTCCCTTTGCTCCCATTAAGCCACCTTGATTTGAGTGAGGGTCTATGTGCGATAACAGGTATATGTTTTTGGCAGGTGCACCTTAGCTTGTCTGCTTATCCACCAGCTGGTGGCTCCTACAGACCCTTTTTCTTACAGCAGCCAACATTATGACAAGCCTGGTAGGATATCTTCACCATGAGCCAAATTTCTCTCTAATCCAGCTTTCAGGAACAACATAGCAGCATATCATTTGGATAATTCTTTTTTTTTTCCAATGACCAAATATCTGCATGCATACTTTTATTTTTAATATTACTTTGGGGGCCTAGTGGTTGATTTTTTAAAATTCAATGTATATCATAGTAAAATGACTGAAGGGCTGCTTACCCCAAAAAATAATATTTCAAAACCAACAATAGAAAAATAAAACACACCTGTGTTAAGAACAAGACATGGAATTCAGATATTTTATATTTACAATGGACTCATATGTCAGCCTGGCCCAATGCTTGCATTACAGAGTTGTTGTCAAATGAAGTTTGAAGTGGTTGACAAATGAGCATTTAAATTTAACACACAAGACTAGTATTTGTGAGGCAATGTGATTTATCCCACAAACATTTATTTTAAACATCAGGATTGCTGAAGTTATAATATTATGGTTAATGGAGATTTCACTATTATGAATCTTCCTAAAAAAGAAAGAAAGAAAGAAAGAAAAGAAAGAAAGAAAGAAAGAAAGAAAGAAAGAAAGAAAGAAAGAAAGAAAGAAAGAAAGAAA
>BLBF01000031.1:6731864-6750493 GCA_015471245.1 Laticauda colubrina
AAAGAAAGAAAGAAAGAAAGAAAGAAAGAAAGAAAGAAAGAAAGAAAACATTTCTTTGTATTCTTTCCCAGTTGGAGTCCATTGAAGTTGGGTAGCTAATAAATTCAAACAAATATATAACTATATAAAATATAACTCTGAATATTCTTTAAATTAAAAGTTATGTAAGAAATAAACAGAACTGTAGCAGATGTATGGACAGCCAGTATAATTTCCATATTTTGTCAGAATCAAACATAAGCACAAAAAATTCTTAGCCAATTTTCTTTTAATTATTCTATAATAATCTCTGGAACCGTCTTGAATATACTTGATTTCTAATTGTGTTATTATTATATATAGTACTTAACATAAATAAATATATACTGCATATTTTAATTAACACCTCTTCAGTCAGTTCAGAGTAATGTTTGAGGGATGATCTAATAAGAAACACATTTCCACAGAAGGAAAAGGCCAGATGTCTTTTGTCCTATAGTATCCAGTGGATTTCAGTTGTTCAGAGAAACTGGGTTTGTACTTTAGAGATTTAAGTATCATAGTGCTTCCACAAGGATTATACAATATTCAGTGCTAAACTATATTTTGTGAAATTGAACAACGTGATGCCACAGCATACTAAGATAGGTTCTAGCAGTGTCAGTTATTTTATATTTCTGTAATTTTTATTTTATTTTACAAAACTGTTATGTAGCATGGTTGATAAATAGAGAACTAATAGACATTCATGTTTATAAGAGATAATTTTGCATAGATATATTTTATCATTCTGCAAGAATTAAAAGATGCCCTTTGAGCCATAAATCATTATGCCAAATCCAAACAGTCTTGCCACTTTGCACAAGATGTACAGTCTAAAACCCAGCAAGCACATCCATCTTTATGAGTTCTCTTTTATTCAAGTCATGTCTTTCTACGAAAGCAGAATTCTGTTTTCATTCAGACAAAGAAAAATGACATCAGTCTGCACTTGCAAAAGTAGTTTTACATAGCAAATGTAGTATATGAATATTTTTTAAAAATATACATCCCTGTCATAGGCCTTGGGAATGCAGGTATTATGGTACAGTATAGGGTCTCTTGCTTGTATACATGTATAACAGATATAGTCTTACACATATATCTGTTACTCTGTTCTGTTATGATATCATAGCACAAATGACATAATGATGCATATTCCTAAATGCAACAATTTGTGTAATGACCTCATTATATCCAGCTAATGGTTTTGATGACAAGATGGCTTCTTGGTCTTTATGGCTGCATATTTAACTGCTGATTTCATAGACATGAAGTCGGAGAAAAAGGGGCAGAACCTGGGTGGAGTTAAAAGAGTGACTAGTCTAGAATCTCTATCCAACCACAAGTGGACTTCGTCCAACCCTCCTTGAATTCTGTTGACCCACATCTAATTCCAAGTGGGTGCTATAAGTTGAGAAGATTTCTGTGCACATGCTTTGTAGCAATAAATTAGTTTAATTGGATCTCAATGATATTTCATGCCTGACACATATCCATTCATTTTCCTTGGCAGCAATTCAGAAATGGTTTGCCTTCTTCTAGATTTTGTGTGTGTGTGTGTGTTTTCAACTTCCCTGCCAAGCCTATGACCTTAGTGTTTTCTGGGGGTATCTAGCCAAATATTAATCAAGTCTAGATACTAACAAGAAATCACTGATAACACTTACATTTTGATAGGGCAAAAATTGAAATTAGCCCAGGGATTTGGCTATATATTGCTAAATAGATCTGAGTGTCCCTTTCTTAGGAGAAGCTACAGGACAAATTTTAATCTGCTGGTTCTCTACACCAAAGCTTTCTATTTCGGTCAACAGAAAAATATATCCAGAACAAGGCAGATTTGTCTGTATAAAGCTAAACAGACAGTGTCATATGTATTACTGTACTACCTTTTTATATGGATTGCAACACTCATTTATTCATACCCTTCTAGTCAGATATAGTGGTAAAATTGAGAACAATTATATTGTCCATCAGATCAATCCTCAACTATTACACTTAAGGGATTCAAAAATTTTAACCACTGGTTCTGTGGGTGTGGCTTGGTGGTCATGTGACTGGGTGGACATGGCTTGGTGGTCATGTTATTGACTGAGTGTGGCCAACTCAATATCACTCACATCGAGGCATGCATCTCCTTGCCTGGCCTCTCATGACTGGGGATGCTGCAAAAATCGCAAGTGCAAAATATGGTCATAAGTCACTTTTTTCAGTGCCACTGTAACTTTGAATGGTCACTCCACACAAGCAAAGTACCAGCAAAGGAGGGGAAAAAAACTCCAGAGAAGTTCCTGAGACAGGAAGATTAGTCCTGCCAAGAATGTAATAAGGGTTAACAGAGAGACAGTTTCTGTAAGCAATACCAGAATGTTCCCTTCCTGCCTTCCTTACAGGATTAGGCCAGTAATTTCTTCTAACAACCGGTTCTCCGAACTGCTTAGAATGTTAACAATTGGTTCTAGTGAATAGGTGCGAACTGGTAGAATCCCACCCCTGACTGAAGCTCATTAAATTATTTTCTACTGCCATCTCTGTATATAATCAAATGTTAAGTATACTGTAGCAGGAGTTTTAGTATTATTTTGATTCCTGGTCGATGTTTGGCTATTAATTGGGTGGGCTTCAAAAATGTTAGCCACAAGTTCTCTGCTTATTTGATGGGTGGGTGTGGCCATGGTGGGCATGACCTAGTCAGTCTCCTGCAACATGGCAGGGGGGGCGTTTTTTGCCCTCCTCAGACGCTGGAGGCTCTCTGGAAGCTGGAAACGAGCCCATTTCCAGCCATTCTGAACTTCCAGTAGGCCCGTTTTTCACCCTCCTTGAGCCTCCACACGTGCCCTGCACTTACCTGCATTCAAAACAGGCCATGTTGGGACTCCTTGGGGGGGGGCAGGACCACCCAGCAGTGGGATTTGGGGGTTCTCTGAACTGCACTCTCCCAAACTTTTGTGAACCCCCAGCAACCCACCCCTGCTATTAAGAAATATTATCTTTCTAATCTGTATTCTGAACAATTGTCTGGGGATTAAAATACAGGCTTTTTTTAATTTTCAGCTAAATTGGAATTAATATTGTAATTGTCAGTAATGGCATTTTTTTATCGCTGGTACTTATAGGTTTTATTACTATTTTGCTACTTTATATTTTGGATAAAGTATTATGTAAAATGGATTAGAAGGGATTATTGCAGTAAAAGTTAATTTTTACAAAAATGAAATACATAGTTTGTAAAACACAAGTTCAAGGTATTACAAGAATAGGTTTTCAGTACACAATTGCACAAAGCACTAACCTAGTGACTTGGCAAGATATCTAAAGACAGTCCAGTTGGAGGAAACCAGACAAACTTTAAAGAAGTAAAATGCCTTCGTCTAAGATGCCTGAACTAGATGAAAGCCCCCAGTTGATCTTGATAAGAACTCAGCAGGATTGGACCTGCTTCTCCTTGAAAAAAGAAACTACTATGAAACCTCAGCGTTTAGACTGGAATTGGAGGATGAAAAACCATCCCGGAAGACACCAATAACAAAAAATTTCTATTACACACAACAACAGCAAAAACAAAAACAAAAACCACCCTGCTCCATTGCAGATACATAGTCTCCAGAAATTGAGTTTAACTTGAAGGAATCTTTACTTAACATTGTTAAAGGAGCTTTATTGTATGTCTTGGACTGTGTAGTCTCTGTCCAATGTATTTCTCTGGGAGCTGTTTGTTCATTATTTGAGAGTTGTTCATTCATTCTGCGAAAGCCATGTTTTTGATTTGGAAAAATACAGCACCTTACTTCTTGCAATCTTCTTCCCGATCATCCCTTTGGTTATATTTAAGTACAGCCCTGGTTATTTCCAATGTATTTTTCTGCTTAAAATCATCAGATGGGGCCTTTCGCATATCTGCACTTTGAAAACAATTACAAAAAGTTAAGTCCTGCAGTAACTGCCACTGTAAAAAAAACACAAAAAAACCTTCCCTAAATGTCTGACTATTCTTTCACCTCAATTCTGTATCAGTAACATTTGGATACAATAATTGAGTGGAGTAAAAAATTCCATGGGAAATAGAGTCCATAAGTCATCACTGTTGTGTGGATGGTGATTCGTCCAATTTCCTCCCATTCCTTCAAGGGATGGTTATTGAAAGAGAGATCTTGTTCTGACCCAGAGGTGGTATTCAGCAGGTTCTGACCAGTTCTGGAGAACCTGTAGCAAAATTTTTGAGTAGTTTGGAGAACCGGTGGTAACCTTACCACTGGAATGGGATGGGAATGGAGATTTTGCAATATCTTTCCCCTGCCACACCCACCAAGCCACACTCACAGAACTGGTAGTAAAAAATTTTGAGTCTCACCACTGTTCTGACCCAAGTCTCGTTTAAATCAAATGAACACAAAGTATATATAAAAGCAAACCTTTTAAACACATATCTGTGAATTCTGTTCATTTACAGCAGAGTCATTAAAAATAATTGTCCCAGATAAGAGCAAGCCCTTTCATGAAAGGCTGCCAAGAGTACAAGATTAACTGCAGAGAAATATTCCAAACCAAAAATTTCCAAACACCAAACAGAACAGACAGGACTTCCACAAGAACTTGGAGTTGAAAGAACTTATTTGCTTCCTGCAAAGAAGCCAACCCCAAAGGCTGGCTTTTATCCCTTATGGGAGGAGCCATCACCTTGCAGCCTTACTCCCAAGTTCAGCTGCTCTTTCCTTCAAGCAGCGCTGTGTGCACGTGCACTGAGCACAGGCACCCCGGGGTCCTCTTCGTCACTGCTGCTAGACTCCACAAGCTCCAAAGGCAGCACCCCACTCTCTGATACTCCTGGCCCCATCCCTGCATCCATGCAGGCCCCTCATCCGAATCCTCACTCTCAGAGATCTCAGGCGTCTGGTCCTGCAGCCGGCGAATCACAACAGATTTTTTTCCTTTTGTCTTTGGCTCTGATTGCGTCTTTTTAGCCTCTCTTTGAAGAGTTGATAATTTAAAACTGCTTGTTATCCCAAATGGCCTCTACAAGATAATGACCAAGCTCAAGCCTCGGACTACGTTGCTCGGGTATTGAAGTGGGTGTTTCTGGAAGCAGAAGAAGATCCCTTCCTTCTGATCAGTGGAGGTTTGCTATCTGATCATGAAAAGCCTGAAGATGCCTAAATTATACCAACTGTATTCTTATGTCAAATAAAAGGGGAGTCACTGTTAAAGGGATCCACATCTACATACAAATAGGAATGAGTTATGCCTAACCCCAGTTTCAATTCACTGGGGGACTCTAATTGCTTTCATGATTACTTTCTAAATTTGAGCTTTAAAAGTAAAACCAGATATTTCCATTAAAAATGATGAATTGTAAGTATTATGTATCTCTCAAATAACAATTAGACTAATAATGCAAACATGTTCAACCTAAGAAACAGAAACTTTCTTCCCTTCTGTGGAATTTTGTCTTCAATTTGTTGTGTGCTTCTTTACATAGGACATCCATCTGTGCCATTCACTCCCTCCCAACTCCCACAGTATAACAAAGAGCAGAAAACTCTGGACATTTATAAATAATGAGATGCATTCAGCTATCATGCATTTCTATGAGTTGTGTTAGTTCTTGATGCTCAGGCTACTCAATGTCTGGTATGCAAATTGGCTTTTCCACATGAAACCACATAAAGAGAGGCTTGCTTTCTGAATTCATTGTTATTTTTGTTTTTTCCTACCAATTTATGAATTTGTTCCTGTAGCCAAATAGTTGGAAATCCTGGTATCTAACATATCATCAACTTCTTGACCATCAAAACTGTCTACAATTTCTCAACAAAAGCTGATCATTGCTTTCCCTGAAAGTCTGAATACATGCAGGCTTTCCAAAAGCATTCTCATAACCCTATTTTTACAATTCGGATGGGATAGTAAAGTCATTAAGCACCTTCTCCCTTGCGGTACAGTATGTGGTGCTCCAGAACCCTGTATTAAGCAGCACAGGCCTGCTTTTTTCAGGACATTTTATAATTGGACCCTTAAAGGCAAATATTTTGGAGATTTCTACTGGACTGATACAGAAGAAACTGAATTGCAACTCTAGCTCTTCTTCCAAGTCAGAAAAATAATTTTGCTTCTAGATTTGAGAGCAAGCATATATTTAGTTGCATTACGCACAAGTGATATTTGTGTAACTAGATTTCAGTAGGGCTGCCATGTAAAAGCAATATGGCAGCTACTGATAGCTCAATCTCTGTATCTCTTCTTGTTTCTGTAATAAAGAAAATGCAAGTTTTGTGAGGACTTTATGAGTTTCCTCTGCTCCTGTAGTACTTTCAGTATAATATCTCAGTTATTTCATTTCTTCAGCTTGTGTTTATCAAACATTTCAGGGTGAGTGGGGGTGAAGGAAAAATTATTGTAGATTTTCAATTTACATATGAATTATCAGTTTAAGGAAAAAAGCATTCATGAGTCTTCTGGTCATTCTGTCTGCTTATAGATCAATAGAAGATGGGTACGGAGTATGACTACGGCCTTTCCCAAATGTCTTTCCCAAATATTAAAATTAAAATTTGATTTGTGTCAATCCTATACTCTCAGATATTGTTCTTATACTTTATTATAATATTAGCAAGCATATTTGATGTATTTAATGCATAGTTAACTGTTATTTATTTTCTCCATATGCATTGTATGTGTTTATATTTTACATGTATATTTATATAAATTGCTATTAATTAGCTTCATAAAATATATTTTAGGAGAATGGATGGGAGTCTGATCCAGCTGCATGAGAGAAGAAATGTTTCATATCTCAAGGAGCACCTTATTGTGCACCCTAGACAGGCTCTTCCCCTTGTGTACCAGATGTGGAACTTAATGGTTTTAAAAAAATAGAACATCTGTTTTGTTTACAATTTATTATCTACTCTAAGTAATGAGATGAATTTTAATACACTGTTAATGAGGCAGTTTCTTGGCAGTTTAGAGAAGTTTCCTTTTACCTAGTTGAGGTACATAGATAATAATTTTATAAGACATTAAGTTTTTGATCTGTTATCAATTGTAGCTAAGAATGAGCAGCTGGACAGGATAGTTATAGCCAGGTATGTGTGTATGAATGGCATGTGTACTAGATATGGTCAATCAATTCCCCATTCAGTATTAGCAATAACTTCCCTGGAACTGAATCCATGAGTCCTTTGCTATTCTTTTTTAGTTCATCATACATCCTGCTTTCAAACTGTTTTAGGATTGAGAATACAATACTGGTGTTCATTTTATAACAGTCAATCAAGGCCAGGAGCTGCAGATCTTCTGAGGCTCTCCAGACTCTATTGCAGATCTTTCTAAGTGGCAAGTAATAGTAATAGGGGCCTTGTGGATTTCTTCACCTCTATTGAGTGACAAACTCTGACATGCATGGTTCTTCCCACAATTCTTGACCTGACACGCTGATAGGTTTCTCTAGACTAGCAAGAAAATGAGCCTAACCAATAAGAAAGATGGAATCAATAAGGTAGAAGTAGCAAGAATATTGGGGGAAACTATTGTGTAATGCTGCAGTTCTTGATTTTAATGGAAACAAGAACAGAATGTCACTGAAGATGTAGAGAGGGACTCCAGAGAGCAGATTTAAATAAAATCAGAGCAATAATAAGAATTCCATGGTAAGATAAACTTTGAAGAAAGAACTCTCACAAAGGAAAGATGCTATAAAAGCAGAACACTACCAGTTAGGGAAAAAACATGGAAGAAGCAAGTGTGGATACATAAAAAGGTTAGTGTAGATTTGAAAATCAAATGGGGCATACATAGGAGGTAGAAGGTCACCAAAGTGTATATATACAGCCTGGATTTATAGAGATGGTTTCAAGAAAGCTAAGGCTTAGAATGAGTGGAGAATAGAAAAGGATGCTAAAGAACTAAAAAGGGGACAATTCAGTTAGTTCAGAATAACAAAAGGAGAAAAGAAACAATATACCAGCTGCTCAGTGAAGATTACAAAAGGAGATAAAGAAAAAGCAAAATTACATTAATTGTATTGGACTCAGGAGTTTTTGTTTGTTTGGTTTTTGATAAAAGAATAAGGTACCCACCAGGCAATTGTGAAGAATGCTAAAGGATGTCAACTTAAGCTTGACAGAAACCATTTTTTTTTCCATTCGATCATGTCCGGTTTTCATTGCTATTGCTTTGGCAATGTATTTCAGAAATGGTTAGCCTCGCCTCCTTCCTAGGCCTGGTAGAAAGTAGCTAAGCCAGCTGGTTTTGTGCCTAACGCAGGACTAGAACTCAAAGGAATAACTACTGATATTGAGTGAGATGAAAGCCAGAGCCAGGTTGATAGCATCCTAGGCTATAGATGTAATCTGCTAATCAAGCAATTAAATTTCTATTCATTGAGAACTTCGACCTTGAGGACTATTGAGAATTTCTGAATGACTGAAGAAAGTTTTATGCTGCCTCTAGCTTAACATAGAGAAACTACAGATTAGTTAGTTCCATACAGGTGTCACAGAAGTGCAGTTATTTACTTAGGAAAAAAAAACAACCCAAAAAGAAATATACAACTCTATGGGGAGAGGTTCACTATTAGCGTGCATGACAAGGATACTGGAATTAAAGTTTATGGCAAAGTGAATAGAGTCAGTTGTTCAAAAAGCAAAGGCAGTTTTGAAGTTGCATCAATAGAAGAAGAGCTTCCAAGCCATACAAAGTAATCATTCACGTATATTTTGCACCAATCAGATCATAGCTTGAATACTATATTCAGCACTAGGCATCTCTTTAAAAAAAACAGGAAAACTAAAATTGATGAGAGCAAAATAATAAGAATCCCATTAGCAATTAAATCTTTCAAGAAGGGACTAAAGGATGTGCAGTCTTGAAAGAATATCTAAATGAAGATCTATGATACCCTTTTTGAGGTTTGGAAGAGGGAACACATGGAAGAAAAGCTGTTTTTTCATTGTCCAAGTCCAGGACATGGGATAATGGCCTTCAGTTACTCAGAAGGCAGATTCCAGCTGAATAGGAACAGAGTTGGAAGGGTTGTGTTGAGGTATTCCTCGTTGGAAGAATGAGTGCACTCAGGGAAACATAGTGAGAGTGGTGATGAATAACACACAACCAGCACACAGATACACTGAATAATAAAATAGTATTTTGTCATTTGCTCTTCTTACAGAATCTAGCTATATGTCCCCTAGTCCCACAAGAAAAACATTTCCTAATAGTATAACCATCCAACCAGATTATAAGTGATAGACTTGTGGACAGGTCTTGTGCCATCTTTACCAGGACAGTAACCCATGATTAAACAGTAGACAGCTGTCTGTATATTGTACTGTGTATTCACACGAACTCTCAGTTATCTGAGTTTGGGCCCAAAACCAGTGTTGAGGTATTCCCCATTGGGAGAATGAGTGCACTCAGGGAAACATAGTGAGAATGGTGATGAATAACACACAACCAGCACACAGATACACTTGATAGTAAAATGTAAGTTTTAGTTCCTGTAAACAGGTAAACAAAGTCCAACAAACAGTCCAAATCATATACAGTTAAAGCAGTTAGTATTTAAAATAATCAGTCCAGGGATAATCCAAAAACAAAGTCCTTTTCTTTACCAGTATCATAAACAAACTTCAGTAAACGGAGTTTGCAAATAGTTGCAAGACTCACAGCAATTCAAAGAGAATGACGATCAGGCAAAAGGAAAAAGGAAAAAGGAAAACAAAGGAAGTGCAAAAAAGAAACAAATGAGGTTTCTGGCTCCATCTTATGGCCATTGGAGGAACCTCAGCCAATCACAATTACAACATTCTCTTAAAGATACAACAGTATTATATGACTATCCTGGTTTTTAGATTGCCAACCCAACTGTCATTCCTAACAGGTTGCCAAACCAGTGGCAACCCTTGTCTGGCCATGCCCTCAACCTGGTCACCCAATCGCTCATTTGCCCTGGCCAGTTAGGGGAGGATTTCTGCCCAAAGGAGGCGACTAGAAATCGCAAAAGAGTTGCCTCGAGCAGCTACCCCTTTGGCAGCTGGTCTCCTCCCCCTCGGCCATACAAAATAAACAGGCAGAGAAAGAGAAGATCAGCCAGCCGATTCAAGGAAGATTTCTGTGCTGCGAAAGAGGCGGCTACTGATCTCCGGCTGCTACTTTTGCTCTCCAGATGGCTGCAGCAGTGCCCGCAGCAGCAACAGGAAGCACCGCAACAATGAGGTACAGTAAGATTTGGCGGTGCAAATTTATCTCCAAGGGGCTTCTGGCAAAAACCAAAACAAAAACCACCCCAAAACAAAACTCATTCGGCAGGCAGACTCAGCAGGTAGTCGTGATCTTTAGTTGGGCTTTTTTTTTTTGTCAGCCCAAGGCTGGAGTGGGGAGGGAAGAAGGTACATTGAAAATCACCCTGTCTTTGCAACATCAGTCATGTGACTGGGTGTGGCCAACTCGACATCCCTTGCAGCAAGGTACCACACCATCTTTCTGAGTTGGCCACGCCCACCCAGTCACATGACCACCAAGCCACATCCACCAAACAAGCCTTGCTCACAGAACTGGTAATAAAAAATTTTGAATCCCACCACTGCCTTGGAGGTCATCTAGTCCAACCGCCCAGCAAATTTCTGACAGATGGTGAAAGATATTTAACTATAGAAAAAGCAAGAGAAGTGTTTTTGCTTTGTGTACAGAAAATTTTGTTATTCTTTCCCCTTTATAATCTGAAACCAATATCAGGGTTTAATTTTGATTTCAAACTGTATTGCGTTTTCCCTTGATGAAATCAGACAGGTTTGTTGAAACCTAGAATGGATGCAGATGTGGGGACAACTGATAGGAAAGCTGCATAAAATTCTTCTACATTTGTCTAGCCTTGAAATACTGTGAGGCATGCAAGGTATAGGGAGCTACTATTATTCCAATTACAGTGAAACTTTGAGGGTTTTTTTTTTCTGCATTAGAACCGGGGTGGGTTGCTGGGGATTTGCAGGAGTTTGGGAGAGCCCCTAGTTAAGGTTCTGTGCAGTTCAGAGAACCCCCAAATCTCACTCCTGACTGGTCTTCCCACCCTGCCCTGCCCCTCCAGGGGTCCACAAGTGGCCCATTTTGGATGCAGGTAAGTGCAGGGTGCATGCGGAGGCTTGGGGAGGGTGAAAAATAGGCCTGCCAGAAGTTCAGGAAATCCAGAAATGGGCCTGTTTCCACATGCCAAAGAGCCTCTGGAGCCCAGGGAGGACATTTTTGCCCTCCCGGAGGCTTGAGGAAAGCCTTCAGAGCCCGGGGAGGGCAAATCCCCCCAACCGTGGTGCAGGAGGCCAACTAGGCCATGTCCACCATGGCCATGCCCACCCAGCAACCCTTTGCTAAAATTATTCAAGCCCACCCCGATTAGAACTGTATCTTCTATGTTTCACGATTTCATAACAAGAACCTGAATGTTATTTTTGTATAATATGTCATGATTTTCTAAAGTAATGATTTCTCACTAGATTTCTTCAGTTATTTACATTTCATTATTGTAGTGCTCATAACCCAGGCACTCACCAGAATTTTTAAAAGGTTTTTTGGTGATGATTATGTGCTATCAATTTGTTGCGTACTCTTAGTGACCACAAAGATAGATTTTCTCCAAGATGATTTATTCCTAATGTGAATTTTTATACCTTCCAATGGTATAGTGCTCACTGTTATAAATGAGTCCATCTAATTTGCTGCTGGTCATTCTTTTCTCTTCCTTTCCACCTTTCCCAGTATTACAGCCTTCTCCAGAGTTAAGTCTTTGCATAATGTATCTGTGCATAAAAAGTTATTTACCCAGCAATGCACATGAAGTGTAATAAGTGAACATAATCTGGTTTTAGTCTTATTTATTTTTAGTAATATTGTAGATTGGATATTAACTAAAATTAAACAAAGTTACATGGACTAGAAAGAGATGGGGAAAAGAAGCACAAGTGCAATTTTTAAAGATTGGTTGAGGTTATTTAATTGGTTATTTAATTGGTTGAGGTTGTTGTAGAAATTGATAGAAATCCTGTTTATGCAAATAGGAAGACAAATTCACCACTTGTCAGCCTTCAAGATCTTCTACTATCGCTTTGCATCTTTCGGCTGTCATAAGAAATGGGGGGGGGGGGAAGACGGGATGAGTCTGGGAAGTGTGCTGGAGGTGTTACATTTTTCTGTTGTGTAAATGAGGAGGGGGGAGCATACATCAGAGTTAGGTTTCTATTTCTCGCTTAGCTTTCTTTTATCTGCGCAACTGCAACCCATTATCAAAATATGCCAAGGTCAACGGACAGAGGCCTCATCATCACCTGAAGATGCCCACATGATCATATTCACAATTTCTAATTGGAAGTTTCATCTGAACTATTGGGGGTGGGAACACTTCCATCACTTTGTATATGTGATTTGTGCGCCTAATTTCTCAGATTCAGAATTCTTTGGTTGCTACCAGTTCATTTTCAGTAAAAGATATCTTTTCTCTAACTTAAAGAGTCTAATTATTTCTTTCTTGGATTTTGAATGGAGCACCATTTGACATTATTCTGAATCTCAGTCTACCAGTCCACCCAGAGAAAACACCCAACTTTCTTCCGAGGGGGCCTGAACATCATGTCATCTTCAACTAGTGACCAGGAAGATCTGGGAGCCATTGGAGGGCAAGATTCTTTGCTGGTACAGGAAGCCGAATTGTTAGCAGATCTCAATCTGGAAGAGGATCCAGCTGTGAAGCCCAGATGGTCGGTGGGGTTAGCTGGAAAGATTCGGAGAAGGACCCCCCCCCGGGATCACACACACACCCCCGGTGTGGAAAAGACGAGCCATGGCAAGAGAGGGAAAAGAGAGAACTCTTACTGGATCAAGCCAGGAGACTCCTTAATGAAGCCTTTGAACAACCCCAAGCTGCACAAAGGTATAAAGGGGAAGGGGGAGTAGCCCCAGCTAGAAGAAGCAGAGCAGCCCCCTCTCCCATAAATCAACCTGAGCCAGCAGCAGCCCTGGGGCCACCAGTGGGAGGTGTAATTCCTAGAAGGTGTAGAATTCCTAAGTTGCCTCCATTAGAAGTAAAGTACAGGGGAAATCCCAAAACCTTGGGGTTTCTCCTAGCCCAAGTTTGGAGCTATATGGAAGAATACAGGGAAGATTTTCCCTCAGAAGTAGCCAAAGTGAGATGTATTACCAGGGCTCTGGAGGGAACAGCTGCAGAGTGGATGGTGACCCTGCAAAATGATAATGCTCCCCAGTTGATGAATTATGACTGAATTATGACTGTTCATGACTGCGCTGCGGGCTAGGTTTGAGGACCCATTGGCAGAGCGCAAGGCCTGGATCAGGATGAAGACCATAAATCAGGGGTGGAGGTCCGTGGCTGACTACACCCAAGAATTTAGACAGTTAGCAGGTCATATCCGAGGCTGGTCCCAGGAAGCCCTGATAGAAGCATTTAAAGATGGATTAAACGAAGATGTGTGCCAGAGATGCATTGCTAGAAGAGACCCAACTACCCCTGAAGAGAGTGATTACGACTCAGAAGACGACTTCCTGGTAAGTCCAAACGAGGGCCCTATGACCATTCCGGTGAAGTTGAGGGTACCCACTTCAGGGGTCGAAGGGGAAATGCGAGCCTTGCTAGACCCTGGGTGCACAAGGTGTGTAATCAACACGGGAGTAGTGGAGAAAATGGGCTTAAAATTAAAACCTTTAAAAATGCCCATTGCCTTTTGCCAATTAGATGGATCAGTGGCTGGGGGTTGCCCTGCACGTTTATCACGGAACCTGTGGAAATGACTATGGGAGAGCATAATGAGACTCTGCGCTTTATTGTGGCCCCTGGGATAGAGCAACCGTTAATACTGGGATTACCCTGGCTCTGGAAATGAACCCCCAGGTTAACTGGAAAAAGGGGTCATTGCGCAAACGCACCAATCAGCGACCAGAAAAGGAGGGGCGATCTCAGCCGAAGCTTTAGAATCCGATTGAAATAGCTTCCACAGGAACCAAACCCTTGAAAGGGCAGGAGAAAATTCCAAAAGAATATTGGGATTTAAAGGAAGTATTAGTGAAAAGGCCTTGGATGAGCTCCCACCTCACTGGTCAACAGATTGTGCTATTGAAATTTTACCTGGGGTGAAGCTCCCGAAACCGAAGTTATACTAAATGACCCCATGAGAATTAGAGGAGCTGAGATTGTTTATAGATAAAAATCTGGAACATAGTTTCATCCAACCTTCTAGGCCCCAGGTAGCAGCCCCAGTGTTGTTCTGTGGAAAGAAAGATGGCTCCAAACACTTGGTGGTGGACTACAGAAATTTGAACGCCATTTCCATGGAAAACGTGTACCCCCTCTCTTTGATGAAGGACATGCTGGCCCACCTAGCCAAGGGAAAGATTCTCACAAAATTGGATTTGAGAGAAGCATACTACCGAGTTTGAATTAAGGAAGGGGATGAGTAGAAGACCGCTTTTAACTGCCCGATGGGTTGCTTCCAATTCAACGTTCTTCCTTTTGGCCTACAAGGGGCCCCAGCTGTATTCATGCAGATGATCAATCAGGTGTTACATGAACATTTATACCGGGGGGTTCTGGTTGACCTTGATGACATCCTTATCTACACAGAAACTCTGGATGAACATGTGAAACTGGTGCGGTCGGTTCTACAGAAACCGTGTGCCGCTAAATTGTATGCTAAACAAGTGTGAATTTCATCAAGAGAAAATTGACTATCTGGTGTATTGCATTTCATCTGAGGGCATAGAAATGGATCCAGAGAAGGTGCATGACGTATTGGAATGGGCTCCCCCACATACCAGAAAACAACTTCAGAGCTTCTTGGGATTTGCAAATTTTTACCGGCAATTTATCCCGGCTTTTGCTAAGATAGCAATGCCCATCACAAATCTCTTAAAAACTAAAGGAGAGATGAAGCCAAGGCCTAGCAAGCCATTGGAGTGGTCCATGGAGTGCCAAGCAGCTTTTGAAAAGCTAAAATGACTGTTTGCTGCAGAACCAGTGCTAAAGCACCTGGACATGGAGGCTCCCTTCGTGATCCAAGCCGATGTGAGTGATGTGGCCGTTGGAACGGTGTTACTTCAAATCAACGAGAAAGGGACCTTACAGCCTTGTGCGTATACCTCCCGTAAACTGTCTGAAACAGAGAGAAGGAGGGCCGTCTGGGAAAAAGAAGCTTTTGCAGTTCGTTGGGCCTTACTGACCTGGAGACATTTCCTGAAAGGAGCAAAACATCCATTTGAGGTATGGACTGATCATAAAAATTTGGAAGCCTTAGAAACACCTCGGAAGCTGTCCCCTAAACAAGTCCGTTGGGCCCAGTATTTCAAGCGGTTCAATTTCTCTCTGAAGTACATTCCAGGGGGGAAGAACTTCATGGCGGATGCTCTCTCTAGACTACCCCAATATAATAATATTCACCAGGAAGTGATAAGCCCAATTGTTTCGACCAAACATCTAGCCACCCCAGTGATCACTAGAGGCCAAAAGAAGAAACAAGAAGTGGATTTATCGAATGACTTAACTGCACAACTAAAAGAAGCCCTAAAACTTGATGATTGGTTCCTGGCTCATTCGAAAGACTATACGGTTAGAGATAGTTTGGCTTGGGTCGGGACCAAGTTGTATGTGCCACAGGTGCTGAGGGGCCAAATACGACAACAAGCTCATGATTCTAAAGCAGCTGGTCATTTTGGATTTGTGAAAACCTTACACCTGGTTAAGCGGCAATTCTGGTGGCCTACTTTGAAGAAGGACATTGAAGCTTATGAAGCTAGCTGTCCAATTTGTGCTTTGGCAAAGAGACCTCCTGGTAAGCCAGCAGGGTTGTTACAAAATGTAGCTAGACCAACAGCCCCCTGGAAGGAAATCTCTATGGACTTTATAGTAGAACTACCCGAAAGCAGTAGAAACACGGTTATTTGGATGGTAACCGATTTGTTTTCCAAACAAGTACATTGCATACCTTGTTCCAAGATTCCATCTGCTAAGACGCTTGCTAAACTGTTTATTTCACATATCTATAGGTTACATGGCGTTCCGGAATGCATAATCTCTGACAGAGGGGTCCAATTTACTTCAAATTTTTGGAAAGAGTTCCTGAGGTTGATAGGCTCCACCCAGGGTTTAAGCTCCGCCCACCACCCCCAAACCAATGGGGCCTATGAGAGGACTAACGCAGTGTTAGAACAGTATCTTAGATGTTACATAAATTATCAACAGGATAACTGGTCCGACCTACTGCCATTTGCTGAAGTGGCATATAACAACTCTGTACATAGTAGTACTGGATTTACTCCATTTAAAGTAGCTTCAGGACAAGATTTTGTACCCATAGATGAACTTCCTAACATCCAGATGAAAGGCCTAACATCCAGTTGTTGGATGAATGGATAACTCAACTCCAACTTAACTGGCCAGTAACACATAAAGCGTTAGATGAGGCCCATCAAGCTCATAAGAAGTTTGCAGACAAGAAAAGATCTCCACAGAAATTATATAGAGTAGGCGACAAAGTTTTCCTGTCCACCAGATACCTGCAAACCACTCAAAAATCGAAGAAGCTTGGTCCTTAATATGTTGGTCCTTTCACGATTGAACGGATTATAAACCTTGGAACAGTCCAGCTGAACTTACCGAAAACTCTTCGACGAATTCACCTTGTTTTCCATGTTAGTTTGCTAAAACCTGAACATACTTCTGATTTAAGACCCATCCAGGCTGACCCTCCAACACCAATACTGATTGAAGGTGAACAACATTTTGAAGTTAAAGAAATTCTGGACTCTCGTAAATGGAGGGGTCGGCTCCAGTATCTCGTAGCCTGGAAACATTTCATTTCTTCACAAGCCGAATGAGTTAACAAAAACAACATTAAAGCCCCAAAGTTGATCAAAGCATTTCGTACCAAGTATCCTGATAAACCCTAGGAGTGTATTTATTTGTAATTGTCTAATGATTAATTATTGTCTTTATATTTTTTTCCTCTCTCTCTTTTAGGACTGACGGTTTTCTTTTTCTAGGAGGGCCGAATGTTAGCCTTCAAGATCTTCTACTATCGCTTTGCATCTTTCGGCTGTTATAAGAAATGGGGGGGGGAAGGAGGGGATGAGTCTGGGAAATGTGCTGGAGATGTTACATTATTCTGTTGTGTAAATGAGGAGGGGGGAGCATACATCAGAGTTAAGTTTCTATTTCTCGCTTAGCTTTCTTTTCTCTGCGCAACTGCAACCCGTTATCAAAATATGCCAAGGTCAACGGACAGAGGCCTCATCATCATCTGAAGATGCCCACATGATCATATTCACAATTTCTAATTGGAAGTTTCATCTGAACTATTGGGGGTGGGAACATTTCCATCACTTTGATTTTGTGATTTGCACACCTAATTTCTCAGATTCAGAATTCTTTGGTCGCTACCAGTTCATTTTCAGTAAAAGATACCTTTTCTCTAACTTAAAGAGTCTAAGTATTTCTTTCTTGGATTTTGAATGGAGCACCTAATGACACCACTGCTGTGAAAAATGCATTGGTAGAATATACAGTCCATTCAGCCATTTCTCTAGACAGGAATGCGGGATGGGCCAACCAAAGTGGGAAAGAGATACAGATGGCATCAGAATAGGTATCAGTTGCTGGGATTGGCAACCTTGTGCCCAGTTGCAGCTCCTTGGAGCCCAATCAAACTTCTTGCCTCAAACATTATTCCGTTCATTAAAAAAATGGGAAGTTGGTCATAAAAAAGTCAAGAAGCTCATTTGAGCATTACCCTGATTTATAAGAATCCCTCTGGACCCAATTCAGGCCACTAGGGGTTTATAAAAGACCAACTGATAGGAGGCTACATAAGAGTGCTTTGTGTAAAAGTGCATCCACCTCACAGAAAATCTAAGATAAGTCTGGTGTTTCATCATTGGGTTCAGAAGGTAGGGATGTAATTGATGATTAAGCTCACCAATTTGTTTTCTCATAAGGGGCTGGAGTATTTATCAATACAGTAAGTCAGTAATTTGTAAAATGGTAAACCCAATATCCCCAGCAGTCACTTGAATGAAGATCCTACAACATCCTTTCAATGTACACCCAGTGATGCAAACAAAAATTCTTTTTCCATTTATTCCATAATGTCATCTATTTTCTTTGATATAAAATAAAATAAAATTTGCAACTATTTCCAGCCAAAACCTAAATATTTAAAATACAGCATTCTTTTTCTAACATGTGTCCTGTTTACACTGTCATAACAAATCACAAGACATGGTATAATTTTGTGTCTTCTCATGCAAACTACTCTACCAGAATAAGAACTCCTCTCAGGAATTCTAGGGTGCAGGATCACATCACATTTTGTACAAACTTGCCATTTTACCAGTAAGATTTTGTGTGATTAGATAGGATGTTTCATATATAAAGGTGGTACATACCTGGACCTCAAACAAACTCAAACAAGGATCCATCATCCCTGTTCCTGGATTGTAGACACAAACACTGAACACACCCCCAGCCAATCAGAACACAGCCAACCCCCCTACCAATCAGAACACAGCCAAACCCCCACCCAATCAAGTCACACCCCCACTAGCAGTTAAAAGGAAGAAGC
>BLBF01000031.1:6750893-6764511 GCA_015471245.1 Laticauda colubrina
GCTTCTTCCTTTTAACTGCTAGTGGGGGTGTGACTTGATTGGGTGGGAGCTTGACTGTGTTCTGATTGACTGGGGTTGTGTTCTCATTGGTTGGGGGTTTGGCTGTGTTCTGATTGGTAGGTGGGTTGGCTGTGTTCTGATTGGCTGGGGGTGTGTTCTGTTTAGGTGGGGGCTTGGTTGTGCTCAGGTTAGTCTTAGTTGCTGGGGGATTTGAGCTCGTGAGCTGTGATCCTGTTGTTTGGCTTTGTGTTCGTGATCGTGCCACATCTTCATGGTGGGTGTGAGTCTTTTTTCTATGTGGAAATGTGGTGGTAGCATCTTTTGTGGCACTTGTGGGTGTGGGTCTGGCGTCCTTCTTCATGTTAGGTATTCATTTATTAATGAGGGCAGGTTTCCAAATGGTTGGTAGGCGGGAGGTATCATCTCGTTTATTCATGCTGTGTGGGCGTTTTTCTATCTCTATGGCTTCTCTGATTATTCTGTTGTTGAAGTGTTCGGTTTGGGTGATAGTTCTGGTATTTTTAAAGTCATAGAGATTGAAAAAAGACCTGAAAGCATGAATAGAAGAGATGATTCCACCAGACTGTCAACCATTTGGAAGCCTGCACTCTCAAATAGAAAGATCTCCACACCACAAGCCAGGCAAACACCTGGGCATAAACAGACTCCCTCTGATACCTCCAGCTCAAACACACCCCCACCAGGCACCCAGATGAAACCTAGCTTCCTAATAGATAATAGCCGTCCTTTCACGCAAAGTCAAGCTGCACTGAAAGCCTCCAATACAGGAACAGAGTGTTGCCAGCCAATCAAAGCCACAAAACAGACAGAAGAAACCAGAAACACCAATCAAACAAACTCCAAGTCCAATAAACACAGACCAAGACTCCCAACCAATCAGGATGTAGAAAAAAAAACATCCTGCCACAATAATAGGCTAGCTTCAAATTTAAAACCAATGGCTGTGAGACCCTGACCCACATACAAACTCAATACAGAAGCCTGATGATGGCAGATGAGATTCTGCTGAAACATTGCTACAACTTGAAAAGCACTACAATGACGTGGGATAATACCCGAAGGAAGCTGAACAGCATACATACATGTATGTATGTATGTATGTATGTATGTATGTATGTATGTATAATGTATATGTGTGTGTGTGTGTGTGTGTGTGTGTGTTGTGACTCAGAGGTTTGAGCCTGCTTTGTCAGAGGTCGAGGACTTGGACATTGAGGAAGGGGAGGATTTGGCTCAGAGTTTTGAGCCTGCTTTGTTAGAGGATTTGGATTGACTTCCTCCCCAGGACTTTCCTCCTCGGCAGGATCTTCCTCCTTGATTGTACCTCACGTGTCGGCAGATAATCAGGAGAGCGTATCAGAGCCTCTAACTGAGGATAAAGCTGTGGAATGTTGGTTTTATGCGAGGCAAAGACGCAGGCAAAAGTGTGAGATGCAACGCAAAAAGAAAGGACAAATCAGAGACTGAGATGAGAGACTGACATGCCCCACAGGGAATAAAAGTGGGTGTGTTAGCTCTGGGTTCTTGTTCGGGACAACGTGTTAACTAATGAGAGAGGCTTAGCTGGATTCTGTGTCGACAGCTTTTGATTTATGTTCCTGCTTTCTTATCAAACTTGGCAGACAGCTTGCGTGAGACCACCAAGAACATTATCAGCTCAAGTAATTTAACCCAGTAATCCCTGGACTTGCTTGCTTATTTGTGTTTTCAATTTGATATTTGGACTTTTTACTTGTTAGTACCGGTGAGACATAACATTTTTGTCCCAAACCCAAGCAAAAGCCATCTTTTGACCAATATGGATCAACAACAGCAACATTAGGAGCAGCAGATTAACCAGCTGCAAGAAGATAACCAAATTTTGCAGTGGTAAGTTACCCAATTGCTTAATCAACTCACTCTGTTGCAGGCTTGTGCTGCTCCTCCTGCCCCTCCCCGTAGGAAATGCCCAGTAGCTGTGCCAGATAAGTTCTCTGGACAGACTGAAATGTTCCCGGCTTTTATGGGGCAGTGTAAATTATTTATAGCTCTATGACCAGAGGATTTTCCTGATGACCGGGCTCAGGTGGGGTTTGTTATAAGCCTTCTTTCAGGCTCGGCTGCTAGGTGGGCGACTCCTTTATTAGTACAAGACAGTCCATTACTAAATGACTATCAGGGGTTTTGGCATCACCTGAAACTGATGTATGAGGACCCCATATGGGCTCAGACAGCAGCCAGACGCTTGCATGGAACTTCACCATGGGAAACGCCCCTTGCAGAGAATTCATTTCAGAATTTCAGCTGCTCTGTTTGGACTCTGCCTGGAACGATGTGGCTTTGATGGACGCTTTCCAGGATGGCCTGTCGGAGGAATTACAGGACGAATTGGTGCATGTGGAGCCGGCCTCGACCCTCGACGCTCTGGTGGTGCAATGCTTGCACATTGACGCCCGTCTTCAATGGCGCAAGACTAGACGCCCAGTTCCGGAGCAGCCATCCAACTCAATACCACAACGTTCTGTACAACCAGCACCCCGGGTCTCCCACAGTGCCGTGGCCATGGCTGAGGAGCCGATGGAGTTGGGTGCAGTTCGACCTCTTTTGACGGTCCAAGAATGCACCCAGAGACTTCAGGGAGGCTTATGCCTGTATTGGGGGGGGGGGCTGGTCACTTTGCAAATTCCTGTTCTATTGAACGAAGAGGGACACGCAAGCCAATGCCCGAATCTAACTTTGCTCAGTCGGGAAACTGGGCAGGCCTGACCTCAGGGAAACCCTAGGTTGGGCACGTATCAACCAACCACCCGACGTAGCGGAGGTGAACTCTGGACCCCCTAGACATTTACTTTTAGACATTCGGGTTTTATTGCCATCCCGGTTGGAGGGGATTCTTGCAATTGCGTTGGTGGACTTGGGGGCCATGACTAATTTTATGGACCAGGCCTTTGCAACACATTTTGACATTCCCTTGGTTGTGGTGAAGCCTCCAATAAAGGTGGAAACGATTGATGGGCGGAAACTTCAGGCTAGGCCCATTCGTTTCACTACCCAGCCATTGCACCTAGTCATAGGGGACCATGAGGAGGCGATTAGTTTTTACATCACAGTGGATCTCCATCTCCCCTTGGTCCTCGGAATGGCCTGGCTACGGGTACACGATCCTTGGGTGGCATAGGCGCAGAACGCCATTTCATTCCCGAGTCTCCAGTGCGTGGACCATTTAAGACACACCTGTGCTGGCCAGGACATCGCCGCCCCCACCATCTCTGTACCTCCTGCATCGACCCTATGACTGTCCTGTGGACCTTCTGCCTGATGCCTCACTACCCAAGGGATGCCTATATTCTATGTCTGAGCCCGAATTGGCCACCCTTCATGATTTCTTGGAAAAGAATTTGGCCCGGGGGTTTAACCGGCCGTTATCGTCCCCTCTTTATGCTCCCATTCTTTTTGTTAAAAAGAAGACGGGAGATTTGCACTTGTGTTGCGATTACCACTGGTTGAACGCCATTACGGTGAGGAATAGTTATCCATTGCCACTCATTCCAGTGTTGATGGAGTGGTTACAGGAGGCTACTGTCTTCACCAAGCTCAATCTTCGAGGGGCCTACAACCTGGTGTGGATGCGAGAGGGGGATGAATGGAAGATGGCATTTGGCACCTGATACGGCCATTTTGAATACACCGTGATGCCATTTGGGTTGACCAATGCCCCCGCAGTCTTCCAGCACCTGATGAACGACGTGTTCCGGGACGTGCTTGATCAGTTCGTGGTGGTTTTGATTTATTTTGATTTATTCCAGGTCTAGGGACAACCATATTCAACAAGTTCATCAGTTATTACAGCATCTTCGGGAGCATCAACTCTATGCAAAGCTGGAGAAATGCCTTTTCTTCCAGACTTCCATAGAGTTCTTGAGGCACATCATCTCTCCTGAAGGCATTGCCATGGACCTGCATAAAGTGGAGGCTTTGTGTACTTGGGAACCCCCCCTCGAGTTCAACGTCTCTTGGGGTTCGCTAATTATTACTGGACCTTCATCCCGGGTTTTGCCAAGCTGACGGATCCCATCACCCAGCTCCTTAGAAAGAAGGTCCCATTCCAGTGGGGGCCCCTGCAGCAACAGGCCTTTGAGGCTCTCAAGAAGGCCTTCATTGCAGAAGCTATCCTGAGGCATCCTGATCCACATCGTCCATTTGTGGTGGGGACAGATGCATCAAACGTGGCTATTGGGGCTGTGTTGTTGAAAGCCCCAACAGATGGCGCACCTCTTTTTCCCTGCGTGTACTATTCTCGGAAACTCACTACTGCTGAGCACAATTATACTATCTGGGAAAAAGAGTTGCTGGCTATCAAGGCTGCGTTTGAGACCTGGCGACATCATCTTGAGGGGGGCCGGCACAAAGTGGAGGTTCGGACAGATCATTGTAATTTGGAACATATGTCCACTGCGAGGAAGTTGAACCAGCGACAGATCTGATGGTCGTTATTCTTTGCCAGGTTCAACTTTTCTGTGACTTATATCCCCAGTGGTCAAAATTGGAGAGCAGATGCCTTGTGCCGTAAACCAGAGTACCTTTGTCCTGAGGACACCCTTCCTCCACGTACGGTGCTGCCACCGGATCTTTGGCTGTTATCCAGGAACCAGTGGATTTGAGGGCTCAGGTACGAGAGGCACAGCGCTTAGATGCTTGGTCACAGCAGAGAATGGGGGAAATAGGACCTGACTCCCCATGGACTTTGGAGGAGGGCTTACTATGACATTGAGGCCGTTTGTACGTGCCAATGAGAACACTTAGAGCCCTTATTATGACTCAATGTCATGACAACCCTGCTGCCGGCCATTTTGGGTTTTTAAAGACCCTTCATCTGGTCACATGGACTTTTTGGTGGCCTTGAGTCTGGCATGATGTCTACGCCAATGTCGCGTCCTGTGTACCGTGCTGACAAGTGAAAGCAGTGACGGGTGCGCCTCCCAGTCTCCTTCAACCACTGCCAACTCCGGACAGACCATGGGGGTCAATTTCCATGGACTTTTTGACACATTTGCCCTCTTCGTTGGGATATACGACGGTGCTCATGGTGGTTGATATGCTGACCAAGATGGCTCACTTTATCCCTTGTCGGAGATTACCGTCAGCTCATACTACTGCCCAGTTATTTCTGCAACATGTGTTCTGTCTGCATGGTCTACCAGACAGGGTGGTTTCAGATTGCGGTGTCCAGTTTACCGCTCAATTTTGGAAGAGCCTCATGACCGTGCTGCAGGTACAGGTGTGCTTGTCGTCAGCGCACCTTCCGGAGACTGATGGTGGGATGGAGAAGGTGATTAGCATCCTCACCCAATATTTAAGGTGTTTTGTCAACCAGTGACAGAACGATTGGGTGACTTATCTCCCTTTAGCAGAGTTTGCTTTCATCAACTCCCAGCACACCTCCACTCACGTGACACCTTTTTACGCAAATGTGGGTTTCCATCCAACGTTTTTCCCATTGTCGTTCTTGGATTCCCCGGTTCCCAAGACGCGGGACTTCTTGTCAGAACTACATTCGGTTCACCAATTGATTTCACAGCAATTAGAAAGGGCTAAGGAGGACTATAAAAGGTTCGCAGATCATTCATGCTGGGCAATGCCTCCGCTAGCCATGGGGGACAGGGTGTGGTTATCCACGAAGCATCTACGGGTTGATCATCTGATCAAAAAGTTGGACCATCGCTTCATTGGTCCCTTCCCTATTGAGGTGGTCATCAATCCCATTGCTTATCGGCTCACCCTACCGCGCTCTATGCGCATACATCCTGTCTTCCACCATTCCTTTCTGGTTTCTGACACCCCTTCGTGTGCTCTCCATTCTTCCAATGCTATGGTTCCTCCATCTGTACCCGACTATGATCCTGCTGCTGATGACACGGTGGTCAGTATTCAGGATTCTCGCTGGTTGAAAGGACGTTTTCAATACTTCATCGAGAGGCTGGGGGATGGACCGGATGCTCTTTCCTGGGTGGATGCTTCCACGGTCCACGCCCCGGACCTTATCCAGAAATTTCACGGGTACATACATGTATGCTGTTCAGCTTCCTTCGGGTATTATTCCACGTCATTGTAAGTTGTGCTTTTAAAGTTGGAGCAACGTTTCGGCAGAATCTCATCTGCCATCATCAGGCTTCTGTATTGAGTTCGTATGTGGGTCAGGCTATCACAACCGTTAGTTTTAAATTTGAGGCTAGCCTACTGTTGTCCCAGGATGGTTTTTTCTACATCCTGATTGGTTGGGAGTCTTGGTCTGTGTTTACTGGTCTTGGAGTTTGTTTGATTGGTGTTTCTGGTTTCTTCTGTCTGTTTTGTGGCTTTGATTGGCTGGCAACACTGTGTTCCTGTGTTGGAGGCTTTCATTGCAAACCTGTTCATGGAAGAATTCGAATCCAGAGCCCTGGCTAATGCCACCCACAAACCCAAACTATGGATAAGATACATCAATGAGACATTTGTGATTTGGCTCCTGGAAAAGAAAACCTAAACAATTTCCTAACACACCTAAACAGCACACACCCCAAAATCAAGTTCACCATGGAAATGGAAATAAACAAACAACTACCATTCCTAGATGTACTAATCTACAAAAGAACAGATGGCACATTAGAACACACCATATACCAGAACAAAACACACCCCAACCGCTACCTCAACGCCCAATCCCACCACCACCCAGCACAGATAAACTCCATGGCCAAACACTAATCACCAGAACCAAATGCCTTGCAGACAAGACACATATAAAGACTGAACTATGCACCCTGAAAAAAGTACTGACAGCCAACGGCTTCCATAAAAACAAAATCACCAGCTTGATCCACAAAAACACACCAAGACATAACAGAGACCTAGAAGATCAACAGACCTATGGAACAGCTGTCCTGCCCTACATAAGAGGTACTACAGACAAAATCAGTAAGATACTACACAGGCATCACATCAAGACTGCCTTCAAAACAGACAAAAAATAGCAGCCATCCTTAAAAACCCCAAAGACAAAATTGACCTGGAAAACCAAGGCATATACGAAGTCGCCTGTGCTTCATACCCGGCCACATACATTGGACAGACCAATAGAAGAATAAGTACCTGCCTGGATGAACACAAAAATGCAGTAAAAAAGCTGGAACACACCTCCTCACTAGTCCAACACATGAAAGCCACAGGTCATAACATCAACTTCAATGGCACCAAAACCCTAGCCACTATAGAAAACCCCAGCCACAGAATCACCAGAGAAGCCATAGAGATTGAAAAAAGACCTGAAAGCATGAATAGAAGAGATGATTCCACCAGACTGCCAATCATTTGGAAGCCTGCACTCTCAAATAGAAAGATCTCCACACCACAAGCCAGGCAAACCCCTGGGCACAAACAGACTCCCCCTGATACCTCCAGCTCAAGCACCCCCCAACCAGGCACCCAGATGAAACCTAGCTTCCTAATAGATAATAGATGTCCTTTTACTTGAAGCCAAGCTGCACTGAAAGCTTCCAACACAGGAACTCAGTGTTGCCACCTAATCAAAGCCACAAAACAGACAGAAGAAACCAGAAACACCAATCAAACAAACTCCAAGTCCAATAAACACAGACCAAGACTCCCAACCAATCAGGATGTAGAAAAAACCATCCTGGGACAACAGTATTAGGGATACTGTTCACCTTTTTTGACTTTATTATCTGCATACTGTTCTGTCTCGCCTTTCCTCTTTCTCAAAAAATGAAAGAGTACAAACTCACACAAACAGGCAGGCAAGCTGGCTCAGACTTCACAGAGTTAATTCTTTGGAACTGATAATATTCTTGGCATTCCAACATGTCCTGCCTGCCAAGTCTGAGTTGATAACAAATAAAGTTTTACTCACAGAAAATCACAAGGCAGTCCACAAAAATAGTCATTCAAGAAGAAAATATGAAGTGAAGTTAAACTTTGCCTCGGACAAAGTTTCAGGAGAAAACACACCCACTTTTATCCCCTGTGGGGTGTGGCTCAATGACTCAGCTCACTCTTTGACCCTCCCACACCTCCTACAATGCTGCTCACGTTTCTCCCGACAACGCTGCTTAGGATCAAGCCAACACTCTTCCTCTTTACTCCCTGCCAGGGGCTGCTCTGATATGCCTTCCTCCTGATTAATCTCAGGTTGTTCCTCTCGGTTGTCTGATGGAACCTGAGGCATTATCAGGGAGGAAGATCCTGGGGAGGAAGGCATTGCCAGAGAGGAAGGTCCTGGGGAGGAAGGCAGTCCCAGTTCCTCCTCCTCATCTTCCAGGTCCTCTTCCTCTGATAGCATAGGCTTGGGAATCGGGGCCATAACACTATCCCCCACCACAGGGCCCTTCCCCATGTCTGATGGTCAGGATGTGGTCGCAAGGGGAAATGGTCATGGAACATCTGTATAAGGTCCAGGCATGGATCATGGAAGCATCCACCCAGGAGAGGTCCTCTGGCCCATCCCCCTGCCTCTCGATCAAATACTGGAACCCCCCTTTCAGCCAGCAATCCCTCATGCTGGCCACCTTTCCTTCTACTGCGCCATCTTCACTGGGCACAGGTGGTGGATCAACAGCTGTGGGACGTCAGAGATAACATGAAGGGGTGTCAGGGACCAAATGGGAATGGTGGAAGAGTGGATGAATTTGCATGTAGCGTGGTAGAGTCAGTCGATAGGCTATGGGGTTGATGATCGCCTTGATGAGAAATGGGCCGATGAACCGATGGTCCAGCTTCTTTATCAGGTGGTGGACCTGAAGATGTTTTGTGGATAACCACACACGGTCTCCTACAGTCAGCAGAAGCGTTGCCCGTCGAAAGCAATCTGCGAAATGCTTGTAATCTTCCTTGGCCTGTATCAGTTGCTGCCGAACTAACTGCTGAACTGAGTGAAGTTCTGAAAGGAATTCCCAGATCTCAGTAACAGGGGAATCTAATAGTATCAAAGGGAAGAACAGCAGATGGTATCCCACATTAGCATAAAATGGTGTCATTTGGGTGGAGGTGTGCTGGGAGTTGTTGAATGCAAACTCCGCCAGAGGGAGATAATCAGCCCAATTGTTCTGCCATTGGTTTACAAAACAACTCAAGTATTGCTTGAGAATGCCAATGACCTTCTCCGTCCCCCCATCAGTCTCTGTATGGTACGCCGATGACAAGCACACCTGCACCTGTAACACGGTCATCCAGCTTTTCCAAAATTGGGCTGTAAATTGTACACCGCGGTCAGAAACTATCCTGTCTGGCAGACCATGGAGATGAAAAACATGTTGCAAGAACAAACGGTCAGTTGTATGGGCCATTGGCAATTTACGACATAGAATGAAGTGGGCCATTTTTAGCAACATGTCGACCACCACCAGCACAGTTGTAAATCCAGAGGACATCAGTAAATGAATCAAGAAGTCCATGGATATCACTCCCCATGGTCTTTCGGGAGTCGGCAGAGGTTGGAGGAGACCAGGAGGCGCATCCGTCACAGTTTTAGCTTGCCTGCACGGTACACAGGATGTGACATAGGCATGGACATCATGCCATACTCGAAGCCACCAAAAAGTCCACATTACAAGATGGAGGGTCTTAAAAAACCCAAAATGGCCAGCTGCAGGGTTGTCATGACCCTGAGTCATAATAAGGGCTTGAAGTGGCCCCGTGGGTATGTACAACCGGCCCCAATTCTTGAGTAAAACCTCCTCCAAAATCCAAGGTGATTCGGGTCCAATCTCCCCCATCCTCTGCTGCGACCAAGTGTCTAGACACTGCACCTCTCGCATCTGAGTCCGCAAGTCCACCGGTTCCTGGACTGCAGCCAAGGATTCCAATGGCAGCACCGTCCGCGGAGGAAGGGGGTCCTCGGGGCAAAGGTACTCAGGTTTGAGGGACAGGGCATCTGCCTTCTGATTTTGACCACTGGGGATATAGGTCACAGAAAAGTTGAACCGGGCAAAAAACAACAACCACTGGATCTGCCGCTGGTTCAACTTTCTCACTGTTGACAAGTGTTCTAAATTCCGATGGTCCGTGCAGACCTCCACCTTATGTCAGGCCCCCTCAAGATAATGTCGCCAAGTCTCAAACACACCCTTGATAGCCAGTAACTCTTTTTCCCAGATGGTGTAGTTGAGTTCAGAAGAAGTGAGTTTCTGGGAATAATAAGCGTAGGGAAAAAGAGTGGCACTATCCACCGGGGCTTGCAACAGCACCGCCCCAATAGCCACGTTGGACATGTCTGTCTCCATCACAAAAGGACGATGCGGATCAGGGTGCCTCGGGACGGGTTCTGTGATGAAGGCTTTCTTGAGCACCTCAAAAGCCTGTTTCTGCGGGGGGCCCCACTGGAACGGGACCTCCTTTTGAAGGAGCTGGGTTATTGGACCTGTCAATTTGGCAAAACATGGGATGAAGGTCCGGTAATAATTAGCGAACCCCAATAGGCGTTGAACGTCCTTCACGCCATGAGGGGGTTCCCAACTACATAAGGCCTCCACCTTACACGGGTCCGTGGCAATGCCTTTGGGAGAGATGATGTGCCCAAGGAACTCAATGGAAGTCTAGAAGAAGAGATATTTCTCCAGCTTCGCATAAAGTTGGTGCTCCCGAAGGCGTTGCAAGACCAGACGAACGTGTTGAAGGTGGCTGTCCCTGGACCCAGAATAGATCAGAATATCGTTCAGGTATACCACCACAAACTGATCTAACATATCCTGAAACACGTCATTCATCAGGTGCTAGAAGACTGTGGGGGCATTGGTCAACCCAAACGGCATCACAGTGTACTCAAAATGGCCATATCGGGTGCCAAATGCCGTCTTCCATTTGTCCCCCTTTCGCATCCGCACTAGGTTGTAGGCCCCTTGAAGATCGAGCTTGGTGAAGATAGTGGCCTCCCACAACCTTTCCAACAACTCCGGAATGAGCGGCAAGGGGTAGCTATTCCACACCATGATGGCATTTTGTTGATGGTAATCACAGCACAAACATAAATCTCCCATCTTCTTCTTGACAAAGAGGACTGGGGCTGAGAGAGGGGATGACAAAGGCCGGACGAACCGTCGGGCCAAGCTTTTCTCCAAAAAGTCCCATAGTGCGGCCAGCTTGGGCTTGGACATCGAGTACAAATGTCCCTTTGGCAGTGGTACATTGGGCAGAAGGTCCACTGGGCAATCATAGAGCTGATGCAGGGGTAACCGGTCCACCTCCTTCTCACTGAACAATCCGTGAAGTCCATCAGTTCAGGAGTTATGGAGATGGCAGAGGTAGTGATGTCCTGGCTAGCACAGGTGTGGCGGAAGTGGTCCACACACTGCAGACTCAGAAAAGAAATAGCATTCCGCGACCATACTACCTGAGGATCATGAATCCTAAACCAAGCCATGCTGAGGACTAATGGGAAATGGAGGTCCACGGTGACAAAAAAGTGGATCGCCTCCTCATGTGTTCCAATGACTAGGCGCAAAGGCTGCATGGTGAATTTAATGGGTCCAGCAATAAGTTCCCTCCCATCAATAGTCTAGAGCCTCATCGGAGGTTCTACCGGAACCAAGGGGACATCAAAATGGGCTGCAAATGCCTGGCCCATAAAGTTAGTCATGGCCCCTGAGTCCACCAGCGCATTCACTGGAATCCCTGCCAATTGGTTAGCCAAGAAAACCTGAGTGTCCAAAATCAGATGCCAAGGGGGTCCAGAGTCAACCTCTGCTAATTCAGGCGGGTGTTTGATACATGCCCGGCCTAGGGTCAGGCCTGTCCCATTTCCCAACTGATCATGCCGAGATTCAAACACAGGCTTGAGCGCCCCACTTTGCTTTAGAGGACAAGAAATAGTGAAATGTCCTGCCCCCCCACAATACAAGCACAAACTCCCTTGGTATCTTCGCATTTGCTCCTGAGCCATCAGGCGAGGTCTGACTGCTCCTAACTCCATGGGCTCCTCAGCTATTGCCACAACACGTTGGGTGACATGGGGCACTGTTAGCACAGAGCGCTTCAGTACAGATGCAAATGGCTGCTCCTGGACGGTGTGACGGTTCTTTCGACATTGGAGACATCCGTCAATGCGCAAGCATTGCACCTCCAGAGCATCGAGGGTCGGGGCTACTTCCACTCGTCCTGCAGCTCATCTGACAGGCCTTCCTGGAAGGCGCCCATTAATGCTGCGTCATTCCAGTTGGAATCCAGGCACAAATGCCGAAATTCAGAAATAAACTCTTGTAGGGGGCACCTCCCTTGGTGAAGGTCCTTCAGATGGCTGGCTGCACTCATATGGGGTCTTCATACATGTGGTGCATGTGCTGCCAAAAACCCTGGTAATTAGTTAACAACAGGCTGTTCTTGAGCAACAAATGTGTGGCCCATCTGGCGGCCGATCCAGAAAGGAGGCTTATCACAAACCCCACCTGAGCCCAGTCATCTGGGAAATCCTCTGGCCTCATAGCCATAAATAACTGGCACTGTCCCATGAAATCTGGGAACATCTCAGGCTGCCCAGAAAACTTATCTGGAACAGCCACCGGGCATTTCCGATGGGGAGGGGGAGGAGGAGCTGCATGAGCCTGCAGCAAAGCAAGTTGGACTGTTAATTGAACCACTTGCTGTTGTAGAGTTTGATTTTTCATCTTGCAGCTGTTGTTGAAACTGCTGTTGCTGGTCCATCTTAGGTAAAAGATGGTTTAAGTTTGGTCCAGGACAAAAATGTTCTGTCTCGCCTTTCCTCTTTCTCAAAAAATGAAAGAGTACAAACTCACACAAACACAGGCAGGCAAGCTGCTCGGACTTCACAGAGTTAATTCTTTGGAACTGATAATATTCTTGGCATTTCAACATATCTTGCCTGCCAAGTCCGAACTGATAACAAATAAAGTTTTACTTACAGAAAATCACAAGGCAGTCCACAAAAATAATCATTCACAAAGAAAATCTGAAGTAAAGTTAAACTTTGTCCTGGACAAAGTTTCAGGAGAAAACACACCCACTTTTATCCCCTGTGGGATGTGGCTCAATGACTCAACCCACTCTCTGACCCTCCCACACCTCCTACGTTGCTGCTCACGTTTCTCCCTATGACGCTGCTTAGGATCAAGCCAACACTCTTCCTCTTTACTCCCTGTCAGGAGCTGCTCTGATATGCCTTCCTCCTGATGAATCGTAGCCTGTTCCTCTCGGTTGTCTGATGGAACCTGAGGCATTATCAGGGAGGAAGGTCCTGGGGAGGAAAGCATTGCCAGAGAGGAAGGTCCTGGGGAGGAAGGCATTCCCAGTTCCTCATCATCATCTTCCAGGTCCTCTTCCTCTGACAGCATAGGCTTGGGAATCGGGGCCACAACAGAATACTATAGATGTACTTTCATGGACCACTAAAAGGAGAAAATGGCTTACATGCTTTACCCAAGAATGTGACAGGCAGCAGGCTTTTAAGGGGCTGACACAAAGAAAGGGGGACAAAGTATTTTCCAAAGAAGCAGAATGCAAACAAGAAGCAATGGGTGGAAACTGAACAAAGAGAGAAGCAACCTAAAACTAAGGAGAAACTTCCTAACTGCGGTATCTGCTATCCCGCATCAGATGGGCGTCTCATGATAGGGAG
>BLBF01000031.1:6765381-6826724 GCA_015471245.1 Laticauda colubrina
TTCTTTCTTTCTTTCTTTCTTTCTTTCTTTCTTTCTTTCTTTCTTTCATTCTTTCTTCCTTCCTTCCTTCCTTTCTCTCTCATACACACACACACACACACACACACACACACACACACACACACACACACAGCACTTAACAGACAAGCATTTTGGAAGCATCTCCTTTAAGTTTCTCCAAGAGTTGAGTGGATTCCCCCACCCTCTCTGTCAGACCACACTCCTTCTCACTCCAGCACTTTAACTCACAAGGGGAAAGCAATACTTGCAGCATCCATGGGGAATCCTTGGAGAAGTTTTTAAAAAACCTGCTTCCAAAATGCATTTCTTTTACGTAGCAAAAATGCTCCAAGGCTCGATTCACCCCCACCCCCTCTGTCAGACCGCACTCTTTCTCACTCCAGACACTTTAACTCACACGGGGAAAGTGACACTTGCAGTGTCCATGCCTTCCTTCCTTTTCCCTGGGGAGAAAGAGGACACGGGGAACAGAAAGCTAGGCGAGCGATTGCAAGTGAGAGACCGGGCGACTAGGTTGGGAGCGTGGCCAGCCAGGGAGTGCCACCGGTTCAACAACCCATGCCAAATAACGCTACCAGTTCGCTCGAATGGGTGCGAACACACAATAGTGTGTTGCTATTTGTTGTCAAATAGCAACACACACACACACACACACACACACACACACACACACAAATCAGTGTTTCTCAACCTTGGCCACTTGAAGATGTATGGACTCCCAGAATTCCGCAGCCAGCGTGGTCCATTCTTTTTTTCCAATTGCTTATCCATTAGTGCCAAGATGAAAAGTTCTAGTTTCAGTTATACATTAATCATTAAAGATCCTTTTCTGTCTCTGTCTTCTGAAAGCAATTAGTCAGAGTTTTGGGATGCTCTGAGATATTCCCTTCTGCTTAAATAAGAGGGAAGTGCCCAAACAAGTACTTAGTTCTTTATTATGGTTACTGACCAGAATTCTGCATGTTAATAAAGTAAAATGTGGTTTCTGTTTTAAGTAAAGTAAAATGTTTGTTTTTGTTGCCTGAAACTCAATCTGACAACTGGCAACTGCCGGACTAGTCCTGGCAATTCTTGGCAAAATTTCAGAAGTAATTTGTAATTGCTTCTTTCTTAGAGTTCAGTGAGAGTGGCTGGCCTGAGATCACCCAGTTGGCTTTGTGCCCAAGGCAGAACTAAAACTCATGTTTCTAGTGAAATATAAGCATCACATTTGTAATCAGATCATTGAGGCAATCAAGGATATCACATTTTACAAATAATATAAGGGGTTTTTGCCACTTTCATGAAAACTAAATACTCTGTCTCACTTGTCTCACACTAAGTAAGCAGATTAATATTTCTTTATAGAAAGTTCAGTATAACAAAACATACACATTTAGGTGTCTGTGTGTGTGTGGGGGGGAAAACTTGACAGTTCAGACACTGTTTCTTGGTAAGCAAATTGATATAATTGACTTTCCAAGTCTCTAACATTTTGCTTAAGTTCTATAATTGCACAATTACAGCCCACCATCAAAATAACCCCTTTGGAGAATCACAGTTTTGCAGTTTTTTTCAAGATTTTTTTTAACATTGAGTCATATATTAAACCATAATTAAAGAGCTTATACATCTTTAAAAAACAGTAACAGCCAGTGGACAATTAATATGCCTGTGTCTGCTTTAGATCAGACCAAACCTAGCCATACCTTAGTACTAGATTAGATAGACATGAAACAACTTGGAATTTGGTGCTTAGATTGAACCCTTTTCAGAGGGTCAAATAAGTAATTGTCCCACTTAGCTGCAAATAAAAGTTCTATGTAAGACCTAGCCAATATGATTTTAATGTTTAATATCCTGGGGCCCTCTGGCAAACTGAAAAGATTGTACTTGCTGCCACTGAAGTTGCGCATTTTAACATATATAATTTTGACGTACCTTGTGTTTGGAAGAGCCATGAAAAACTATGCCTGTATTTAAAAATTTTAACTTGCTTTACTGCATGTACATTTAATGGCTAAGCATACATTCAAGATCCCTTTGCAAAAATTAGGGTTGATTTAACTGAGCTCAAGTGCTTTCTCAAAACAGTAAGTGGCTGAGGTACACAGAGTTGATATTTCAATAGAAGAGAACACATGTAGTCCAGAGTTGAACTGTGGACTCTTTGGTGCCTCTGAACTTAATTTTTGCTTGCAGACATTTCATTACCTAACTAGGTATCATCATCAGTTCCTTTTTTTCTGTCCATGATAGCCATTTTTCAGCCTTTGTCTGCTAGAAGGATGCTGATGGTTAAGTCCTCCTTTAAATCTTTGAGGGGTGCTTTATCCTCTGTGGTGACTTGTTTCTTATTCTGTGCTCTTCTGGTCTGTGATATGATTCTCTGCCTTATGTTTTCTTGGCTTTCGGAGCAAGTACTGCTGTGCTGTCCCAGCCAATCTATGGGAATTGGATAGTTACTTAGGAATTATGAGCTGTCCCCTTAAGGGAAGGCATCATGGTAAATGTAGTTAAAGGTATCCTGGGAAATGTAGTTCATGTCACATGGCCACATCTGTAATCCCGATTGGTCACTGTTTTGACCCTCGATGGGTTGGGGGAATTTTCCTCACTTTTGCCTGAACTCCCTAACTCATGGGAGCTGTTTTCTATAGCTACGAGAAGGGTTAGGAGATAATCATATTTTACTACAAGGCAGATATTCATAAAGGATTGGTAATTAAAAAAGAACTTCATCACAAACTTGAGTTATGAGGATACCTGATGAACCAATAAATGTAATTTGTTATGGGCATCTTGTTGAGTTATCTATCTGCATTTGTACAGCTTCAAATCCACCTCTGTGCAGAAGACAGAAAAACTGTGGTTTTAAATGCTGTTTCTTTCTTCTTTTTTTTTTTTTGGTTAAGTTTTATTGATTTTTAAGGACAAACAAAAACAAACAAAACATAAAAACATCCAGCTTTCTTCCACAAGTATACAAACAGTGTGTCGGTTGGTTTACAAATTTTTAGTGCTTTGATTTCATAGTCTCAATGAGTTACATTACATAATAATTCATATTATCAGAAATTGAATATCCTAGTATTATTATTAATCAATCATTTGACTCTAATTTTGTTCATTCATACTTTGCGAGATAGCTATACTTAGTTTATTTTATAATTTTGAGACCACAATTTTTGCCATTTCTCTAGATCAATCCCATATCCAAAATTCTTCCCCAAACAATCATAGTTTCTTTAACTTGTTCTTCTTCTTGTTTAATTTCTCATAAATATCCATACAATTTTTTAATCACCTTTTCATCAGTACCTGTCAAAATCTTATCTAAATCAGTCAATTTATTATAGAAACCTTCTGTTTCAAAGTCTTTTTCATACCTTGAATGTATTTGCGCGTAAGAAAACCAATTCATCTTTATACCTTGTTCCTCTAATTTTTGCATCAATTTAAGTTCACCCTTTTCATTCAAAATTTCCCCATATCTAACTGTTTGTTCCTTCTTATAAGTCATAGGATAAGAAAATGCTTCAATAGTCGATAACCAGACTGGAATTTTCAAATAACATTGTCTTTTAATCTTCTCCCAACTGAACCACAGAGACTCCCATATATGATGTCTTCTAAAATAACCCTGTGTTTTAGTTCCCCTATACCATAAAAAGGCATGCCACCCCAACAACAAATCATGTCCGTCTAATGTCAACAATCTAGTATTTCTTAATGTTATCCATTCCTTAACCCTTGTCAAGTTTGTAGCTTGGTAGTACAACTTCCAATTAGGCAGACCAAATCCTCCTCTAATTCTAGCATCTTGAAAGATTTTTAACTTTATTCTCACTTACTTACTTTGCCATATATATTAAAACACAATTTTGTTTAAATTCAAAGTAGTCCTTTCCAAGCCTAATTGGTATTGTTTGAAACAAATATAGAATTCTGGGAAAAATATTCATTTTGATTATTGAAATTCTCCCTATTAGTGACAATTGTAGGTTTTCCCATTTCGTCAAGTCTAGTGCTATCTGTTGTTTAAGTTTAATGTAATTGTTCTCTTTTATTGTACTACATCTTGCTGTTGAATGTATCCCCAAGTACTTAACCTTATTCGTGACTTGAATTTTCAATACATCTGCCAATTCTTCTTTTTGTCTTAGTAATATATTCTTCGTCAACATATTTATCTTGTCTTTGTTTATTTTCAAGCCGGCCACCTTGCCATATGCCTCTAATAGTTTTGGTGCTGTTTCTAGAGGGTCTTCTAAAATAAAAGCCAAGTCATCTGCAAAAACTTGCAATTTAAAGCCCCTGTCACACTGCAGCAATGGATGGAAAGAGGATGTAAAACGGAGAAAAACACTTACCATCCGTTGGTTAATGCGATGCTTCCGTTCTATACTCACTGCCTCCGTTTTGCTTCCTCTCTATCCATCCAGCATCCGTCTATTGACATTTCATCCACTCAGAAGGTTTTGAGCTGCTCAAAACTTTTGAGCGGAAAATGTATCCAACGCGTCCGTTCTGCATCCGCTAGGCATACGGGGGACATCCGTTCTGCATCCATTGTCATCCGTTACGCATCTGCTATATCCGCTAGGCATCCGCTGCGCATCCACGCAACTCGAATCCGCTCCAGCGGTAAACGGACGCAGGGAGGAAGCGGAACGGGCGCGGAACGGATGTGCAGCGTGAGTAGCATGGACGGAGAAAGGATGAAAGCGGATGCAGCACACAAAGAAAGCATTTAAAACGGAAAAAACATTCGTAGAGGGGACCTATCTCGGATATTAAGGATGTCTAGAGGATGCCTAGAGGATGCAAAAGGATGCTTCCGTTCCGCATCCGCATTCCATCCGCTCTGTGTCCTCCCCCCGTCCATTCCTTTCCGTGTTGTCCACTCTGTTTATGCAAATTTTGCCCCTTTTGAGAGCAGATAACAACGGATAGAACATTTTTCTCATCCGCTGTGTCCTTTTTACAAACGTTTTGCATCCGTTGGGCAATGTGACAGGGGCTTTAATTCTTCCTTTTTAATTTTCATTCCTTTTATACTCTTTTCGTCTCTAATGTTTCTATTTAACATTTCCAGAGTTAATATGAATAGCAAAGGTGATAGTGGGCAACCTTGTCTTGTACCTTTTCTTATATTGATAGAATCTGTTTATTATCCCTCTATCATTACCTTTGCCGTTTGCTCATAATATATGGCTTGTATTGCTTGAATAAATTTTCTGGCAAAGCCCATCTGTTCCAATAATAATAACATGAATTTCCAGTTCACATTATCAAATGCCTTTTGTGCATCTAAAAATATCAAAGCCATTTGTTTTTTGGGGTGAGCCTCATAATATTTCCAAAGTGTCTAATATTACTCTCATATTATCTTTAATTTGTCTCTTTGGCAGAAATCCATTTTGGTCAGAGTGAATGAAATTATTTAAATATTTTTTGATATTTGCCAATATCAATGGCAAATATCAATATTCAATATTCAATGCCAATATGGAAGCAAAGATTTTATAATCTGCATTTCATAAAGAAATGGGTCTATAATTCTTAATTTGTAATGGATCAGTCTCTTCTTTTGGAATAAGTGTAATATAGGCTTCTGACCATGCTTTAGGTATCTTCTTCTTTAGCATATCTTCATTCGTGACTTCTAGCAATGGAAGGTTCAGCGATTCTTATAATGTTTCATAGAATTCTGCCAGAAGTCCATCTGGGCCTGGTGCCTTCCCATTATTTTGTTTCTCAAGTGCTTCAGTTAACTCCATCATGGTTATATTGCTTTCTAACATTTTTTTCAGTCTCTTTAGGTATCTTGGGTAGATTAGTATTCTGTAAATACTGTTTAATTCTTTCCTCATCAATATTCTCTTGCTCATATAGTTTCCCATAAAAGTCTCGAATAATTTCCTTCTTCTCTCTATTGCCGTGGCAAACTTGACCTTGATCATCTATTAACCGAGGTATTTTCCTTGATTCTTTTTCCTTTCTCAATTTGTATGCTAACCATCTACCTGGTTTGTTTGCATCCTCAAAATAATTCTGTTTAGCACTTCTAATTTTCTGTGCTAATTCTTCTTTCTCTATTAAACTCATTTTATGTTTAATTGTATCCAGTTTTAGCTTAATGTCTTTTTTCTGTGGCATTTTCTGTAGTTCTTTTTCAAGTCTTTTATACTCATCTTCTATACAAAGCTTTCGTGGCTTGCCTTTTCCAAATGTTCCTTTTCCTTGTGTAGTCTATTATCAAGTCTCTAGCATATGCCTTCATTGTGTCCCATACATTCTGAATTGAAGTAGCTTCTTTTTTATTTTCTCTAAAGAAAAAACCAATTCTTTCTCCATCCGCTGTATAAAATCCTTCTCCTTTAGAATAGTATTATTTAACATCCATCTCGATCTTCTTTTTTGTCCTTTCCATTTAATTGTCATTGGACTGTGGTCTGCCCAAGTACTTGTTTCGATATTTGTTTCTTGAATATTTGATATTCTGTTGAAGTCCAAATCATATCTATTCTGGACCATGTTAAATGTCTGTTTGAGTAAAAAGTGTATTGTTTGGTTTTAACATTTCTTTCTCTCCATATATCTTTTAAATTTATTTCATCTATCATTTAAAAAAAGGATTTGGGGAGAGTCTTCCTATTTTGCTTTGTTGTTGTTGTTGTTGTTATATAGTCCAGTTTATTGTCTATAATTCCATTGAAATCTCCCATCATAACTATATTGACATAGTCCAGTTCAATTATTTTCATGTGTAATTTTTTATAAAATTCTTCTTGTTTATCATACGGAGCATAAATTGCAATCAAGAGTGTTTTCATATTATTGTCCATTATATCCACCATTAATACTCTTCCATCTTCATCAGTATAAATCAATTTTGCTTAAATGGTTTCTTTGATATATAAAACCACTCCTCTTTTCTTACATTGAGTCAAAGAAGTAAATATTTTCCCTAATTTTGGCTGTATCAACAATTGTTCATATTGTTTTTTAATATGTACTTCTTGTAGACAAATTATATCAAATTTTAGTCTGTGAAAAATTTTCCTTCTTTTAACAGCTGAATTAAGTCTATTTATATTCATTGTAATCAGTTTTTTCTCTTCCATAATTATGCTTTATAATTAGGTTTGGCAGCTCTCGTAGATCTTGGTTCACGTTGTTCTTTAGTCTCCACCAATCCACCTAATGCGCTTTCTTCTTTTTCAGTCTCCATTTGGTTGTCTTTAAATTCAATTAGTGAAATCTCTTTTTCTGCCTCCTCTCTCCTTCCAAAAAATTCTGCATAAAATAATTCTGCTTTCTCGATTGAGTCAATTCTATACCTCTGTTCTTACCATGTAAACATTAACCCTTCTGGGATTAACCATCTATAATTCACCTCTTTTTTCAATGGCATTTTAGTCAACATTCAATATTGTCTTCTCATCTATCTCACTCTTCTGGGTATTTGCTTTAAAACCACAATCTCCTTGCCTTTGTATTTCAATGTTTTCTCTCTTACCACTTGTAATATTTGTGTTTTAATGGCTTTTTTTGTAAATCTGATATGAACTTCTCTTGATAGGTTATTTCTCATCACATATCTTGCAAAAATTCGGTATACCTCATCTACTCCATCCATCATCTTCTCTTCTGTTATTTCCAAAGCTTCAGCCAATATTTCTATCATTATTTCAGCTAGATTTTGTCCTTTTTCTTCCTTTATGTTTTGAAATCTGAGATAGAATTCTGATCTGTCCCATCTCCCATTTCAGTATCCCACTTTTATCTTGTTCAACCACTGTTAATCTGATATCAATATCTCCAATCTTCTTGTCTCTTTGTTCATCTTCTTCAATTTTTTGGAATCTCTCATCATACTTCACCATCATTTGTTGAATATTCTCTACATTTTCATCAGTTTTCTCTGTTCTTTGCTCAATATTTTCTATTCTCTTTTCAATGGTATCTGATTTTATTTTAAGGTCTTGGATTCCTTGCATAATCATCTGTAGAGTCACTCTTTCTTGATCGTTGTCTTGCTTTAACATTGTCTGAATTGAACATTGTCCTCCAGATGGTGGGGAGGCAGAAGTAGAAGTTGAAGAGCCAGAAGCTATAAACTTCCAACTCATTTTGAACAATTCAGGATCTTCAGGTTCTTCTAAACCCTAATCCAATTATGAAATAGCCAATTATAATCCAAAATGAAAAATAAGAATGGTAGAGAGAAAAAGCCAATAATAATAAAAAGGAGAAAAAAAATTCTTCAGGTTCTTCTTAACCTTAATCCAATCAGTAATTAGTAGAAAGGAAGGAGAAGAATAAAAAAAAGTATAAAAAGAGCAAAAAGTAAAAAAGAATTTTAAAAAAATAAAAGTAATTCTTCAGGTTCTTCAACACCTTAATCCAATTGAAAATTTTCAAATAAAAAAAAAAGCACATCGGAAAACAAAAAATCCCAAAGAAAAAAGGAAAAGAAAAAAGAAAATTTTGAGGCTTTCCCTTTAAAATACAAAGCAAAGATGAAAATATTACAAAAATAAAGATTTTTTTTAAAAAATGAACAGTACAGCTGGTAAGGGGGGTGGTGGTGACCCAATTTAAGAAAATAAAAAAAGACACACTGCACTTTATTTAATTATCCAAGGCTCTTGTCATCGCTCTCTCCAAACTTCAAAGCCAAGTTTCAATTGTTAATAGAAATCCAGAAGAACAGCTGCATTAACACTCTTCCGTGCTCTTCCCTCTATCTTATCACGTAGCAATGTCCTTGAAAAAGAATTTCAGAGCTTTCTTTCTCAGCTTTCTCAGCTTTGTCTAAGATATTTTCAAGCCTCTAGTTGGCAGTGTTACAAAGTTTATTTACTCTCACTCTCCCCCTCCTTTCCCAGACAAAATGTAATAAAAGTTAAAAATAAAAAAGTATAGCTTAAGGGAACCTCTAACCTAAAATATTACAAAATCAAAAAAGAAGAGAAAAATAGATATAAATAGAGAAAAAACCAGTCCAGTTAGCAAATGCAGAATCACAATAGAAATCCATCCATGAAAAACATAAAGCAAAGCCTTACTTTGACACTTCTGTTTAAAAACCGCTGCTTATTCAGTTCTGTCAAAGCTTTTACAGATTATTTTTCCCCTTAGGGTGTCCTCTTAAGTCCTTTTAAGTCTTAGAATAATAAAAGAACAATTCTCACCAGACTTTCTCTTTGAAAGAGAAAGACACTTTCTCTTTCAACCTCTTCCATTCGGAGCTGTCCCAACTTCAGCAGCTTTGGTGACTGCCTCTCTGCCGCTGGCAAAAGGGCTTCTCCTGGATCAACCAGGGACTTTGCGATATCCCTGGGATCTACAGGACACGCCCTTCACTATCACTGTCTCTTTGGGATGGTTTAGGCCCGTTTGGACCATCCCGGGGCAAAGATATTGGCTGCAATCTCAGACCTCCAAGATTGCATGCACTGGTTTTAAATGCTGTTTCTAAGGCTGTAAAGAATTCTAAATGATTAGCACTTTCTTTGTTATAGAGTTGAGGCCTTTCTGGGGGATGCTATGTTTTGTTCTGCCTTGCCAGTGAGCAGCTGGATTGGCTGACTACTCATATTTGGGTTCAGATACCTGTTTGCTTCTGATGTTTTGCTTGAGTTGCTTGTTTTCCATATTTCATCTTGTCTTAGAGATGTAGTCCTCATGGTAGTTGTCAGTATTTTTGCGTGTTTTGGGGTTATAAATTGTTTTAGTTGCTCCTTGAGGGTACCCATGGCTTGCTGCTATTTGTTTTATCTGAGGTGAGCATCCATGATCATTCACCATATCATTTTTCACTTCTTTGTTGACTTATTTTACATCCAGCCATGCTGTTTATTGTAGTTTTGTATGCGACACTGATGGGCAGAGCACAAGGTCAAAGGCATTCATACAGAAAGAATAGTTGTTCCTAGATGGTTTGCCTACATGCAGATTTATGCATATTTTTGAAGCATTTAATATGTAATTCCAATAGAAGTATATGAAGGTCAAGGCTGAACTGAACTGAGTTCTTGGTGCTATCTGACTTGATTGTTTGCTTGCAAACATTTGATTATCCAACTAGATAACACCATCAGTGTTAGACAGCTAACACCATGAATGCCAATGGCAGGCACTAATGATGTTACCAAGTTAGGTGATGCAAACAACATCTGCAGACAACCAAGCACAGAACATGCCAAGGACTCTAGAGTTGATATTTGCAATATGAGAACTACATCATGTTCATAAAGCAATGTCTTACTGGTTAATCTTGGGGTTCAGTTTTCTGAATGACTAAGTTTGGCAATAACAGTGTGAATCTACAGATTTTACAGTGGGGAGCAATCCTGTCCTATTTCACTTTGAATAAACAGAATAGGAAATTGATTGCTTGTCATCTCTTGAGTGTCACTATGGAAGGAGAATGAGAAGAGTAGACTTGAAGAAGTCTATTGGCTTAAGGGCCTGTCACATTGGCCGACGGATGCAAAACATTTGTAAAAAGGACACAGCGGACAAGAAAATGTTCCATCTGTTGTTATCCGCTCTCAAAAGTGCCCCGAATTTGCATAACCAGAGCAGACAACAACGGAAAGAAATGGACAGGGGGAGGACGTAACCAGGATGGAAAGCGGATGATCCACGGAAGCCTAGTGGATGGAAGCGGATGGGAGCGGATGGCACATCCGCAGGGCTTTCGGGGGAGCACAGCGAAGCGGACGCGCAGCGGAAGGAACGGATGCAGAACGGATGCCGAGTGGATGAAGCGGATGCAGAGCAGAAGCCTAGCAGATGCCTAGCAGATGCCTAGCGGATGCGGGGAGGATGCATTGCGTCAGCCCTGCGGATATAAAGGGAAGCAGCTTGCAAGCAGGTCACCATTCAGAGGAAAGACCTGCTGCCAGACACAGCTCCAGCCACCCAGCCAGCCAGTCAGCAAGCCAACAACCATGGGGAAGAAGAGAAAGCCTCTGCCATCTGCTGCCAGCCCTGGCAAGAGGGACAGGGCCACCATCCCACCCCCTGGCCCTGACTCTGCTTCTGCTGGGGCTTCTGCTGCTGGGGCTGACTCTTTTGGTGCTGGAACTTCTGCTGGCACTGCTCCTGGTGCTGGTGCTTCTGCTGGTGCTTACTCTGCTGGTGCTGCTCCTGGTGCTGGGGCTTCTGCTGAGGCTTACTCTGCTGGCGCTGCTCCTGGTCCTGCTGGTCCTGCTTGTCCTGCTGGTGCTGCTGGTGCTTACTCTGCTGCTGCTGATCCTGGTCCTGCTGGTGCTGCTGGCGCTGCTGGTGCTGCTGCTGGTCCTGCTTTTGCTGCTACTGTTGTTGTTGCTGCTGCTGGTGGTGGTGGTGTGGAGGAGCAGCCCCTATAACCTCGAAGCCCCTCTGATGAGGGCCCAGATGGCCCTGCCAGAGGGAGGAAGAGGCATACGCATGAACGGGAGAGGAGGCAATACTCCATTGAAGAGGAACATGAGGATGAGGTGCTGGAATGGCTGAGAGAGAACGAGTATCTTTGGCGGAAGGGACACAGGCTCTATTGAGACACCAAAAGGAAGCAGGCTGCTTGGAGAGAGAAGGCGGAGAGCCTGGGCTACACTTCAGAGGTGCTCCTCAGCTGGTGGAAGCACATGCACACCTGGTACGGGAAGCTGCACCTCAAGAAATCTGGCCAGGCCATGGTCAAGCTGACGGACAGAGAGACCTACATGATGGCCAAGTGTAGCTTCTTGGAAGGTGAGATCCGCCACCGAGGAGCAGCCCCTCTCACAACCCTCTCTCTCAGGCAGCCCGCAGAGAGCCAGTCCTCTTCTGGCCAAGAGTCAGCTCCTGTGTCCAGGCAGGAATCTGTGGAGCGTGCCACGACGGAGACCCCCCCGACAGCTGCACTACCCATGGCGGAGTGTGTGGAGGACCCCCTGACGCAGATGGAGCAAGGATAGGGCACTTCCACCAGAGAACAACCCACATCCACCCCCAGCTCCACCTCCACAGAAAGCAGGCAGAGAGACAGACCGGAAAGGCAGAGCCACACTGTCCTGCTGGAGATCAGGGACACCATCAGAAGCAGCGTAGATCTCCTTTCTCAGCTGGTACACACCGACGTCCCATCCTCCAACCGCAAGTCCTTCCTCACCTACGTCAACCAGACCCTCATGAACATGTCGGAATCACAGTACCAGGTGATAAAGGACAGGATCACCGGTCTTCTTCACAACCCTCCAGACCCAGCTGAACCTGCTCCCACCCAGTCCAGGCCTGCTCCTCCACCCCAGGTGATGTCACTGCCCTTCCAAGGCTGTCCACAGGCCCTCATCTACCAAGGCTACGACTACCAGGAGCTCCAGCAGCACAGGCAGCCCTTCTCAGTCCAGGCACAGGTACATCGGACGACACCGGTGCCACCAATGCCACTGATGCCACGATGCCACCCACGCCACAGATGCCACCCACACCACAGATGCCACCCATGCCTCACCTCGCTCAGCTGCAGACCAGACATCCCCACTACACTGCTCCTTCCTCCACCCCACAGCCAAGCCCGGCCTCAGAACATCTGTCATCGGTATTGGGGCTGACACCCCATGTCCTGGAGGAAGGGGTTCTCTTTGCTTAAGACACTTGGGTCATTTTTCTTTTACAGCTTGTTATTAATAAAGATTATCTTTGCTTCACACACTTGCTTCATTTATTTTAGTAAATAAAGTCTTGTTGGAAACTTTTAGAAATGGTTTAAGCCTTTGCATGCTTGTGGGATGGGTTAAGATAGCAGTGGGATGGGCAGGGATACCTTTGAGATGGGTAATAGCTGTGGGATGGGCAGGGATACCTGTGGGATGGGTAATAGCTGTGGGATGGGCAGGGATATCTGTGGGATGGGCAGGGATACCTGTGGGATGGGTAATAGCTGTGGGATGGGCAGGGATACCTGTGGTATGGGTAAAAGCTGTGGGATAGATAAACCTCCAGTGCAAGCATTGTGGGACTGTATGGTCCACCCTCCCAGGTGCCACACCTTTGGCCCTTCATTATCAATAACAATGTAATTATTGATCCACACATTTCAACATAAACACAACTCTTTATTAAATGCCCTGTTCATTGTAGGCCCACTCAACATACATGGCCCAATCTCATCAGTGTTATGAGACAGGCTGAAGGAAGCATCCATTAAGCATCTATCATCCTGTCTTGCCACTCCACTGCTCCAGCTGGGGAGTTGCACCAGTGTTTCAGGAGGTTGTGCTGCTTCTTCCCTTCATGTGAAGCTCTGTTGGGGCCTTGCACATCCACAGTGTCTATCAGGTTTTGCCCTTGCCTCCATTCACCAGGCTCCATGTCCCCATTGCCTTGTTGGAGGCCCACGAGCCTGTTCTGCAAGACTGGGGAGTGGGTGTGCATGAGATTGTGCAGGATGCAGCAAGCTTCCACGATCCTCCTCATGGTCTCTGGGCGATCCTGCATGGTGGTGAGAAGTACCTGGAACCTGTTGGCCAGGATGCCAAAGGCGTTCTCCACAACCCGCCTTGCCCTGGACAGCCTGTAGTTGAAGATCCTCTCTTCACGGGTGAGGCATCTGGAAGTATAGGGCTTCATGAGGTAGGTTCTGAGGGAGAAGGCATCATCCCCCACGATGAAGTAGGGCACATCTTGTGTGTCATTGGGCAGGGGGTCTGGGTCTGGAAAGCCCATGATTAGGTTGCGTTCCAGCCCCTCCTTGAGGTCACTGGCGTTGTATACCTGGGCATCTGAAGGTGACCCGTTGCCTGAAGCATCTATGTTCATGAACTTGTAGTCAGCATCGACCATGGCGAAGAGGATGATGCTGAAGAAGCCCTTGTAGTTGAAATAAGTGGACCCCGACTTGGCTGGTGCTTTGCAGGCTACGTGCTTGCCATCTATGGCTCCAACGGTGTGGGGGAAGTTCCACTTCTGATACCACTGCTCTGCAACTTTCTTCCATCCTTCTTCAGTGGAGGGGCACTGGAGGAGCTCCTCCAGTTATTCTTGGATGATGGCCTGCACCACTTCTCTGACCACAATGCTGATGGTGTTATGTGGCACCCTCCAGCCGTACTGCATGCTCCTGTACGTGGTCCCTGAGGCCAGGTGGTGCAGAGTCAGTGCCACCTTGAGCCCAGGGTCCAACCTTGCTTGGTCAACCTGGGTCTCAGCCACTCCACAACTTCGTCAAACATGGCTGGAGGCATCCTCATGAAGTTCTGGAATGCACGAGGGTCTTCATTCCTCAGCTCCACCATCAGCTTGTTATACAGTCCGTACTCTGCTCTTCTCATGATTCATCTTCGGACCCAGACACTTCTTGGCCACCTCCTTTTCTTCACGTAGAACAGGTGAAAGAGCCTGTAGATGGCTTCGCACTGTTGTAGAACGATGGTGGCTACCAAAAGGAGTGTGTGATGATCCATGGTGGAGATAACTGGATGCTGTGGAAGAGCAAGAGCCAGATGAAGGCTGAAGAGGTCTGCACTGCAGGGCTGCTGGACTGAAAGTGAGATCCAGGTGATTTCCTCCCCCTTTTTATAGGAAATATAGGTTTTCCGCTCAGTGTCCTTTGGCATCCTCTAGACATTTTGCAGACATCCTAAATATCCGAGATACGTCCCCTCTGCGAACGTTTTTTCCGTTTTAATGCTTTGTAAGCGAGCTGCATCCACTTTCATCCTTTCTCTGTCCGTGCTACTAACGCTTTGTGTCCGTTCTGCGTCCATTTCACTTCCTCCCTGTGTCCGTTTTCCACTGGAGCAGATTTGAGTTGCGCAGATGCGCAGCGGATGCCTAGCGGATATAGCGGATGCGTAACGGATGATGACGGATCTAGAACGGATGTTCCCTGTATGCGTTGTGGATGCAGAATGGACGCATTGGATACATTTTCCACTCAAAAAGTTTTGAGCAGCTCAAAACCTTTTGAGCGGATGGAATCTCAGTCAACGGATGCTGGACAGATAGAGAGGATGAAAAACGGACTCAGTGAGTACAGATCGGATGGATCGCGTTAACCAACAGATGGCAAGTGTTTCTCTCCATTTTACATCCTCTTTCCATCTGTTGGTGCTGTGTGACAGGGGCTTTACATGGTCTGTGCTTGGTTAAAAGTATGGAATGTCAAGTGGAATATTGTAAATGAATGGAGAATCATACATTCATCTTTGAAAAATGTATTGATAGGAATCAAACAGCTTTGTCTGTTTACTTGCTCTGAAGTGTCAAGATGATGTCAATATGTGAAGAAAACAAAAATGATTGACTCCTGCAATGAAAAGATAGTATCAGGTTGCACATTAGTTGGAAAACACATCTTTGAATTCGCACATGATTGGAGTTATTGATTAGGCAATTAGGCAAGTATTTCTCTCATGCTTGACAAAAGCAAGTATTCAGTGAAATATGCAAATTTAATTAATAGCCATTCTTTCCTTTACTGAAAGGCTATTGTGATAATTATTTGAGAATTAGATTAGCAGTGTGAGATTTTTTATACCATACACAGGACACTAAAGAGCTGATAAGAGTAGGAGCTTTTGATCAACCTTCCTGTCACCCACACAATATAAAACAGTAGCTGAGATGTTGTGTGAGGATTGGGGAGGTTCAAGTCCTCTCTGAGCCATGGAAGCTCAATAGGTGATTTAGCTTGTTTCTTTTTGGCTTCCCCCTTTTAAAATTTGTCTTTGCAATCGAAAGGAAAAGGAAATATTTATTGGTATGCACATACAAAAAAAAACCCCCAGGATTGTTGTTAAGATTTTTAAAAAGGAAAACCTTGTGTAAATCACTTTGAGGAAATGGGGGAGATGAAACTAACTTCACTCATGTTTGATGCAGCAGACCAAATTACATTTTCTGGTTATTTCTGTTTTATTGAAAAATAAAATTAAAAAAAATGGTGGTGAGCTAATTTTGATGAGAGGCATTGTGCACAATATAGAGAGTGGCTGAACTTCTCCCCATCCTTGGGGGTACAGCTACTCCATACCTCATCCATCCAGACAGGACATAAAAAGAAGTCAGAAGCAGCAAAAACTTTCTAAGTTTACCCAGCTTGTAGTTATTCCTACCTCCCAATTTTATGTCTGCATATCAGAAAGGGAAGTCATTTTTAGAGTTTTCCCTCCTCGGGTTAGACAATATACAGAGCCATGTCTAAGGCAATTAAATCTTCCAAAATACCACCCAAGATGGTATTTGGATGCTTTATTTTATGGCTTATGTTCAGACATAATGCTAATAATACAATGTATTTTTAATGTATCATAAACAAGGACAATAAATGCAGGCGTAAGGGAATGTTACAACCTCCCTCGAGGCTCCCAAAGGAAAGCTTTACTGAGTTACATATATCATACATACATACATACATACATAAATGCATATACATACATGTTTATGGGTATAGCAATATTAAATAAATATACATTACAAGAAGAAAAATATTTTTATAAAACCACACAAAGAATTGTAGGTGTAAGATGTTCCTAAATGCTCATGCTGACTGTTTTTGCATATCTAAAATTAATGTGGAAATGGATTGAAATAAACATGTCAAATTTGTCTGTCCTGAGGTAAGCATACTTTGAATTCCAGCCTCAGAGACTTGCTTATTTGGAAATATGACACCAAACATTGACAGCAGCACTCCTGAATTAAAAGGAAGGCTTCACTTATGATTTTATTCATAATCTTTTTACTACCAATGTGTGATAAGTGGATTATATGTCAGGCAGAATAAGGCCTGTCAGAATTAATGAGGTAATAATCTACCAACATGCAATATTATTAATTCAATCGCAAGAGAATTAATATATTTACAAAACCTAATTAGCAGTTTGTTACTGTCTAAGAAATTTAAACAAATCTGTAGCATTACTGACCATCTGGGTTTGAAATCTCAGTTTGGGATTTAATTAGGAAATAATTGTGATAGAAAATTAGTCCTTATTAGTTAGCTAATTATCAGCTTTGCCCTAATTGAAATAATTCTCCTGTAGGTTTGGGAAATCATTTGTATGTGGAAGTAAAAATTAAAAGATTCTGGCATCCCTTGAGATTTAGAAGAACACGACAACTGTTTATTTTGGAGAAAAAAAAACCTGATTATTACATCTTACTGAATCCAAACATGTATTTTAAAATAGGCTGAAACATTCAGCAATTACAGCAGAGGAAGTGGGTGCATTTAGTTATAGTGGTATTATTCTCTCTGTGTCTGTCTCAAAATACAGTAACAATCAAAATGTTAATAGGGTTACTATATTTAGAGCCCAGCCACTGGACAATAACTGGATAATTGGAATCAGGACAGCAAAGATCCCACATGAAAGAAGGAATGGATATCCAAGCCCACTTTGGCTGAATCAGAGATAAAGCTTGCTATTATTCTCTTCCTCCTCTTAATAGGTAAAGTCTGAATGCTTGCTCTCTCATAAGTCCCATTCTCTAGCAACCTTACTTCCCCACAAGTAGGCCTTTATCCACAAGCAAATCATTGTGATGAAGACATAACATTGCAGACAAGGTAATTATTTTCATAGTTGGAATGTCTTCTTATATCATCCACACCTGCCTCTTTTCACCCAACTTTCATTCTGTTAGATCACTGTCAGTAATAAGTATGAAATATATTCACAAGACACATTAAGACATCATTAACTTAATTAGGATTTACTCAGTTTTCACCAAACCATTAACTGATCACATAGTCTTGTTCACACAATGTTTGATTAAAATGTGATTGGCTCCTTTGTGGTTCACCTTAAAAGTGACTTGCCAAGATTAAAATATTAAAGCATTGGAGGTAGGAGGGTTCACACAACATTTCTGAACTTGTTAACTCAAATCACAGACAGACTATTTACTCAGTTACTTGACTGAAGTATCTTAGGATTAATCTGACTACTATATATCTAAGGAAAATATCTTGGAGTACATTCTTGCTGTTGTGGGGGCTGCCAAGCTGTTTTTTTTTACAAGCTTCTTTGTTTTAATTGGGACGTTCCCCCCCCAAAAAAAACCCCAAAACCAGTCATCTTCTGTGATGATTCAGTTGGAGAAGACTTTGGGTCCTTATTTCAACCTTCTTCTTCTACCTTCATCAGAAAGGAGTAAAAAGAAGCCAAGAAACAGAGATGAGAAAGTGAACACACACTTCTCTGGATTTGAATAACATGCAAAACTAAGTTAAGATAAGGAAATCATTAATGTTGGGGACAAGAAAAATAAAATGCCTCTGTGCCAGGATAACACATCAATGGGACTGTCATTGATCTTAAGTGTGTGGTGTAAATGCAACCAAAGCTCCATGTTTTAGTCATCATCACTAGAGATGGTGTAATATTATCAGGATTTAGCAACTATTGAGCTGAGTTTTTCCTATTTTAAATCACTGGTTGATTCAGGTCTGTGTATGCATGCCATTGCACTTTCAGACTTTCTATCAACTGTTGGTCTAATAAATATTGGCCAACAAGATCCCAAAATGAATTTGCCCCTTCTTTTTCTTGGTAAATTAGGTGGCACAGAAATAATTGTAATAAAATATACTGAATTAAAAAAATCTAAAGGAATTTAAGATCCAAATTTAGTTCTATTTCTCTAGAATTTTTAAATCTGATTGCAAAAATCTGTACAATCGTAGTATTTGTCAATTTTTTGCAATATAATCTGACAGCTTGACATTTTTTTCCCTTACACACCGAAGTTGCTCATCCTGAAACCTACAGTGGTAACATAATGCTAGCATCACAGTTACACCAATGTAATTATGGCATGATATCAACTATTTCCAATATTGTATAATTTTGATATACAACACTTATAGGACTGCCGCCTAAGCCCATGTATTTCTGTGTAGACATGTACTATGTAAGATTAATGAATTGCTTGTAGTTACACACAAGATTGCAACCTAAAACATGCTTAATTCATTAAAGTGTTACATAAAGAAAATTATTACTTTTTATGTTATTCTTTAGCACTGATAAATTATTTCTAAGATTCCAATGGACCCTAAATTATACAGTATAGAACGTTAAGACCCAGTTGACTTTATCACTCTCTCTATAAAATTGCTGGAAGTCTCAACCAACTAATGAATTGTACTCAAAGATGGTTCTGTTGACATTTGTACAAACCCTCATAGAATAGATTTTACTGTAGTGTATCTTCACAAACTGCATTCAGAATTGAAGTTCTACTTTCTGCATTTCCAGGGATTATAGAATTGCCATTTCAATACTGTTAGGTAGCTTTTGATCAATGTATTATCATGTAGAGTCATAGTATGAGCAATACATCTTAAATCAGCATCTTTTTTAAACTATCTATTGGGAGTTTTGCTTATTAACATAAAACCAAAGATCAAATTAGCAGAATCCTGCTATCATGCTTCAGTAAACACCTTAACTATTCAGAATGTTGCCGTAATTCTATCAAATCCACAAGCAACTAAAATGTTTACTAACATGTCTAAGACACAAGAGCTTATGTGTGATGGTAAGTATAGTGAAGTATTTTAGCTAGGGTTACCATTTGCAAACTACTAAACTCTGGATACCACCAAGTCCAGCAAAGAATTGGAGTTTTCTATATCCTTTTATTGCCATCTGTACCATTTACCATTTGGATATTTGCACCCAGATCTAGTGAACATTGGCTTATATTGCAAATGAAAGTCCCTGGGTCAATTTCATCTAGTAGATCCATGTGGATCTGCACAAATGATTAGAAAGAGGGGCTTTGTAATGCATGGGGATGTATTTGAAGCACCTCTTCCTCCATTGCTAAGACAAACTGCATCTCCTTCCTGACTTGTATGACAGCTCCAGAAGTTTATTTTGACTGTTCCTGCACAGATTTTCACAGTCTTATTGCTATTTTGTAGATAAGACATTATTTGCAGTGTAGGTCAGAGGTGATATTCAACAGGTTCTGATCAGTTCTGGAGAACCGGTAGCAGAAATTTTGAGTAGTTCAGAGAACCAGCAAATACCACCTCTGACTGGAGATTTCACAGTATCCTTTCCCTGCCACGCCCACCAAGCCACACCCACAGAATCGATAGTAAACAAATTTGAATCCCACCACTGGTGTAGGTGCAATACAGATTGTCCTCAACTTACAACTGGTCATTTAGTGATCATTCAAGGATTATAACGGCACTGAAAAAAGTGACTTTCACAGTTACAACTGTCACAGCACGATCACATGATCAAAACTCAGGTGCTTGTTATCGGTCTTTTAAATATATAATAGTATTTTAAATATATAAATGAAAGTAAATTACAGTTCACATTTTTCTGTGTTTATTCCTTATATGATCTAATAAAGCTAATAAGTACTGGCTACAGGCCAATTATAATAATGCCTTCATTCTCTACTAATATAAAATAAGAGATTTGGAATAAACAGTTATGGATATCTACTGGGACATGTCTACATAAACTCATTCAATAATCCTTCTACCCAAGGAAATCTAATAGACCAATTTCCAGGTAGACCAATGTTATCAAAACACTGTTTCCAGAATTCGTGGGGGGAATCCTAGTGGATAAATTGGGATAAAGTTAGTTTATATCCTCACAATGTAGGAATATCTTTCATTTGAAAACAATTGGTCCTACTCTAGTAATACGAAGTAATAATAGTCACAAATGATCACTAATACAACTCAAATGGATTAGAAACATATACTGAAATATATCACCAACATTTAACCTAGGCAATAAATAATAGATTAATGAATATATGTTAGGGCTGTTTACATTTATTTTCTGTACAGTATAAATAGCCTTGTGAGTATATGCTTTTGCTTGGGACCAAGATAAGATTGCCTTACTTCCTTGGTAAAATTTATGGACAATGTTAAACTTTCCGTTCATCATGATTAGTGTGGTTTCCCCTGCTGGCCATTGTGAATTGAGCTCTGTCCTTTTGAAGGTTGAAAGGATCAAAGGCCTCATAATCAGTATCAACAGAATTGACCAAGAGTCAATTACTTCAAATCAGATGGTGCCAGTTTCTTTCCTGTCATATACATCAGGGGTGTCAAACTCACATTGTCACAGTAGCATCATGTGATGTATCACAACTTTGTTCCCCTTTGCTAAACCAGGTGTGACACATCTGGCCCATAGGCTGTGATTTTGGCAGCCCTGATATACATAGTACTGGCATTCCTCCCATCCATTCATGTGTTTTGCTGCCAGCTAAGTTCCTTTTAACATCACAGTTCCATTTGCATACCTTATTAAGAAGAAGGGTAGTGATCAATTTGTGGCCTTCTCAGACTTCTTCATGAAGATGATTAGGGAGTGCTACTACCCTAGAACTGACCACATGAGTGAAAAGGAAAAATATGCTTGCCTATTCTTCAAGAACCAATAGAATAGACAATAATTAGCTTCTACAGTCTTCCAAAGTTCTCTGGATCTAAGTCTGAGTGTGGTGAATTGCGTTCAATTTATTAGCTGCTAGAATATGTGCCTACTTCATTGATCCATTCACTGGTTTCCAAGGCACAATTTGACCAGTGAATACAGCACCAGATCTTCAGTAAAGGGATGTAACTTTCTTGACCCTTTATTTTAGGTTGAAATCAGACTTTCATCTAAGGTAACAGATGTTCCATCTGTAAGCAAGGACAAGAAATGTGCCTAACTGCTGTAGGTTCTGTTGACTTGTCCTGGGCTTCTTAAACTGAATTCTGTATTCCTTTTGCCTAAGAGTCTGTGGCACTATTATCTACTGTATTGGTTTATATTTAATGTTGTTGCTATAACTTTCACTTTTAAATGTCAATTCTAGTTTGGTCAACTGGCCTATGAACCTGAAAGAATGTATGTGCAGTCAATTTCTTGAAAATACTGCCTCTGTTGATTTCTATAATGCATTGCAGAAATTCTTTGTGATCATTCTAATCCTGATAGTCCATCTCAGTCCAACCTGCAAATTCTGTAATGTTATAAGAAAAATGTACATACTTGCTGTCAATTACAGTAGGAAAAAAATATGCAATTAGAATGGAGGTTGGGTATTTTATTTATTTGTTTTATTTATTTTTGCATCTCCATATGCATACAGGAAGAGGGCAGCCTGGTCTGCTAGTTCCACAGCAGCTTTGGATATTTTCCTTTTCTTTTCCCACAGAGAAAATTGTGCCGCCTCTATGATTGTTGTTGACAATAGAACTATTTTAATGCTGTTAGTATGGTAGGATTGCTCTAAATATTCTTGAATTATTTCATTCCCTAATTCTCTTGCAAAGGCTCATGGTAAACAATTGTCCACATCTGGAAACTTAAAATCCTGACACTAATATGGTAAAAATATTCAAACATGTTTTCTCTCATATTGTGTTGGATTAATTTGGAAACTGGTTTCATAATATTCTTATGATCAAATATTGTATAATCTGTTTAAATAGAGGGCTTTTTACAGCAGCAGTTCAAGCTTCCCCAGTTTGCTTCTGATTGGCAACAATTTCATATAAGGGCACCACTGTTGCTACAGGAAATGCTGAAATTCGTATCAATGGGTACATGTGGGAATTTACCTGCTGCTGCTACATTTGGTGAGATATATCAGCTATGAAAACTGCTGTCAGCTGAGGTGCAATTTTGGATGGAGCATGCCATGTTTTCAAGTAGCCAAGTTTTATACCAGTAGTTTTTGGACTGAAGTTTTGACTAGTGAGACAAGCTAAAATAAGTATGTGTATTTGTATATTGCCCAACACAGAATTTTAACTTGCCTTATTCTGCCAGTTAAAAATATTTTCCAAAAAAGGAAGAGCTTTTTCAAAAGCTTGATTTCTTTGGCAGTAGCACAACAATAATATAAGGCTTGAATTTATTTCTTAGTCCTTCAAAAATTTTTGGTAGACAGCTTATTACAAAGGACAGGTTTGTAGTTTGTAGTATTATTGTCTCATCTTCCTCCCACTCTGCTAACTTCTTTTAAGTACAATATCAGCTACAATGCAGCTATAACCTCTAAGTTATTAAGTGTTGTACCTTATGATTCTTGACTCTTGATGAATGTATCTTTTCATTTATGTACACTGAGAGCATTTGCACTAAGACAAATTCCACTTGTTCAATAAAGAATTCTATTCTATTCTATTCTATTCTCTTAAGTTACGGTCTCTTTGGGGGCCTGTTTCCCTGCATTACTCCTTCTTTCACTCTTTCTAAAAAGATAGAAATCTTCAAAACACTCTGGTTATATAACGGGATTGATTGAAAATTCAAGACTCTTTAGAATTCAGTATCTGTCAGAAAGAGGCCAAAGCTAGGACAAAGAAAAATACCAACAAATATCACATATTACACATCCATATTTTTTTTGGTATACAAAGGACCTTGGCCTACAAGGAAGGCTCAGTGAATATGTTTGTGTGTTTCCAAACAGAAATACTAATAGAAGAAGTTGAGAAGATATGTGTCTTCCTATTTAGCTCGGTGTGCAGAACCAGGATGCAGCACAACTGTGTGAAAGATAAGCAGCAGCTGTGGGCTTTGCATGGCCCACGGGCAGGACAGGTACAGAGCTCTAAAATACTACTGCCTTCACACCCAAGGCAGGAGAAACAGGACACGGTCTCCCACTTCCTACCCTGATGCCTCAAACATCAAATATCAACATGCCACACCAAACTGGTTCAGATAGAGCAATCTTATTGTTCATCAAACTGAAACTCCAGAAAATGATTGGAACATTAAATGAGTCCTCACATGTACATCTATATATATAAAAGCGAAATAACACTCACGCATCATCACAAAAGCTCCAGAATTGTAAAGCCTACAAATTTGAACATATTTGGCATGTATGTTCCTTTTGGCTCATGAAGAAAGGATTTTTCGAAATGACCATCAGAACATTAATATTTCCTATATAATTATTAACATGCTCTGATGCTAAGGACTTCTATTCCTCTTTCCCACTTGAAAAGAAATCTGTTCCAAATGCAAAACACAAGCAGAGGAGAGGAGTTTCAGTTTCAGTTTCAGTTTTCATTTCATAGCACCAAGCAGCTTTAGTACAGAACAGTCCAGCTAAGCTGTGCCCAGGCTCCTTGCTGTCTCCTTCTTGCTCATGCAGCAAATACTGTTTCAGTTTCCAAACAGCCCTCAACTCTGTCATATACTGACAGGACACTAGCCAGATGAATAACAATGGTTGCTGATAGGCAGAGGCAGAATCCCCCCACACACTTTTTTTCCTTCCCAAAAACTAAGCCTCATCACATAATTTCATAGCAAAGCATGGGTATCAAGCTAGTTTGCATATATTTGACATAAGATATTAGGTCTGTTATGGAAGAAAGGTGGTATGAGTAAGTTTATAACCCAACTAGGACAGTGGTTGGAGAGTACAATAGGATGGAATCAAGAGATGGATAGCAGCATAGATTTTTCCAAAATGTATCATTAGCTCCTGTGAAATAGCTTTGCAGTTCCTCTCCTGTAAATGATGTGCCTTTTTTGCAGCAAAAAGTAGATTAAATTAATGGGGATGGAGCATGCCTTCCTGGCTCTTCAGCTTGAGTTTATTGATCCTAGCATATTTTTACTCAGAGCATAAGACCATCTTTCAGTGGAAAGACAGAATAAAATAATTTCAAGTCAACTCTTATCATTAATTTGCCTTTTGCAAGCACTTGTTCATGCCAAATAAGGTGTGTTTAGCTTTTGCCAAGGATGAGCAGAGCAAAGCAGAGCCCCTGGGGGATTTTTGGCACTGATTGGCCATGAAGAAGGGGACTGGGGTGGGGGTGGTGGCAAGGTTTGAAGTTGGCAGGGAACTAATGAATGTGCTATGTTTGCTCGTCTTTACAGAGTCACTTATTACCCCTAATTGGGAGGGAGAGTTCAAACAAGCACAGAGGAGCAGTTGTCACAGGAGCGTGACATGGTTTTAAAGAGGCAGTTAAGGAGGATTGCACTGCCTGGACTTGCCCTCTGATTTCCTCCCACATCCTGGCTTGGAGCCTGGCACACATCCGACTCAAAGTGGGGCCTTTGTCAGGAAACCCATTACAAGGCAGCAGTCTTTCAAAACAATCAGAACAAGACAAGTCATTGGAGGGAGCTATAGACAGACGCACAGCTGTCTCAGACACTCAGAAAGTCAACAGCTGACGGAAGGGATGGACCGGCTTTGGCTCCAAAAAGAGAGAAAGATGTGATTGGAATTAATTTGTGGTACATAGTTTGGAGCTGTTCTTGATTAGAAGCCTTTTCCTTGAAGAGCCCCTTGCACCGTAAAAAAGGAAGTATTAATATTAGAGTGCATGAATTGGATGCTAACATTCTTACATTTCAAAGGAGGTAGCTAGATTGATCTGAATCAGTTTCTGCCTAATTCTTTTTTCCCCCTCAGTATTATGCAGCAAGGATTTCTATAATATCTGGGAATACTTTCATTTTCTTCTTTAAAACCAAGATGCACTTATACATGTGTTAATGTTATATTATAAATGTACAGTTTCTTGAAATGGTCCCTAATGGTTGTTGCATTCCTTGGCATTGTAGAAAATTATCAGTCTTGAGTCTTTTGTGCTCTTTTGCCAAAATGGTGGCCTGGCATGTATCAGAATTATAATTTTGACTGAAATTCTACTAGAAAGAATGGCTTACTCTGTCTCTTTTTGTGACACAGGACTCCGGATCCATGCAATACATCTAGATCAGATGTTAAAATACTGCAACTTACAGCACCTGACAAATGGTAGAGAGTTATATCTACCTGCCTAACGTCTATATGAAGAGAATATCAAAACAGAGATCCTGGATGAATATGGAAAAAAATATTCCTTGAGATACAGGCAAGCACTACAAGAGATAGTGACTTGTAGAAATTTCCAAAACAGTCTCTCTATTCAGGGATTCCCAACATTTTGAAGATGGAATATTGGCAAAAAATATTGTGGGATCCTTTGCAAGTGACATTTGAAGGGCCCTGCCTGTTGCTAAAAATATTTCTATATTAGCAACAACTTCCTAGAGTGCTACCTGTCTCTCCTTCAAAAGAGAATTACACTTCCTAACATAGCACTGAGCTACAGTCTAAAGGAACCCATCAGAGCATTCTTGGAAATAAATATGCTGGATCTGGGTCTTTCCTGGGGGGAGGGGAGGGGAGGGCAGGGCAGGGAATCTGCTTGTTATTAAGATAAGGGCTGAAGCAGGGCACAATTATAATGTCCCCAGGCATAATTGTAGTGATCCCAGCTGGATTACATTCCAGGTACCAAATAACCCATGTCATTCAAATTAGGAACAACATTATATTCAGTAGGCCAGATAACAAAGTTGTGGATTTTATTATTCTTGCATAAGGTTGGTTTCTGAGTTTTCCCAGTTAAACAGATTCTTGCTTAGAACCAAGAGAGCGAAATTTTCATTTTTAAAAAATCCTAGGCATAATTGACTTACTTGATTAACATGGAATAAATGGCTTTCAGAAGAGATTTGATATAAATTCATGATCACGTAGGCATTGGCAAACAGCCACAATGGTGAAAAAAAAATGACATTGCTCATGATGTTACAGTGAAAAATCCACCCTTTTGAATCTGTGTCCCAATGTAAGTATGGAAGTCATGGGTCATTCCAACCCTCTGCCTCACTTACTCATCCCCCAGGTCCTATGTATGATTATATATTAATGTTCATGAACTATTGTAAGTAACTAACCAGCATATCTACACCCCAAGGCAGCTGGGAGGGAAAAAAAACAGTACAAAGCAGTTGCATTCATAAACTGCTTATCAATTTATGGGCATTTTGGTGACTGTAAATGGAAAGAGTGGAAAAGGCTGTTTCCACTTACGACTTGTAGTACTTTCACCCAGGCACTGTTGAGATGATATATAAAGCCTGTGCTCATGACTGTTTGTTGGCAGAAGAAAGATTGGAAGTCACTAGTGGGCTCTCATTTAAGACAATACAGTACTATGAACTTGAGGAGAGCTTCCTTAGGAGCATGAATAGTTTGGATCTCTCTCCTTGTCCTCCATGTATAGGGAGAGAACCAGTCTCCAGAGAGGAAAATCAGTTTCTAGCCAACCTGGAGAGCTTTGTAGCTCTTGCTTTTCTGATAATGGACTTCTCTTACTCGGCCAGTTAATAGAGTGATGAGGTGTGACCAACATGACCTTGTCTGATTTGCTCCTTTTATCATGATTCCTCTGTTCAGGTAATGCCATTTTGATCTGTTGGAAGAAATATCCTTCTGGGTTCAGTTCCAAGTGGGGAAAAAGACACTGGAAACATGGAGGCTGTTGGAAGGTTTAATGTTGGACGGGATCACATAGCCTGGAGCTCTAGAGTGAAAAGGAAGAATGATCACATGCTTCAAGGTGAAGGGAGAGATCAAGAAAAAAGAGCTGATATGCTGAGAGTGCCTGGGTTTTATAACCTCTGTTGGGATTTGAATTGAAGCTTGTGTTCTGATTGGTTGTCAGACTCCTATGAGGCCAGTCAGGGGCAACTCTGTAGGCTGTCCTGAGTTCCAGGCTTGGTTGAGCCTTGCTGGATGATGATGCACTGAAAGGGCTTTTGAGCAATTGCTATAGCTTTACCTGGAGATCTTTGTTATGTAAAGGCCCAGGTCTTAATGGCTCACCCATTAACAAAGGTGGGGGTGAATTTCTGCTTCTGAGGTGAGTTTCTGCTTCTGAGTTTCTACTCTTTTTAGAAGAAATATTCTGCCTTTTTAATATTTCCAATGATATTTCAATTTTCTAGGAGAGGGGTGGATGCTATCTTCCTACAGCTCCTTCCCTAAAGGACAAGGTAGCTTGTCCTCAACAATCAAATGCATATATTCCCAGGTATGAATATGAATGTAAACCAGGAGTCTCCAAACTCTTCGGCTCATTGACTCCTTCCTAAAAGTTTCAGATTGATCATCAACTTCCAGACATGTATTATGCGAATATAATGTAATAAATAGTACTTTAATTAATAGTACTATGAATAATAATAACAACATCAACTCCTTTACTAGTCCCATCAATCCTTGTGGTCAATACTGATCCTTTTCCCAGGCATGCATGTGAATCAAAATAAGATTCACACATTGCACTTGGTCATTAAGCAATAAATTTGACTCACACAACATGTTAAACCAAAAACAATCAATCAACCAACCTCCCATATTTTGGCGAAAAAAGAAAAAGAAAGAAACAATGTCCAGTCCTTTCCCACCCATCCTTCCACAGCCTCTCACCTGCTTTTCCATGCCATTTTTGAGAGGAAAAGAATTCAGGTACTCTGACAATAAAAGGAGGAGAAGATGGCTGCATCTTCAATTGTGTAATAGAGAAGATTTCAGCACATGCCGTTTGCCTGATTTCGTGTGGAATTTCTCTTTTCTATATAGTATTGATGGGATCTTGCTTTTATTGAATTCATAGTCAAGCTACCCAATTTAAATGTCTTCATTGCAGGTTTAATCATTCAAATGAAAAGATTTTCTATGAATGATTGCAAATTTTTTTTTTATGTTGGCTGTAAATCAGTGCAGTACATCAAGAAATAGTGCAGGGGAAAAAAAGGAAACCCCAAGTAAATATAACAATTGTAGATAGGATTTTCTTGAACTAGGAGTGGGAAGCCTCAGGTACTGTTGAGGATTCACCATTCTCGTGGCTGATAGCTGGATTAAAACCAAAGACTGGACTCAGGTGAAGCTCTGTTCAGATTCATATAAGAATATTATACAGCGGCCAGAGCCAATTTGCAGATTCTTTTCCTTCCCTGACTGAATTATTTCCATCCAAGAATGTATTTCCGCTAAATGATCATCTCTTTTGTTGTCTCTAGGGGTGGGATTCAAATTTTTTAACAACCAGTTCTGTGGGCGTAGCTTAGTTGGTGGGTGTGGCCAACTCAATATCACTCACACTGAGGCACGCATTTCCTTGCCTGGCCTCTCATGACTGTGGGGATGCTCCAACAGTCGTAAATGTGAAAAATGGTTATAAGTCACTTTTTTCAGTGCCATTGTAACTTTTAATGGTCACTCCATACAAGCAAAGTACCAGCAAAGGAGGGAAAAAAAACTCCAGAGAAGTTCCTGAGACAGGAAGTCTAGTTCTGCCAAGAATGTAATAAGGGTTAACGGAGAGGCCATTTCTGTAAGCAACACCAGAATGTTTCCTTCCTGCCTTCCTTACAGGATTAGGCCAGTAATTTCTTCTAACAACTGGTTCTCCGAACTGCTTAGAATGTTAACAACTGGTTCTAGCGAATGGGTGCAAACTGGTACAATCCCACCCCTGGTTGTCTCCCAAATCATGTGCCTTCATAGTAAAGGAAAAGAAAATAAGCCTCTCGTGTCTCTAACCTCAGCTCTTCAAGAATTATCTTAATTCTTGATTCGGTTTCTCTCCGACTGCCCCCCCCCAATTATTTGCATATTTACTCTGAGTTTTTCTTCCATTAGCATCCAACTACAGCATAGACCTCTCCTAGTGCTATTCTAACCAGTTTTGCCATGGGTATCATTTTGTCAGTGATGCAGTCTGGTAACCAGCCCACCACCTGTTGACCACTTTAGGCTGGAGCATGCACTTTCCTTCCCCACTCCTCCATACCTGCTTGGGGGGGTGGGGTGTCAGAAAGTATGATCGTTTCAAATCTCGCTCTCCTCCTCTTTCCACCAAGTGTCTGAATTGATTCCGGACTCAGGTAGCTGAACAATAGTTACCAGCTGTAGCAGCGGGAATGGAAACTGTACTTCAGGGCATCTCTTCTCCCCACGCCTGCTGCCTGTTACTTGGGCTGCTCTTGAACCTGGCTTAGAAGACCATTATGGAACCTGCACAAAACAACTGTGCAAGAAGGAGACAAGTTTTAACAGAGGGCTAATCTTGCCAATCCACCAGAATTCACCTGCTCCTTAATCCCTATCTCCATTCCAAATCAAGGATGTGATTGGTGGCTATTTTTAGGTGGGGTGACATCATTTGGCAAGAGGAAAAGGACACAAAGCCAGAGGGAGCCCATCAATCTTTGCTCTAACAGCATAAACAAGGACAATCTAATCCGCCAGTATCCCGAGATCACCAAGAGGGTCAGCAGATTTTATGCCAACATAGTTTTCTGCCAGCTGAGGGACGTAAATAGCACTTTAACTCAGCTATGAGGTAGAGCTTTCAGAATGTCCCTATTTCCTGTCTCCAACCTAAAAGGCAAGAAATAAAAGGCATTGTGCATTTCTTAATAGACTGGTTTTGTCCAATCTGTAGCCAGTTTGCTTCTAAAGCTGCAGAGCCTTTGCCAGAACAAGTGTGATTCTTAAGGACATACAAAGAAAACACACTACTACCTCCACTACATGCCATTTCTATGTGCTTATGCAACCTCAAATTCATCTATAACACTTGAAAGAAGCTACAGCTATTGATATATGTGGCCCATGTGCACAGTGTTGCAAATTACAATTCATTTCATTAGATACTCTGCAGGAGTGTATTTTTTTCTAGATCATTTTTGAGATTTAAAATTGTGTCCAGATGTTTGTTTCAGTCACATTGAAAATGAATGTTTTCACCCTTGAATATAAGGTATCACTCTTAAATATATTTTCAGTGAAACTAATAATCAAATTATAATTTAATTTGTGTTGGGGCATATTTGCTCAGAATGTTTGTAATATGAAAGTGAAATTCGAGAATATATGTCACAGTAAAAGTATTCTTGAGCATGTCAAAAATACTCTTTCCCAACTGGGAAATGGGCAAACTTTTATCTTAAAGAACCTCTGTCTTTTTTTATTAGGATCTTAAGATTATTGTTCTCAAATTAATTATAACTAAATTAAATCTCACCACTTTCAAGCCATCTGCTTTAAACATGAGTAAATTTGAATCATTCTTGTCTGCACCCAGGATGGACGCTATTGCTTTTGTGAAGTGTAAGGTCACAACTGTGTGTGTGAGAGAGACCTTTAGATGCACTCACCTCATAAAAATGGATCAGAAATATCTCACATATTTGAATGGGACAGTTCTGGTAAATACATAGTTTTGTTTGTGATTTTCTCAGTATAAGGTTTAAATATTTTGGCACTTATTTGATGTAGTAATATAGGAAAAATGCATATCTTAACATGACTCTGCAATAAATAGTTTTTAAAATAATATAAGGAATCCATTATTTACAATAATCACTTGAAACACTTGAAAGGAAGAAAGCCAGCCTAAAAACCTTTACTGTTTCAGGAATAACTTTTGGCCAGGAGTAAAACTGGTTTTTGATTTTTGTTTAAAATTCAGTGTTTGATGTTCTTAAATTAAATAAATGATATTTGAAGCGGGGGGGGGGAATATTTGAACCAGGGGGAAAGCCCCCAGCATCTGCAGATTATGATTAGCATTTTGAAATAGACTGCTTGAATTGAATCAGGATGAATGCTGCCAGTCTCCTTTTATTCACTCAGTTTATTTAATGAAATGCTAGAGGTCAACCCTTTGTCCTTAAATTAGTTACTATAAAAATCTTTTTGTACTTTCCTACTTGTTATGATGTCTTAGAAGCGGAAGAAAAGGTTGTCATTAATTATGCTTTTGTTGAATATGGATAGCTATTCAGAATTAGTTAGACAGTTTCAAACAAAATTAGCATTGTGCAACTCTTAGGCTGATGTTAGGCTGGTTATCAGAATTTTTTTTTCTCCTAAGAGAATGCTCTTCTGTGAATGTGCATTATCTAATATATTCAGCTTTCAGTTGCTAATTTTTTTCCAGATGAAGATGAGCTTAATTGAGTTTGTGCTTTTAAGTTTGTAGAGCTCTTCAACACCTCATACAAAAGCATCTAGAAGCTTTTCATTTGTCTTGAGTATGTTTCAGATGTACAAATATTATTTACTTTAAACTCTGAATCAAAAGGCATACTGTAACAATTTCATATTTTTAAAATATACTTTTGCTTTTCAAAGTGTCTGCTGTATGTATTTATACACCTGAAAAAAAGAATGGCTCATAAGACTTACAGATAAAACCCTTGTAATTTCTTTGAAAGAATATAATCTAGGAAATTATAATAAACTATAGTTTTACAACCAGTTTTTTTTAACAAGCATTAAAATCCTAATTTGTATTAAAAGTAAAATGTTTTAGCTTCCTACTTTTGTGAAGAAAATGATTTTGAACAATAGTCTTACATGGTTCAGCATCCAAAAATATTTAAATACAGGTGCAAGGAATAATACTAATTTGAAATTATTTTTAACATTTGAACCTCAACCATTAGTCCAACTCAGATTTGTTTTTACCATCAGCTCACTCAGTATTCAACTACAAACTACTCTGACTCTTTCACTGGAATAAAGAGCTGAATGTATAAAAAAAAACCTTTTAGCGTATTTTTGAAGAAAAAGCAAACCTTGATAATACAATACTGCTGTGTTGCAGAGTATTAGATAATAAGGAGCTTGATACTTAGAATAATTAGAAAGGAAAAGAAAAGTCTTGACCACAGTATATCTAAACAAATATTTTAAAATATGTAGATAATTATTTTCCCCAAAACCTTCTATGAAATAGCTGCTTTTCTTTCATCAACATTCCATATACTTGGAGATGAATCTGTAACCTTGCCATGCTTTTAGGTACAATGTGCATTTTTCCCCACCTCCACCCAGCCACATACATCACATTTTAAAGGCTAGGTTCTAACGACCTTGTGAAGGAGAGATCCCAGCCAGTCTTATTATGAGAGGGATCTCCTTTAGCAGAAACTCTGAAATATGTTAGGGTGATCCCTTTAGATACATACACATCCTTTTCCTTTGGTTTGTGGATGATTTTATTTATACATATATCACAGGACTAGGGGAAGGAGAAAAAAAAGAAAAGAAAAATAGCATTTAAGAAAGCTTATTTCAATATGTTTTAAAAGCTGATAAATTGTTTAACATAGATTATTGTGCAAATTATTAAAATTAGCTATATAAACGTATATGATATAACTGAAGAATATTATTGGAACAACATCCCTATTTCAATTATCAGTGGAAGCCTGAAACAAAAGGATAGCTAGCGAAGGTTATGCAAAGGGGCTTGCAGATAAGTTTTAAAAAATCTAGAACTTATTGTAAAAAATCACAGTTCCTATCTTGAATTTTCATTTAAATTGCAGTCTCATCAGACCATTGACATAATGTCATTTTAGAAGGTGTCATACTATTTTAAAAATACTGGGACTCTTTTATTTAGTAAAACACACTCATTCGATTATTTAAAAAGCACTTTCTGACATCCCATCTCTGTGGATGTGGGGGGTGAGGAGACAAGAGTTTTAGCCTTCACACAACATGCTGGAACAAATTTTAAATTTAGTAGACCATTTTAAAAAATCTTCACAGGTCAATTTTCCACTTGTGTTTGTCTCTTCAGGAAGTGATTTTATGGTTTCCTCTAATATATAGGATTTGTCTTCAGCCATGTGAAGAGCTTTTAAATTTAATCCAGGACTGGAGTAGCCATTTGTTGCCACAGCTTCAAAATAAGATTTTCTTTTAACTTTCTCAAGATGCAAACTTTTGTCTAGGCAGTCTGAAAATGAACTCTGTGGTATGTGTGTGTGTATTTATGTTATCTTGCTTTGTGAAACTCAGGAACACTTTATCAGTCTATATTGTTACAAGGATGATACATGATAGTCTAAGAGATTGTCTCAGATGTGAACTCAAGACAAATTCTCTAGGTTTTTAACTCCCTTTAAAAACAAACAATGGAATTTTTTTACAAGGTGCAAAAATATAATATTTCTATTTTTACTCACATATTTTCAGATTTTCTCGAAATTAGCAATTAAAAGCTTTAAAGCTTTAAAATTCAGCTGTCATCGACTTAATTACAGAAATTAAGCCTTTTTTCTACCCCTTATGTCTTAAAACTCTAATTGCAATTTTACAAAAAATGTTCACAGAAACCAAAGAAATGTGTGCAAGAATTTGGCTGGCTAGAAATAATGTGTTACCTGTTTTAAAAATTCTTCAGTCTCAATACTTTAATATATATATGGGCTACTTTAACAGAAACAATGCCAGATATAAGGAGAAAGGGGTATATGATAGCAGCATTGTGCACAGGAAAAATCTGAACACATACTTCACAAAGAGTGCTTTATTAAAAGCTATCTAAAACAGTCTTTAGAAACTGGAGCTTAAGAATATATACAATTTGCACAAAATAATTTTAATGGTGTGTGTTTTTCATTTTCATTAAAAGATGGCAATAAATATTAAAAGGGGAGGATCACTACACAGATTTTACATTTTATTTTAATACTGTTCCAGAATAGGCTGTATTATTTCATGGAGTTTGGGGGCTGTGAGAGATTTCTCTGTTATCTGATCTAATTTATGGACATGATTTGGTTATTTTGCCCAATCAATATGTTCTCCAATATACTGTCTGCACCAATGTGTTGTGCTCACAGATCCACAGTACGCTGTCACACAGAATCATTTAAAGTGTTACATGTTTATATATTATGAAAAATAAAACACACACATATGTATGTATGCATATGTAAGATATTCCTACATTCATTTGTGTGAGGAAAAAAAATTGGTTACAACTATCTCTGTTTTCCTATTTGCATACTCGAAGTAAATAATTAAAATGTTGTTGGTGAAACTATGTGGAAAAATACATAAGCTGATGTCAGCTATAACAAGAGGAGTCCTTTTAAAAGCAGTATAAATTGCACCTGGGAGATAAAAAGAACTCCCAGTAATCAAAGAAACTGTAAAGTAAGAAAATATTTTAAATCTATTGTTTAAACTCAGAAGCACACAGTATCTTTCACATCTATTTATCATGTAGTTATTTTAATGTAAACATTTGCCCGTTTAGATGAAGTGTTTTCATTATTAAGCTAATTTCAACATGTTTCAGATAGACTGATGAGTGAGAAGCAAGGCACTTGCTGATGAGAAACGAAATTCTGCCTTAGCTCAGCCGGCTGTCAGATACATCTTCATTAGTTTTTGTCATTCACCGATGGCAAACGCTGTATAAATGAGATGACGATCAGGTCCGCCTTGATAACTTGCCTTATCTCATTAGTTTTCACATCAAAGTTAATCAGCAATGTGAATTGTAATTGCTGTAAGAGACAATGCAATAGATCACTGGGCCCTTTCCCTCCCTCCCTCCCCCCATGGCATCTTGAAACATCAGCAGGCTGGTGAGCAGAGATAGGCTCAGAAAGAAAATGATGTGGAAAACATAATAAGCAAGCAGCTCAGAATTAATGAGCTTACCCAATAAGAAAAGAATAACCAATCAATGTGAGTTGGGCAAATATAATTTAGGAATAATTGCTTGATTGGTTGTCTATAGTAGACTGATTTGACCACATACAAGGATTAAGAATTAAGATGTCAAGACCGAAAAAAATAAAAAAAAAATAGCAAGAGAGAGGTGGTAATTTTGGTTTCCTTTCATTTTACAGCTGATGGAGATGGGTGCTTGATATGCTATTCACAAAGAATGAAAACATTAGGTCAACACACATTGTTCCTTCTTTTAGTTCTCATATAATTGGGGAGGGGATGCGCGCTTCTCAAATCCCACTGGTGATATTTCTCTTTGGGACAATGCAATCAATAGGTTGTGTGATGGGACATTGCAAAGACATGCTTTCCTTTAGTAAAACTGATTTACATATTTGTAGCTGTGACAGACTGAAACATTTTTATTATGTTTTATTATTAAATAGTGTATTTGGACCCAGTGACAAAACGCTGCAATTTTAATATGAAATGGGAAAGCAATTCTTGCTGAACCTGTCCTTTTAGTATAATTTTCCCTCCAGCCTGGCCAATTATTCTAAAATAGAGCCTGTCCAAACTATTGGGAAAGTTCCACCAGAAGGTAAATTTGCTTTGATCTACATTACCCTTAATTGAGTCACCACCAATGTCTCTGTCCTGACATCAAGATATGTGAAAATGTTGGATTATTTCACTGGGGATTAAACCTAATTTTCGCGTGTTCTGCATTAACCTATTAGGCTGACGCATCTGCATTGCTAATGCAGCTCAGGCAGCTGTCAGTGCTAAAGAAAAACATGATCGTGCAATCCTTGAAGGAATGATTTCAGCTCTGATTAGGGTTAGTGAAGTGAGCTGAGCCCCAGCGATAAGGAAAGAAAACTCCCAGGCTGCCAATAGCTTTGAAAATTATCAGACTATAGGCAAAAAATAAAATAAAAAATGCACTTCCTGACTCACCAGCTCAAGTCCAAATGAAGAGAGGAGTGACATTATTTAAGGCAGCTGCCTATTAACATTAACAAAAATTTATCCCCTGAATAAATGTGTTTGTTTCTTGCCAAGAGAGCTGGTGCAACAGACACATATTAAAATGCTAATACAAAGCAACCAGAATACAAAACCGAACAGTTTACCTTTGCACATTAGCATTTTTAAATGATATTTGTGACAGCACAACAAATCAAAAGCACATTAGTTAGTGCCACATCCCTGATTTTTTTTCTTAATGGAATACACATTTTCACTGTTCTTTAAGGTATACTTCTCAGCACAGTGTTCCATTAAGGGAGGGAGGAATCAAAACAAGCCAAATAGCATTCACAAATCTTGCTTTATCTCCCATCGATTAATTTAATTTAATGTTTATATTCGTCTATTTATTAGATAGTAATCTTCTTCTATTGTATCTTTTCTGCAGGTTTAAGGAAATAACAGTGAAATGTTTTTTTTAGAAACGGGAGTCTAAGCAATGGAGCCAGGAGCCAATTTAATCCGATTAGTACAGCACAACAATAGATATGCCTAACCCACTCTGGAGAAAAGCTTTTACTTTATTTGTTTTTATTAGCCAAGCTGATAATAGCTCTCCAAGCTCTCCCATCAGAAAAGTGGAATTTTACTCCATGAGGTTGCTCAAGCAATCAAGAAAAAACAAATTTGAGAAAATTGTCTAATATGTCAATATTTATCTTTTGGTCCTAATTGTCTTTAAAGAGGACTTGTTGAATGAGCAAAGTTTATAACATTGGTTTATCTCTCTTATTGATTATTTCTATTGTTTGAGCTTTTAATATTATCTTTTCCCATTTATCCAGGAAGTACAACAAAAATCACATACACCTAATAAAGTTATTTTGTAGAGAAAGGACTTGAATGTGTGAACAAAGACAGAAAAACATGATGGATGGCTGGATGGATAGGCAGATAAATAGATATAGAGACTTCCCTCTCATTCAGGATTAATTTCTGAAGCTACCTTTATATCAATTTTTTGCAATGTCTCATTCTGAAAGCAAAAATTTTAACAATATAACTTGGTTCTTGACCAGTTCCAGGGAATTTTATCTCATATTTTTGTCACTCCTATTCTTTCCTTACCTAATTTGCACCTCAGGTTGAAAGGCATCTATATTGGAATTACCTAATCCAAAAATATAGATGATCACTAATAGCTTACTGCCCGAAAGTAATTATCTGAATTTTTGCAGCTCAGATTATGATGTCCCTAAATTATGTCTGTACACATAAAATCCTATTCATCTTCCAGTAAACAAGGAGCATAAATCTAGCTATGAGATAACATATTATTGAAGAATCCTAAGAAAGCTTATTTCACTTTCTATATGAAGCAAAAAATGTATCGATTGCAATTTGATTCAATATGATTTGATTCAGAAGTGGGTCTGGATAGGGGTATAACAGAATAACAGTGTTGGAAGGTACCTAGGAGGTCTGTTGGTCCAGTATTCAAAAAGGAAAATATGTATCTTCATTAGCATCAGCCAGTCTCCCTCCCTCAACTGATCAGTCCAATGGGCCCCAGGAGAACACTGTAATATTAATCTGGATCTACTCTCTGTCTGTTTCTGGTTACGTCTTTCTCTTTCTAAACTAAGGCAAGACTTTTCAATGAAACAATCTGAACTTCAAATGTGTTTTGGATTATAGGCTTCAGGCTGTTTGATATTTAACCACTGGTACTCTTCACTGTTGCTTACTGGTAGACCAGATCTCTTTATTTCTTTTCCCTTAATGAGTAACAATATCATATTCAAAATACAACCTTCAGATCTTTCCCTTCAAAGTGATATGGAAAATGCTTCTGTCTCAGCAGCTCATCAAAAATCTGGTTTAAATTCTTTAGATCATGGTGGCTTGTTCACATATATTTGAAATTACTTCATGATGATGTAACCTTTAAGGGCCTAAATAAACTAAATTTTAATCTGAGCTGTTCCGTCCAGAAAAATGCGAGGTAGACCGGTTTCCAACAGTAAAAGTCTTTATTTTCAACAGTAAGGATAAACGGAACAGTTTGGCTCTAGCCGCGGCAGCCTTTATATATGGCTTGCCTGCCGGCTTGTAGCCAATGACATCAGTTTGATTTAACTGCCTTTTGGCGGTTCCTTTGGATTGATTCCTAGTGAACCAATCCCTATGCCGGCTTTCTTAGCCAATCAGATTAGAGGATTTGGAATAAACTATTTTTATACAGAACACCCCTCCCCTCTTGGTTTCGTCCTACGTGGTGACGTAGTCGCGCAGGTAGGTGGGGCTTCTTCTGATTCTACTGGACTTACGCGGTTCATTTTCGCTGGAGACTTCAACCGGTTCGGATGGGGTTGCTGTCTCTCCGGCTCTTCTCCATGGAACCGCCTGGAAGGGTGAGTCAGCCATTTTGCTACCGCTTGAGTTTCTCAGGCCAGTGGTTTTGCCACTCCCTCCTGGTTTCTCCGGGCAGGTCGAGCTGGCTTGGCAGGCCCCTTCGTCTGGATTTTTCCCGCAAGTTTCATCTAACCGTGAGTTTCTTTTTTACTCTTTTTGATTGTTCAGATGTTCTGGGTTTATTTTAAAAAGTTCTTTATTATTTTCTTGTATTTCCCCCTCCCCTTTTGGTTTGATTTTCGTCGTTTTTTGTTATTTGTGGTTGTGAGTTTGTATTTCTTTCAATGTTTCAGGAACGAAGCTGGTCTATGTGCCACTTCCATTCCCTGCCATCGTCTACGGTTAGTCAATAGGACCGGGGGCCTGTGATTTGTGTGATTGTGTCTGGAAGCCATAAGGGGTCCCCGGTGAAATTTTTTGCGTAGACTAGGTCGCCGATTTCAAATGTTCGGAAACGGCTGGAGGAGTCGGGGGGTCTTTCCAAGGTGTAATTTGGGTGCAACCTGTCTAATTGCGACCTAAGTTTTCTTCCCATTAATAATTCCGCCGGGCTTTTGTTGGTTACAGTGCTGGGTGTGATATGTTAGAGGGTGAGTAGGCGGTTAATTTTATCCTGGACATCCCCAAGGTCCATCCTCTCTAAACCCTCTTTGGTAAACCTGACCATTCTCTCCACCCTACCATTTGCAGCCGGGTGGGCCGGCGCGGTTACTGCATGGTGTATACCTAGGGAGGCTAGGTATTGTTCAAATTGGATGGCTGTTAATTGTGGCCCATTGTCGGACACTAGGACGTCCGGCAATCCATGGGTTGTGAAGAGTTTAAGTTGTTTAATGACCGCCTCGCTTGTCATAGATGACATTACTACAACTTCCAGCTAATTTGAGTATGCATCTACGACAATTAAAAAGGTATGTCCCCTAGTAGGACCCATGAAATCAATGTGGATCCGAGACCAGGGGCCTCGTGGGGTCTCCCAGTCCCTTGTGGGTGCTTGTGGTGGGGAAGGCCTGGTTTTTTGACATTTATTACAAGTAGTAACCCAGTATTCAATGTCTTTATCTATACCAGGCCACCAGACATAGCTTCTAACTAGGCTTTTCATTTTTACAATACTAGGGTGGCCTTCGTGAAGCATACCCAGCATTCTAGTTTGTAATTTAGGAGGGATTACTACCTGATCACCCCACAATAAACAAACTTTTTGAATTGAAAGTTTGGTTTGTCTGGTCCGGAAAGGTTTAAAGTTTTCAGTTTTTTGGTTTTCTGGCCAGCCTTTACCTACCCAGTTTAATATGCGGGCAGTCACTGGGTCCTTTGCAGTGGCTCTGGCGACATCGTTTGCAGATATTGGTAGTTCGGGGCATGTTTCTATTTGCAGGGTGGTCATTGTTGGCGTCGGGTCTTCCTCCATCGTTGGTAACAGTGCTCTGCTTAATGCGTCTGCATGGGAGATTTGCTTCCCGGGTCGATGCATCAATGTGTAAGAGTATGCTGCTAGGAATTCTGACCATCTAGTCATTCACAGGGATAAAATGTTCGGTGTAGGCTTGTTTCCCACCAGAATTCCTAGTAACGGTTTATGGTCCGTTACGATCAAAAATGTTCTTCCATAGAGGTATTCGTGGAAGCGTTTCACTCTGGCGACGATTGCCAGGGCTTCTCTGTATAGTTGACTATAGTTACGTTCTGTTTTAGACAGAGTTTTTGAGTAATAAGCGACGGGTGCCTCTCTCCCATCTGGCAATTGGTGGCTCAGGATGGCACTGACTCCAAACGGTGAGGCGTCGTAGGTTACCGTCAATGGAAGTGTGTTACTAAACTGGATAAGAACGGTGTTTGATGTTAATATTTTTTTTATTTTCTGGAATGCTTTTTGCTCTCTATGACCCCAAGTCCAATTAGTTTTCTTATCCAGCAAACGGTTTAATGGTTCTGCTATTGTCTCTTTGTGGGGGAGGAATATATTATAGAAATTTATTAGACCCAAAAATGCCTGCAATTCCGTTTTGTTTCTTGGCTGTGGTGCGCCTTTAATGGCTTTGACTTTTTTTTCAGTAGGGTGTATACTCTTTCCGTCAATTAAGTAGCCCAGAAATTCGACGCGATCAGTCTTTAAGCAGCATTTTTCTTTTTTAACTTTCAGACCGGATTCTCTGAATTTTGTTAGTACATTTCTTAGTCTTTTTTCTGGTTGGGTCGTATCTTTAGCTGAAATCAGGACGTCGTCAAAATATGGTATGACCCCTTTTATTCCATTTAATAGGCGTTCCATGAGGCTTTGGAAAACACCTGGGGCCACACTCACTCCAAACTGGAGTCTGTTACACTTGAATGCCCCTTTGTGAGTCACTATTGTCTGTGCCTCGGTCGTTAAGGGGTCTACTGGAAGCTGTTGGTAAGCTTGTGCTAGATCTAGTTTAGCAAAAAATTTTCCTCCCCCGAGTGAGTGTAGCAAATGTTGTACGACTGGTACCGAGTATGCACTTTGTTACAGTGCATGGTTCAGGGTAGCCTTGTAGTCTCCGCAGATGCGTACCGACCCATCAGGTTTAACCGGTGTTACTATTGGCGTCTCCCATGTAGCGTGGTCAACAGGTTCCAAAACCCCTTGGTCAATTAATTTGTTCAATTGTTCCTCTATTTTTGCCTTTAATGCAAAGGGAACTCATCTGGCCTTTAATCTTCTAGGGGCCACCTGGGGGTCTAAACTAAAGGAGATTGGGGTCCCCCGATACCTGCCTAGGGAGCCATCAAAAACGTCCTGGAACTCGTGGATCAGGTTTTCTTCCCAGTCGGTTGCGGCCACTCGGTCTACTCTGGTCATTCCGATGCCCAATGGTGCGAACCATTCGATGCCCAGGAGGCTGGGTCGGTCTCAGTCGACTATTGTCAGAGGCAGGACTTCGACATGCTGCTTGTAGGCGACTCGGAAGTGTCCTAGACCTCCCACAGGGATTCGATTCCCTTGGTAGTCCTTCAGGGTTAATTTTTGTTTCTGGAGCTCTTTTAGCTTAATATTTGGGACCAGTTGTTTGATTGTGTCCCATGACACCATTGACAAGAAAGACCCTGAATCGACCTCCATCTCACAAGGGGCTGCCTTCCATTTTTATGATTATTTTAACTTTTTTTCCACTTTCCGTCTGAGCGCTTCCGATAGTGAAAGTTTGATGGGTCTTTTCTCGGTTACTGGCTCGTTTGTTGCGCTGCCACTTTCTCTCAGTTTGTTTCAATTCAGCTTATGGGGGAGAGTTACTGCATCTGTTAGGGCTGTAATTTTTTCGATTCCCACAGACCTTCTCGATGTGTCCCCTTTTCTTACAAGCTCTGCAGTTGGCATCAAGGAATCTGCAATCGGATCGAGGGTGGTTTCCTCCGCAACCAGCGCATTCCCACCAGTTTCTTTTTTTGCACCTTTTTTTGTTGGCGTATAGGCGGTGGACCTCATCGTCTTCCTCTCCGGATTCTGATGTCTCGTCAAAATCTTCATGGTGTGTGGTGGCGGAAAATTGTTTCTTCCCTCTGGTTAGGCTCACTTCATTGTTGTTCGCGTTCATTTGTTTCATTGCGGCCGCTGACTTTTTCGCGGCTTCTGCAGCTGTGGCTTCTGCAATTGCTTCTGCTACGGTTATGTTGGGTTTATTTAGCAACTTACTTTGTAAATTAGAGTCTTTTAAACCCAATATTACTCGATCTCGCATGGCTTCATCTAAGTTCAGGAACTCATATGCTCCCCCCAGTTGTCGGAGGGCTGCCACAAAATCAGCGATGGTCTCGCCTTCTTTTTGGTCCCTTAGGTAGAATTCGTGCTGTTTGATGAGATTTGATACCACTGGTGCGTAATGAGCCTTCAACATTTGCTGGAGTTCGGGCCAGGTCATTTGCTTTACGTCTCTGGGCTTCGCCAATGCCTTGGCCATTTTGAAAATCGTTAGTCCGCAATGAGTTAAGAAGACAGCCCTCTTACGCTGGTCTGAGATTTCTTCCATCTCGTTACTTTCCAAGTACATTTGGAAATGGTCTACGTAAGATTCCCAATCCTCTTCATTGGGGTTGAAGGGTGCAGGCGGTGCATTATTTCCGGCCATCGCTTCCAGCCTGGGTTTCAATTTGCCGCGTACACAGTCTCGCGTTTTAGGACGATCCCACTCTCATCGCCAGTGTTCCGTCCGGAAAAACGCGAGGTAGACCAGGTTCCAACAGTAAAAGTCTTTATTTTCAACAGTAAGGATAAACGGAACAGTTTGGCTCTAGCCGCGGCAGCCTATATATACGGCTTGCCTGCCGGCTTGTAGCCAATGACATCAGTTTGATTTAACTGCCTTTTGGCGGTTCCTTTGGATTGGTTCCTAGTGAACCAATCCCTATGCCGGCTTTCTTAGCCAATCAGATTAGAGGATTTGGAGTAAACTATTTTTATACAGAACATGAGCAATCTATACACAGTTAACTCTTTTACAGAGGATACATTGCTTCATAGAGCCATTGAATGGAATCAGGGTATAGATTTAATGAATAAATAAGAAATTAAAGGAAATCACTCAAGAAATAATCCAGTACAATGTGTTGAATCTAACATAACAGTGTTTTGACCGAACGGATGGTGCTGCTTTATAAACTATAGTTTACGGTTTAGCCCAATATGTGAACTGTTATATATTAATAAAATAATATTATAAAATAAAATATAAAATAAAAAAATAATATCAATAAACTATCAATAAAAAGGTAAAAAAAACATTAGTTATTTTATATATGACCTCAGTCTAGAAAGCCAAAGACATCATGTAGGCCTATTTATTCTTTTCCCTTATACCATATGGCTTTTTCTATAATTTTGTAGTTTGAGATTACAATTATATTAGTATCTTGATTGTAATACTCTAGACGATGACTAAACGGCAGCAAAGAGTTAGAATGTTTTGTTTCACTATATATTTGGAACAAGTCCTACTATCAGTAAAATGGAGGCTGTAACTGTTTTCCATTCTGTGCAATTTGGTCCATTCTGTGCAATTTGCAATTTCCCAAAGGGTCACATGAAAAACTGGGACTGTGGTAGAGGACTGCCAATACCCTGCTGATGTCCCATCCCACATATTGATACCACTGCCGACTGGATCAGACAGAGACAGCCCTAAAATTCCCAGGTCTGCTCCAGTGCAACATTATTTTTTTCTTACTTCCATTGATGAAAATATGAAAACATCAGTATTAACGCAATATTAACAGGCTTAGGGCCTGTCAAATGTAAACCTCAGCAACTCTTTGTTGCCATCTCATGTTCATTTTTATTTTTGCAGTCCAGATTTCTAAGAACTGATTGATTTCTTACGGTATAACAACAACATTAAATAACCTCTGATAACCAAATGAAACATTATAGTCTTCTGGAAAGTGTGCAACCCTGTTCATTCTTGTGGAGCACACAAAAACTTTTGATATCCAATATTAAATAACAAAAATTATCTGTACTTAAAACATTAGCTCCAGGTAATGTGCTTTCTATCTGTAAGGCTTGAAAGACAGTTTAGAAGTTTAATTGTTGTACCAAAGTTCCAGTTAAGCTCATGAAATGGTCACTCCATTTCTGTGTTAATTGTTTGAATGATAAAACTCTAAAAGGCTATGTCATGATCTTCTTGAGCATGGGTGTCAAACTCAAGGCTCGGAGACTGGATGCAGCCCCCAGGCTGCTTAGATCTGGCCTGTGGGGCCACCCCAGAAATAGCAAAGAACTGGGTGCCTCTGCCAGTGAAAATGGAGCTTGCGAGGGCTGTGTGCAGTCTTCCCAAGCTCTGTTTTCGCTGGCAGAGGGTTGCAGGAAGCCATCACAGCTGAAAACGGAGCTTGACAGCCCATTTTTGCTGGCAGAGCACAGGTGCCCCCTACACAAATGATGTCATGCTAGTCATGCCCTCCAGCCATGCCTCCTCCCCCAAGATCAAACACAACCCTGATGAGGCCCTCAGTAAAATTGAGTTTGACACCCCTGTTCTTGAGAAACTTGGTGTACATTTCTTTTATCATTGAATCTGCAAGAAAGTAGGCCAGCAAAACTTACACTGCACTGGCTATTGAGTCCTATTCTGTAACCCAGACATGGATTGGTGATATTCTTGCATTTATATGCAAGAAATAATGCAAGTAATATGCAACCTTTTAATAATGATAGTTCAGTTTGCCTATTCTTGAAAGATTTAAACTTAACATCTGCCTCGTTTTCCGGCCACCCTTTTTCTACCCAGTTTAAGACTTGTGACAAGGTTTTGTCTCTTGCCGTGAACCGCAATGTCCACTGCGGTTATGGGTAGGTTTGACAATGTCTCAATCTGTAGGGTCGATGTGGTTGGTGCCGGATCAGTTCCTAGTTCTGGTAGGGGAGTACAGCTCAACGCATTGGCATGGGAAATGTCCTTGCCTGGTCGGTGAATCAGTTTATAGTTGTAGGCTGCCAGGAACTCGGACCACCTTGTCATTCTAAGGAATAGTATATTTGGGGTGGCTCTGTTCCCAATAGAGGCAGCTAGTATTCCCAATAGAGGTTTGTGGTCTGTAACAAGGGTAAAAGTCCTACCATAAAGGTATTCGTGGAACCGTTTGACACCGGATATTGCAGCGAATGCCTCTCTGTCCAATTGACTGTAATTACGTTCAGTTTTTGATCGTGTTTTGGAGTAGAACGTGATCGGTGCTTCTTTCCCATCAGGCAGGATGTGGCTAAGTACAGCTCCGACGCCGAACGGTGATGCATCGCAGGTGACTGTTAATGGTAGTGCCTTGCTGTATTGCATTAATACCGAGTCGGAAGTGATTAGGTCTTTTACTCTCTGGAACGCTGTCTCTTCACGTCGTCCCCAGGTCCAGGTGGCTGCCTTGTCCAAAAGCCTATGTAGTGGTTCCGCCGTCATTGCCTTCCGTGGCAGAAAAACGTTATAAAAATTTATAAGTCCCAAGAATGCTTGCAACTCTACCTTGTTTTTTGGTCTAGGCGCTTCTTTGAATGCCTTAATTTTTTTCTCTGTGGGGTGGATGCCCTCTTTGTCGATTTGATAACCCAGGAATTCGACTTTTGAGGTGGCTAATTGGCACTTCTTTTTTTACTTTGAGTCCCGCCTTCTGGAACCTTTGTAAGACCACTATGAGACATGCTTCTAGTTGTCTCTCGTCGCTAACTGACACTAGCACATCATCAAAGTATGGGACTACTCCCTTTATGCCTTGTAATAATCACTCCATTAGTCTTTGGAACACCCCTGGGGCTACGCTGACTCCAAATTGCAGCCTTTTGCATTTGAAAGCTCTTCTATGAGTCACGATCGTTTGTGCCTCTGCTGTTTCGGGGTCGACTGGTAATTGTTGGTATGCTTGGGCAAGTTCGAGCTTTGCGAAGACCTTGCCTCTCCCCAATGAGTGTAGTAGGTGTTGCACTACTGGAACAGGATACGCGCTTTGTTGTAGTGCATAGTTCAGGGTAGCCTTGTAGTCCCCACAGATTCTCACAGACCCATCTGGTTTAACTGGGGTCACAATTGGGGTCTCCCATTTGGTGTTGTCAATTGGTTCCAAAATATCTTGTGCTATTAGTTTGTTAAGTTCCTCATCAATCTTTGGTTTTAGTGCAAAGAGGACTCGCCTCGCCTTCAGCCTAATTGGAGCTATTGTTGAATCTAAATTAAATGAAATAGGGGACCCTTGGTACTTGCCTAATTTTCCATCGAAGACGACCTGGAACTACCTCATCAGGTTCTCCTCCCAGTCTGTGTCAGCAATGCTGTTAATGCCAGTCACTCCGATTCCTAGAGGTTCGAACCACCTGAGTCCCAATAGCTTTGTTCGGTTTCGGTCTACGATGGTTAGCAGCAAGATTTTTTTGTGTTCTTTGAAAGTTATTTGGAAATGTCCGAGTCCGGCTACCGGTATTCTGTTTCCCTGGTAGTCCTTTAGGATTAGCGATTGGTGTTCTAGTTCAGCTCTACCAATGTACGGTACTAGTTTTTTAATGGCATCCCATGACACCATGGATAGGCATGATCTGGAATCTACCTCCATTTTACATTCTTGGCCCTCGATCCAGACTGCCACATGTACTTTTCGGCCATTTGTTGCGTTAGATTGCCCGATGATGATGGTTTGGTGTGTTTCTTTTTTTCTATAGTTCTCGTTTAGCTGCTTGCCTTTGCTTTCGTGACTCTCATGGCTCCATGTTTATCTATCTTTAGTTCTTGGTGGTGTGTTGTCTCTACATAGTGGGCTGTAGCTCTTGCGGTTTTGGTATACTCTTGCGATGTGACTCCATCTCTTGCAGTACCGGCACATAGCATCTAAGAACTGGTACTCAGAACGGGGGTGGTCTCCTCCACACCCGGTGCACTGAAACCCTGACTTATGACCTTTCTTCAGCCGTTGATCTCGTTCAGCCTGGAGTCTGTGGATTTCCTCCTCCTCATTATCGTCGATTCCGGACGATCCACTCTCAGCATAGTGTGTGGTGGTTTTGTGTGCCCTCTCTGCCTTCTTTTCCGAGCCCTGGCTCATTTCGGTCAGAGTTTTGGATGAATTTGCATTCATCTGCTGCATTTTGGCCGCTGATTTTTTAGTTGCTTCTGCCGCCATGGCTTCAGCAATAGCCTTGGTAACTGTAATCTTTGGCCAGGTTAGCAGTCGGCTTTGTAGGGTGAGGTCTCTTAGTCCGAGGACCACACGATCCCTCATGGCTTCATCCATGTTAAGGAATTCACATGCCCCTCCAATGTCCCTGAGAGCTGCTACGAAGTCTGCGATGCTCTCACCTTCTCTCTGGTCCCATTTGTAAAATTCGTGTCTCTGGATAAGGCTGGAGACAGTCGGTGCATAGTGAGCCTTCAGAAGCTTTTCTAGGCCTGGCCAGTCCATCTGTCTCACATCTTCTGGTTTTGCCAGTGCCTTGGCCATCTTGAACACTGTGGGCCCACAGTGTGTCAGGAACACAGCTCTTTTTCGATTGTCTGAGATTCCTTGCAAATCATTGCTTTCCAGGAACATGAGGAATCTATCGATGCAGGATTCCCAGTCCTCTGTTGCTGGGTTGAATGGTGCGGGTGGCGAGTTGTTTCCGGCCATTTCATCTTCTTGGTTCTCGATGCCACGTACTCGACTTGTCTCCTCTCTCAAGATCCCACCCTTGTCACCAGTGTTGAGTTCGCTAAGAATGAGACTGGAGACCAGCGTAACTTCAGCTCTTGTATTTAGTGCAGAAAGTCCATCTGAACCAGGAGCCGCAGCAGCTCTTTTTATAGAGAGGCTGTTCACGGCTAGTGGCCAATGACGGCTACTTCTTTTTCCTGCCGCTGAGTTGGCCAATCATAGGTTAGCTATTATTGGCCAATCAGTGTCGAGACAGAAACCAATGAGCTTCTAGTATTTCTTGACCAATAGGAATACACTATTTGAAGTATGTTAATATGGAACATACAGAAAGCCTGAAAAGGTATAAATAAGCCACAAAGTTTGGCTGCATGATTAAATAGCAGAATCAAATGAAATATTAAGAAGAAGAGAACTTTGTCTAATTCCCTGCATGGCAGTGCAAAGATTGTCAGGTGTAAAGAATCTGGACTTAGTTGAATTTAAGTTGCATTTCAAAAGATTTATTGCTCAAGCCTACACACAAGAATCTAGACTCAGAATTCCCTGCTCAATGAGCAGACATGGCTAGGGGAATCTTTGCATAACTTCATATCATGCACCAGTTGTGCTCATTCCTAAATCAGGTGCAAGTCATGAAGTATTAGTTTTGTAAGTCTTGGTACGACCATTCTTGGAATATTGCATCCAGTTTTGGTCACTACAATATAAAAAAGATGTTGAGACTCCGGAAATAGTGCAGAGAAGAGCAACAAAGATGATTCGGGGGCTGGAGGCTAAATCATATGAATAACTGCAAGAAATGGGTATGTCTAGTCTTGTGAAAAGAAGGACTGTGTGTGTGTGTATGACATGATAGCCGTGTTGCAATATTTGAGGGGCTGCCACAAAGAGAAAGGATCAACCTATTTTCTAAAGTGCCAGACGGCAAGATAAAAAATAATACTTGGAAACTAACCAAGGAGAGGAGCAACTTAGAACTAAGGAGAAATTTCCTGACAGTGAGAATAACAACCGAGTGGAACTGCTTGCCTTCAGAAGTTGTGGGTGTTCCATCACTGGAGGCTTTTAAGAAGAGACTGGATACCGATTTGTCTGGAATGGTATAGGACAGTGGTGGCTAACCTTTTTGGGCTCCTGTGCCAAAAATTGTGCATGTGCTTGCATGCTTGCGCTCACGTGCCAGCACCCAGAAGACAATGCACGCACCCCCATGCCCCCCACTCATGCAAACACAATCCCCACCCACCCATGCCATACCCTTACCTGCATTGCGCCTCACAGCTGATTTTTGGCCGGCTTGAGGCCTTTTAGGGCCTCCCAAAGGCTTGAGGAAGGCTTCTGCAGGCTTTGTAGGCAGAAAACTAACCCTGTTTCGTCACTTCTAGTATTTTTGGAAAAACAGGAAGTGATGAAATGGGGCTAGTTTTTGGTCTGCAGAAGCCTTCCTCAAGCCTTTGGGAGGCCAAAAAAGGCCTCAAACCAGCTGAAAATCAGCTGAGATGTATGCATGTGCAGTGAGGTAAGTTTGCCTGCAGCTCGCGTGCCAGCACAAATGGCTCTGCATGCCACCTGTAGCATGCATGCCATAGGTTCCCCATCACGGGTATAGGGTCTCTTACTTGAGCAGGGAGTTGGGACTAAAAGACCTCCAAGGTTCCTCACAAATCTATTGTTCAGTTCTGTTCTGGTTACCAGCACCCCCCCCCTTTTGGGGGGCCTCCAATTTAAAGTCCTACATGACATGGGGCTGGGTTATATGAAGGATGGCTTCTTCTCAGTTATCTTGCTCATCACAGAGGGTTGACTTGTCTCCAGTTTATATTGCTCAGAGCCATAAAAAAAGGCATGCAATGGCTCCTATTGCCTAGGAAGCTACACTGGGCAGATTCCAGGTAGGGGTCTTTACTTGCTGTGGTGCCACTTTATGGAGAATTTCCCTTCATGAAGTTAAGTTATCCCCATGCCTGTTGAGTTTCTGGAAGTCCCTCAAAACCTAGTTAAGCTCTGAGGTCTAGGGGCTAGGCGAGTGGAGAGAGAAACATCAAGCTGCAGAAAGTACTGGTGGGATAAGGATCCTTATGAATACCTTCTAGGAAGTCATCATTTGTACCTGAGTCAGAAAGGAAAATCAATACTGCTTTGGTTCTGCAAGTTTCTGTTCTCCCTGGCAGTCAAAGATGAAATGACCAAGGTGCACAGGTGCTTCACTCCGCTAAACAAATAATTCCCTCAACATTGTCCAACTATTTACAAAGTCTGCACTACTATTACTATTAATCTTCTCATCACTCCTTATCACCCATCCCCTCCCACTTGTGACTGTATGACTATAACTTTGTTGCTTGTATCCTTATGATTTATATTGACTGTTTCCTAGTTTGATTTGATTTCTTATTGTACCCTGTGACTATTATTAAGTGTTGCAACTTATGATTCTTTATTCTTGACAAATGTATCTTTTCTCTTATGTACACTGAGATCATTTGCACCAAGACAAATTCTTTGTGTGTCCAATCACACATGGTCAATAAAGAATTCAATTCAATTCAGTTCTGTTCTGTTCTGTTCTGTTCTAGAGTCCAGTGGCCTGGTATGTCATAGGCCCACTGGAGCATGGAAGTCACCAACTTGTATCAGCTTTCCTCTCCATGTGAATAAGAACATAGGAAGCCTTATTGTATTTTCTGATGGAAAACACTTGGCCCTGAAATGGAGGTCCTGTTGGGATGGCAGTTCATCAACAGACTTCCTTGACATCAGACCAAGGAGGAGGTATCAATGAGGCCTAAGACAGAAGAAGGATAAAGTTGGGATGAGGGCAGCAGCCCTTCCTGGACAGAGCTAAGGGAATTGGTGTAAGAGAAGAGAGGGTACAGATAATAAAGAAAAAAAGGAATAGATGCAGAAAGGGAAATTTAATGAATGAGAGTATTTGAATCAAGAAGAAAGAATAGAATGTTGTTGCAGAGAAATTATGAACGTGGAGAATGATATATAGATGAAGATAGATTGGGAGTAGTTGGAAGAGAAGATTGACAAAGGTGATGTAGAGGTGATAAATACAATATAAACTACGCTATGAGCAGAATACTGCCAGCAATTTATTATGTCGGAGCTTCTAAATGCCAAAGGTTGTGGGATTTTTAAAATGATCAAAAAATAAAACATGAATAAAGATCTATACGAAGCAGTGAGTGCAATGTGACCATTCATTCCCCATTGGTTCTCCAGCACAACTCTGTCTCTAACAGTTTAACAAAAACTGGGGATGAGAGTCCCAATTTCATCTTGAGAGGGAAAATATTATTTAATGGAGGGGCTACTAGAGAGAAAGTTTGCTTGCAAACTCCAGCTCCAACTTCCACTGTATGGGGGACCATTAAAAGATATTTGTGTAAGATCCCCACTTGACGCGTTGGGTGGTTTAACTCTGTCCAAAGGAGGTGGTCCTGTAAGTACCTAGGTGCTAAGCCATAGTGGGCTGTAGAGATCAAAACCAGCATTTTAAACTGTACACAGAAAATTAATGGTAATCAATGCAACAACCGTTGGGTAGGTACTACAACAACTTTAATTCACAAATACACAGGCCAATTCATTTTGAGTCAGTTGTTGTTTATGGATAGCCTATGGAGGTAAAACAAGTGACAAAGTTGCAGTCCTACAATTACAAGTGGGAGGGGATAGGTGATAAGGAGTGATGAGATTAACAGTAATAGTAGTGCAGATTTTGTAAATAGTTGGACAGTGTTGAGCAAATTATTTGTTTAGTAGAGTGATGGCGTTCGGGGGAAAATCTGTTCTTGTGTCTAGTTGTTCTGGTGTGTAGTGCTCTGTGGTGTCATTTTGAGGGAAGGAGTTGAAACAATTTATGTCCAGGATGTGAGAGGTCTGTAAATATTTTCACAGCCCTTTTTGACTCATGCAGTATACAGGTCCTCTATTGAAGGCAGGTGGGTAGTAATTGTTTTTTCTGCAGTCCTAATTATCCTCTGAAGTCTGTGTCTGTCCTGTTGGGTTGCAGAACCAAACCAGACACTTATAGAGGTGTTTATGAAATTAACTTAAATGGGGACTTATATGCAATGCTAATGGATCTGATGGATGACTTATTCTCTACAGGAGATGAATAGACATCAAATCAGGAAATTGATGTGGATTCCTCTCCCCTCCCCCTTTGGATATACAAAAGAACTCTGCTAAAATTTGGAAGGATCCTTTTAGAAGTGACAAACAAAAGGATAAATGTTATTTATGGATACCAGATAAAGGAGTCAAATAATATGTATTTAAAAATCAGGGAATATTTATAAGATTGGCTTATCTATTCAGGGTTAAAAGATGAAAATGGTTACATCTGGTTGCCCTTACTGGACTTTTGCTGATAAAGATTGATTGACATAGCACTTTGATTTTGTTTTCCTTAGCTAAGAAATGAGCTATAAGGGGAGAAGAGAGATTATGTTTTATTTAGAGATGGTGATAACCTATTATTGTTTTTATCTGCTGGAATTAAGGGGAAAATTCTTTTTTCTTTTTCTTTCCTTATTTTCATTCTTTTCCTTTTTCTTGTTTTTTGTACTTTCTTTGTATTGGTTTGTATTTTTTGTAGTCTGTTTTGACTTTTATTTTTTTATATGTATAATTCTTTAAAATATTATTTAAAAGAAAGAAATCAAGACAACTAATAAATGAAAGCAACCATTACAGGGTTTTTAAAATTTCTTAGCTCCTAGCTTCATCCATATTTTTGTAACCCTAATAATGTAGATAACTAGGAAAAATTATACCATTTGATAATACACTAACAATTACAAAGGGGATCACTGAAGACAACAGCAAAATAGCTGCTTCGTTTTCTGTGAAAATGACAAAGGGTTTGATCAATCAAACAGCATGATGTGTGGAAATATAAACCAAAATATATAAATATAAACTTGTTATCATTCCCTAGTTCATAAAAATATTCATGGAGGGAGATGTTGTATTTCTAGTCATTGTTAACTAGCCTCATAAATGTTAAGGTAGCAACTCCTACTTATCCAGATCTAAAACTAAATAGAGGAATTCCTAGACTGAAAATGTGGAGTTAATAAATTATATTAAGGATATTAAACTGAAGTGTTACCAGAAATAAGTTTCTTTTAAATCAATGTAACTTTTCATCTTATCTATAATATAGAATGCTAATAAAGTTTTTATGAGAAATTTGTTCATCTCTCTGGCATCAAAGAAAAAAGAAAGGAAGCCATGCAAAAACTGAATAATACATTACTGAATGATTTGAAACAATTAGAATCAAGATATAAACCAATCTTGGACTTAGAACAAAAAAAAAAATCAATATCAAACCAACTAGATTTATTGAAAATAAGAGACCTAGAATCTAAATTTTATCAAACAGAAATATTTTGAAAAAAGACACAAATCAAATAAATTGCTGCCCTAGCAGTTGCCTAAGCAACAAGATAAAAGAAAAATAACTTCTACTTGATCGTTCAATCTATTTTATGAAGTAGATATGGTTTACAATAAGATAAATGATGTAACAAGTTATGAATTACTAAATTGAGTTATATTGTAAAAAGACAATGATTCAGAAAAGACTGAACAATATTTGAATGAGAAATTATTTGCAAAGTTCATAGATCAACCATGAAAGCTAAATATCTATTAAATGGTGAATTGAACTCCACTCATACATGAGGAAAGCTACTTTATGGTGAAGACCCATTTTAAAGGGAAGTAGCAGGACGCTATTCAGTGGCTGAGACGCTGAGCTTGTCGATCGGAAAGGTCGGCAGTTCGAATCCATAGCACTGCATAACAGAGTGAGCTCCCGTTACTTGTCCCAGTTTCTGTCAACACTAGCAGTTTGAAAGCGTGTAAAGTGCAAGTAGAAAAATAGGGACCACTTTGGTGGGAAGGTAGCAGTGTTCCATGAGCCTTTGGTGTTTAGTCATGCCGGCCATATGACCATGGAGACGTCTTCAGACAGCGCTGGCTCTTTGGCTTTGTAATGGAGATGAGCATTGCCCCCCCTACAACCAGAAATGACTAGCACGTATGTGCAAGAGGAACTTTTACCTTTACCTTTAGCAGCCTTTGTCCATTGTTTAGGAGAAACATTCTGTTATTGCTTGCAATTTATATAAACTTGGATCAGTATGTATTATTTAAGGCAGGAATTTGCCAAATGTGAAATCTGTTAAATCAATTCTGTAGTCTCATACTGAAAAAGCTAAAGATGTGGTGGATTTAAGTGTTAAGACCTTTCCTTGCCTGATGAGGAACAAGAAGGCTTTATAAAAAGTAAAAGTCTTAACGCCTGAAATGATTTCATTCTGCAACTGCAAAGGCTAGCTGCCCAAAATCATTGCCTGAAATAAGGGTTTCTTAGTGATTCTTTGCTCACAAGTTCTTATAAAACAATTTCTAAGCTGAGTCCTCAGCATCTTGAGATACAGCTAAGAAAGCTCCTATTTGAAACCCTGGAAAATAGATTGCAGTGTAAACAGTATTGAACTGGATGAATGGCTTGGTGTAAGGTTTCCTTTTAAACACTCATCCCTCCTGGAAATTCTATTTCGGAAAGTTTGATTTTGTTAGACTCATGCAGAGACACATGACTAGTATCTGGACCAGTCAAGAAGAGGGAGAGTTTTTGTTGCAGAGAACATGGTGAACAGGTCACTATTGCCAGAGCAGGTATGCATGCTTGCAACTGCATATTGCGTGGATCAGTGGTGGGATTCAAATTTTTTTACTACCAGTTCTGTGGGCATGGCTTGGTGGGCATGGCAGGGGAAGGTTACTGCAAAATCCCATTCCTTCCCCACCTCACTAACCTGTTTTCCAGCTCCATTCTCCTGTGCAAGGAAACAAAAGAAGACCCAGCCGATCAGCTGGGATTCAGGAGGCAGATGGGGGCAGGGCCAGTCAGAGGTGGTATTTGCCAGTTCTCCAAACTAGTCAAATTTTCCACTTCCAGTTCTCCAGAACTGGTCAGAATCTGCTGAATACCACCTCTGGAGTGGATGATCCTCAAGGGTTTCTGTACAGTATGACTGTAATGCAGTGCAGCCAAAATTTGCTTGGATGTAGGTTTGGTGATGAAACTGAAGTTGAGCATGATTGAAAACTACAGATATTCTAAGAGGTATTCAGTATCTTCATATCAACAATATAGATAAGATTTACCTTACTGGATTGGAGCAAAAAGTTCATCCAGCCCAGCTTTTAGATGAGTAAAAAAAATGCCAGATTTTTTTCAGGAATTGACAGGTAAAGTTTGTTGCAAAGCAAGGGGGCCCATTGTTTGCCTTCAGCATCCAGCAATCAAAGCTTAAGAAGACAGGGAAGCAAAAGGGGGCATCTTCTGGTTCCAGCCTCATCCACTGTTTCCCTGGAGAAACCTGGCGCATGTGCCCCCATCATGGAGCAAAGTGCCCAGTTGCGCTCATGATGACAGAGCAGGTACACCCTTCCCCTAATCATTTCCCAATATGAAAATGGCTCCATTGTCATTACAGTGCTGAGATTGAATTCGTCTCATCAAAGCGGAGGGTGACAGGTGCCTCAATAGACTAGTGCCAAGCACAGAGGCAGGAAGATTAGCAGGCCACTGATATCATTATTTCCGCCTATCACAGATTCGGCAGGGAGGCAATTGTAATTTCTAGGTTTATTAGTCTGCATTCGGAGGGGAAAAAAAAAACAATGATAAACCTCAGTATGACAGCCAGGCATTTGTGCAGCAAGTGCTGTCATAGCGACACTTACAAAATGCCAATGCGGTTGTGTCCTCCTAATCCCCCCTAATGGAGGTTAAAGCACTGCACAAAAAGCGCTCTTATCAATGATCGGAGCACTAATAACATTTGCATTTTAACACAGGATGTAAAGAATCTTCCATGCAATTTTACCAATTAACATTGCTTTGGAATAATTCAGATAAAATATTCAGCAAATATGTCTCCATCTTTCTTATTGCTAATAGAAATAACAAGGCATAGAAATCTATGAATGATGCTGCCCAATCGATTGAAATTTTACCACCTCCCCAAATGTTCTTTGCTAACTAAAGAGCAGGGTGCCTTTCCATTGTGAGATTTTAACAGCCAGTTCAAAACCTACCCAGGTGCTCTTGAGAGTCACACTAGAATCTCTCCAGGTAAAGCTCTTGATTTTAAAGCAGTCTCTTTTCCTGCTGCCAAACCCATGACTGGACTGAACCCATTACATCACATTGATAAAGGAAATATGTAGGAAATTAAAAAGATTGATGGGTTCAAGAGCCGATGAAAACTTTTTGCTTCCTTTTCCTCATTCCAGTATCAATATACAGTATTTCAGGTCAATACCAGATTGCAGTAATTGTCATCTGTCCATGTCTAATCCATGCAAACAAACTTCAGGAATCTCTTGAAGTTAAAAAACCTCCCACACAACAGGTGTTAAAACTCCCATTCCTCTCCTCCCCCTACATTTAAGAGACCAATTAAGAAGACTCTGTAATTCCATTCTTGAGTGACTGCCACTGAATTCAATTTCTTTCAGGTCAGTGAATATAATGTGAAGTCATTAACTAAAAGGTCAGGGACAGCATATAAAATATACACACATGGTGGAGTCTGCAATAATTAGTACACACATCACATGTTCCGTTATTGTGGCATATGTTGTAAGAAATCTTAACAGGATTAGTTGATGGTAAGTAAATGTTTTGCTGTGCCTGACTGAAATTGGTTTTCAAAAAGAGCCCCATGGCACCTTCTCAGGCCATTGACAACTTAAGACACTGTACAGTATTCCAGTATTTTTTTTCAATGGGGTTTCTCAGAGATCTGAAGAATGGACAAGCTTGCATAAAAATGTTTTTTCCCATTAACATTTTTTCCTTTATTATATAATATTGAGGAATGTTGAGTTTTCCTAGGTTTGCTGAGACTTTGAATGAACTCAGAAAGTCTTCACAGCTTCTTCTCAAAGAGCAGGGAGCAGCTGTGATCAAAAGAACCTTTGCACAGATTCATCTGGTGCGCCAGTTATATCCAATCCTAGATTGGAAGGCCCTTCAGTCATTTCACATTGCAGGTCACCTCATAAACTGACTATTTTAGCATGTTCTTTAGTGTGTTCGTTGGGGGCAGGCTGCCCTTGAAGACCATTTGGGTTTTCTGGTCTAGAAAATAGCAGTGTAGGCAGCTATGGTCATGCTGTGATATGCTCAAGTGACTCCACTGCTAGGAGCAACACTGGCTTCCATGTGCTATTTAAGGTGCTGGTTGACACTTATAAAGCTCTTTATGGCATAGAGCATGGATGTCAAACTTGCCGTATCACACCATCACATGACGTTTCACAATGTTTTTCCCATTCGTGGAGCTGAGATGGGCATGTCCTGCGCATGATGCATCTGGCCCACTGGCCGCCAGTTTGACACCCCTGGCGTAGGGCCTGGTTCTTTGAAGAACCATGTATCTCCAACTGTTTCTCCCTATCAATTAAACTGGGCAGGGGTGTGTAACCTGGATCCTTTCAATTGAACAGTGGAAGCTGAGAAGTAGAGAGATTGCCTTTTGATGCATATTATCAGTTTCCTTATTTTTATTATTTACTTTTGTAATTATAAGCAGGCCAAGGTTATTTGGAGTCAGTTCTCTTCCACACTGCATTAAACAAAAAAAATTAGATGAAGTATTCAGAATCTTCTTCACTTTTAATATATAGTACATTTCAGTATATGGTGTTGTGTAATTCCTCTTTTTAAACACATGATGGAATTCTGCAGGGAATGTTTTCCTTTAATGGAGGTAGTATATAGAAATAAGCAACTCCCTGAAGTGGTATGGAGGAGCACAATGATTCATGAAGTTCCAACTAGCTACATTAGATAATGAACAGGACCAATATCTGCCATATGTGCAGCACAGGATAATGGCTGAGGACTGGAGCTAATGTAAAAACTCTTTCTGGAAAATGTAACCATGGCACTCAATTAACTTCTAAGTGATTAATTTTATTTTCCCCTATGTTACACGGCTTCTGAAATTGAGCAACATCAGGACCACTAGTCATGATTGTTCTGCCTTACATTAGAATTAGAGGAAATGAATTCAGTATCAACTCTTGTGAAGTAAGAACAGGACATTTCATAAAGTGGAAGCAATCTGGAGAGAAGAATATCTTTGAGCACAAAGTAGTCAAAGTTATGAACCAATTCCAGTCGAGAGAAATTTAAATACACATGCTTTGCTCTTCATTAGGTACCAATAGGATGTGGAAATGTTTAAGGTTGGTTGAATCACATCCACATTTTAAAGTCACAGTATAAGAATGTATCACCAAATGCTCAAGTCAAGAGGAAAATTAAGAGTGGGCCTATGGAGAGAAAAGAAGACATTTCAACACTGCTACTAAAAGAGGAACTGATCTTTGGCTCCCACTGTCATGGTTCCAACCGATGCTTTGTGAGTTGACGCCCTCACTGACAACTGGAATGATTTCTATCAGAACTGAATCAACAAAAACTATTATGCTTAAGAATCTGTGTCTTTATCCGTATATTTTTATTTTGTATTATTTTGGATAATAATCTTCAAGGCACAGGAATGTTTACCACATTCCTCCCTTCCGAAACAGTAAAATAAAATGTTCTAACTGAATGAGGTAAATAATTAAAATGTCAAGATGTAAGGTTAGATACAAAATAGCAACAAGCTGTGATCATAGTTATCATGATCGTCCTCATTTAAATTTATTGCTTAGTTCTTAAATGTACACATTGCAAAGTTTACAGGCTTAAGAAAGCTCAAGGAAGAATGGAACATTTTGGATTTAGAAGTCTTGTTAAATCCCAAATCTTGGCAAAATCTGGTTTGAGCAATAGAAGGCACAAACAATAGTGAAATGCAGCTCTTGCCTGTTACAGTTTGTTGCCCCTTTGCAAATTAATACCACCCACATCGCAGAGCTAAAAACAAAGGAATAGCAGCAGAGATATTCAGTCAAGCATGCCAATAGATCAAAACAACAGCAAAGGCAATAAATTACCATCTGTTTGGCAACACCATTCATCCATTACTCCCTTCAGTACCAGATGACTTGGCTTGCTTATGCTTCAGCAAACCTGCACACGCAGTATTTTTGATGGAATAAATGGGGATGGCCTGTTAGGAACCATTATACTCTCTTTTGGAGAGATGGTTTCTATTCATCAAGTCCATGCAAAAAATGTTCAGAAATAAGAATTCCCTGTCCAAATCTCATTATGCCTTCAATCAAGTAAGCTTAAATAAGGTCTGATTTTTTCAAGGCTTTATTTATATTAAGAGATTAATACTGCTAACTTACTTTACAGACTTGTACGATTTATAAAGCACATTGAACATAATTGGTGCTATGACAAGGTGGAGTCATAACATCAGGTAGGTTTGGGAGATGGTTGATATTAAGAGTGGCAGCTCCCTCTTTGTCCATTTCTGGAGAAGAGTATTCCACAGTATCACTTTGTCCATTATTTCAGGTAGCAAAATCCTTGGCTAGCTTTGCAAACAGTAAAGTCTCCTTCAAGTTGAGCTGGATTTCTAGTGACTTTATTGCTACAGCTATTTAACTTTTGTCAATTGCCTGCTTCAATAATTTCTTTTCTTTTTTTAAAAAAAAGTTTTGACTTCCCAGTCAAGCTATATAGTTCTGATGTTTCTGGTGCTGTCCCAACCAGAGGCTAATCAAATTAAAACCTGCTTAGCTTTTCAGCCAAGATCAGGTAAGAACTGCTAAGAAATCTGAGAAGACATGATGCACCATGAATGACATGGATAAATGCTTAAATACATATGAATTTGGAAATTACCATTTTCCTTGTCAGTGACTTATTATGTCTAAATTTTCCTCATATTTTGCATAGCTCAAATATATTTAGCCAACAAGTCATTTTTTAATACAGTAGGGAAACTTAAGTCAAGAGCATTATTTGGAATATTAAGTATGTGATAGTTACACTAATAGCTGCATTGAGAGATATAACTATTCACAAAATGTGTACTATCATTGCCATGATTGATCACAAAATACTCATTTACCAGAAGAGGAATTGATTCCCCTATACTGATTAAGATAAACATGGCGCTTGAGCTGTGTGCTTCATTTTCTTCCAACTTTCTTTTTTTTCCAGCTTCAAGCTAGGGCAGCATAAACCTGAAGGTTTGACTGGGGAAATTCTGGTTCATGTCCACCCTTAGTCATGAAAATACCAGTCACTGATTCTCAGTGTAATCTAAGAACAGGTCCTTGTCAGCTCTGTTAAATAGAAGACATACTATGTACTAGCTGAGCTCCTGAAGAAAAGTGGTCTAGTAAAATATAATATAAAAAGTGTTTTTAATTAGAAAATAGGTATAAACAGACAGATATGAAGAGACAGATACATAGATAGGTGAGATAATGAACCTGGCGCACATTTAACCCCCAAAGAGCAAATCAAGGTGATACCATTTTGGAGCTTGGTGCTATGACCAAGTACAAAAGTGCAATCATTCTGTTACGTTTATACACAAATGGATCACAGTTATCATTAGACATTCAAGTATATTAATTTGGGAAACATGAAATATGCATAAAATATTTAAAAATTTGTTACTTTAATATTTTCTATCATAGTTTATTAAGCAAAAGTAAACTCAGATCAGCTAGTCAATATTTCTATTGCATCTCTTAATTATTGCACATTTCAGTTTTTCAGCATCTTATGCTTTATTTATCTGTTATATAGCTCACGTTCTTAAGCAATGGAGGCAGCTTATACTGATAAAAATATAAAATGTAAATATAAATATCAATACAGTACAATAGAATTAAAAATTAAACTGTTTAAAATTAACATTAATCATATTAATAGCTAAAAGTGTTTTACTATTTTCCTGAATATTGGGAGCGGTCCTGATGTGTATAGAAAATGTTTTGAGTTGACATAGATGTTGAACACCATAAGGAATAAGATAGAACCTTAAAGGATACCATAAGAGTTCTAAGTATTAAGAAGTAATCCTCCAACACCACCATCTGGACATTTTCTGAGAAGAATGATGAGAATCATTGGACATCAGTGCTCCCAAGCCCCAATTTAGCCAGACAATCCATAAACATATGATATATATCACGATCAATGACTTCAAAATTTGCTGCGAGTCCAAGAGAACCATCATCCATACTGCCACAGAGCTTCCAGAATAAGTCATCAAACAAGGCAATCTTAATTTATATCTTGAAGCAAATCCAGATTGACCTGGGTGCAGAAGATCAGTTTCATCCAGCTGCATTTCATTTGTAAGACTTTCTCTTATGTATATGATCCATATACATCCATACAGAAGCCTGATGATGGCAGATGAGATTCTGCTGAAACGTTGCTACAACTTTAACAGATCTACAATGACGTTATATATATATATATATATATATATATATATATATATATATATATA
>BLBF01000031.1:6826734-6882906 GCA_015471245.1 Laticauda colubrina
TAAATATAAATATAAATATAAATATAAATATAAATATAAATATAAATGCAGTTCAGCTTCCTTTGGATATTATCCCATGTCACTGTGGTGCTTTTAAAGTTGTAGCAACGTTTCAGCAGAATCTCATCTGCACTATAATGACGTGGGATAATACCCGAAGGAAGCTGAACAGCACACATGTAAGTACCCACGAAAACTTAAAAAAAAACATATATATATATGAATGACTTAATGACTGTGATAAAGTCATAAAAGTAGGTGTGGCCACATGATGCCTCATTTAAGGACTGTACTACTTAACAGTGAATATTCTGTTCCTTATTGTGGTTGTAAGTCAAGGACTCTTTGTATTTCAGTTTAAATAAGCATTATAAATGAAACTAGAAATAGTTCAACTCCAATGAATTGTTGAAACCAGAATTTTTTCTTGTTGTACCCTGTTTCTCCAACAATATGGCCTCCTCCAATAGGAAGTCCCAGCATGTTTTATAGGCATGAAATGAAATTAAGCCCCTCCCCCCCAAATTAAGGCCTATATTAAAACATGCAAAATGGGGAGAATGGGTCAACATTCAAGCCGTCGCTGCCTGCCCATCCGAAGATGCAAGGGGGGGGAATTAAGTCACCCCCTAAAAGATGGCCTAGCCATTTTTTCGGGGCTCAAAAAAAAAATAAGACCCGGCCTTATTATATGAGAAACACGGGAAGTAGTTCACATAGTAACGATTTGTAATCACAAATGGGTGGCTATATAAATTTAATAAACTGTGAATTTATATTAATATTTGAAGTCTGCTGTATTGGGTATCACATGAATAAACAGAAAACAGTATTTGTTCTAAATTTAAAAAGACATCATCATCTGAGGGTAATGCTGGGAAAGATTGAGGGCAAAAGAAGAAGGGGGCAGCAGAGAATGAGGAGGCTGGACAGAGTCACTGAAGCAGTCAGTGTGAGTTTAAATGGACTCCAGGGGATGGTAGAGGACAGGAAGGCCTGGAGGAATATTGTCCATGGGGTCGCAATGGGTCGGACATGACTTCGCAACTAACAACAACAAAAGAGAGTTTAACATAAATGACAAAAATACTGGCATCACTGTCCCAATGTTTTCGTTGTCCTGATGTTCAGAAGAGCAGGTCAAAGTGATGCAAATTGCTACAGGAACTTTTGAGGTTAGAATTCCAAATATTTTTAATACCTGGCTTCAGAAATAAAATGGAATATAGTTTTAATGAATAATATAAATGTATGAACAAGTGAAATCTTACAAATTGACATAACAACTTTTGTGATTAAGAAAACCACAAGACACCGGGCATATATAATAACTACTGCTCTCTGTTCATCTATGTTCCTTTAAATGAACAATTGTAAACTTATAGGTAAGAAAAATACCTTGCCTTTTCCCCATAATATTTTGTTAAATGAAGCGTGAATTGAAATATTTATATCCCACTTTTTGATACAAAAATGTGCATTCAAAGCACTTACCCATCTCCCTCAACAGTCTAGTAATAGACAGAGAATCATTCACAGAGTCACTTTCTTTTTATTTCTCTGAATTATACAAATTATTATTTTTATATAATATTGGATTTCTTCTCCTTTCTTTTTTAATAGTAGTGAAAGGGTAGAAATTGTTTCTTTGGTAACCTATTTATCATCTAAAGGAGAATTCTTGCCTCTCTAATTATTTTTTTCTATTCTTCCCTAACTGGGTTTTAATTGCAGCTTTTGGGAAACACAGTGCTGGGAAGTCATTATAAAAGCTCTATTGCACCTGACCACACAAAACACAAAAATTGTGCCAGCTGTGGAAATTCTCACAAGCTCAAGCAAACATTGCACACTAAAATCTCTTTCTAGAAATAGTATTTCAGTCTGCAAGTGGGGGAATTATGTGACTGAATGTTTTTACAGGAATTTTAAAGTATCAAGTCTGTGATAAATCCCAAAACAGTTATGCAGTTAGAAATATAAAGCATATGACAATGACTAATAAAATGTTTGGATTGCACTTCTTGAAAACCTTGTCTGAAACATCAAGTGACCAATCTAACATGTATACAATATATTAGGTTAAAGTGTTCTGAAGTATGGTTTCTGATCTTTATGAGAATTGGGGCCAGAGGATTTTGATGGTCAGTTTATACAACCAGAAATCACTGTAGTACTTGTGATCAATCAGGTGGTTATTTCATACCAATAGTGTACATATAAAAAATATTGTGATCATTTATAGCTCTTTACATTAGACTGTATTTTTGAATAATGTATCTTTAAGGAAAACATTGTTTTTAATATATTTTTAATATGTTTATATGCTTCCTAAGGTGAAATGTGAGATTGGTATCCATATAAATTTGACAATTATCCACAGTTCTCTCCCCCTCCCCCCCTCTATTTGTGTGGGGGGGGGAGGGAGAGTATCTAAAGTTATATTCAATAACAAATGCAGGATCTGCAAGGCATATCCTATTTGTTTACTAAGTTCTTTTAAAGCTGACTATTTCCTTGAGATAAATATTGATGGAAAAACATTTGATTTTATTATCCAAGTCTGTTCATGGTTGAGTCCAATTCTTACTATAAATTAGTAATTCTCATCAGGAGGCTTTCTGATTGCTTTGGTGAGATGTTCAGAGTTGGCTAACAATGAAGAGTTTTGCATCACAGATGATCTAATAATGAGAAATTATGAATAGATATCTCTACTGTGTGTATTGCCCTTTGCTACCTGAGTTATTAAGTTTTTCTCCTGGTTAAAATTATTGTACAGTTGGTGCTGTAATTAGTACTATCTGTATAGTATCCTCTTTCTTGGACATATTTTTAAACACTTTGGTACTTTAAAGCCCCTGTCACACTGCACCAACGGATGCAAAGAGGATGTAAAACGGACAAAAAAGCTTGCCATCCGTTGATTAACGCGATGTACTCACTGCCTCCGTTTTGCTTCCTCACTATCCGTCCAGCATCCGTTTATTGACGTTTCATCCGCTCAGAAAGTTTTGAGCTGCTCAAAACTTTTGAGCGGAAAATGTATCCAATGCATCCGTTCTGCATCCGCTAGGCATTCGCTAGGCATTCGTTCTGCATCCGTTACGCATCCGCTATATCCGCTAGGCATCTGCTGCGCATCCGCGCAACTCCATCCGCTCCAGCGGTAAACGGATGCAGGGAGGAAGCAGAACGGATGCGGAACGGATGCAGCACGGAAACAAAGCATGTAAAACAGAAAATACGTTCGCAGAGGGGACCTATCTCGGATATTAAGGATGTCTAGAGGATGCCTAGAGGAAGCCTAGAGGATGCAAAGGGACACCCATACTGCCTATAAAAAGGGGGAGCAACTCACATGGTTCTCACTTTCAGAACAGCAGCCCAGCTGCAGACCTCTGCAGCCTTCATCTGCCTCTTCCTCTTCCACAGCATCCAGTCATGTCCACCGTGGATCGTAACAAAGTCCTTTTGGCAGCCACTATCTTTCTGCAACAGTGCGAAGCCATCTACAGGCTCTGTGAACACTACTACGGGAAGAAAAAGAGGCGACCAAGAAGCGTCTGGGTACGAAGATGGTTCGCCAGAAGAGCAGAGGACGGACTGTACAACAAGCTGATGGTGGAGCTCAGGAACGAAGACACTCGTGCATTTCAGAACTTCATGATGCCTCCAGCCATGTTTGACGAAGTTGTGCAGCGCCTGACACCCAGGTTGACCAAGCACAGCACCAACTTCCATCCCAGCCTGGACCCTGGGCTCAAGGTGGCACTCACTCTGCGCCACCTGGCCTCAGGGACCACCTACAGGAGCATGCATTACGGCTGGAGGGTGCCACACAACACCATCAGCATTGTGGTCAGAGAAGTGGTGCAGGCCATCATCGAAGAATTACAAGGAGGAGCTCCTCCAGTGCCCCTCCACTGAAGAATGATGGAAGAAAGTTGCAGAGCAGTGGTATCAGAGGTGGAACTTCCCACACACCGTTGGAGCCATCGATGGCAAGCACGTGGCCTGCAAAGCGCCAGCCAAGTCGGGGTCCACTTATTTCAACTACAAGGGCTTCTTCAGCATCGTCCTCTTCGCCATGGTCGATGCTGACTACAAGTTCATGTAAATTGATGCTTCAGGCAACGGGTCATCTTCAGATGCCCAGGTATACAACGCAAGTGACCTCAAGGGTGGGCTGGAACGCAACCTCATTGTGGGCTTCCCAGATCCAGAACCCCTGACCAACGACACGCAAGATGTGCCTTACTTCATTGTGGGGGATGACGCCTTCTCCCTCACAACCTACCTCATGAAGCCCTACACCTCCAAATACCTCACCCGTGAAGAGAGGATCTTCAACTACAGGCTGTCCAGGGCAAGGCGGGTGGTGGAGAACGCCTTTGGCATCCTGGCCAGCAGGTTCCAGGTACTTCTCACCACCATGCAGCATCGCCCAGAGACCGTGAGGAGGATCGTGGAAGCTTGCTGCATCCTGCACAATCTCATGCGCACCACGACCCAGTCTTGCAGAACAGGCTCGTGGACCTCCAGCAAGGCAATGGGGACATGGAGCCTGGTGAATGGAGGCAAGGGCGAAACCTGATAGGCACTGAGGATGTGCAAGGCCCCAACAGAGCCTCACGTGAAGGGAAGAAGCAGCGCAACCTCCTGAGACACTGGTGCAACTCCCCAGCTGGAGCAGTGGAGTGGCAAGACAGGATGATAGATGATTAATGCTTCCTTCAGCCTGTCTCATCACACTGATGAGATTGTGCCATGTATGTTGAGTGGCCCTACAATGATTAGGGCATTTAATAAAGAGTTGTGTTTGTGTTGAGATGTGTGGATGATTATTACATTATTATTGATAATAAAGGGCCATAGGTGTGGCACCTGGGAGGGTGGACCATACAGTCCCACTATGCTTGCACTGGAGGTTTATCTATCCCACAGCTATTACCCATCCCAAAGGTATCCCTGCCCATCCCACTGCTATCTCAACCCATCCCACTGCTATCTTAACCCATCCCACAAGCATGCAAAGGCTTAAACCATTTCTAAAAGTTTCCAGCAAGACTTTATTAAAAAAAAGAAATGAAGCAAGTGTGTGAATCAAAACTAGACTTTATTAACAACAAGCTATAAAACAAAAACGAGTCTCTGGCACTCCTCTTGGTCACTTAGTCTCAGGGGTGAAGGGTGCTGGTGCTGTGGAGGTGGCTGGTGCTGGAGTGCTTGTCATCAGCTCCTCCAGAAGCAGAAGCAGCAGAAGCCCCAGCCCCAGAAGTGCGAGCCCGTGCTGCAGAAGCCCCAGCAGAACCAGAGTGAGGGCCAGGGGGGCGGGATGGTAGCCCTGTCCCTCTTGCAAGGGCTGGCAGCAGATGGCTGAGGCTTGCTGTGCTTCCGCATGGTTGTGGGGTTGCTGTCTGGCAGGGAGGCTGGCAGGAACCAAGGCTGGCAGGAAGGCTTGCAGGCAGGCTGGCAGGCAGGCAGGCAGAAAGGCTGGCAGGAAGGCTGGCAGGGAGGCAGGCACCAAGGCTGGCAGGAAGGCTGGCAGGCAGGCAGGCAGCAAGGCTGGCAGGCAGACTGGCTGGCAGCAAGGCTGGCAGGCAGGCAGACAGTAAGGCTGGCAGGGAGGCTGGCAGGGAGGCTGGCAGCAAGGCTGGCAGCAAGGCTGGCAGGCAGGCAGACAGCAAGACTTGCAGCAAGGCTGGCAGCAAGGCTTGCAGGCAGGCATGCAGGCAGGGCAGGCAAGGCTGTCAATCCGTCCGGCAGCAGGTCTTTCCTCTGAATGGTGACCTGCTTCCGAGCTGCTTCCCTTATATCCGTGGGGCTGACGCAATGCATCCTCCCCCCATGCACAATTAACGCTCGGTATCCGTTCAGCTTCCGCTGTGCATCCGCTAGGCTTCCGCTCTGCATCCGCTTCATCCGCTGTGCATCTACTGTGCATATGCTGTATCTGTTCTGCATCCGCTTTGCTGCGCCCCCCCGGAAGCCTAGCAGATGTGCCATCCACTCCCATCTGCTTCCATCCGCTAGGCTTCCGCTCTGCATCCATTTTCCATCCGCCCTGCGTCCTCCCCCCGTCCGTGTTATCTGCTCTGGTTTTGCAAATTTTTGCCCCTTTTGAGAGCGGATAACAACAGATGGAACATTTTGCTCGTCCGTTGTGTCCGTTTTGCATCCACTGGGTAGTGTGACAGGGCCTTTAGTCAATTTTTTACAGATGAATTTTATTCTGAAGACAAAGTACAGTATATAATAGGTGTGGCAAAACTCTGACTCAAAGGCTCCTCAGTTTCCTTTTAGAACTCTTTCAAATCTCTTTCAATTCAGATTATAAAGGCCCTGTCACACTGCCCAACGGATGCAAAACGTTTGTAAAACAGATGAGAAAAATGTTCCATCCGTTGTTATCCGCTCTCAGAAGGCGAAAAAATTTGCATAACCAGAGCGGATAACACGGAAAGGAACGGACGCGGGGAGGACGCAGAGCGGATGGAAAGCGGATGTGGAACGGAAGCCTAGCGGATGGAAGCGGATGAGAGCGGATGGCACATACGCAAGGCTTCCGGGGGGCCTCAGCAAAGAGGACGCGGAATGGATGAAACGGATGCAGAGCGGACGCGGAACGGATGAAGTGGATGCAGGGTGGAAGCCTAGCAGATGCACAGCGGAAGCCTAACAGACGCCAAGCGTTAATTGCGCATGCGGGGGGATGCATTGTGTAAGCCCCGCAGATATAAAGGGAAGCAGCTCGGAAGCAGGTCACCATTCGGAGGAAAGACCTGCTGCCGGATACATCGAGTCCTTGCCTGCCCTGCCTGCATGCCTCCCTGCAAGCCTTGCTGCCAGCCTTCCTGCCAGCCTGCCTCCCAGCCTCCTGGCCAGCCTCCCTGCCAGCCTTGCTCTCTGCCTGCCTGCCTTGCTGCCAGCCAGCCTGCCTTCCAGCCTCCCTGCCAGCCAGTCTGCCTGCCAGCCTTGGTGCCTGCCTGCCTGCCTTCCTCCCAGGCTTCTTGCCAGGCTTCCTGCCAGCCTTGGTGCCTGCCTCCCTGCCAGCCTTCGTGCCTGGCTGCCTGCCAGGCTTCCTGCCAGCCTTGGTGCCTGCCAGCCTTCCTGCCAGCCTTGGTGCCTGCCAGCCTCCCTGACAGCCTCCCTGACAGCCAGCAACCCCACAACCATGGGGAAGAAGTGAAAGCCTCAGCAACCTGCCGCCATCCCTGGCAAGTGGGACAGGGCCACCCTCCCGCCCCCTGTCCCTGACTCTGCTTCTGCTGGGGCTTCTGCTGCTCGGACTCGCTCTTCTGCTGCTGGACCTTCTGCTAGCGCTGCTCCTGGTGCTGGTGCTTCTGCTGGTGCTTACTCTGCTGAAGCTGCTCCTGGTGGTGGTGCTTCTGCTCATGCTAACTCTGCTGAAGCTGCTCCTGGCGGTGGTGCTTCTGCTGCTGCGTACTCTGCTTAAGCTGCTCCTGGCGGTGGTGCTTCTGCTGCTGTGTACTCTGCTGAAGCTGCTCCTCATCCTGTTGGTCCTGCTTGTGCTCCTGGTCTTGCTCGTCCTGCTAGTCCTGCTCGTGCTGCTGGTGCTTACTCTGCTGCTGCTGATCCTGGTCCTGCTGGTGCTGCTGGTGCTGCTGCTGCTGATGATCCTGCTGCTGCTGATGATGATGATTATGATCCTGCTGGTGATGATGATGATGATGATGATCCTGCTGGTGATGATGATGATGATGATGATGATGATGATCCTGCTGGTGCTGCTGCTGGTGGTGGTGTGGAGGAGTAGCCCCTACTACCTGGGAGCCCCTCTGATGAGGGCCCATCTGGTCCTGCCAAAGGGAGGAAGAGGCGTATGCGGGGACGGGAGAGGAGGCAATACTCCATTGAGGAGGAACACGAGGATGAAGTGCTGGAGTGGCTGGGAGAGAATGACTATCTGTGGTGGAAGGGACACCGGCTCTACAGGGACACCAAGCGGAAGCATGCTGCTTGGAGAGAGAAGGCGGAGAGTATGGGCTACACTTCGGAGGTGCTCCTCGGCTGGTGGAAGCACATGCACACCTGGTACGGGAAGCTGCACCTGAAGAAATCTGGCCAGGCCACGGTTAAGCTGACGGACAGAGAGACCTACGTCATGGCCAGGTGCAGCTTCCTGGAGGGTGAGATCTGCCACCGAGGAGCACTAGCAGCCCCTCTCACTACCCTCTCTTTCCGGCAGCCTGCTGAGAGCCAGTCCTCTTCCGGCCGAGAGTCAGCTCCTGTCTCCAGGCAGGTTTCTGTGGAGCGTGCCACGGCAAACCCACGGACAGGTGTTTTAACTGTGGTGGAGCACGTGGAGGACTACCTGGTGCGGTGGGAGAAAGGAGACGGCGGGTCCACCACAGCCCTACCCGCATCCACCCCCAGCTCCACCTCCACAGAAAGGCAGAGAGCCAGACAGCAGGAGGGGCAGAGCCACACTGTCCTGCTGGAGACCAGGGACACCATCCGCACCAGCATAGATCTCCTCTCTCAGCTGGTCCACACCGACTCCTCATCCTCCAACCGCAAGCCCTTCCTCACTTATGTCAACCAGACCCTCAAGGACATGGCGGAACCCCAGTACCAGGTGGTGAAGGACCAGATCACTGAGCTGCTTCACAACCCTCCAGATCCAGAGGAACCTGCTCCCACCCAGTCCAGGTCTGCTCCTCCACCCCAGGTGATGTCCCTCCCATTCCAAGGCTTTCCACAGCCCCTCACCTACCAGGGCTATGGCTACCAGGAGGTCCAGCAGCACAGGCAGCAGCCCTTCCCAGTCCAGGCACAGAGTCATTGGACGACACCGTTGCCACCGGTTCCACTGATGCCACCGATGCCACCCACGACACTGATGCCGACGCCACTGATGCCACCCACGACACTGATGCCACCCATGCCAACGATGCCATCCATGACACTGATGCCACCCACGCCAGTCCTCACCCAGCTGCAGACCAGACAGCCCCACTACACTGCTCCTTCCTCCACTCCACAGCCAAGCCCGGCCTCAGTACATCTGTCGTCGGTACTGGGGCTGACACCCCATGGCATGGAGGAAGGAACTCTCAACATCACGGGTCTGAGCCAGCTGTCCGAGAGCTTTCTCAACACACCGTCACTTGTTGTCCTCTCGGGGCCAGGCATCCCAATGGCGCTTCAGACAAGCACTCCAGCATCAGCCACCTCCACAGCACCTGGACCCTTCACCCCTGAGACTGGGCACACCTCCGAGTGACCGTGAAGACTGCCAGAGACTGGGTGGCTGGCTACCTGTGGACTTTATTTGGACACTTGACTTGGGTCATTTTTCTTTTACAGCTTGTTGTTCAATAAAGTTTATCTTTGATACACACACTTGCTTCATTTCTTTTTTTTAATAAAGTCTTGGTGGAAACTTTTAGAATTGGTTTAAGCCTTTGCATGCTTGTGGGATGGGTTAAGATAGCAGTGTGGTGCGCAGGGATACCTGTGGGATGGGTAATAGCTGTGGGATGGGTAATAGCTGTGGGTTGGTTTAAGAAAGCAGTGGGATGGGCAGGGATACCTTTGGCTGGGTAATAGCTGTGGGATAGATAAACCTCCAGTGCAAGCATAGTGGGACTGTATGGTCCACCCTCCCAGGTGCCACACCTATGGCCCTTTATTATCAATAATAATGTGATAATCATCCACACATGTCAACACAAACACAACTCTCTATTAAATGCCCTGTTCATTGTAGGCCCACCCAACATACATGGCCCAATCTCATCAGTGTGATGAGACAGGCCGAAGGGGAGCATCCATTAAGCATCTATCATCCTGTCTTGCCACTCCACCGCTCCAGCTGGGGAGTTGCACCAGTGTTTCAGGAGGTTGCGCTGCTTCTTCCCTTCACATGAGGCTCTGTTGGGGCCTTGCACATCCTGAACGTCTATCAGGTTTTGCCCTTGCCTCCATTCCCCAGGCTCCATGTCCTCATTGCCTTGTTGGAGGTCCACAAGTCTGTTCTGCAAGACTGGGTAGCGGGTGTGCATGAGATTGTGCAGGATGCAGCAAGCTTCCACGATCCTCCTCACGGTCTCTGGGCGATGCTGCATGGTGGTGAGAAGTACCTGGAACCTGTTGCCCAGGATGCCAAAGGCGTTCTCCACCACCCGCCTTGCCCTGGACAGCCTGTAGTTGAAGATCCTCTCTTCACGGGTGAGGTATTTGGAGGTGTAGGGCTTCATGAGGTAGGTTCTGAGGGAGAAGGCGTCATCCCCCATGATGAAGTAGGGCATATCTTGCGTGTTGTTGGGCAGGGGGTCTGGATCTGGGAAGCCCACAATGAGGTTGCGTTCCAGCCCCTCCTTGAGGTCACTGGCGTTCTATACCTAGGCATCTGAAGATGAGCCGTTGCCTGAAGCATCGATGTACATGAACTTGTAGTCAGCATCGACCATGGTGAAGAGGACGATGCTGAAGAAGCCCTTGTAGTTGAAATAAGTGGACCCCGACTTGGCTGGTGCTTTGCAGGCTACGTGCTTGCCATCTATGGCTCCAACGGTGTGGGGGAAGTTCCACTTCTGATACCACTGCTCTGCAACTTTCTTCCAGCCTTCTTCAGTGGAGGGGCACTGGAGGAGCTCCTCCATGTATTGTTCGATGATGGCCTGCACCACTTCTCTGACCACAATGCTGATGGTGTTGTGTGGCACCCTCCAGCCGTACTGCATGCTCCTGTAGGTGGTCCCTGAGGCCAGGTGGCGCAGAGTGAGTGCCACCTTGAGCCCAGGGTCCAGGCTGGGCCGGAAGTTGGTGTTTGCCTTGGTCAACCTAGGTGTCAGCCACTGCACAACTTCGTCAAACATGGCTGGAGGCATCCTCATGAAGTTCTGGAATGCACAAGTGTCTTCGTTCCTGAGCTCCACCATCAGCTTGTTGTACAGTCCGTCCTCTGCTCTTCTCCTGATCCATCTTCGGACCCAGACGCTTCTTGGCCGCCTCTTTTTCTTCCCGTAGTAGAGTTCACAGAGCCTGTAGATGGCTTCGCGCTGTTGCAGAACGATGGTGGCTGCCAAAAGGACTTTGTTACGATCCACGGTGGACATGATTGGATGCTGTGGAAGAGGAAGAGTCAGATGAAGGCTGCAGAGGTCTGCACAGCTGGGCTGCTGGTCTGAAAATGAGATCCAGGTGAGTTGCTCCCACTTTTTATAGGCAGTATAGGTTTTCCGCGAGGTGTCCCTTTGCATCCTCTAGGCATCCTCTCGACATCCTTAATATCCGAGATAGGTCCCCTCTGCGAATGTTTTTTCCATTTTAAATGCTTTGTTTCCGTGCTGCATCCGCTAGGCATCCGTTCTGCATCCATTCCGCGTCCGTTCCGCTTCCTCCCTGCGTCCGTTTACCGCTGGAGCGGATGGAGTTGCGCGGATGCGAAGCGGATGCCTAGCAGATATAGCGGATGCCTAGCGGATGCAGAACGGATGCCTAGCGGATGCAGAACGGACGCATTGGATACATTTTCCGCTCAAAAGTTTTGAGCAGTTCAAAACTTTCTGAGCGGATGAAACGTCAAAAAACGGATGCTGGACGGATAGAGAGGATGCAAAACGGAGGCAGTGAGTACAGAACGGATACATCGCGTTAATCAACGGATGACAAGTGTTTTCCTCCGTTTTACATCCTCTTTCCATCCGTTGGTGCAGTGTGACAGGGGCTTAAGATTATAAAAATTTGGTTGAAAAATAGGCTGAGGATAAGAACATCCTTTAGTATATTTAACAAACATTAAGTGGGATGTCTTCATACCAGATCAAGCAGGATGTGTAGATGAGTCTGAAGAATTATGTACCTCCCAGAATATCCCTATAAGAAAGTGGCTGTCAGTCTTCAAGATCTTCTGCTATTGCTTTGCATCTTTTTGACTGCCATAAGTAACAGGGGGGTGGAAAAGGGAGGTAGGAATAGCTGGGGAAGTGAGCTGGAGGAGTTACAATCATCTGATGTATAAATGGAAGGGGGGAGCATAAAATAGAGTTAGGTTTCTATTTCTCGCTTAGCTTTCTTCTTTCTCTGCGCAACTGCAACCCGTTATCAAGCTATGCCAAGGTCAATGGACAGAGGCCTCATCATCACCTGAAGATGCCACATGATCATATCCACAACTTTTAATTGGAAGTGGCAGTTGAACTTTTGGGGGTGGGAACATTTCCATCATTTTCTATATGTGAATTGCGCGCCTAAATTCTCAGATTCAGAATTCTTTGGTTGCTACCACTTCACTTTCAGTAAAAGATATCTTTCCTCTAAACTAAAGAGTCTAAGTATTTCTTTCCTGGATTTGGAATGGAGCTCCTCCTGACATTATTCTGAATCTCCTTCCACTGGCCCACCCGGAGAGAATACCCAATTTTCTTCTGAGGGGGCCTGGACATCATGTCATCTTCAAATAGTGACCAGGAGGATCTGGGAGCCATTGGAGGCCAAGATTCTTTGCTGGTGCAGGAAGCCCAATCGCTAGCAGAGCTCAGTCTGGAAGAGGATCCAGCTGTGAAGCCCAGATGGTCGGTGGGAGTTGGTTGGAAAGATCCGGAGAAGGACCCCCCCCCGGGGTCACAACTACCCGTCGGCGTGGAAAAGAGGAGCCTTGGCAAGAGAAGGAAAAAAGGGAACTCTTGCTGGATCAAGCCAGGAAACTCCTGAATGAAGCCTTTGAACAACCTCAAGCTCCACAACGGTATGAAGGGGGAGGGGAAGCAGCCCCAGCCAGAAGAAGCAGAGCAACTCCCTCTCCCATAAATCAACCCGATCCAGCAGCAGCCCCGGGGCCTTCGGCGGGAGGTGTGACTCCTAGAAGGCGTAGAGCTCCTAGGCTGCCTCCGTTAGAAGTAAAATACGGAGGGATCCCAAAGCCTTGGGATTTTTCTTAGCTCAAGTTTGGAGCCATATGGAAGAATATGGGGAGGATTTTCCCTCAGAAGCAGCCAAAGTGAGATGTGTTACCAGGGCTCTGGAGGGAATAGCGGCAGAGTGGATGGTGACTTTGCATAATGATAATGCTCCTCAGTTGCTGAATTATAACCTATTTATGGGTGCACTGCGGGCTAGGTTTGAGGACCCACTGGCGGAGCGCAAGGCCCGAATTAGGATGAAAACCATAAGACAGGGGCGGAGGTCTGTGGCTGATTACACTCAAGAATTTAGGCAGTTAGCAGGCCATTTCCGAGGCTGGCCCCAAGAAGCCCTGATAGAACTGTTTAAAGATGGTTTAAATGAAGATGTGTACCAGAGATGCACTGCTAGAAGAGACCCCAATGACTTGCAGAGGTGGTACCTGTTGGCAGAAGAAGTGGAAATTGATTTAATCTGAAGTAAACGGCGGGGAGGTTATGGGTGGAGCAAGTTTTCCCCCTCGCGCCCTCAAGAGGCTCCTAAACCTCAGAAGGGAGGAGTGGCGGCAAGACCCAACCCCTCGGCCTGCTTTCGATGCGGGAAAGAAGGTCACCGGGCTGTGAACTGCAGAGTCAAGTTGGAGCCAAAGGGGGCGCCCAAGGAAGGAAAGAGACCTGAAAAATCCCCAGCGAAGCCTAGCGAAACAGCACTAAAGACGAGAGAGACAGCAGAGGTCGCCCGTCCCGCAGGAGAGGAATCAGAAGCCCCAGTGACCCCTGAGGAGGAGGATTCTGACTTGGAAGAAGACTTCCTGGTAAGTCCAAGCGTGGGCCCTATGACCATCCCGGTGAAGTTTCAACGAGAAAGGGACCTTACAGCCTTGTGCGCATACCTCCCGTAAACTGTCTGAAACAGAGAGAAGATGGGCCGTCTGGGAGAAAGAAGCTTTTGCAGTTCATTGGGCCTTGTTGACCTGGAGACATTTCCTGGAAGGAGCAAAACACCCGTTTGAGGTATGGACTGATCATAAGAATCTGGAAGCCTTAAAAACACCCCGGAAGTTGTCCCCTAAACAAGTTCGGTGGGCCCAGTATTTCAAGCGATTCAATTTCTCATTAAAGTACATTCCGGGCGGGAAGAATTTCATGGCGGATGCTCTCTCTAGACTACCTCAATATAATAGTATGCGTCAGGAGGTGATAAGCCCAATTGTCTCAGCCAAACACCTAGCTGCCCCAGTGGTTACCAGAACCCAAAGGAAGAACCAAGAAGTAGTTTTAGCGAATGACCTTACCGAACAATTAAAAGAAGCTTTGAAACTGGACGAATGGTTCCTGGCTCATTCAAGTGACTATACAATTAGAGATGGTTTGGCTTGGGTGGGGGCCAAGTTGTATGTGCCACAAGTATTGAGGAGCCAAATACTACAACAGGCTCATGATTCTAAAGCAGCTGGCCATTTCGGATTTGTGAAGACCTTACATCTAGTCAAGCGGCAATTCTGGTGGCCTACTTTTAAAAAGGACATTGAAATTTACGTAGCTAGCTGTCCGATTTGTGCTTCGGCAAAGAGACCTCCTGGTAAGCCAGTAGGATTGTTACAAAATGTAGCTAGACCAACGACTCCTTGGAAGGAAATCTCTATGGACTTTATAGTAGAACTACCCGAAAGTTGTGGAAACACGGTCATCTGGGTAGTGACTGATTTGTTTTCCAAACAAGTACATTGCATACCTTGTTCCAAGATTCCATCTGCTAAGACGCTGGCTAAACTATTTATATCACATATCTACAGGTTACATGGCGTCCCGGAACGCATAATCTCTGACAGAGGGGTCCAGTTTACTTCAAATTTTTGGAAAGAGTTCCATCATTTTCTATATGTGAATTGCGCGCCTAAATTCTCAGATTCAGAATTCTTTGGTTGCTACCACTTCACTTTCAGTAAAAGATATCTTTCCTCTAAACTAAAGAGTCTAAGTATTTCTTTCCTGGATTTGGAATGGAGCTCCTCCTGACAGTGGCCTTTTAAAAAAGAAGTTTTTTTTTTAAATTAGCATTGAAATTAATAAAAAGAATGTTTGGCTAGTACACTAGTTACTAGAACTGGGTATGGCTAGTCTAGTGAAAAGAAGGACCAGGGGAGACATGATAGTAGTGTTCCAATATTTATGGGGCTGCCACAGAAAGGGAATCAAGCTGTTTTCCAAAGCACCTGAAGGCCAGACAAGAAATAATGGATGGAAACTGATCAAGGAGAGATTCAACCTGGAAATAAGGAGGGATTTTCTGACAGTGAGAACAATCAACCAATGGAACAGCTTGCCTTTAGAAGTTGTGGGAGCTTCATCACGGGAGACTTTCAAGAAGAGACTGGGCAGCCACCTGTCAGAAATGGTGTAGGGTCTCCTGCTTGGGTGGGGGGGGTTGGACTCGATGACCTACAAAATCGCCTCCGTTAATCTGTTAGTGCCAAATGTGGGCTCCATTAAGAGAGACTTTAAAAAAGTAAGCATGTTTTTTTTCTTTTTAAAAGCTGTCTACTATATTGTACAAATTTCAGTGGAAAAAATTTCCATGATGAAAAAAAAACAGGAACAACTATTTACATTATTTGTGCAATATTTAGTCTTTTGTCCAGACTAAAAAAATGCAACAACAATATGTTATCTTTATGTAACTTGTTTATTCCTAGTTTTCCTGAGAAGGACTGCTCAAATTCACCCATGAATAGGTATGCATTAAGACAGCTGGACATTTGTTACTTTAAAACTGGAGAATCTTAAGTTGCATTCTCCATTAAACACACCATTCTAACTGTAATCTCAAACAACAAAGTCAAATCTCCCTTGAATCAAGCTCAACTTTCATTGATATTGTGATCATGTCTCCATGCATTTTTATTGATAGCCATGTGTGATTGTATTGCTATGGCTTTCTTCTGGGATATTTTTGTTACTTCCCAGTCTAGCCTGCAGCCTTAAAAAAAATGTCCTGGATGTCTCCCATACAAATAACTAGGCTTGACCCTGCTTAGTTTCTGAATCCAGACAAGCTGTGATGCCACTAGCATGATTGAGGTCTAAGACGGACATTCAACCTAACCCTAAAGCAGTGTTTCTCAATCATGGCAGCTTGAAGATGTGTTAACTTTAATTCCCAGAATTCTGAGAGTTGAAGTCTACACATTTTCAAGCTGCCAAGATTGATAAATGTTGCCCTAAAGTGTTACTGTCCAATTTACTATTAGTTTAACATTTCTACTTTACTAAGTTGGAACTGGGAATTTGGATATAATTTTTAGCTTTTTTAAAAGAATAGTCAATAAATTGATACACTCAATATAAATAGAAGTTATTTTCAAGCCAAGCCACTGCAGATATTAGAATTAGATAGGGAACATCTATTTACAGATTTTCAATGACTCATGACATGATTAAGCAAGAAAAATTATAAATAATATAAAACCTTACCAGAATATTCTGAACTCATTAGAATTGATTCTGCAAGTACATAGATTTGAAATGTGGAATTTGACTATTCATAGTCGAATTCATATCATTCCAGGGAAAAAAACCTATATTGTTTTTTTTTTACAGTATATTGTTTATACTGTAGCAAGTTCAGGCCAAAGGCATGGGTTCAGTGGAAATACAGATGAACATCCTTTCGTTTCAAGTAGGTTGTTGGCAGAGAGGGATGAGGTAATGAACCGGATAAAGTGTAAGAAATGTACGGAGTGACAAGGTAAAAATGTTTTAGCTTAACTGGACAAGCAGCAGTTGATCTTGATGATCCTATCTTGGTAATGGAAGATGTCTTGTACATGCAGAGCATTCTGAAGCATCCTTTTTCCTTTCAGCGTGCAACATTGGATAGTCCTACTGTCTGCCTCTTTGATAAATGAGTGCATGCTGGTTTTAAATCCCCTCTAACTTCTTTCTTTCATCTGATTGGCTTCTGTCTCCATGTTTGCAATATACATTCACTGTCCCTGCTCAAGGACCAGAGAGTTAGTTTTTAGGTCTCCATGTTACTCAACCAACTACTTATAGATCCTCCACGTGTGCATACAACAAAAGTGAGTGTATTCAGCACTATTCTTGGTACTTTAAAGATCTGAAGCCATTCATTTTATGATTATTACCATTGATTAATATGACATTAATTTCATGAAATTTTGACTAACTGTTTGATAGGGGATGAATGGCATTTCAGGTGTCAAGCTTTTTATTGAGGACAGTGTTCAAGGCCACCTCTAGATAGATATTTCAAACTGCATTTTCTCTGCTCTCTAGTGTGTGAAAAGCAATTGTTTAGTTGTATAGCAAACGTAGAGCGGAATTAAATTGACCCGCATGATACAGAAAGTAGCATTGAACCCATTTACCTAAGAGTCTTTTGAAAGAAATCTTGTTTTATTTTTATTATAGTTGAGTGTTGACATGATTTCAAGGAAGTGATTATCTGTGTAATAATTTTTAATGGATGGATTATTTCAATGTATAAACATTAAGATCTGCTAAGATATCATGTCCCTAGCTATGTTTAAAATGTGAAAAGCTGTCGAGCTAAATTGATATTACTGTTTTTTAAAGGTGATTTAGGAAAGAATTGTTATTGTTGGATACAAGACAGCAGGATGATAGGATGGGGGCAGGAAACAAAGTCATACTATATCAGCTTCTGAAGTAGAATCTTAACAACATGAAGGTTGTGTATCTTCATTCAATCTCTCAGAATATATACCTGAAAAATACCTTTCAAAGTAAAAACCTATACTTTTTCATGAAAAAAGTTGCTGTACAAACTTTCATAATATTTTTCCCTAAACTAATTGGCAATGGAATTAAAATTGGTTTCAAGTGCAATTTTCACCGTGACAAACCATAACGGAGCCTATGATTAGTATTTTATATTGCTCACGTGACAATGTTGCATGTTGTTAATTCTATGGCCTTTGCTGGTTTAGTGCAAGGAAAAAAGAGGAAATTCTTGTTTCTTCTGAAAGCTTTGGGAAAGGTCTTGGAAGAAATGCTTTCATTTCTATCTAGCCCCCCAGCAGGCCATGGAAGTAAATCATACTCAAATTAATTGGAGTTGCCAAGGAATGCAAGATCTAGTCCCCAGACTTACCTGCACTAAACCTTTCTCCTTCTCCTCCTAAGCTAATGTCTGTTCCAAAAAAAAAAAAGCAAGCAAACAGACAGGTTCAAATTAAATGCTTGCCAACCATGTTATGCGTTTGTGATATGCAGCCTCTTAAGAAATGCCTTACAAGATTTCAGTAATGGAAGAAGGTTGGATCTCAAACCATGTATTTTATAACAAATCTACATGCAATTGTACCTAGAAATAAAACCTGCAGAATTTAATGGAGGGTTTTTTGTGCCTTCGAGTCATTGTGATTGCCTGGACTAGTCCTTGCAGTTTTCTTAATAAGGGCTTGCTATTGTAACATTTCTAAGATTGAGAGAGAGAGAGACTGACCCAAGGATGAAGTTTACACATGTATAAATAAGAACAGAACTACCCTAAAAGCTGCTTAGAAGGAGACAGCACGTAGAATTGTCTGTTTCAGGTCATTTCTCTTCTCTGAGCTTCAATCCTACATCTGCTTGCCTGGATGAAAGCCACAGGATTTACTTCTAAGGAGACAGATGCAAGATTGGATCATCATTATAACTGAGTTTTCAATTCGATGGAAACAATCCACCACACTTTTGGATGTTTAAACCATACTGTGCAACTTGCAACATCAAGTCTGTATAGATATTTTCAATCCAGTTTTGTTCCTTCAAGGCCTTAAAAATTAGAATGCATAAGCACACCAATCATGCATAAGCGCACTAATCATGCCTACCGTCCCTGTCCTATTGTTTCTTTTTATTTTTCTCATCTTTATTTATCTATCTCATGTATTCAAAACTTTGTTTATTCTTATACCTGTATCTTGTAAGCAATTGACAAATAAATACTCAATACTAAAAACTAGGTAACATGGTTTCTTGCCATTTTTAATTGGACAACACAACTAGAGTTTGGTAACCTTTTCAAGTGTTGGTTTCATTGCACAATTTTGTGTAAATTAGTAGCTGTTTTTTTAAAGCCTCACAATCTCAAACCTTGTTTTATCTTACTCTCAAATCTCATGAGATTTCAGCATTATTGCTCCAAATGCTGAAGTTTGGGGGAATCTCATACTGTGAGCATTTCCTCCCACGCTGTCGTGGCTACTGATTCCGATAAATCTTTGGGTCTCCTTATACAGCATCATATATAAGCCATGCATTTAATTAACAAATACATACTTTAACCCATGAGTACACAATGGAAAGTCATGCTTGGCTTGTGTGAATCAGTCCTTACATTTTTATATGCACTATTAATAAGTTTTTCCTGCACAGAATCAATATTCATATTGAAAATGTTTTCGATGCCAAGTTAGTCTTTGGGACTTCAAGATAGCCATTCAGTAATATGTTAAGCCATAAAGACAGTCTCTTTGCCACAATGTGTTCCTAAGCTTAAAGAGGGGGCATTGCTAAAGCAGATTTATTAGTAAGCAGGAACAATCCTTGTCCCTCATAAGGGGCATGTGGGCCAATTTGCCCAGATCCAAAGGATGCTATTCATACTTTTTCCCCACAAAGCCCCATTGAGAGCCTCATGTTTGCTCAATGATCCCATTGAGAGCCTGGCTTGTTTTTCACAACAGACTTTCAAGAGGGGACAAATAGATTGCTCATGAGGGGGGCCAGGCAGACACACACAACTGGATAAAGGGAAAAGTGGGGACTGTTTTTACTGTAAAATGGGAGTCTTAAGAAGTTGCCAGTATTAGAGATTTCTTAATAAAGCAAAGTGATGTCCTTAAATGAGTGCCAGTTTTGGAAGCAGACATGGATAGTGCCCTAAAACAACTTTATAAAGAAGCATGTCTTATTCTTACCAAACTCCATGGATGCTTTCTGGCCTTATCACTATTTTCTCCCAATTCTCTTTCAATGAACTGAATGGGAAAAACTATAGTTTTTAACAGTTTTGTTCTTCTTCTTCATCTGCAAAACAAACAGACAGACAAATAGAATAAGGGTTAATCAAATGAGTCTTGTAAAGAATCAGTCCTAAAATTTCCACTGAAAGGACATGTTAGTTTGACACTAATAAACCTATCTTATATCAGGATGCCTTAAGGACAGTGCAGATCAGTATGGGTTGTCTGGTCTCCCTGGGTGTTAAAAGAATACACTTCTTGAAAAAATAAAATATTTTAAATCCCAGATCAAGACCCCTGAAGTGTAGGGTATAGTGTGCATGCTAAACCATGCAAGCTCAGGTGATGAGTCAGAGATTCTAACCCCATTGATTCACAAACTGTGTACTTTTATGCTACAGTTCCTGTACTTTTAAGCATTCTTGCCCCAAGCTATATGATACAGTCCCCCACTTTGCATTATTACATACTTATCCCGCTCTCCATTCAAAGTCAAGTGACCTGTCAAAAGATCAATCACTTGTTTTATAGTGACTCAAAATAAATCTTCCCACTACAACCCAGTGGACCTCATATATGTAGTTATATATGGATAGTTCTCAAAGCCTCAACAAGTCACAACATAAATACAGGAATAAATATGAATGCAGATTGATACCTGATACTGTGCATGTAAACAATTAATTTCAATCCATAATGTAGGCCAACGGGTTAATCTATAGGAAGAGTTTTAAGGGGCATTCTTACAAGGTATTATAAAACCCTGCCCTGGGAAAAGCTATTTTAGATAATCTAGAAGGGACTTCAGAATCCTCTTAACTAAGCTCCACTCCCAATGACATCATGGACAGGGTTATGTCATTTTCTTGGCAACAGTAGAAAAATAGCTTGCCACTGCTTCCTCCCCATCATTTTTCTTTTACTTCCTATCCTAAAGCTAATTTAGAGCCCTAAAATTCCTTGGAGGTCCCCCATCCAAATACTAAGCCTGATTCTGCTCAGCTTCCAAATAGACAGGTGCTGCCACCTGCTGAGACAATCATAAGCAAGGGATCTCAGAAATGAGAAACTCAATTTAAACCCTAATGTAGAGCTCATCATTTTAGAAGCTAGTGGCCACACTTAGGTTTGCATTCTAAAAGTCTGTTTGCGAAGTAGGTAGGATAACAGAAAACAATTGTGTGGGATCACAAAAAATACATTGCTTTTAAGAAATAAAGGCATTTATCTTCTGCATAGTTTTCTGGGCCATGGGGAAGAAATGGTTTTTCTCAAAACTTTCCCTTCTCGGCCCAATGTATATAGTCCTGGTGGTTTCTGATATTAGTACTGGTGGTTTCCATTCTGTGTACAGGTAGTTCTTGATTTACAACTACAACTGAGCCCAAAATGTATGTTGCTAAGAGAGAAATTTGTTAAGTGAGTTTTGCTTATTTAACAAACTTAAGCAAATCACTGCGGTTGTTAAGTTAGTAAAACAGTTGATGAGTGAATCTTGCTTCCCCATTGACTTTGCTCACCAGAAAGTTGCAAAAGGGGGATCCCGTAGCCCCGGGACACTGCAATGGTCGTAAGTATGAAACAGTTGCCAAGCACCTGAATTTTGATCACATGATCATGGGGATGCTGCAAAGGTTGTAACTGTGAAACATAGTCATAAGTCACTTTTTTCAGTGCTGTTGTAACTTTGAACAATCACTAAATGAATTGTTGTTGAGAACTGTCCATTTTTTCCATTTTTAAAGCTCAACCATGGCTGTGCTACTTGATGTCAATTTCAGCCATGGTGAATGAATGGCAACGATCAGGCCATGATTTGTGGGCTCCCTTGCTACATGTATCTTTGGCAAAACAGGAAAGAAATTCCACTTTGAAAGCATAGAAGCAGGAGTCTTCGCACAATCCAAAGAGAGAAAATAGTATTGTGCAGTGAGGTGGGGCAGGGGGAAGATATTTAACTCTTCCACTCCTTCCTAGTCGTGAAGATTATTACTCTTAGAGCCTTGTGGGTATAAAGAGAAATCCTGTGACTCACAGGCCACCAAAATATGCAGCATGCAAGGAAGAAAAGCATTGGCTGCTTGCTGTGGAAAGAGATGTTTAGGCTTGGGGATAGATTTATTCAGGTGAAACCCCAGGCAGATACTGTACATACTGGAATTAAAGTGCACAAAGATGTACAATAAACAGGAGTTTTATTTTAAGTATGTGGACCTACATTGAAATTGTAAGGGAAATGTGTTGCCGCTATAGATTAGGATCCTTATGCCCTTAATCTACTTTTTTCATGAAGGGATATTGTAGACAGCAGGACTAATGTGGACAGACTTTTGAAATTATCTAAGATTCTTGTTTGAGCATCAACCTACAAGCAGCATTTCTTGGCCACAATGGCAGAGGAATAGATAGAAATGCTGGAACAAGAATGGTTGATTTAGTGATTGGATAGTGAAGAACTGTGATTCCCCTACAACAGAAGCACTTGTTGGGACAATGTTGTCTAGGCCTCTTAATGACAGCTTTACAATCCCACATCGGAAAACAACAGGGTCTTTCTATTTTTCTGCCCTCCCCTGAAACTTGTTTTTTTATGAAAGGAAGCACGGATCTGGAAACCTCTACTCGGTGCTTGAATGCAAGAAGTTTGTTTGCTTGATTATCGTTCAGCTGCCTTCCTCCTGTTACTGCCCTTTGCACTTGTGGCTGGGGGTTGGGATGGGGCCAAATTGTGCAGAAACTTGGTCAAGTTGTTTCCCTCACATTTGGTAAAAATGTGATCTGTTCATTATTAGCCCCTTTTTTAATGGAGCCTGAGAAACGGGATGCTAGACACGACGCAGGTTACACAAAGCTAATAAAAACGAGCCACTTAAGCGTGTCAGAATCCCAATCAAAGCCATATACAAGACTATGATATACGTACATCTCTATTGTTTCACATTCAGCTACTTTTATTTTAGTAAGGCAAGCACAAAGGCATGCTTGAAGATTCATGAAAACCTTGCATCTGCTAAAAAAAAAAAAAGAACGCAAACTGTGCTGATAGGAATAGTATTTTCTTTGCTCTTGGAACAGCAGTTTCCGAGCACTTCCATAATTGCTGCTGGTGATATCAGCACAAGGGATCCTTCTTTTACTGAACAGATTCAACCCTCTTCTTTGATCAGCTTACATACCCAAATGCAACAGTGGAAGAGCTTACAGAGAAAAGGCTGGGATTAGTCAGCCTTGCCCATCCAAAATCTCGCATCTTCTGCCATTAATACAGGCGGAACATAGCAGGAAAATAGCCTGCTTAAACCCAATTGCATGTTGAACCACAATGGGATACAATTATTGTGTAGGAGGCGCTCAGAGGCAGGGCTGCTAAACTGATCAGATGTAAAACAGGACAAAGCTGCTGCATTTTAAGGCCGTTTTCTCACAGATCATTTAGCTTGTACATTGGCAACCCCAATGTTAATACTGATCTTGCACCCACAATTTAAATAATTGTGTACTGATCCTTTTGCATTTTTGGAAAAGAAGAGTCAATTTGCAACCAAAATTGAGCGCAAAATTTCTGTTGCTAAGCAAGGTAATTGAGTTCTACCCCTTTTTAACGACTTTTTGCCACAGCTTTTAAGTGAATCACAGCAATTGTTAAGGTAGTAAGAACTGTTAAATGAATCTGGTTTCCCCATTAACTTTGCTTGTCAGAAGGTTGCAAAAGTGATCACTTGATCCTGGGACAGTGCAACTGTCCTAAATCCATGTGAGCTGCCAAGCGACCAAATTTTGATCACGTGACCATGGCATCACGTGCATTAGACGTTGAAAAATGGTCATAAGTCACTTTTTACAGTGCCATTGTAATTCAAACATCACTAAATGGTTATAAGTGAAGGATTACCTGCATTGTATCAGCCTCCTCATAATGGTAAAACTTTTTTGTGTTCGTACCCCTGGTTTTATGTATTATCTGTTCAGTATGTTAAAAGTGGGGGAAAGCAGTGTCTTCTCTTAAGAGTTCATCAATTAATCAGCACTTTCAAAAGTTTCTCCTCCTCTCAATGACAAGTGAAATGTATTTTATTCTACAGCTCAGACAGCAAAGAGCATTCTGGTCAGCTGTCACTTCAGTATTGCAAGTATTCAGTATCTCTTCAAAGTGAAATGGCCTCTTTTGCATCTAATCTGATTAGCCACAATATAGCTAATGTGTCAGGTCAAGAGACAGTATTTTCAAGCCTAGAGGTAATTGCCTAACTATTTTCAGAAAGAATGCCCTCTACACTTTACAAAAAGAATAGCTGCTTGCTGCTTTGAGCAAGAAAAGTTTGGTGATGCCGAAAAGGTTTTTCTACAGCGCAAAGGAAGGTTTTCACAGACTAGGTTGATTTTTTTTTTTTGTTCCTTTACGCCGCCATCTCAACGTCGGTCCTCTTAAGGTTTCGTCTGTACATTTCTACAAGTAGCTCTTGGTTGAGGAACTTTCGGCGGGCCCGAATGAAATAAAAAAAAAAAAAGGCATTTTATCGACTGCTGTTTTGAATGACACCGAAGGGAGGAGAGAGAAAGAAAATAAAGAAAAGACAACTTGCGTTTGTAAGCATAAAGGCGCGGTGAAGGCGGAGCAAAAGGCGCGCGGAACGGGATATAAAGCCGGAAGATGCCGGCCTGCTCCGGTAAATCTTCGCATGAGCTGCCGGCAACACTCGGGGACTGAAGCGCGCTCGCTGCGGCCTAGCGCCGCATCTTCCGGCCGCGAACCGGGGAGGCCGAGCGTGGTGGCGCGTCATGAAAGCCGCCGGGAAGCTAATTACGCGCCTTTCCTCGCTGCCGGGCTTCGTCGGAGAGGAGCGGGATCAAAGCCGTTGCAGCCACGGCGCTCTGTCGTCCCCACCGCCGCCGCTTCTTCTTCCTCCTCCTCCTCCTCCTCGGGGCCCTTCTGCTTTCTTGTGGAGAGCGCGGCCCCCTTCATTTGCTCCGTTGCCTGCTAGAAAAGCAGGCGAATGTAATTAACCGAAGTTAAAGACAACATCTCCGTAATTAGCCAAGCCAACTCTGAGCACAAGAAATGGAAATTAGTCACAGGATGCTAAATTAGCCACTGCATACATTACTTGGCGATGGGTACCCTCGGGGACTTCCGCTCGCAGGCTTTGGTGGGAAGCCCCCCTGCATCTCAATAAAGCCGCCTTCCCTGGGTGATTAGGAGCAGCCGAAGGGCTCGCCGAGCACGCGGCAGAATTTGGAAACCGTTCAGGGAGGGGGAGGGAGGCAGAACCCCCAGCCTGCGTTTCCCCCCCCCTCCCCAATATATATATATATATATATATATTTATTTTTTGAGGCTGATGATTTCTTTTCGTGCTTTTCAAGGTGTTTCAAGATCTCCGCTTTGTTTCCCCCCTCCCCTCCCCCATTAATTAGAGCAGAAGTTGAAGAACTTATTTGCCTGACCCCAATTTTTGCACTATTTTCCTGCCTCTGTGCAAAGAGAGAAAAAGAGGAGGAGGAGGGGGGGGGTTGCCAGTTGAAAAGCAAGGCAGGAAATTGGACTGGAGCAACACATAACATAACATTTGCATCAAAATAATACAACGGGCAAGAGAAAAATCACAATCACATCACTCGGAAGGAAGGAACGGAATACAAATTAAAGAGGAGAATGTAAATTTTGTGCCATTAAGCTTCAATGGCCATTGGAAATGGTGCAAAAGCACAAAGGGTTCTTTTTTTTATATATGAGCATCATCCACTTTGATTATTCATACTTGTGTTTCTGCTTGAATTAAAGCAGGAGTGCTAGAGCCTGTTAAAGCAAAAATATTTGAATTGGTAGTGAACTTTCACCTTTGCTTGCATCCATTTACTTTTCAAATGAATACCAGATAAGTTAGTGCATTTTCTAATCGGCTTGTTTTTCCAGTGAGTGCTGCCATTACATACCAATTTCTTTGAGAAGTGCCTCCTAAGAAACATTAAATACTTACAAATAAGGATGTGTCCATCACTTTCAGCTGGTCTGCAAGAGCAGCTTGACTAGTGCTCCAAGCCTCAGCTAGGGAGCTACAGTTAGTTGCCCTTTTGATTGCCTTGCTTCAGACTTATTACATCTGCTTTTTTGCAAATGAGGCATGCAGAGGTAAAAGCGGCTGCCCTCAGTTGTTACTATGGTCTTCTTTTGTATTACAAAAGAAGGTATTACAAAAGCTGAGCCCATCAACATTATGTAGGTGAAGTCATTCCTGTTTTATAGATAGGCTGCTGTCCTTTGAAGAAGATACATTAGTTAATATTGCACATGCTGTGTTATATATTGTTTATGTCGCAGAAGAGTTCAGACAACAGAGGAAGCCAAAATCATAATGTGCTTTATGTTGGAGTTTGTTTACTGGGAAACTGCATACAATACTCTACAATTCTATCCAGTCCCTGTCTCTATGTTAAGAAAAGCTTCCATAGTTAAATTTGACTCCATCAAATCACTCTTAAAAATGCAGGGACTGAGTAGTATTGAAGAGCTGCTTAAACACAGGTTGAAGGTTTCTCCGCATCTCTGATTTATCCATGGATCTCTAACAAATTTCAACTCAGCTTTTACACATACAAAAAACCCTCTTTGGAGATGGAGGGACATGCTGAGGTCAATGATTGGATGTTTTGAAGTTCTGAAGCAGTCACTGATTTTAGATCCTGGCATTATTGATTTGTGGGCATCAATTGCTTGGCAGAGGAACTGACTGGCTTGTGGTGGTTTAAACCACCTTGGAAAAAGATACACCATCATACTATGTCTGTAGCATAACTAAGTGTTGTTGAAAATGCCACTTTAGGTGACTTTAAACAAATACATGGTTATCAGAAATATATCCGTGAGGGGAGTATCACCCAAAATGTGGTGAGATGTAACTGTGTTAGGCTCTTATTTAAACTAAACACCTTGCTAATTAAGGTTCATGTGGATGCAGGAGCTTTAAGGGAGGCCATATTGGATCTATAGATCAGAAATTATGATAAATATTCCTCTTGATTTCAAATAGAAACAGACCTAAGAAGATCTAAGATGGATTCATGATTTCATTCCCAGAGATCATTTCCCTGTACTTCATAGGAACAGTGAAGTATAGCTAACAATTTGGGTTATTGAACAACAATTTCCATGGAACTGAAATTTGATACCAATGCTCCTTAAGAAAGGGACAGGCAACTGTTTTTAATTACTGTAAAATATTCTTAGATTATTTCAGTGAAAGAAATAAGAGGGAGGCAGTGAGGTGTTGCAAAGCAATGGTCTGGCAATTATTTTTTTTCAATCATTCACTCACAAATTGCTCTCAACTTTTCAGGAAGTGAATGTAGATAATATTCTTTGTTTCCTGTGCCAGGACTCCTGTTTATAACTACTGGAAACTACCTAGACTAATCCCTGCAGTTTTCCTGTTAAGGTTTTTCATAAGTGATTTGCTATAGCCTCTTTTCCTAAAAAGAGTGACTATCCCAAGATCACCCAGCAGAACTAGAAATCACTGTTTCCTGCTTTCTAACCTGATGCAACAAACTGGCTTTCTAAATTTGACCCCATAATTAATTGCATTGAAGTACAAAGAGAAACAACAAATTATATGTTTAATATAAAATATTCTTTGTTGAATAAGAGAAGTATTTGCACATTTCAAGAGATGCTTCATATACAGTTGAAAAATCTACTCAAAATTATGATTTAATTTTTTTTTTGATTATACAAGTTAAATAAATATTGGTGAAATACTGCTTGTTTTATATGGAATGTATTCTGATTTGCTGACATTTGCTGTTACCAAAGGTTTCAGAATCAGGTCCATTGTTAATTATTCTTCCTCCTCCTCCTCCTTTCCACTGCAGGATGAAGGCCACTTCCGCATGTTTCCAACCAATATGGTCCTGAGGTTCTTTTGCCAATTGGGCCTGCAATATTTGTTGATGTAATTGTTCCCTCTTGTTTTACGTTTCTTTCATGGATGCTTTTTATTAAGTGGGATCCATTCTATGACTGCCTTGATCCACCTGCCATCAGTTCTTCTTGCTATGTGACCAATGGTCACTGACTAGTCCATTTCCATTTCAATTCTTTTATTCCCTTGATGATATTGTATACTTTTGTTTGACTCTAATCTATGTACAGGTCTTTCTATCTTCTCTTGTAGTGCTGAACATATATCTTTCCATGGCTCTTTGCGCCACTCATAGCTTTTGTTTCAATTGTGAGGTTAGTGTCCATGTTTCACTGGCATTAGTTAGAGCAGATAGCACACACTGATCAAAAACTTTTCAGGCATAGTGGGAAGTTGTTCTTGAAAATTATGCCTAGCTTGCCGAATGCCTGCCAACCACATTTAACACTTAAATTTCCTTTATTGCACCCCCTTTCATTGAGATATGTTGGGCAAGGTATATGTAATGGTCTACTATATCTAATTCTTCTCCGGTTATATAAAATTTGTTTCTTTGGTGAATTTATTAAATATAACCTGGCTCTTTTTCAAGTTGGTTTTTAAGCCAAATGGTTATTTTGCTTTGTTCAGCTTCTGTATATAGCTTTGTAGCTTTTTTGGGTCTGAGAACAACATCATCTTAAATGGTTTAAATAGGTGCCATTGATTTTTATTCCATCTTTTGCCAAATACTTCTTCAAGGCAGGCTGAGGAAAGGATAGGTGATACTGTATCGCCTTATCATACACCTCGTTCTATGAGTTCAATCAGCAGTTCTTCTAGTTGAGTGTCCGTTTTCATTGTTCAAATGTTGACCATTCCTATGCCCAAAGTCCAAAGTAAGCTTGATTTAACTGGGTGATTCTTAGCACCTACTATCTTTCGCAGATCTTCCTGCTGTCGTGGGTAGTTTTCCTAGGGACTCTGGGGAATGAGGACTGTTTTTGAGGTTACATTGGCATGTGGAAGAAATAGAACATAATCTGTCATGCTGATTCAATGAAAATTGACAGATGTGATCAATGCATATCCATCATGGCCTGTCCATCTTGAGAGATCCTTCTGGACATGTCCAATGACATAGCCCACAATTTCATCTATCCTCACAAGCCCCTTTGTCTTGTCAAGGTCCGGATCATAAAAGGAAACTATCAACTTTGATCATCTGTGATAATCTTTCTTGCAGGAAAAGCAAAAGCAGCTATGTTAAGTATTTAAGAAGAAAAATACAAAATTAATATAAAGGTATTGGACAAAGGTAAATTTATAATATGGTTTGTAGACATTTGAGTTTTCAGAAAATATTCAAGATAAATAAAATTAATTTTGTACTATATTACAGTCTTAAAGTTTGCAGGCATTACTCTAATCAGGTATAAATGGGATGTTGGGTTTTATCAAGAACTCTTTCAAAGTCCATTGGGGAGATAAATTCTCCTAACTGGAAATAGAGGGGCTTGACTGGACTAAAGTATTTCCATCCTTGCAAGGCTGCACTAGGATTACTGATATTAGGCATTAACTATTTCCTAGAATGTAAAAAATAATATTAAAATAACCTTGTCCAATTATAAATTCTATTGGAAGTAAAAGAGTATCCAGGCTGGAAAAGATTCTGCTGGTGCAAGAGAAATGACTTGCAAGTGCATGTTCTAAGTTCATCTGATTCATGTGATCTTCTCTGCAACATAAACACAGTACAAGATAATCATTTTTCCCCTGGACTTCCGGTTTGAGCTTTTTCGGCGACAGACTGAAACCTCGTCTCTGCGAGGCTTCGATCCATGCTCACCACTGGAGTGCCCCAAGCTGGCTGGTTTTGGGGCTAAGCCACCCCATAGAGGTGGTGAAGAGGGGGGAGACTGCCTTCAGGGTTGAGGAGAACTGCATCTCTCCTCCCCACTGGCCTTTACTCCCTTTCCCGAAGGCAGTTGTAGCAGTGGTCAGAAATGGCCACCACAAAGAAGAACTCGACCAGAAAAGAATGTGTAGGAGGAAGATAAGAAGAGAAAGTTTTGGTTGACTGGGTCAAACAGCAAAAGCAACAAGTAAGGTACCCTGGAATTGAAACTATTAAAAAAAAACTAACATTGTTCCCTAAGAAGATTTTTAAGCTATGAAGGAGAGAGAAAAGGGAAAAGATTTGGGTTTTTCTTCTCCTTTTCCTATACTGACAGCTAAGAGACTTAAGCAAGAAACTGGAAAAAAAATCCACTTTGACATTAATAGGCATTTAATGCTGAAAATAAAAAGTCAAAGGGATAATAAAGATTTCTGGATAATCAAAAGTTTTTGAAAACAGGAAAGGAGAGAAAAAGAATAAAAGGTCAGGATCTGGAAGGGAGGAGACTGCTGGGAATTAAAAAGAACTTACAGCAAAATCTCAAGAAGACTTCTAAAAGATACATTTCAATTGAAATATTACAACAAAAACCCCAGGAAGAGAAAGTGGAAAAAGAAATAAGAAGATATAACTCAGGACTATTTGGATTACTTGATGATTTCTGGATTTTTGTTTATTGTATTTGAATGACTAAAATCAATCGGGTGGTTGTTTAAAACTGTTTAAAATGGCTCCACTTTTAGAAGAACCGAAAATGGGACTTAAAAAGTACAAAGAAGATGCACAAGAAGGGAGAGGTTCTTTTGGCTTCGTATTTCAGTTTTTAGAAATGGAGATTTGGAATTATGAGAAACAACAAGAAATGCCTGCAGAACAAGAAGATTGCAACAAAGAAGAAGCCATCTTTCCTGAACAAGTAATTTTAGGTGGGGGAAAAAAAGGAAAGGGGGGAAAGAGAATTGAAAGTTTAAGATTGGGAAAAACAACTCCCCCCCAAAAAATAGAGTGAAAATAAGTATAAAATCAGAAAGCAACAGAAAAGGAAGATGCAGAAGGGAGAAATAGAAGTAGACAAGGGGGTAAAAAGGGGAGGGAGAAGTTGAGAGGGAAGAAAGAAAAGAAAAGTTATAAAGAACAGAAACAAAATATAGAGAAACACGGCCTATTTAGAGCTAATGGGTGAAAATTTAATGGAAAAAGGGATTCTGCAAAGGTACATAAGATAGTATTGTTATATTAGAAACAGAAATGATTTTAGAAAATATGAAACAATGTATGATTAAAATGTTTGATAAATAGCTCATAATTCAGTGGATTCAATAAATAAATGTAATAAATTCAATAAATAAATGTAACAAAATGAATATTTAATGATTTACAAAATGTATATGAAGAGAAATAAGGGAAAATTAATTATGGAGATTATATGTGTCTTTAAGGAAGTATGATATTTAATTGAAAAGAAGTGTTAAACATGTTAAGAATTTTTATAATTACATATATTTATAATCCTTTTTTTAAAAAAGTCTATAGTGTGTATTATAAGAATGTACCAAACAGAATTTGATTGGAAGTTATGTATTATGTATTATATTAAAGGTCATAAACTTAAGGTATATATTGAAGTTTAAATAAGAATTGAATGGATATAATTAAAAGATATAAAGGTGTCATACTCCATTAGTAACTAAAGGAGAAAATCTGTTTAATGAGAAAAGATAATATGAAATTGAAACAGAACAGACAAAAGTATAAATAAAATGATTTGAATTGAGATGAGATAATCAAAATAAAATTGAGAAAATTAAAAGAAGGGGAAATCTGTATAGAAAATGTAGAATAGTGTAAGATATGGAATAGAACACAAAAAGGAGCATGAAATTGAGTTTTGTGTCTGTCTAAAGAAGTTCAACCCGGGACCATGCTATTTTAAAAAAAATATGTTTTCCATGTATTTTGTATGTGTGAAAACCTAAATAAAACTTTATTTAAAAAAAAAGATAATCATTTTCCCCATGTGTTGGGTTTTTCTTTGTACATTTCATTTATTTGTAATTGTTTTGTTCTGTACTCATCCATAACTGGCATTTTGATTTTCTTATCTGCCCTTAGAATATGTCAGTGCCTTCTGATCCTTTAACAAGAAAGACATTGTTTCTTTGGAAGCTTTTGTTAAATCAGACATTATCTAATAGGAAGAGTAAAGGAAGCTGTGCATATGTCTTGAGCTATGAATAATTGCCTTGAGGAATCATTCCCCTGGACCATTTATGGTGAAAAACAGGCCTGGTTGGGGAAAAAACCCTGTTAATAGATTGAAACTTTTATAAACAGGGCAGTATGATTGAAGCTAAATTTATAATCCTCCAATGCAGACAATTTCATTCACTAAAGCCAAACATGGAACTAATTTTTGAAAGTGTTTAAAATTAATCAGCTCCAAAATTGCAAGCTGATTATTTGGGCAATCAGGTTTCATCATTTGAATGATATTCACTGCCAAACAAATAAGAAATCAAGATGAAATTCTCATATTTCTCTCCCAATTATTTATATTGTATGTATCTTTTGGATATGGCATAGTGTACCAGGCTAACACACACATCCCACTCTATAATATGTATAGTACATGGCTATATAGAATTCTTCATAGATACTGAAAACTTGTGGAACCTCTGATGTGCATAGTTCCCACGAACTCCTTCCCCCTTGTCTGTAGTGGCTTTACTTTTTTCTCTGGAAGCTCACCCTCTTCTTCTTTCTCTGGTATGAATAACAATTATGTCCTTCTCAAAACTCTCTTATTTATGCATCTCAGTTGCCTACAAAGGTGAATGACTCTTTCATCCTTTCTTCCACCACTGAACAGAGTGCAAGAACCCTCCTTAGATGCTTAACTTTTGCACATTATGACAGCTGAAGCATATTCAGGAAGAATATTAACATTCTCCATCACTGTTAGCATGTGATGGAGTGGATAGAGAGCCATTTGCCTGTCTTTATGTGAGTAACTCGTGGTCTGGATGTGAGTGGAATACTCTTATGCTGTTCACCAGGGGAAGAAAATGATTAAAAACTATTGATCTGTGTCTTATAAGAGTAGCTCATTAGTCATTACCATATTCCAGACTTTGTTTTTAATTCCTGTTCCTTTCAAAATATGGTTCATAATAAAAAATAATGCAGCCTGATATGTCCAATTCCAATTATAGTTAGACAGAACTAATAATAATAGCAATAGCAATTGCACTTATCTAATTGCACTATCTACATCACCATAGTGCTTTACAACAGTCTCCGGGCACTTTATAAATGGCAGCATATTGCCCCCAACAACCTGGGTCTTTATTTTACTGACCTCAGAAGGATGGAATCAACCTCTAGTTGGTCAGGATCAACTCCTGGCTACAAGCAGAGTAAGCCTGCAATTCTGCATTCTCACCACTGTGTCACTATGGGTCACTAAATTAAAGTTAATTGCAATTATTTGACTTACTGTGCAAACCGAGCGAAGTATGTCCCTGGGTAGGAAGTTTGGCTGACTGTTTGTGGAAGGGTTTCTGGATTTTGTATGACAAGCAAAAGTTAAAAAATTATGCAGGTGAAGTTTTTCTGATCACTTCATGCCAAAATAGACAAATCATAGAAACAGAATGCCTGTTTTACCATGCAGTTGTGAAAGACACCAGAAAAGGAAGTTTGTTGGTTATACATACCTAGAGAGGCAAATATCAATATGATTTACATTTTCAGGTCAAAATCAAATAATGATTTTTGACATTTTTTATCTTGGATGCAGCAGAACATCTGAGTCTGTAGAGTGGAAGTCTGAACGTCTCAAACATCCTTTCCTAAAAGGTCTCTGCGTTCACCCATTGTCCCAGCATTCTGCTTCAAGTTAGAAGCTAGGTAGCTCCTGCTACCATATCTAACTTCTAGGAGGTGCCTCATTTGGCATTAGTGCTCCCTGTGTTGTCTTTCAGGTGATTAAAAGGTCAGCAAGGTGGGGGGGGGGAATTGAAAATAATGTCACTTTACAGAAACAGAATGTAGATACTAGAGCAAGGATTCCCAAACTGTGAGATGTATCTTCCCCTTGAGGAACTGCAGAAAGAGTCCAGGGTTGGTGTGAAGAACCTTTAGTTGCACATTGTTACAATAATTCACCTCTCCCAAAGTGTTCATTTTGGTGTATGGAGTTTTAGGGAAGATCAACATTATACTAAAAAAGTATAATGCAAAAGGTTTAGAAACCCCTGGTCTAGAGGTTCTAACCCATCTTTCCCAGCTTACCCAGATATAAATAAAATCAACTTTATTAAAAAAAGAAAGAAAAAGAAATTGTATAAAACCAGTTTTAATTTTATTTAAAATGCAAATGTAATGTAATGCTCCAAGAAGACCACATGATGGTGCTGGCCTGATATAGAGAAAATTCTGACCTCAAGTCTCCATAAACAAGAGATAGGATGGAAAGTTCTAAGTCAAGATTCTGGAGTGCAGTTTGAAATAGGAATTCGGGCTGAGATTTAAGTATAAAGGAATTAGAACCTTGGGTTTGTTTATCATAAAATTACATTAAGCGCTTAACAGAGTTCTCACTTATGGTGAGAATTCATGGTGAAGTAGTCTCCCCTGTAGGAACAGGGACACCATGGTGGCAAGGATTGGCAACCAGATGATGGATTCTGGCTGGCCCAATATTTCCGGATAAAGGAAATATTATCGGAAGATCACCCATTTGCACTGTGCTCCTCATGAGTAAACTTCAGGAACCGAGGCTTTTGCGGTAAGCTCATGAGCAGCCAGGAATTGAGAGATTTGTATTGAGCTCATAGTCATAATGCAGACTACAGGGACACAAGGTTTGCACAGCCTCATTTCTTAAATACTTTCAGATATAATTAATTTACATCTAAAGATATATTTTTTTGAATGGCAGGTTAAGAAAGCTCTTGTTGATAGTCAACTTTCTTTCTGAATTACAAAGGGGGAAAAGGTGTTGAAGATTTAAAAACTTATAGTAAAAAGCTAAACAAGAAGTGAACATCAGAAAGTTCAAAATGAATAAAGGGAATGTATTTTTTGTTGTTTGTTTACTGTTAAAGAGTGCAACTATTGGTGGATTTTACAAAACAAAAGATAAAACTAATATAAGCCAAACAGAATTTATAGACAAATAGTTGGAAAGAGAACTAGATAATCTGTCTCTATTGGAAAGAGAATCGTTTAAGATTCTCTTGAACATTTAAGTTTTTGAACACTTCCAGAAGATTCTGGTGAAGGTGTTAGAGAAAAAGATATTAAAGCTTTAGCAGATTTTTTGGATTACCAGAGGAAGATACTGTATTAAAGGATAACATGGCCATACAAAAAGCATTCATCAATATTATTCCAACTTACATAAAGGAAGTGACATTAGTCACATCTGGAGAAAATATATGAATATCTAAAGAAAAAAATTATCAGGATTACAGAGAAATAGAGGCAGGCTATAAATGGACCTATAACAAGGGAAGCTTCTGAAGCTATAAAAAAATATTAAACCAGGAAAAGTGCCTGGACCAAATGGATTATCAGGTTCTCATTATAAATGTTTGGAAATGAACTTTTACAACCTTTACAGAACATGATGAACTCTATTGTACAGGGAAGACAGAGAATTGGAAAGAGGCCAATTTAATACTAATACCTAAAGACATACAATATTTGACTTTAACAAGAAACTATAGGCCAATATCATTATTGACTAATAACTACAAGTTGTTCACAACAATTTCTGAAAATACTTTTGCAAGAATTTATTCATGAGGAACAATGTGAGTTTTTACCTATAAAAGATAACATTAGAAATGTGTTGGACTTTTTTTGGAACATTGGAGCAATATAATGAAAAACAAGGCACGTTGATTTTCTTAGCTATAGAAATGGCCTTTGACAAATTAAATTTGGCTTTTATGTTCCAAAGTTTTGAAATATTTTTGAAAGAAAGAGCTTTTCCTGCTGTGGGCCCCATTATTTGGAACAACCTGCCACTGAAGGATGGTCTGCCCTGAATCCATTTGATCTTTCAAAAGGTTATTTAAATCTGTTTCTGCTAGTTGGCTTGAAGCCCATGTTGTAGACAAGAAATAAGAGATTGAGACAAATGGCTAACTTATTGTGAGACACTAGAATTTTGTCAAGGGGAATGTAAAATAAAATCAAGAGAAGAGCTGGTGGCAAAGGAATGTAGTTGTTAATGGTATTCTTAGCTACTTTAAAAACATTTAAAGTAGACAAAATAATGTAAGGTTTTGAACATTGTAAGAATGGGTTTTAAATATAATTGTGTACAGATTTTGAATAATTGCTAAAAGTATAGCCTCTTACTGAAATTTGAAACAGAACATGAACAAGTGAAAGTAAGTATGATAAAGTGGATTAAAGTTGGTTATAATATACAGATTAGACAATGGGAAAATGTATGGATAAAAGATTAAAATTGTCTAGACTATACACTGGATAAAGAAACTTCAAATTTATGTTGTAAATATAAACAAAACTGGACATTTACTCATGTTTGAACATGTAAAAAAGCTAGAAAATTTTAAATTCAAAAATACCCACTGATTCAAAGAATTTTATGCAACAAGCACAAATATACAACGAGACCAAAAGTTTTTGGGGAATTAATGGACAAACAGATGGAAAAAATAATGGGACCTTGTTTTTGTATATGCCAATTGCAGTGAGAATATTTTATGTACAAAGGTAGAAAGATTCAGCATCACCCAGAATAGAATCAAAGAATGGTTGGTGAAAGTGCCAGAAGTTGCAAAAATAGATAAATTGATTTTTTATTATCAGAGATAAGTCAGAAATGTCTATTTCTGATGAACTTGAGATTTATGGTTTGATGACTAAACAGAATAGATTGCACAAAGAAGACTAACCAGGACAAAGGGTCATAATAGAAAACAAACAGGTCAGTTATGCAAAACAAGTCAATTGATCAGTTATGCTGTTCCACAAGATGACCAGCTAGGTAGAATTACTTTAGCATTGTGTAAGACTACATCTATCTTAAATTATATCTCTGGCATTAGATGATTAGGTCAAATAAGTTCTCACCTTCCATTAATCTAGTTAGGGATCTTTTGGAAACAGGCCCTTTGTGAAATTCAACTTCATGTTTTGTTTCAAATTCACTTTCCAAGAAATAAATATGAAAATGGTGAAACTTTATGAAATGTTCCAGGACAAATTATTGAGAGGGCTATGTCTGTGAAAGCCTTTTATGTATTTGTTACAGAACCTCGGTTGGGTGCCATGTGGCAGACTGACAGTTTACTAACAATTATTTGAACACTGATCCAGTCAGACACTGAAAAGCAATTATTCTACAGTTTTGTTACTCCATTTCACCATATTCATCATACCAGCATACTGTGAACGGTTCAAGTCGGTTTATACGATAAATTGCTGAGGTTCAAAACTGAGGCTCTTCTGAACTTTTTAACCTTCTATAAAAGGAAAGAATTCTAAGAGCAATGGATAAAATTCAATTAACTGAGATGACAGAAAATAATCTACTGAGCAAACACATCAGGCAATTGGAAGCTTTCATAAAGGAAATAACTTATTTCTTTCCTTGTTATCTAATGATACAGGAGTTTATTTCTCTCGCAGCAGTTAGAAAGCTACCTAATATTTCCTAAATGCTTTGGCAAGTAATTATCACAGACTAATTCATTCAGTTCCATACTTGAGACACATTATTAAAAACTAATTGTTGTGTTCTGAGGTCATATATATATGTGTTTATGGATACCTATGTATCACTTGATCTGGTTAATGCTTATGTTGTATGTATATGGTACTACGGAGAACTGGAAACTGATAGAGAGCTATTTTGAGCATGCATTGATAGAAAATACTGAGATCGAATTTGCATCTTACCTGTCTAACTCTAAAACTGCTTTTTCTTCTAAAGTGGAGACATTCAGAAATGTTTTCATGATGACATAATAGAGAGTTAAGACAGAACTGAGAGGGAGGGAGGAAGGTAGGTAAGTACAGTTCCAAGAAATGCTACCCAAATGTATACTTCTCCAGATGCCTACATTTTCACAGTGTTTTTCTCAATACATATATTGTACTTTTTCCTCTAATGCATATTGTTTAAAATAAAGCCCTATTCATTACTGTACTCACAGAAAAGATGGTGGATTATTGGTGAAGTGTAAATTTTTTGGTACCAAATTATTTGAATTTGCTTTTTAGAACTTGACCTGAATTACAGCAGCAATGCTTTATGGTGTGGATACCGTGAAAATTTGCCACATCAACATGCAGTCAGACTACTCCTCCTTGCATTGTATAATTGCTTTGATTGATGTCGCAATCAGGTTTGCTAAAGGAAATTCCAAACTGTGTAATTGTGAGCCTGGTCCTGAATTGGTTTCGGCTCATTAATGAAAGCATTACCCATAATTATTATGACTAAAAAGCATTTTATATGCACAGTGACACACTTCAGGGTGTGCGATCATTGTGTCATAGACACACTTCTCAGATACTGGTAGCACTTGAACTTTGACCTGGCTCTCACCATTTCATCTCAGGCATGCTTTGGTGGCATTATGGGCTTATACTCTCTGCTGATGTCTGAAGTAGTCCCATAGGCTGTGCCGTTGCTTATGGCCAAGGTGAATGAGAGGTGCTTGGTTGCTATGTATTTGTAAGAGAGCAACATACCAGTTTCTTAAAGAGTTTGAGTGAAAGAGATGCTTGTTTGACCTCTATTCATAATATGTCAATAATGATGAACATTTTTAAAAAATAGAATAAATCCATAAACTACCTAACATTTAGCTTCTGGTGAAAGTGGGGAGGGGCAAAATGAGATTGTAAGAACTGCTCTGAAAGTTGCTTTGTCCCACCTCCATGTCTACTCTGGTTGCCATGATTGCTTTGTCAATATCCTCAGCCCAGGAATTTCAAGTATCTCCTTCACAATCTCCCATACCATTCAGGTGAGAAAGTTCCTCAGAGAAAATCTCCCCTTCCACCACTCTATTCCCATCTGATTTTCAGTTTTACTGAACAATAGTAATCTCCATTCTGAAAGTCATTTGTTGTGTTTTATTGGCATGCAGGAGCTATAGCTAGATCTGGATGAATGTGTCAGCATAATTTCATCTTGAAAGCGAGGCTTTCCTTTTCCCTTTCAGTCATTTCTGATGTTAGATCCAGTATGTTACTATGAGACATGGGCAGAATCAGGAATCAGGCATGAATGATAGATTTGGAGTGTCTTCCCTTAGTCTTTTTCCTCTGTTCAATCATGTCTGATTCTTGGAAATTGCCTGGACAAGTCCCTGAATTTTTCAGAAGTGGTTTGCCATTGCTTCTTTCCTAGGGCTGAGAGAAAGTGACAGGCCCAAGGTCATCTAGTCAGCTTTGTGCGAAAGGTGGACCTAGAATTCCACATCTCCCTGTTTTTAGACTGATGCCTTAACCACTACACAAAACTGGCTCTCCTTGATCTGTCTCCTGATATGCTAACTCAGATCTTATCTAATAGTGTAAATAGTTTTATCTTCACACTTTTTACAAATGTAAGTTACTTGGCGTCCTTGACATCATTTAAAATATTGGTGCCCTTTTAACAAATTGTGTGCAAATGAAAAGAAATCTCTGCCCAGCATATAGGAAACAAATGGATAATTTTAACACCTGATGGGGAAAGCAAATATAACATTGTGGATATTGTGGAAGCCTGGTGGAATCTACCTTGTGATTGGAATGTACTGTATATTTTGTTTAAAAAAACCTGACCCAATAATAAGAGAATGTGGGGAACATTATATGCAAATTATGACTACTGTATGGAAATTAATGACACTAAGGGTGAAAATCCTGCTAAAAGCATCCAGGGGAAAATTAACTGGAGGATGCGTAGAAAGACACTGCTGTAGGCATGTGCTATTGGCCACCCACCAAACAGAAGATATAGCTGAAAGCTTCACAAATCAGATGACCTTGATGCCCTAGAATCTCATTACTATGGTAATAGAATATTTCAATTCCCCACATCAGTTGGGGATCAAAGCAAAGAGGGAGCCAACAAGTTCTTCATGTGCCTTGCAGACAACTTTATCATCTGAAAGATGGAAGTGAGAACAAGGGAATCGGCTGTACTGAATTTAACATTAAGAGAGGAAATAGTAAGATATTGTAGGAACTTTGCGAGAAAATGACAATCTGACTCTAGAATTCACCATATTGTGGTCAGGGAGAACTGGAAGTAATCTAAATAGTGTTCTAAACTGTGAGAGAGCTGACTTCAGTAATTTCAAGGAAAAAATAGGAACAATTCCATGATTATAAATCCTGAAGAAAAAACAACAGTCCAGGAGGGTTGGAAAATTCTGAAACAGGAGATAATTATGGCCAATTAATTACAGACAATACCAAAGAGAAAGAAAAATGAAATATACTTGATAAAATCAGTATGGTTGCATAAAAAGCTTTCCAATAAACTAGGAAACAAAAAGGACATTACAAACAAAAAGAATGGAATATAACAAAAGCACAATATTCATATTTACCTGTAGAAGAGTTCATTGCTTAATTTTTTGTTGTATAGTCTCAGAGTCTAGTGAGATGAGCAGCTGTATAAATTAGACAAATAAATAAATAGAAAGCTTAGAACTTAAACAAAAGATGGAATTTAGAAGATAAATACAAAAAGGAATCTTCTTCCACCCACATTACTCATGTTCATTATTCATTCAAGAGAGATAAATGGAAACATATCTGAAGATGTTTAAATGGCTATTGTAATAAATTGGAAGTCAAGAAAACATATTACTGGATACTTACTCATAGGGAACATTTGGAGTCAATTGGATATGATTTCTGTAGTGAACACTTTATCACATCGCATAACCATGCCGTTGTAAATGGTGCAAATGTAAATATAATATAATTTTATATATAACATAACACAACAAACATAAACAACACAACACAACATATGCAAGCAGTCATGGCAAATATATGTAGCTCGGGTGTAGGATTAGGGTGAAGCTTCATTCTCCAAGCTTGTGGGTTGGTCTCCAAACATTTCATTACCAGGCTCAGTAAAATCTTCAGTAGAGTTTGGGGGATGTCAGCATCAGTGTTCTTTTGTTTATAAGATTTTCAGGTGTGGTTGTGTCAAGTGAGAGTCTTGTGATGAGTCAGCTGTCAGTTATCAGTGAGTCTTGTGATGGGTCTTGTGATAAGAATACATCAGGTCAGGATCATTGGGAGGTGAATTGCTGGTGTGGGGGAGGGGTTGCGTGGGTTAGTTGAAGGTCAGTGCTGTCTCTGCTTGGCTGGATTCTGGATTCTGAGGGGTTTGTAGGCTTGATAGTAGGTCAATGTGTCTGTTGATGGAATTGTTTGTGGAATGCCAGGCTTTGATGAACTCATGGGTGTGGCAGGTGGTAGCATGGCCATTAATTTTTTGTGTTGCTCCAATCAAACTGATGCTGTTTGGTGTCAGTGTGGGTGGAAGTTAAGGATTTGGGATAATGGTGTTTCACTGCCGGCCAGTGTTTGTAGATTCTGGTTTTTAATTGATGTGGTATCTATCCCTTGTAGAATTGGTTGCAATGGTTGCAGTTGATTTTGTAGATTACACTGTTTCTTTCATCCTTCAATATTTTGTCCTTGGTTCTGGATAGTTCCTGGCAGAGTATGGCTATGGATTTGTGGGCTATTCCTATTCCTATGGGTTGGAGGATTATGTGAGATCATCAACTCTATCAATTGTTTAAATAAAATAAATTCCATTTTTGTATTACCTATCATGCTATGCATCTACAGGAGTTGGTATAGAATATTAAATATAACATACCGGTATATACTCGCATATAAGCCGATCTCGCATATAAGCTGACCCTTAAAAAACTGCCCCAATATGAGGAATTTTGCAAAAACTCGCATATAAGTCGACCCCCAAATACCATAGTGTGTTGCAGCCTTCACTACTTTTAGTTTAAAAGAAGCAGCGTAAGACATTCTTTTTCTTTTAACATCAGACATGGGTATATTTTAATGAATTTTACTACAGAACTTTACTAAATGCAGAGAAACTGGACACAAAGTTGCATGTGACAATCGCAAACACTAAAGCAGTCACGTGAATGACTAACCAATCAGAGTGTGTTATATCCGGTGGTAGAAAAAACAAAATGGAGGCACCCAGAGTAAAAAGAAATGTGCTGTATGTATATATCGCTGTATGGTAATATCGATATTGCGTGATCTGAGAAGTGGTGTCATATCGTCATATCATTTGTGTCAGAAATCAGATTTATGCGCGTATAAGCCGACCCTCAAATTTGGAAAAAAAAAAAAAAACGTTCTAAAGTCGGCTTATATGCGAGCATATGTGGTAGGAATATGCTATGTATACAAATCATATATCCCACATCAGTGGAGAAATGAAGTTGTCCCAGATTCTTGCTTTTACTGGATTTGTCTGTAAGCTTTTGTGATGGTAAATTGTTGACTACTTTTGCTCTTTTAGCTCCATTCTGGATTTTTTTTCCTCCATGGCGGCACTACAATCATGGAAGACAAATAATGTTTGTATTTCAGGAGGCCAATCCACTCTTGGGAAATCTGGGGTGCTTTATGTACAAGCATGTCAGTATGATGGATTTGTTATTTGTCTACGTCTAAAAAGCACACTTGGGATGTCTTTGTATCATTATGCATGGCTTTGGCTAGCAGTATTTGGAAAACAGTGGACAATCTTCCCCTCTGTTTCCTAAGCATGCAGGTCCTGAATTGTGATCCATACATTTTCTTTTTATTAGCCAGAAGCTGGACCTTACTGCTTACAGCAAACACAATCCAAAACAACAGTATTTAAATTGTTGAAATGTACTTTATCATTATTTTCTTCATGCAGAATTGCACTTTTTTAAAAAACAAAAGGCAAATAGGGATCTCTTCCTGGTATTAGAACCAGGAAGGGGACATCTCCCAATGATATTAATTAAAACAAACACCTACACAAACACCCACACCTATACTTACACATACACACATTCAGTAAATAAAAAGTATAAGAAATTTTGATTCCTTTAAAATATTTATTTTGTTTATATCAAAATAAATGTAGAGTAATACATTTTACTAAAATCTCCCTATAGTTGCAAAAATATGGTTACATTTGTAATTGATGTGGCTTGTTCATATTTATTTGTTCTGATAAGTAGATAAATTTATCAGAAAATTTAACAACAGAGTTCCCCAATCTCTCTTTGTCTTGAAAAATGAGAGAAATTGAACAAGAGACTCCTTTCAACATCTGTTTCAAAAAGTAAGACACCATTCCACCATTTATCCTTTTCTACCTCCTCTTTTCTGCAAAAATAAAGCCACAAAGCACAAACTATCATCAACTGAGAAATTAAGTCTGTCATACACCAAGAGAAATCATGGTTGATGTAAGCCTGGAGAAGCTATCCAACCAAGCAGTATCTCACAGCAAGGAATTTCTTGCAGGAGTATCACACCACTTATCATCTCAGAGCATGTGATTGATTCTCTGAGTGGTAAGTAGCAGTCTTGAGCTGTTGGTTCCTGTAAAGCAGAAGTGTTTCAAGATGACCTCTTCTAGCATCGGCACTGAATTATTTCTGTCATGTAGATGGTAGGACATAGACTCTCCTGGCTCCTTTAAGATATTTATGTATACACTGAGCTATGCATTTTCCAGAGCTTTGAATTTGTTTTGAAAATGCTTATTTGTATTGAACAATGCATATAGTGTAATTAAAACTTAAATATAAAGATATTCAACTTTTGAAAACCCTGTAAAAATATTCAAGCACTGTCTAAAAGGGCATTCATGAATAGATCCTATAGATATAAATAATCAGCAGTTTTATTTAGGATGACTTTCCTGTTTCAGTAATGTGTCTTCTGGGTATAGAGTGCAGTTGTTATTCATAGGATCCAGAACAGCCCTGAAGCATCCTGTTTTTCCTCAGTCTCCTTCAATCCATCTGCCAGTTGGGGGCATGCTGAGACAATAGAAAAGCATTTATATATCTGTGAAGACTCTCATGCCACTAAATAAAACATTTTCATTTTCAGCAATTTTTCTGCAGGATTAATTCCAGATTTTAACAAATATTTACTTTAAAACAGTATTTTATATTTTTCATATGGAAATATTTTTTAAAAAAAAAATACAAGTGAGTTTTTAAAGAATAAGAACAACTATTTTTGAACCAGTGCAGTTGAACTAGTGCAAGGAACAATGGTGAGTTTCAATTTGAGCCCTTTCATGACTGCAATGGTTTTGAGTGAAACATCTGACTCATTCACTGCCAAGTAATATAACAACATACTGCAAGGAAGTGAAATTGAAATTTGGTTAATATTTGGTAAAACCTTCTTGATAAATAATGAAAGATCCAACAATAGGAGCAGTACCAGGCAACCATAAACCACTTAATTGCTTACCAACAATTTAAAATAATTAATTAAGTAGCTGATGCAATCCAAAAGCATCTGGTTGGAAACAAGCTCTTTCATCTGTGTAGAAAGGAAACTGCCCATATCGCAAAGATCTGAAAGATCAACTCCCAACTGACAAGGTGATTTTGTACAAGAAGGAAGTACAACTTGAATGTATTAGCTTGGATTGATTATAAAAAGGCATTTGACTCCCTGCCACATGACTGGATAACCAAATACCTAAAAATAACATAATAGAAACACCAAAAGATTTATGCAAAGTCCATGGCACAATGGAAGACACAGCTGCTGGTCAATGGTGATAAACTGAGATAAGTTAACTTCAAGAGAGAAATCCTTCAAGGAAACTCACCACTACTGTCTATCAGTGCATTGATTACTCTGACAACAATACTGAACAAATCAGGCCCTGGCTATCAAACATCAAACATCTTGGTGGTCTGTCCCACCTATTCATTACATGGACCGCCTGAAGTTGTTAATTGGAAAACACCATCTGCTGCTCAACATTCTCCAAATAATTGGTGAAAACTGAAGGAATCGAGATGCCTTATGGAAATAACATCAAGAGTCTGGACGAAGATGATCACTTACAAACACCAAGATATTTTTCAGGCTGACAATATAAAACACACTAAAGTCAGGAAGGAGATTAATACAGGTAGTCCTCAATTTATGACCACAATTAATCTCCACCTTTCTCTTGCTAAACGAGATAGTTGTTAAGTAAATTTGATCTCAGTTTATGATCTTTCTTACCACAGTTAAGTGAATCACTGTAGTTATTAACTTAGTAACATGGTTATGAAGTGAATCCGGCTTCCCCATTGACTTCCCTTGTCAGGTCACAAAAGATGATCACCTGAGCCTAGGATACTGCAACCATCATAAAGATGAGTCAGTTGCCAAGTGTCTGAGTTTTAATCACATGATGGTGGGGATGCTGTAATGTTCATAAGTGTGAAAAATGGTCAGAAACACAGGTTGTATTCAGCAGGTTCTGACCAATTCTGGAGAACCAGTAGCAGAAATTTTGAGTAGTTCGGAGAACTAGCAAATGTCACCTCTGACTGGAGAGTTTACAGTATCCTTCCCCTGCCGTGCCCACCAAGCCATGCCCACAGAACTGGTAGTAGAAAAATTTGAATCCCACCACCGGAAATCACTTTTTTCAGTACCATTGTAACTTTGAACAGTCACTAAATGAACTGTTGTAAGTCGAGGACCACAAGTAGTGAATACATCAGAAGAGTGAAGAAGAATTTAAAGTCTAACTCGGTGGTGGAAATATCACCAAGGCAATTATTATTTGGACAATTTCAGTCCTATAGATATACAGGTGGAATATTGGACTTGACTCAAGCTGAAGTAGAGACCCTGAATAGGAAGATTAGAAAAATGATGACAATGAAATCTGTTCCATTTCATTGTTATACAGTACCTGGGGAGTATGGAAGAGAAAACTGAAAGTACTGAAGAAAATCCCAAAATTCAAAAACCTGCAAATAGAAGTAAAATCACCATGGCAAAGCAAAGATAGTGCCAATAATAATAGGCATCTTAGGTGCAATCCCAAAACTGGAGTACCCCCTGAACACCATTGGCATTGACAAAATCAACATCAGTCAATTGCAAAAGGCACCTTTACTTAAAACAGTTTATATCTTGCGACAGTATCTTTAATACCATCAAACATCTTATATCACAGGTCCTTGGGAAGAGGATTTGTTAGGTGGATAAAAATGCCAAAGCCAGTGTAAACATTTGGCTGACTGTTCAATGAATCATCCTCATCCTCACTGACATCCTCATCACCTGTGACTTTACATTATTGTAAACTTATAATTCTTTCCTGTATATTTGCTCTTGAGAATTTGAATTGCTTGACCATATCTATTATTTCTATATTTCTATACCTTATGTTGTGTGCCAACTTCCTTTTATATAATCAAGCAAAAGAAATGTATAAATATTTGCCTCACATTGTGTTCAGGGTTCCTCCACCTTTAGAAGGACACGTCCTTATTCAGTTGAATAAAGACATTGGCTTTTCCAAGACAACCCTGGATTCAGAGTCTTATTTTTTTCACCGAGTCACACATGGCAACCTGCATAGCATTCCATTGTCATACCACATTGTCGCCTTTTGCAATATCAATAAGAAGGCATGAAGAATACCTTAGCGCCAATTGTATATCATGATTGGGATCTAAACTTAATAATATATATACCTGCTGTAAGCAGGTTTTTCTTCCATTTTAGTTATTTCCCAAACTGTACTCTCTGTACCCTTTTCTGCAGAATTTCCGAGGAGTCCTGGAAATTGACTCTCTGTCAATTACATAGCCCTGCACTTAGCTGCTAGTAAAGGCTGTTCATGGGATGCAGAGATGCCCTAAGGATGAATAAGCCTATTCTGAGCCACATTCTCTGTCAGCCAGTACCCAAGCAGAGGTGTGTGTCCGTTGCTCCACATGCCATATTCTCCATTAGATTTCATAAGCTCTCAGGGAAGAAGTGCAGGGAGAGCTTTTTAAACTATATATAAACATAGCCTCTCCTCTCCTTTCTGCGAAAACATGTTATCCTTTCTGCAACCCAAAACCACATCAGTATGGAATCTACAGCAAGTGCTGAGATTGTGATAAGATCGTGGAATGTCCTGATTTATGATGAATCTTTTGAAATGTTCATTAAATGAATACACAGGTAAAACCTTCCACATATGAGACCTGTATAACTTTTAAACTATGCCCAGGCAAACTACCCCTTATATCAGTGAAATCATTTAGCTAACTTTTTCTTTAATTTTACAAAGTGTCACTTGATAAGGAACTTTGACTACATGTTTAAAACATAACAGATTCTGATTATGTCTACATCCTGTAAGCAGTAAAACTAAACAGGCAGTGGGGCACTCAAAAGAGCCTGATAAACTATCTTGTTTACCAGCATTGGTATAAATGCTCAATAATAAAACTATGTTTTTTATCATTTATTCACTGCCTGCTGAAAGCCTGTTTGTATGATTTGCCAGTGGCAGTTTCATGCCAATCACACTGTATATGCTCAAATAGGTATCACAAGGCTGGGCATCCATGACATCCTGGTTGTGCATGTCAGACACTTCCTGTTAGGTCCTTGGTCCTCTCTGAGCTTGGTGGTTTACATTTCATTACCAAACTCGGACATATCATCAGTGTTCCCAAGGACCCCACAGTTCAGCCCTGAGTTACAAATATTCTCTTCTATAGATAAAACTTCCTAAAAATCAGGTCACTAACATTTGATAACAAACTATTGATTAAGAGAGGTAGATTTTTTGTGATGAGATTCTGTGTGGTTTTTGTTGAGGAAAAATGTTTGAAAAATGTGAAGAATTACATCATTATAGAGCTAATCATAGGATAAGCTAAAAGGTCAAAACACCAATAGCAAATCAACAGAATCCATTCCAAAACAGTCAGGAAATTACAACCACATCCACTTGGATAATGTTAATTGGATGGCAATACATTCCAGAGAAAGAGCAAAAGGTGACTTGCTCTTCTTCGCTTGAAGTTCCAGAGTCATTCAGATCAAGACAATCTCTACACCAGATCTGCACAGTGAAAGTCATGGAAGCAGATATTCTCAGCAAATGGCAGCTTTTTTTTTCCCTTGCAGATCTACACAACAAGTTTATATGGTTTCTTGAGGAGGATTAAAACAGCATTCCACTTTGGACTGACAATTCAGTTGTTTTGGGTGCAGTCTGGCAGAAATTAAGATTTTAAAGCAGAGTTCTTCGTAAATAGAAGAGAAATTGAAGTTGCAGTGGAAAGCAATTGTATTCTAGCCCTTATGTCTAGTGTAGTTTCTCCACAGTGAAAATCCCAAAGCACAACAATAATGTACAGAAAAAGAAATGATATAGTCACAAGTATAGTTAGTTAGCATCACTGTCAAACACAGAGCTTCCCAGGCCCTTTACTGGTGATTGGGAGTAAAATATTGGATCCCTTTTAATGTCAAATGGCATTTAGTGGAAATAAAACTGGTTATATGTAGAACAAAAGCACTGTAATAGTTGTCCGATTAAAATGAAAGAATGTCATTGTAATTTAGCTGATCTAAGGTGTGCCATATGATATGTTGTAATAGTTGCAGGCAGTTGATATCCCCCCACTGTCCCCTTTGAGCTTTGCTGGATGAACTTAGTGGATGAAAGAAGAGGTGATGAGAAAAGCAATGGCCTTTGTTGACATTACCAATTTCTCATCCATTTATGCAGTTTTGTGGAATATTTATCACCTTCAATATATTCCAGACAGTCCACCAACTCTATTGCAAAGGTTAAATCTGCCCAAGTAAATTATAGCTATTGCTTAATTCATATTTTATCCCCCATCATCATCATCATCTCTTTTTAAATGGATGCTGTTTTGTGTTGTCCCTTTTGTGTACATTCAACCTCTTAATTTCTTTGGAGCCAACCGAGAAAAAAATCCCAGCGAATTGAACTCTTTGTTAGATTTTTTTTTGTCTGTGGATAAAAGAAAAGCAAGCATTCCATTATGCTGTTAATTTTCTTTCGGGTGTATTGTTACTATTACTTATTTTGTTCCTGCTGTATGAGTTATCCAATTGTGTATGATAATTTTTAAATGTGATACTCAGAAAACACTTTATAGCTTGTGCATCTTTTGATTATGAATGAGTGCTTTGTGATACATGCAGGAGTGTTTATTATTTATACAAAATATATAAGCAGGAAGAGTTCTCATAAATCACTAGCTGATATTATCCTAGAGGCTTCTGACAGCTATTTCTTCTTTTATATAGGAAAGCAGAATACATAATGAAAGGAACAGGAAAAGATTTCAGAAACTGGGTGGTGTTTGTGCCATATAGTATTTAAAGTCTGACTCCAAATACATTCATTTTCTACAACATGAAGAAGGCTATTCCACCTGTATTGGATAGCTTTGTGTTTTGTTACCTGAGAGTAGTCTGACTCATCCCCCTGTTATTTGTGGGAGAGCTCCGTAAATGCCTGCTCTGGGGCTCCAGAAGCTGGGAAGCTGCTCCTCTGAACCCAGCCAGAATGGAGAGCACCCTCTGCTTCAAAGCTTAACAAGCACCTAACAATATCGATTACAGAAGAGGCTGCTTTAGGTTGCTGTAGTCAATAGTTTTGCCTTAGCATTTGCTAAACCATTTAATTATCTACATTTACCTTTTAAAGAAAAAATCATTGCTATCATTTTTTTTCTTGAGGTGAGTAGCGCTTTTAACCACTGGCTAAAGTGCACCCAGTGTTAATTAGCATATTTATGATTAAGTAGATTTAGCATGCAGTAATCATTCTCTAATTCAGTAAGAACTATCTCCAGTGAATAGTGGACATTAATGACAGTTGCAAGAGCTTAGATATTACATAATCACTAATTACATTCTGCACAATTAGTGCTGACTCCTCCATGTGCATCGCTAATGGCTGATTCGTGTCATCAGCCTATTTTGCCTGTAAGAAATATAAACAGCCTGCATAATTCTCTGGTTATAGTAGTCTAGAGAAGGACATTATTAATGAAGTTTGGGGACCACAAAGAGGTTTTTATGTCAGGATAAAAGCAAAAGGGCTCTCTTCAGTCTCATACAAATTTTTTCTTGATATACATGTTGTTCATTATGAACCTCAAAGCCCCACCAATTTGCAGACTTTTTCTCCCCAATTCAGACACTGAATACATTTGGCCTCCACTGACATTTTTCAGTATGCATGTGGCAAAAAGAAAAAAGAAATCCAACTGTCTAAAGAGTTTATAAATATCAAGAAGTAAACATGGTACAAAACTCAATTGCAAAAATTTGATCTAGGTAAAAAGCCAGTAACATCTTCAATACTGATTACAAGTAATGTGAAATTGTTACAGAGAATTCACTTTTATTTAAACATTCTTAATAACAACAACTAAAACACATTTTAATGTAGTCCTAAATTGGTCTAGTATGAAACCCCATCCAGTTCTATGGGTGTTTACTATGTAGCATGTGAGTGCACCTTAATGTGAGAAGTGCTTTATTATTTTAATGCAAGATGCTGCTTTTGAATGAGCACATTTCCCTACCCTGTAATATTGGATGGTGCCCTTGCTCCATTCATCCAGAATGATCATAGAGGATGAAAAGCCAATCTAAGACAATAAGCTCACTCCAAAAGAGCCAAGAGAAAAATGTGCCCTTTATGTGTAGAATGAATATCTCTCCTGCAACTGTGTTACATTCAAAAATATAAAACACCAGATGAAATTGGGTATCTGAATAATATGCATTATTTCAAACATAGGACTTAAGAAGCAGACATAAGCCAGAGATAGGAAACTTATATTCATGTGAGTAATCCTTGTTATTTTCTGATGTGGAAGTTAAAATATCTTCAAACATTGTTGAGATAAGTAAAGGATGCAGCTTAATATTGCCATAATATTTATATCTTACAAAAAGAGTAGTAGATTTTGGGAGAAATTCTACATTTAAATATGATAATAAAAATATTATAATATAATGTAATGAAAAGAGTGTCTAAAAGAGTTACTATTATTAAAGTAAACTAATACAGTATTGCACTATGGGATTTAATTTCAAGCAATTTCCATACAATTTTATACTTAAAGCTTATTCATTTTTTGCAGCAATATAGCCAAGGCAAATATAATATTTAATTATAATATTGTGCTGCCAGTCTTTTCTGCACATACTGTCAATGACTTAAAAACTTTCAGAAAACAGTGGCATACCCCAAGTAACTTCATGGTTTAGATCTGCAGAATTTGTTGATTATTTCCTGTAGTAATTGTGCTTTAAAGATTGTACTGAGGAAGAAATATCCTTGGAAATAAGCAGATTTGATTCAACAGGGAACAAGCTGTTTTACATCAGTGCTTTTTATTAAAAGGAAGACTCTAGTCCTGTTTAGAACATTTAGATTTATGGTAAACAATGAAAACAATGCTATTTAAATAAATAAACAGAAATCGTAATTACAGATGAGATCAGTGGATTTTTTTTCTTTCTTTGATACTGAGATAAACAACACACTGATTAACAGTAACAGTTTTTAGAAACTAGAGCTTCTGTACATTAAAAAAACAAACTTTGTTTTCGCAAAAGTATAAAAATAACAAGACAGAATCAGTTACAATGGGTTTGTTGTTCTAATTATTGTAACTGGGTTTGCATTCTTTAAAAAAAAAAGTCATTTCTATCATACACACACGCGCGCACACACACACACATACACATCTTTTTACAATCATAGGCTTTTATTTTTTTAAACAAATGAAAATACATGGACTACCAACCAAATTAACAGTTCCATGTTTTCCTTTTAAGAACATGTAGGTTCATATTTTTTGATAAATAATAACAACATAGTTGCATTTGTTTGCAACCTTCTAAACCTCCTCTATTTTAAAAGGACTGTTTAAATTAAAATTTGCACTAAAAATAATAATAAAATGTTTATTTTATCATCTGAATTAATTTATATAACCTATGCAAAATAATGTTAGCTAGTCAAGAATATTTTATTGAATATTCTTCAGTAAAAATACCTGAACAATAAAAAGATAAAAGTAAATGCATCTCCAGTCCAATTAAATCTATCTTTCTTTCTATCTGTCTATCTTTGTCATTGTATTTGTACTATTCTTCCAAGGTTGTTTCTATAAGATCACAATTCTATTTAGCACAACTATGTGGTATAGAGTCAGTAATTGCACTTAAGGTCTGTCCATTGTTGTCAAGATATCTGAACCATAGTATTCAAGTTGCTACTTTATTATCACTTGTACACTTCAGTGAACCAGTTTTCACTGAGGAATCTATTTTTACGAACTAGCTGACTGGTAGTAAATGTGGAGAAGCAGGGACTTAGATGACAAGCCTATTATGGCCAGATGACTGGCAATGGATGGATGGAGGACATCCCCTGAGGGACCCACAGTTTGAGACTCACTGATAAAGACAGAATTGTGGCATTCGTAAGGATAAGGCAGAAACAACAATACTATCTGATACATATTTACCACGATGTAATGAAGCATGGAATGCTTTGAAAGCAAAGATAATCAGACAGATCATATTTAAGTAGCATTTAGCAAATAACTTGGAATGTCAAACATTCCCCCAAACAATAGTTTAAAGTAATAAGGTGGCCTTCACACATTCTTATATTTATTTATAGCATGTATTCATTTATTCATTGATTCATAGAGGAGTTAAGCTGGTTACAAACAACTGTACATCTACCAGAATGAGATGCTCTAAATGCATTTGTTTAATTGGTTAAATAGCATTTGATTCTTATTATGTTATGCAAAAATAAGTCTCATTAATGTTTAAAATGTCAGTTAATATCCTACAGTGATGCAAAATATTCACCCTAACATTCCAAGTAGCTTAAAAAAGAATACATGCATTCTTCTTAATTTTAGGCTGGACAATAAAAAGGAGACAGGCTTTGTTTAATAAATTAGTGATTTTGAGGCTGAATGGGAATTTATACTTCTCTAGCTAAAATCTAGCAATGCTGATATTTATGAATTCATTGTTAAATGTTAGGCTTACATGCTGCTACAATTGCTGATGACTCTGAGCGGCATATAAGCTATATCTGTGTATATAGATGTATATACCTGATATCCATAAATATCAAAAACAACAAGATTACAATAATAATAACCAGATAATGCATGCACACTGGAAGTTAGTTGGTGTAATGATTACAGAAGACCAACATTCTCTCCTAGGCAGAGAAGCTCCTTCTCTCAGCCCTAGATTAGAAAATAAAAAAGCATGTACTTATGAAGATCCACAACATCAGCATTTTGTCATCTTCATCCATATCAGTCAATTACATTAAAAAAAACCTCCAGTGCTAAAGGGAACAGCATTAAAACATCTAAAGAAACCATTCAGATTTCCAGAGCAATGGTGCAACTTCCTATCATCCATTTTTTATTAGCCACTAGAAAAACAAAGACACTCTTGAGAAATTCAAGTAATTTTTTGGAATCAAAGTGTAAATGGTTCGCCATTGCTTTCTTGCATCTGGATGTCCAATACTCTCTTTGCCTGAAAATAGGTAAGTTTTAATGCTTTTCAAAAGAATCTGCCTCCCAGAAAATCTGTAAAGTCTGGATTCCTGATTTTAAGTATACCAACACATTTCAAAAGAAAGTAAGTCATTAAAACTAGTTTGGGAAGTGGGGATACATCTATAAGACACAACAGTCCTATAATTAGGATACAGTATTGTATGCTAACTTTGCCCATTGCCAGGAGTTCGATCCTGACCAGTTCAAGGCTGACTCAGCCTTCCATCCTTCTGAAGTGATAAAATGAGGACCCAAATTGTTGGGGGCAATATGCTGACTCTGAAAAATGCTAAGAGAGAGCTGTAAAGCACTGTGAAGCGGTATATTAATCTAAATGATATTACTAGTTCGTGCAAATGGTTTGCCATTGCTTTCTTCCATATGGATGGCCAATGCTCTTTCCCTGAAAATAGGTAAGTTTTAATGCTTTCAAAAGAATCTGCCTCCCAGGAAATCTGCAAAGTCTGGATGCCTGATTTTAAGCATACCAACATTTTTCAAAAGAAAGTAAGTCAATGGAATAAATATCCTAAGTCATACGTAGGATACTAATCACCCAAGTAATACCTAGGATGCCTTGATATCTCATAAAGATTCAGAACAGACATATGAGAATAAATGTATAAATAAATAAGTGTGTATTCAGTAAACTTAGAGCTGTGGTAAGTAATATGTTTGGAACAAATCTCAAATGTTTATTGTAGAGTGATTTAGCAGATTCTCCACAGAAAATAGCAACATCTATATAATTCTTCAAAATGTAATGCATTTATCCTGCATAATGAGAGAAGTAAATCTACCACTATGTAGGTCACAAATACAATTAGATTTTGAATGGAATATGGTTGAGAAAATTTGTGAAGGTGGTTAAATGGATCAAATGTACTTGCTGGGTAATAAAGATATGAGATGAATTCAGACTCACAATTCATTCTTATATATGCTTACTCAAAGGTAAGTCTATCTGAGTGCAATGGATTTTTCTTCGAGATAAATGGATGTAAAATTGCAGCTCATAATAGTTGATGTGTTCCTAAAAATAAATGGGAAAATTGGTTATTATATAAATCCTGATTATTTCAATGGGAACACAGCCTGACTAATTTACTTGTATCTAAACTACATGTTAGGATCATTTCATATGGTAAACCCTCTTGAGTGCAATAATTATAGGTTATACACATTTCTATATTCCTTTCAGTATGACTGTACCTTTACAGAATCATCCTTTAAAGAATGAAACCTATATATAGACCCTATTCTGATCTGAGAGGGAATTACAAATGCCACATTGACTTAAACATATTTAAAAATCCATTGTTACCAATATGCTCATAACTCTACATTGGATTACTGTCAATAGATTTATAATTCTCAAATGACACATATGTAAGGACAATGTTATGACTTATGTTTCCCAGATAATTAAAATTAATTTCTATATTATTAAGTCCTCAGTATATCTGAACAATATATATATATATATATATATTTGTTTTCTTAGGTTTTCGCGGGTACTTACATGTGTGCTGTTCAGCTTCCTTCGGGTATTATCCCACGTCATTGTAGTTCTGTTAAAGTTGTAGCAACGTTTCAGCAGAATCTCATCTGCCATCTTCAGGCTTCTGTGTGGATATGGGTCTTACAGCTCCTGGTTTTAAATTTGAGGCTGGTCCATTCTGATTGGTTGGGAGCCTGGACCTGTTTCATTGGACTTGGAGTTTGATTGATTGGTGTTCCTGGTTTCTTCTGTCTGTTTTGTGGCTTTGATTGGCTGGCAACAGTCTGTTCTTGTGTTGGAGGCTTTTAGTGCAGCTTGGCTCCATGTGAAGGGACAGCTGCTCTTCATTAGCAAGCTGGGTTTCACCTGGGTGCCTGGTGGGGGGGTTAGGTTGGAGCTATCAGAGGGAGTCTGTTTTTGCCCAGGTGTTTGCCTGGCTTGTGGCATGGAGATCTTTCTATTTGAGAGTGCAGGCTTCCAAATGATTGACAGTCTGGTGGAATCATCTCTTCTATTCATGCTGTCAGGTCTTTTTTCAATCTCTATGGCTTCTCTGATGATTCTGTGGCTGGGGTTTTCTATAGCGGCCAGGGTTTTAGTGCCATTGAAGTTGATGTTGTGACCTGTGGTTTTCATGTGTTGGACTAGTGAGGAGGTGTGTTCCAGTTTTTTTACTGCATTTTTGTGTTCCACTAGGCGGGTACTTATTCTTCTATTGGTCTGTCCAATGTATGTGGCCGGGCATGATGTACAGGGAATTTCGTATATGCCTTGGTTTTCCAGGTCAATTTTGTCTTTGGGGTTCCTCAGGATGGCTGCTATTTTTTTGTCTGTTTTGAAGGCAGTCTTGATGTGATGCCTGTGTAGTATCTTACTGATTTTATCTGTGGTACCTCTTATGTAGGGCAAGACAGCTGTTCCATGGATCTGTTGATCTTCTAGGTCTCTGTTATGTCTTGGTGTGTTTTTGTGGATCAAGTTGGTGATTTTGTTTTTGTGGAAGCCATTGGCTGTCAATACTTCAGTCAGGGTGCATAGTTCAGTCTTTATATGTGTCTTGTCTGCCAGGCATTTGGTTCTGGTAATTAGTGTTTTCGCTACGGAATTTATCTGTGCTGGGTGGTGGTGGGATTGGGTGTTGAGGTAGCGGTTGGTGTGTGTTTTCTTTTGGTATGTGGTGTGTCCCAGTGTGCCATCTGTTCTTTTGTAGATTAGTACATCTAGGAATGGTAGTTGTTTGTTTATTTCCGTTTCCATGGTGAACTTGATTTTGGGGTATGTGTTGTTTAGGTGTGTTAGGAAATTGTTTAGGTTTTCTTTTCCAT
>BLBF01000031.1:6883306-6924968 GCA_015471245.1 Laticauda colubrina
AGTATTTAGCTAGGTTTTGTAATGGTGCTCCTATGGAGCTGACTATGAGTCTGAGAGGTATGCCTTCTTTGTGTATTTTTGGGAGGCCGTATAATTTGGGGCATATATATATATGTAGATATAGACTTGATTCAACTTCCAATACAGTTACAAATAATATTTTACTGGCCCTACTAGGAGTCAAGCTAGATATACAGTCTGTTAAATGTTGCCTTTTAGCCAAACAGCTATAGGTCTAATTTACCCTGTAATCACTCTAATTTTATGCCAGTTAGATTCTATAGAGATCCATGAAGTCAGCCTATTGTAAAACAGGAATTACACAATGAAGCCACTGGATTCATGTGTTGGTTATATTATCTAGAACTGGCTATTAACAGGGTGCAATCATACAATTTCCTCTGTCAAGGGAGGACTCACACTACTCTAGCAGCTGCCAAAAACAGGGAGGAAAACCCTGCCAGCTAATTGGCAATTATTCAAGTAGATAAATGCTTTCATACTAGTGAGTTCCTAGAGAAGAAATAAATCCACTCTATAGTAGTTACTTTGGAAGAAGAATTTCTAAATCTCTAATATAAATTGGGCTAGGATTATACTCTTTTTCTGCATAAAGGAGCAAGTCATTAGATTTAATTTCACATGATCAGATAAGATTTAAAAACAGTTTATGACATTTCCAGTGTGTATTTTGAGACAGCTGACAGATAATATAATCCATTCCCTAGTCAGAAGGCACTAGGTTTTAAGGATCAAGGAACAGTCTTCAGAGATTAGTGTTCTGCCACATCCTTTAGTTTCAATGGTCTCATGCAATTCCAAGTAGTTGTGGCCACATATATGTAGTAGCTACATATAAATCAACGTGTGTCGTATAGATTTGAAAAGTAGCACTAGGAATCTTCGTCCACACCGGACCCCAGTAGAACCAAAGTTCTCTCTCCCTCTGCCCATGATTCTTGGGCTGTTTTCTGAGGCACAAAGTGTTTGTTCTCTGTTGACAATAATTATGTCACTGTTCCCCTTTGACTTCCAAGAAAGGCTACATAGATTTTTCTGGCAAAACAGTGCTCTCTTCTTGGGTGTGGATTAAATGCAGGTCTTGGAAGAGAATTTACATAAGTGCTGTTTGCCAAAGCAACAGCTATTCCTTACATTATCAGCCAAACATTTAAATCTTAATGATGGGCACTGTTGCCTAAAAGATGGCGATTTTCCTGCTGAGAGACTTCATTAGATTCAAGGGACACAGCTCATTTCCATTCACTCAGCAGTCTCTCTAGCAATGACATGCAGTGCTTGAAACTGTTTATTTCCAAATTCAGGCCTCCTCTGCATCAGTCATCAGCTTCAATTACCAGTTTTCCCGGAGCCGAGCCATCAGGCAGCCTGACATCAGGGTCCAACCTAATTCCCACCTTCTCCAAAGTCAAGAGCATAATGTGCAGATGAAAAGGTGGGAAATAGCCTGGACTTCATTAGCATGCAGAGGCTGCTTGTTCATTTGCTTGCTGCGAATGAAAGTTCTGACACTCAGGCGCTTTTCTGCAATATGAGAAAAAGGCCTCTTCAGAGTATATGATGTCCTTACAGGCAAGGAAAGGTCATCAAACAGGCAGACACTGACCTTGCTCCCTGCTCTTCATGACTAGTTTATTGATTCCAGGAACACCTCATTACATGCTGGATCAACATATTATTGCTATGTTCAGTGACTGAATTGTTTACAAGTGTCTTTATTGCTGGCAAAAGCCATCCACAGGATGCACGACTGCACTCATTTGGATGTGACCTGCCAATTATATGTTATCCGATATGTTGCCGGCTGTCTTGATCCTTGACCGGGGCTGCTGCCCTGCATCAGTGCAGTCCCATTTACTACTTCTTTCTAACCGCTCTTTGGGAAAGTATCCATTAGCCTGTCAGTGTGTAAATTTGTTTTCTTACCTTCGCTACAGGAAATCGGGAGCGTTATTGTGCTGTCATTTGCTATGCATGAGGTTCATAATCAGTTGGGGGAAGGAAGGAATGTTTTTATTGTGTCTCATGATAACCTACACAATTTGTAGTCAGGCTGCATTGCAAGAGAGTAATGGGGCTTGTTACAGAGCCACACATAGGCCCGATGAGAGAGACCTGTCATATTTTATTTTATTCAGGCACGGCTCCTGAAAAGCCGTGCAAGACCACTGATTTATTAGCAAGAGAGAAAGCAGAGAAACAATTCGGCCACCCCCACCTCCACAAGCTGCTGATTGCCTGGCTCTAAAGCCCAATAACTTACTGCACAGGAAATGGCTTTTCCTCTTCTATGTCGGTAGGTTTTTTTTCTCTTGTGGCTTGCATTATTATCAAATAAATATGTGTCTGATTTTAAGTACATCAGAGAAGTTGTGCCAGCAGACCAAACCAAACGTCCCCTCTGGCCCAGCATACTGTCCCAACTACAGGCACCAACTGCAAGCATAGGCAGTGTGTGTGTGTGTGTGTGTGTGTCCCCAAATGGGGCCAAAGCACAATAGCCCTTTGTGCTTTCGGTTGCCCAGCAACTACTTATAGACAGGTGCACTCCCTCTGATTCATAGCCATTATGGCATGGCAACATTGGGCAGTCTGCTCCCATTCCCACATTGACTGTCACTCCTGAATTAAAGGAGGTGTACTATTGCACAACCATTCCCCGAATTTTGTCCTCCAACTTCACATGCTTAGAGGAAATCTGAAAGGATGTCCTATTTGAGGCTTCTTCCGTCTTTTGCATGGAATAATGTGTAAAAACAGCTCATCATTTCCAGGCATGGAGCTAGCAAATTACATATGCTTCAAATAACTCAAAGATATCACTTACCTTTTCTATACCCTCACCCCTTAGAACGCTTCTGATATATTCTTGCACCCCTTACAACAATAAATATGTATCTATAATTTTGAAACTTCTAAACCCAAGTTTTCACACCCCCTGGAATATTGTCTCGCACCCCCTCTTCTTCTAAGGAGAAGAACAAGAGGAAATATTTAATCACAGGGCTGAATTTATGGTGTGCATGTAGGGAAAACACAACTTCCAAATCAGGGTTACAATAAGGCAGAGTTTGTTTCTATTAGGAGGTATGATAACAGGATTAGGTAGCCTTTATAGATTTTCCTTTGATTCAAACACATGCATTTGGAAATGTATCACAAAAATTGGGGCAGCATGCTATGTTTTGAGAAGACAAAAATCTCAGCTATTAATTTATCAGTCTGTTCTTCTCAGTCTGAAATCAGCAAATCATGGTTCCAGCTCGTCTTTCACTGATATTCTAAGGAATATTGAGATACTACAGGTGCCACCATGTGAATATTTGAATGAAGCTGTATCATTGTACATAATAAAACACAGCAGGGTATAATGTTTAAGGTCATTTAAGGTTATTGATTTAAGGAAGATCCAGGTTCAAGGCCATTCTCAACTATTGCATTCCCTGAAGGTATGCCCACACTGCACCTTCTCCTGACAAAGAAGTTTTAGCAGAAACTGGCTAGCTGTTCATGCAAACTGCAGACTATCTCAAAACTCTATGGGACAGTTCTGTATTCCAATTGCCTCCTGCCTTTCCAAGGAATTGCCTATCATGGTTCTTCCTGTGTTTTGTCTCATTGATCATATTGAGATACTCGTGTATATACATTTATCATAAAAATGCTGAGTGGTGGATTTTAAAAACAAAACTCTAAGAGGGGAAAACACTAATTAAAATTTTTCTAATAGCTTCAAACCAAGAACATTCTGGATACAAGACAAGTATTATCACCATTAGGCTAATAAGAGAAAAATAATATTATAGCAACTTTGTCAGGTATGATTCTAGAAAAGAAGGAAAATCATGGTGGGAGACATTCCTGACTCTGTGAAACAGCCAGCCAACATGTAGGGGAGCCCCTTGTAAAAATAAAATTATTGTATATGTTCATGTACAAGCTGAGGATTTTAGCTGCCAATATGCACCTAAAATCAGGTTTGGCTGATCCGTGGATGGGTTTAGCTGCAAGCATATATAGTAATATTTTTTAAATGCCTATATTTCTCATATACTATATATTACCAGTTAAGTCCACACCTAAATAAGCAGGCCCTCAAATTGATAATCAAAGCATCATAACAAATATGAGTCAGTTTATTTGGAAGAGGCACATTTTTCATGATAGTTTTGTTAACAAGGCTCCCCCTTGTTGGGCATATGTGAGTACCGGTATATTTGGTACCCATTGTAGATCAATGAGAATCTTGTTTTCTAGGTTGTGAGCTGTTGTAAATGACAAACATTCATACAGTATTGACTTTTTCTTCTATGAATAATTGAATGCACATAGTTATGTTGAAGAGACCTTAGGGCTTATGTAGCAAACCAAATAGAAAAAATGGTTGCTGAATAAAGAGATTATATCCCACTTCTTAGATTAATCACACAACTAGGTGTTTTGAATAGTCTTCCAAAATCATCCGAGAAGATCTTTTGATAAAAGAAACTGATTTGATAAAATGTGCCTTTATATAATCAGTTAATCATCTCCAAGTTAATTTTTCTGTTGTGAAGCAAGCAATGAAAGAGAATGCACCAGCCTTGATCTCAGGGGAAAAAAAAAACATTTTTCAATGTATAATCTTGCCAGGGGGAAGTTGAAAACAGTTTATCACTTCATTTAATCAGGTTCCATGCCCCAGCTGAATAAATGCTGAGAAGATCAGTTTGCATGGCATTGAAAATAATGATTGATTTGAAGAACTGCGTATTGTTAATTCCTTTGAGGCGTTCTAGATCTAATGTTTTGGGCCTTTTATAGCATTTGATGATCCAAAAGATTTTGGGGGGGAGTGTCAACAGGCTCAACTAAACATTAATTATATGCACCAGGAACCTTATGCTCCCAAGCAAAGCCACTGAGGTCATGACAGAAAATCTAATTATGGAATAAAATCAGAGACACAACATGGTGTTATCAGGATAGAGTTATTTTATGAACTGTGTAGCTTTAGTTAATGATTGTATTTCTTCAGGGGAATCTCAAAATTGAATCAGATGCTATAGGAGTTATAATCATGTTATCTATAGTTACCCTGTTTCTCCAACAATACAGCCTCCCCCAATAGGAAGTCCCAGCATGTTTTATAGGCATGAAATGAAATTAAGCCCCTCCCCCCAAATTAAGCCTATATTAAAACATGCAAAATGGAGGGAATGGGTCAACATCCAAGCCGTCGCCGCCCGCCCGAAGATGCAAGGGGGGAGGAATTAAGTCACCCCCTAAAAGACGGCCTAGCCATTTTTTCGGGGCTCAAAAAAAAAATAAGACCCGGCCTTATTATATGAGAAACACGGTATGTTATCAGCAGTGGGAGCCTGGGAGGGGGAACTACAATGATAAACCAGTGTTTTCAACCTGCAAAAGAAGCTTGGTCATTTCTTCCAAATTATTATATCTAAAGCTGTTGTCCTTGGACAGTAATGATTCCAGAAGTAAATTTTAGCAGGAAAATAGGATAGAGTTAAATAACAAGAAGAAAATGTGAAAAAAAAGTCTGAAAAAGGAATGGATACATATGCATTTTGCCTAAGGTTCCAGATGCTAGAAACATAATTCATTGCAGATTGGAGGAGCCACAGGTCTTATCAGAGTGAATAATTACTTTTGTTATAGTATTCTTATGTATCTTATGGATTCCAACTTCGAGATTTTTAGGGCAGTTCAGAGGCTTTATATAAATTAATCATATGAAGAGACAGCACAGTCGCCCAAAACATTTTTATTCCTTAGAAAAAGCCTGCTGAAGACTTTGATCTTTTGCAAATAAGAGGCAGCTGACATATATAAAAAGCAGGAAAAGTCTGGAGGAAACCAGATATCAGAATGCATGTGGTCAAAGAAAGTGTCCCAGACCCAGCAGACATGACATGAGAGATGGCATTAGGATTTCCCAAGACTTAAAAAGGAATACATGTGGCCTCTATGGGTTCAACCATCAGAATCTTTCTAAAAGTTGCTTTCAATTTTTTATTATTAATGAGAAGTACAAATATTTGCTTTTTTACTAAGTTGATTGAAAAGTTTATGAATAGTGTGTTGGGAGCAGTATTCAAAAATGTTGGCTGCTACTTAATGGTATTGTTCTCCAAGTATATAGCTGTTTTTATTGCAAGCTGACAAGAAATGGCTGAGTTGGTAAGTAAGTAAGTAAATAAATAAATAAATGTTGAACTGCCTTTACTTTTTTCTGAATAAACAATGAAAGCAACAATTAGACCCACTTTTATATCCTGTCTTCATTATTGTTTATAAATAACTCAAGGCAGCAAACATACCTAATACTCTTCCTTCCTCCTATTTTCTCCACAACAACCCTATGAGGTAGGTTGGACTGAGAGAGAGTGACTTTCTGGGTCACCCAAGGTCACCTTAGCCAGTTTTCATGCTTAAAATAGGACTAGAACCCAGTTTCTTGGTTTTTAGGCTGTTGCCTTAACCACAAATTTAAACTGTGCCTCCTGTATCCACATAAACAGCTATATATCGTGCTGAGCAAGGCAAAAGATTCACTGAAAGGAATTCACTTCAACAACACTTTATGATCCCAACGTCCATCAAGAGCAAAAATAAGCTTTTTAGGCTATTGAGTGAAGGAGTTTTTATGCACAATCTTGCATTGTGGACATTTTTTTTTGCCACTGGCTGCTTGAATTCAACAAACAAAACCAGACTGATTTTCATCTGAAAATAGAAACCTAGAGTCTCCATGGCATATCAACCATACTTGTAATGCACCTACACAGGGGCCAATTTTTTATTTAACAATCTTTGCCAAACTTAACAAAAAAGCAAGATAATTTCTGCAATGCTAAACATGATAGCAGTGTTCCATATAATGCAACTACATCTGTTTGCATCACTCAAGCTGCCTGAAAAAGAGATCAGAAGATATAAGAGGACAATAACAATACACTAATATTGTATAGGATACAACAAATATCTCACACTTACTTGAAACTTACCTGACAGGCAACAGTTGCTTTCTTCTGTCCACAATTATTCTCAGTTAACTTGAGTTTTAACTGATTTTCCATCACACCTAGTCTGTCCAATCTGCTCCAGCCAATGCTGGCCATGAATAGGATTTCTCTTTGTTGTTCCATCATGTTGCAGTCTTGGAGCATTGCTTCAAGGCTTGTTTTGAGGTTTTGCATCAGCCAAAAAGTGATACTTCCTTCTGAAAGAGTAACATTAAAATGGCCATTTGCAGCTCAGGCTACTTGAAGTTCAGAATGTTTTCCTTGCTCCCTATAACTTTCAAATATGTAATCTAATTAATGTAGTCCTAAATTAATGTAGTCTGAAATTAATGTAGTCTGAAAAGCTTGACATCTATTTCATGACTATGTGTATTAACTTTAAAAATGTGTTTGTTCATCTTATATAAGTCTTTCTTAACAAATCCAAATATTAAAAGGGGCCCAAGTGGGTTGTCTAGCATATAAAGTATTCAGTGGATAATCCAAAACCATGTGAATGCATATGTGTGCTTAAAATAACAATTGAATCAGAAAAAAATGCTTACCATAAACAATAAAAATATTGTTAAGTTTGTTAGATGACAAAATAATAAATTTGGATAAAGGGATGCCTGCTGTCTATAGAAGAAATCATAAAATTTTTAAGCATTGCAACATGAAAATATAGTGTGATCGTGATTTTCAGAAGCCAGTATTCTTTTACTTGGCATTCATTTGTTTGCAACTAACAAAATATTTTTTAAACCCAACAAAAGTATATTACAAAACTCAATGTGGTTGGATAAGAAAAAAACAATGGCAGAATACCAATTGTAGTGGTATTCTGGGTATATATCTGGAAACTGATAAGAAAAACTGAAAAGGGAAACCTATAATCTATGAATCTCAATGCTGAAAATCTATAAAGTTCCTCCAATTTGTTCTCTCCATGAAAAAAAAAAGCAGAATGCTAGAGATCAAAATAAATATCTGTTTGTTTTGCCTTGGCTTTAGTATTAGATAAGGAGGGATCTTAAATATATACCCCATCCAAAATGTCCTTGAATTAAAAATAAAGGGAAGAGTGTAATTTCAAGTAAAATATAGTGAAGAAAAAATGGACTGCTGTCATTTAAAGAGAATTATCTGTTCTTCAGGTCTCAGTAAAATAATGTACATGTATTTAAAATGCTATACAATATCCATGTTGAGAAGGAGGAGAAAGAATAAAAGCTGCGAAGAAGCGTATCAATATGGAATATTCCCATTCATAGTATCAACTATGACTATAGTTGCTAACTAACTTCCTTCTATTTTGTTTGTGGAATAACTGTTTTGTCTAAATTTTACCATTTGTATGAGGCCAGTTTTATATTTATGGTGCCATTTAGATTACCTAAGGATTATTAGTTAGAGAATGCATTTTCTACCAATGAACATGTCAGTATCTTGCTTTTAAGTTGTTGGAGCTTGGTTGATTTCCACTGGGTATATTTTGTTATGTTATATAATTGTTATATATACATATTGTAGATTAAAATGGATTCTCTTCCCAGAGATTCTCTTCCCCCAGAAAACACTGGGAATTGCAGTTTTGTGAGAACTAGAAATCTCTAAATTGTGTACTCTATTTCCCCATTATCCACAAAGATGAATAATTGTCCACCTAGTTTATATTTATAATGTGAATACAGGCCTTACAATCCAATCCTGATAGAAGTAAATCTTATTTCTAAAAAAAATACCAAGTTTCAGATTGCATAGGAGATTTTCCAAAACCATTCCCCTCTTCTTACACAAATTGATGGTACTACTGTATGCCTGCCACATGTACCCAATTTATTTTTTGAAGCTTGATGGCCTTGAGAAAAATTCAGATTTCCAGAAACAGTAATTACCAACTGAATAACAGAACAGTACTAATATATGCCTTCTGAGCCTAGCTCAGATGACATTAACCTCCAGAATATCTTTGGAAACCTTGAGGTCTGAATAAATAATACAAATATCCAGGCAATACAGAAGAGAATTCTGGAAGCTGTCAAAGGTAATGATGAAAAGGGTGCATATTCTCTCCAGACAAGCTACTGCTAAGGGAAACCCTTGGTGCATACAATAGAATATAGAGAAGATTTTTACCTCCTTTCTTTGTGGGACCAGTAAACTGGTAAGTAAGGAGAGATCAGCAAGTGGTACAACATAGGGAGGGTTTGCACAAGAAGATATCAAGACTTGTTTCTGAATTTAGAGATAAAAGTGGAAGCTCTGGAATTAGATAGGAAGAGTCAGACATATCCCAGCTATCCTAAAGGGATCAATGTAAATTCTGGATTTGGAAAAAGACTTTAAAAACCCTATTAAAATAAAATAAAAGTATTTCTCCTTCCTGATATTTCACCTAGAACAGAAGAAGAATAAAATGTTATTAATTTGTAGTCTTCAGTAAGCAATTAATATAACAGGCATAATTTAGCACTTTAAAATTCCATCAATTTTAGTGGGATAAACATTAAGACTTACATATTTTATTTTATTTAAATTAAAAGGATCAAATATTTCTCAGTTTGGCTATACCATGTTCTCAACTAAGATGTGAAGTCTTGAAACCAGTATCATACAGGACTGTATAGAATTTCAGCAATGGGATTATTAGATAACTTGATAATTTTATTGAAATTGTAAAGGAGTGTAGAATTTCAAATTGTCATTATCTTCATTTATTGAAATCTTGGATTATGGCATATGTCAACATGTAAGGAAACAAACATTATTAAAATCATTTGTGAAGTGATTTGCATCTGCATAGAAACTGCATATTTTTCAGGGATTAAAAAAAATCTGTAGAAATGATGTAAGATGAAAATAATTGTAATAAAACATTGATCTCAGATACTTCAATTAATCTCTGATGGTCATCAAAATATTTACCATCAAACCTGACATAGCACTGGGAAAATAGTGTTTGTGTCCAGAATAAAACCCAGGTTGATAGAACGGCTACAGACCCCAGAACGCTAATAGGAAAACAGAAAATAGTCCTTTTAAATATTGAATTTAAATATCATGATAGGATGACAAAATAATGTTTCTTATTCGGGTTAAGTGCTCTGGTTTAATCATATTAAATGCTTCATTATACTTCTGTTACTCCTAGTACTTTGCAACTCTATTCATTGGGGAAAATGTGGCAAAATAACGTTTTGGTTTTTCAAAATAGCTTTTTTTTTATAAAGGAAAGTTGGTTTTGATATAATAGTTGCCTTCTTGGAAATCTCATTCTTTTGATGATAGGCTTAACCATAAAATCCCAGGATGAGAAGAAAGAAAGAAAGAAATAAATAAAGAAGGGAGGGAGGGAGGGAGGGAGGGAGGGAAGGAAGGAAGGACAAGTTCTGTATTGTAAACTAACACATACTTAAGGATTGCAATCCCATTGTAGGACATATTAAATTAACTAAGGAACCACATACTACACTCAAAGGTACTGAATTGCACTGAATTACTGAATTTATGAAGTATTATTCCCTGGGTTTGTATTGGATCTCATTTGCCATCGAATATTATCTGCTTTCTAATCCAAATATCTTAAGGTAAGTCAAGTAGAGCAACTAACTGGTGTTCACAGAAGTCTCATGATTCTCAAATGGCCGTACTGAACAAATAGAGAAGAGAGATGGAGGACGTCTTCCAGAACTCAAGTAAGCACTTCTGTCTTTTTTTTTCTTTCATTCTCTTTCTTGTGATACAAACCAAGCTCTAATAAGCTAGGTTTCTCTCATTCAGCCACATGCCTGAAAATATTATATTTTAAAAAGAGATTTGAGAAGTGGTTTGTTATTAAGTCACTGAAGAATGTTTGCCAGTATTTAAGGATCAACACTACTCTGCTCCCAATAAAGTGCAAGGACATCCAGTTATTTACTTCTCATTCAAGACCACTCTTTAATTTTCAGCATTTTCAAGAGTCCTTCTGGTCAATAACATATTTAAGAGGCAGAAGAATTTGTACCTCTGAGTTAACTACAAATTAAACAAAATATTAAAGGCAAACTAAACAATTGATCCAGTTAAACACTTTCAGCTTTGTAATTTCATTAGAAGAGTTAAGCACAATCATTCACTTCAGATAAATGAATAACTAGACTGTTCTACAATAAATACATAGTTAATATAAATAGAATCCTTATTATTGAGGAAAATCTAGAGGGATAGAATGGTGGTTTCACCAAAAAGGCAAATTTTGAAGCACTGTATGAGATTAATTATTCACTGTGGTTGACATTTTAAAGTTAAAATGTTGGATGCAACATCACCTCAGGATCTGTGGAAAGTGGGTACTCGTCCACAAAAATCCTAATCATTCATTTTTTAAAGGCTGCTATTTTAAATCATGTGATAAGTTATCACTAAGATACGCCATCTAATTACATTTTTGGATTATTCCTAGATTAATGTGTGAAGCACCATTTGAGATTAACACTAATTTACATCAAAGTCCAATCTATAATTTTAATGTCACCACAGGATATAAGTCATCAAAAAGTAAGTCCATACCAGAAACCCCAAAACAGAAATTTATCTTATGTTAACTCAGGAAAGTGTGGGAAAAAAAAGTGAGGAAATTGAATATGGATATACTAGCTGGGCTGTAAAAATCCTGATGACCCCTAGATGGCAGCTGATATAGACAGGTCAGTCTCTTTGCTGCCATCTAGCATCAGACTGATATTTTGCGATCCATATGAAGTCCAATTTCGGTTGATACCTCCAAATGTTGAAAACGGCAAAAGCTTTAGCCTGAGAGATATATCTTTTCTTTATGATTGGGTGGCAGAACGCATACATTCAATCCTTTTTGGAAACGAGAAGTATTGAGAGTGGCAGGTATTTCTTTCAGGATGTCCACTGAGCCTTCAAAGCAGAGGTGGCTTTTCATTAGCTCAGCCCGATAGTTGTTTGTGACATATTTTTATTGGTGCCACTGCAAACATTTGCCAACTTAGTCGCCCATTCCCGCCCGTCGCTGGGGTCTCCAACCATAGCAACTTTAAGCCTGGCGGACTTCAACTCTCAGAATTCCCCAGCCAGCTTTGAAGTCCGCCAGGCTGAAAGTTGCCAAGGTTGGAGACCGCTGCTCTGCAAGGTCGTTTTCCAAAGGCCGCGTCTGCCTGGGGACACCCGGGAGTCACCTCGCTCGGGTTCCTGCACCCAGGCACGTTTCCCTCAAAACTCGCTTTAACGCTGCGCCCTTTCCTCCAGACCGCTCCTCCTCCCCCAGCAGGGAAGGAACCTGAACCGAGGGCCCCTCCTGACGGGCCAGGTTTACTGTCAGTGGCTGGCGGGGGCGGCTGGTGACTTCTTTCTGCCTTTTCGTCGGCCTCTTTTGAGCTTCCGAGAAAAAGGCACGGCTGGAAGGGAAACGGGAGACACAGACGCCCGCCGGGCAAGCCGACCGACCGAGGCCGCCGGCAAACCTTTGCGCGGGCGGCCCTGGCAAGCGAGTCCAGCCCTGAAGAGTCTCGGCTTGGCAGATAATTCAGAAACTATTTGTGTGAGCTATTTATCAAATTATTAACTGCACAGATGTTGTTTGGCTGAAGAGCAGCTGAACCTTCTCGCTTGCCATCCGCGGAGACGAAGGTCTGGAGAAACAATTGAAGACGTGCGCGGAATATTAAATTAATTTACTGCTCTTAATTCTTATGCTAATTCTGACCTCTCCTAGAGCCTATCAATTACCCCGCATAGAGAGGAAGAAGAAAGGCGAGAACAGTTTCTTCGTCTTCTTTTTAGAAAAAGAAAAAAAAAAAGAAAATATTTGCCATCAAGCCCAGAAGCAAAGAGCAAGCTTGTTTTATTGAAGCGCCGCGCTGCAGTCCCGCGGTTTAAAGCAGGAGCCTGGTTTGGCCGGCCGCGGCCGAAGAGGCGAAGGATGAGTCGGGGACGGCGGCCGAGCCCAGCATCGCTGTCGTTCCTCCCCGCCCCCCGCCCCGGCCTCTTCTTTCCAGGGACTACGGTGGGAAACATTATGGGTGTCTCAAATATACGGGTTGGCTTCTCTTGGGCTGGGGGTGGGGGGAAGGGGAGGAAAAGCCTGCAGCCTCCACCTCACGCCCCAGAGCTGCCTCAGCGGCCCACATGGCAAAGGCTGGGCCGGAGCCGGGGAACGATTTTCTTCTTCAGCGACTTCAGGACGCACGGCGGCGGAAGGGCTTGCTCGTCCCTCCTCAGCCGCCTCTTGGGCCTCGGCAAGGCGGCTTCTCGCGGAACGGGGTCCGTTTGATGACATGGACTTTTTTATTTTCATGAATTTTACTTCGCTTTAAATTTAAAGGACGGCGGAGGGGCATCTGCAAGAAAAGCCTTTCATCTCCGCCCCCCCCCCTTTTCCACGCCACGCAACCGCGGGATCGGGTGTTTACAACTGGGGGCCATAGATCAACGAAAGTTTTAGTGTTTGCACAACCACGGCGACAGATTCCACGCACACTCCTGAGCCAAACCGTTCTGTTTGTTTTGGGCGTGAGGCTGCGGCTTACTTGACTAACCATGCTTTAAACCAATTACGACTTAGCACCCACCATGCGAGGACCCAGCCGCGCTCGCCAAGGGATGCGGTGGATTTGTATTTGCCCTCTGAAACCTGGTCGATTTTGACGTTATTCCAGACGGGACACAGGCAACCTGGGGGGGGGGACAAAAGATTATATTTTGTTTCCACTGAGGAAAAGGAGGGGTGGGTGGGTGGAAGATTATTTTTTTTTTCGGAGGGAGGGAGAAATTGTTCGCCCATCCCCAGGGCTGCATTTCGAGGGCGTTGAGCTAAAGACTTCTGCCTTTTTTCCCTTTCATCGCACCTTTTATGAAGGGGTAAATAAATAAGACCAAATAGACGCGATCCGTCCATGCCCTCCTCCCTCTTCGACGACCTTTGCGACACCTCGGCGGCGCGGCGCTGTCTCTTCAGCGCCTTTGCTGGGCTCCGATGTTGCGTTGCCTTTTCAGCTCGGCATCGCCGCCGCAATCCCCCCCCCCCTCCTCCACCGCCGCTACAGCACAATATCAATTAATCATGCGGCAGGCAAACAAGGAGATTTATTCCACGACAAATAGCCTCAAAGAGAGCTGCTGAATGGGGGTGATTAGCATGAGAAAAGCGGAGCAAAACTCCACAGTTCAACAGCTAAAGAGCAATTTGATGGGGCTGGGATGGGGAAATTACTTGGTTAGCGTCTGTTGGAAAAGAATCAGGCTTAAAGAGCACCGTAGCCGTAAATCGGGAACAATTTGGACTTGGTGGATCGAAACCAGGCCAGGGAACAAGAATCGGACCCAAAGCCATGCAGCTTTCTTAGCGCAGCGTCTAAATATTTTTCTTTTGTTGGTAGTATAGAAAGGTCCAGATTGATAGCACTTTAAAATCCGTGGTTACTTTTACTACTTAGTCATATTTACGAAGCCACTATCTAACGGAAATTTAAGCTTGGCGGCAGGAGGAAGACATACACCTGACTACAAATTTAGCGACCATACCTGTCTAGCCTCGACCAGTTTCCTCTTCATTTTCCCTAGGATTTACTTTGACTTAGCACAGCCTTGCAGTTTCTGCTATACTCATAGTTATTTCCACGTAAATAAATGTGTACAGTAGATTAAAAATATCGGACATGATCCTTTTGTTTTACTTTATTTCAATAGGAGCATTTTAAATCCCCCTGTCGCTGCCTGTCTCCCCCTCCTTTCCCTTTAACAGGACAGCAGTGATTAAGATTTTAGTCCTATTCATACTTAACTTGGGAGAAAGCCCCATGGGGCATAAAGGAACTTTCCTTCTGAATAAACATAATGTCTTTCCTCACTGCTGGTTTAATGTGCTGCTCAACCTTCCGTTTTGTAAAAGGAGCCAGCAGGCATAAATTGAGTTGTACAGATTATGGCCTCCATCTTACATTCACAGGACCTTTCAAAGCAAGTGCTTTGAATTTCCCGGGTTAGGTGCCATTATTTTCAACTTCGTTTTTGGTCAGTCAAGGGTTGGTATATGTAATGATCCAAGAGTGGAGGGCTTTATTACACCACCTCTGCACCAAATACAAGCCTGACTATGGGTCAGGAAAAAAGAGATAGCAAAGTGCTATATTTTTTTCACTGCATATTGTTGCAATGGTATCCGGTTGGCTTGGGGTGGAAAAATAAACCCAGATTGTCTTTTGATTCTGAGATGGGATATGATAATGTCGAAGTGATATGTGGTCACTGTGGCTGCTTTGCACTGGAAATCCAATGCTTAATGAATCAACATGGAATGAGCAGGAATGAGCATTTTGCTGCTGGATGGTGTTAAGCTTATTGTTCAATGAGGCAAATGCAAATTGAGTTACACATGTTATGGCTCAGGTTAAATTGGGGTGTTTTTTAAAAAAAATCACAACTACCCACCCTGATTTTATTCCATTTCCCCCCCTGGAATTGGGTGGGGAATTCTTGTACGGGTATATAACTTGTACCAGATACTGTACTTATGCAGCTGTGTTAAGACATGAATCTCAGGCCACTGAAGTTCACTATGATCAGACTGCATTTCTTCAAATATGCACTCCAAATGTACTATTAAGAAGACAAAAGATCAGATATAAAAGGTAAAGATTAATATTGTGGTTCTATGAACAGAAATGAATACAGAATCCAATAAAATGAATGTATAGCCCTATGAGAGTATCACCTATCATTATTTCTCAGAAAAATTAATAGTAGTAGTGCCACAAAACTCTTCATTAATTTTGATAATAATAATGATCCTAAGTGTGTTAGCTTTACTGGATTCTTCCTGCCTTGATCTTTTCTTTCTTTCACTGGTCATGTCTTCATTAGTGAATTATAATCTTACACCATCACCCAACCATTGCTATGGTGATATAAATTCTGCTCATTGTTATTATTTTGGCACGGTGGTGGTTGGATGGCACTATAAGGCACAATGAATTGCTAGTGACACAATTCAGTGTATATGTTTATGTTCATTGATTTACAGCATATTATAGTACTAATATGTGCAACTTTATTTTCAATTATACTCTGCAATAAGATGCATTCATATGACAGGAAAGGAAATTGTCACTTATAACCAATCCATTCTGGTTTACAAAAGATAAGTTGTGTTAATATGCACATATATGCAGAAAAGAATTTACTTTAAAGCCTGACCAGGCAGAACATGTTTCAAAGTGTATCTCTGTAAGTGTGAAACTTTGGCAAAAGGCTTCAGTACCCAAGACTGGTCAGGGTAGTACCTTGCTTGGTAATAATTCAAGAGTCAGTCATTCTCTTTCTCAGCCAACCTATTCACAGGGATGTGGTAATAATTGGAAGTAGTGAATGCTATGTATGGGAAAGTTGGGATATAAATCAGCTAAATAAATGGGTTGCTGTGGTCTTATTAATTGCTAGAAACCTGTAGTCCTTTCCTCAACTATTTTATTACATATAGTTGGAGTGGGGGCATTTCTGGGGAAACAGATGGAGCAACATACTAGGTGGCTGAAATGAAATTCCAAATAAACATTACTGAAAGCAAATGTTAAGAAAAACAGTGGGTTTGAATGATTGGTGCTGAGTTGTTGCAATCGTAAGTGAGGAATGTATAATAAACTCTTACAGGTCAATTGAAGCCAATTTGCATATTTCGCTGGAGGATACAGTGTACAGATGCTCTTGTTTATATCGCACATGGATGAATCCAGCCCTTCATTCCTTATTTGCAAGTGTGGCAACGCCAGGTTGATGTTGGTTCCCTACGGATCTGCTGTAAAGCAAGCCAGTTTTATACTGCAGCTTGGCAGAAGCTGTCGGCTTCTCTTTCGGAGCTCGGTAACAAATTCCTGGCTGGAAATGAGGCAACGGCCCAGCCTCAATAGTAGCATTGCAAGGTCTCAAGGAGCAGAATCGCTCTCCAGGTATTTTTCAACACACCTGCAGTCACTTACACAAATCTCTGTGGGTTTTTGTTTTTTGTTTTGCTTTTAAAAACCATCCCCTACCTTCAGTGCTGCTTCAAGGCTTCAGTTAAATGGAACAAACACTACATTAGTTAAACTGAAATGAAAATAACAGTAGCCTCCTTGGTTCGAGGAAAAAAGAGAGAATTGCCATTCATCTGGGAATCTGTTTCTCCAGATCTTAGAAGTATTTGCTTCTTAGTTCTAAAGATACGAATATCTCACAGTGGCAAAAGAGATCTGGACGGGACTGCTTAGAATCCCACCTCCCAATAAGTCACATAAGAAAATTAAGGAAATTTCCCTTCCAAAACTGACATCCCCTTTCTTTCAGGTTCACCCCAGAATAGAATAAAGAATATAATATGGATTTCTTTCACATGATTTTCAGAAAAACAGTATACTAAATGAATTTTGATCTGGAGTGGAGGGGGTGAAAATGTTTGGATGTATGGTCTTAAGAGACTCAAAGCCTTTAGAATCAATCCTAAATAGATTTAATGAAGAGTAAGCTCTCTTGAATGGACTGGCCCATTAGAGGAGCCTGGATGGCTTCTTCAAATACTAATTTTCTCTGCTTGCTCACAAACAGATAGGATAGATTGTTATCAGTTTATTGATCATACATTTACATCTGGATTCTAAGCACAAGTTTTTTAGAGCACATGTGGGGGAACCTGGTTTCCTTTCCATTCTCCCCAAAACCACAATGTGCAGATAAGTCCAATAGGCGGCCAGTATGCTATAGGGGAGAATCCCCAGAACCTCCAGCTGTTTTTTTGGAGGACCTCTTTGTAGGATCTGGGATTATGTTGGAATTTCTGGTCTTATTTAAAGACTTAGATTCTTAATGTGTGATGTGATGTGTGCATTTGTGTGCATACATACACATGCAATGGGGCCAAGGTCTCTGTTCAAATCCTCAGTCCTGATGTTATATGGGTGATGGGTTGCACTAAATCATAATAGGATTTATGTGGATTTGACCTAGGAGTTGTGAAAGCCTAGCCACCTGTAGTTTATCTATTGCTGTATTAAGACCAAAGGGGGACAAAAGTTTCCTTGCTATTCTGAGTTCGTGCATTCCAAGTCTGAAAAAAAGCTAAATAAAACTACTGAGATCCCATCAATAAGATTTGTGATAAAACTGTTGAACTCCTATTTTAGAAGCTAGGATATTTTCTTCTAAATAGCATGCTTGTGAATGGTTTGGTTTTCCAGATTCAAATCCATGGTGGGTGGAGGCCTATCCAGACATTCTGATTGTCAGTTTGTTAAAGGTTTATCATAATATAAATAAATCATGGAAAGCATGTGAGCACACATAACATCTATACTGACACTAAGAACAAATGTTTCCATGTTTTCACACCTTACATCTCATATAGAACAGAAGCATTTTGTCCAAAGCTTTCTTAATGTCCACTCCTACCATCTGAGCAAGTAGGAGGGTATAGTGTTCCAAGAAACTTGCTTTTTAACCAATGCTCTCAGCAAACATTGTTTAAAAATTGCACGGTGCAAACTTAAGTGCAGAAGAAAGGCCTGCAATTTCTTGTCATTGTGCAATTTTTTAGATTATGCCGAAAGTCACACCCTTAAACAGAGTGTATTCATGTTTATTTTTGATGTATTTTTCTATGCAAAGAAAAATGCAATCAAAATAACATTTTACATGTTAAGTATCTTACATTTCCTTTTTTTGGCCAAAACTACATTTAAAACATTTAGACCTACATACCAGTCAATGATGGTGTCATGATGACAATTGCCACTAATATGAATTGTGTACAGTCTTTGGAAAAATATTTCTAAGCACATGCCTGCAGTTAGATGAGATCAACAATGCTATGATACAGCTGTTTAACTATATTTATTCTAATTGTGGATGGTTTTGGTAAAATTAATTCAAGTTGTGTGGAGACAGAAAATTGCAGTTTGTGTTGGTCCTGCTGTTTTTTAGGAAAGTTCTCCAGCAGGGGCCTAATTGATTTGAGTGGGAACAGCATAAGACCCCAATGGCTTCCACTAATTGTCATAAGGCTCTGTGGGACAGCTATGCAATGGATTAGGCCCACATATTTAAACATATTTGATACCAGTCTGTAAGTGGCCAAGAATGTGAAGCCTGCATAGTACATGCATATTTAACTGAAAATGCCTGTGCATTTTGATCCCAATGGTTTCTGTAGCAACTTCAACATACTTACCAGATGGAAAATAAAAGCTTCATCTAGTCTTTTAGTGCAAAAGAACATGCATGGAAACTATATAAATTATCATAAAATGTAATACTTTACAAATTTAACATAAATTCAATGTCATCTTTAAGACTGGACAACTGTGAAAGGAAGATTCATGTCATATTTTACCTTGAGGATAAGTTGAGGATGGGAATATCAAAGAAGAAAAAACCTGGTTTATTGTAAAGAAAGAGAAAAGCACTAAAGATGACTGTTTCAATACCTTAGTGGTTTAATACAGCAACCCAAACTACTGCCACACATTTATTCCATTATCTATTTTGCTTACTGGGAATTCTGGGAATTTTTTAAAAGTAAAATTCAGTTCTGTAACAAATGAAATCTATCACTAGAATGACTTCAGTTTGCAAAAGGATTTCAGGCTTGAAGCAAACCTGGATTAATTTAGCCTTCTTGAATCTATAAGCTCCATATTGATCACAATCCCTCTGCTTGGAAGCTGCTTCTCTGGTTTGTGGCTTATAAAGGAAAATGCTTCAAAAAACCCCAAATAGGAAATGTCTTCCAAAGTGTGAAAAATATGTTTTACTTAATTAGATACAATATTTGATATTTAATCTTCATTTTTAGTAGGATGCAAGGAAGAGCTATTCTTACAATCTGATTCTAAACGTTGATTTAGCATATATATAACTGAATTGAATTCTATTAAATTCAGTGAAGCCCAAGAAAAGTGTGTGTGTGTATAGCAGTAACTAAAAATAAGTGCCACTCATTTTGCAATCCTTGATTTTGGTTTGAGATGCTAACTTTTAAGCAAGGGATATGATCCACTCTGCAATTCTAAGCAAGCGGATTCAGTAAAATTATTTAATTTCAGTGGGTAGTTCTTACCCAAACTTTTATGTCTCAATTATTTCCCTGGAAGAGTCAAGAACAAATACCTTGAATAACTCAGTCTGGCTCAAAATAAGGGCAGGAACCCCAGAGAAAGTGCGTGCCTTAAAAGACCAACAAGAACGGGATTCGTGCACTCGTACCCCATGCATGTCTGTAACCCAACAACGTCAGGCTGAAGGTGAAATGCATCCGACTGCAGCCTAATTTCGATCGAACTGCACTCATCAATCCACCTGTCCCATCAATTTAAATGAAATTTACGCTGATGTTAGAACTTCCCTCACAAGCACATCGATGGGGAGGGGGGTTGAGAGAGGTGGGAGGGAGGGAGGGAGGAGGAAGACAATTTGGCTTCGGTATAGCGAACTTCTAAAGCAAACGCTTCAGCTTGGTGCTCGAAACCTCTTGGGCGTCGCCTGCGTTCGTCGGTGTCTCTGGCCACCTCACGTCCCCGGCACCATTTCTCCAGCCGCTAAAAAGACGAGCCCGCAGGCAACCCCAGACAGAGCCTCCTTCCCTGCCTGCTTTCTCTCCCCCACCTAATTAGTAATGGGGGAGGGGGGGCTACGTTAAGACAAAGAATACCACCAGCACGTGAGATCGTCAGGAGCACCTCCGAGGAGGCAGCTCCCCCGCCTGGGCTCCGAGAGAGCTGAGGGAACGACGCCAGGCCGAATCCCGAGACAGGAAGGCGAGCCGTAAGGAAAAGTCCGGGGCGAGAGTTTGGGAAGCCCAAAGTCGCCATTTGAACCGAGAAAGCGACCTTCGGCGACTTGCCGAGCGGCGCCGACCGACCCGGCAGCGTCACCCGGGCGGTGTGAGGAAGAGGGGGAGCCGACGGGGCTGCTTTCTTTGCTAGGGAAAGCCGAAAAGGAGGAAGGAGCCCGCCTTCGTCGCGGCGGACCCGCGGAGGAAAGCCGGCAGCTCCTTTCCCTCACATTCTGTAGGACGCGCGGTCAGGAAGGGAAAAAAAAAAAAAAAAAAAAAAAAAGCCGGATAGGCCCACACGCGCCACCAAAGCTTCCAGCTGCGCCGCCGGCGGTTCGTCTGCTCGCGGCACCTTCTTTTCTGTCTCCACGGCCAGCGTGACCCCCCCCCCCCCCCCCCCCCCCCCCCACCCCCGGTCCAGCCTTCAGGCCGACCTTTCGAGTTTGAGCCACGCTGACCGCCGAAACCTGGGAGCACGTCTCTCCCCTCCCCCCCCGATAAAATCGGTCCCCGCGCATGTGCCTTCGAAGGGAAGCTCCCGCGGGACCCCAGCGCGGGGCGCCCCGTCCCCTTCCCCTCCCCCGGTTGCGCAGAAGGCGGGCAGGCGCGCTGAAACCCTGCCTTAAAACTATAAGCAGGAAACTCCCGCAATTTCATTCCGAGGGGGTGGCTTTTCAAAAGCTGGCAATTTAAGTCGGCTGGGTGTTATTTAGTGCAATATGAAATCAAATGATCCTATTTCTGAAATAACAGTGTCTGTGAGGGGGAAGTGAATACTCTGAAAGGGGTAATTGTCTCCTATTGCTACTTCCATTATCCCCAATCTTGGCCTTAAACGCCAGTCAGCGGAGGACTAAAAAAAAAGGAAGGCAGAAATAAGAAAGTCGCTCTGTGTTGTGTGCGTGTGTGTTGGTCGAAAGAACAACGATACAAAAAGAGACCCCGGTGACAAGGCATTTTTAGCAGGTTAAATGGATTCGGGGACTTCTCTTAGTAGTCTGGGTGAAGCAACTGAGGTGTCCATTACTCTAGGATTATTTCATTGAAAACGAAGATCCTTCCCCCGTCCTTGTTCAACACCTGTTCCTCTAATTTACATTTGGAAGTTGTCATAAGGAGGAGGATAAAAAAGATATTTTAAAACAAGCAACAATAAAAGGCTGGCGTTAAAATAAAGCTGAAGATCTGTACGGTATGAAGTTGACCTGGAGAGTTTTCCTTTCAGCTTGATTAAAATAATCAACGAGTTAAACCGCTAAAAGTGTTTTTAAAGCTTAGGGCTGGAGAGTTGAAAGACTTGCCCCCCCCCCCGCCCCCAATGCGGGTTTCTTGTATTTTAACCTGAGTTTCCCACAATCTCTAAAAAGGGGTTGTTTCTCAGTTCCCGCAACCTTCCCTGGCTGAATACCTGACGACTAAGTATTTGCTTAAAAAAACCAGAAACAATTAAAAATAATTTGAGCAGGAACCGTACAGATAAATTGACACAGATTTACAATTATTTCTACCACCTATTTATAAAAAAAAAACATTTTTCAATTATTTACAAACAATCCAATTTGCGTGCAGTATTTCAGTATTTCTGAAACAGGCTGTTCTCATGGTTTTCTCCTCCAGGCGGCATTAAGCATAGGAAACAGTGGAGCCATCGATGGGATTACCGTGGAACCGCTCACATTTTCAGGAATCTCCATTTATTCTGTCCTGAATAAATGGCTCTTGCAGAGGGCTGAGAAACATAAACCTCAAATGGCAGAATAAGATTTTTGCTTTGTAAAAGTTAAGAATTTCTCACCACTCTATAATGAGAAGCAGATACACATCTTTCTTTTAAACTGTGGAATGCAAGCTGGTTTAGTGATTCCAGGATGTTTTGGGAGCCTGAGATTTTAATAAAACGCCTGTGCGCTTGGATAGTTGCCTGCTCTGCTTATATGCACACTTATACATTCGCCATCTCTCTCTCTCTTTGCATGTCAGTAGAATCTATGCAGCATTGTTACGACCCACTTATTTGTAAATGCCTGAAATTTCATACACAGAACTCTTTTTCATACCTAACACTGATGGCCATTGATAATTTCAGCGAACCTGTCTTCTTATGCATTTTTCAATTTTTGGCCATACTGTATAAAAAAAGACCAAAAAGCCTGTTGATAACCATATTGCAATGTTGACATTCTTTGCATTTTTATGTCCTTATGATTTCATATTTACTAAAATATAGTATCATTATGATCTAATTTATGGTAATATCCTTAAGAAAACACTAAATAGATATATGTATATCCTCAGAATAAATGATTTTCAAATCGTCATTAATCAGTGTAATGAGTTGATGTGCACAATCTTTTCACTGCAGCCCCATTAAAGTAAATGGAAGCTACTCTTGAAATGCTCTCACTTCATTTCAGTGGGCTTTGTGTAGCCCTCCCCAACCCTGCCCTGCACTATCCTTCCCTCCTTAGATAACACTATTAGCCAAGATTGAAGCTGTTTCTTCACCTTTTTATATATAATACATTCAGGGGAGCTTTATGCTTCCTGATAAATTGCTATCATTTTTTTCTTCAATGTCCTACCTCTCTTCCTAAACTCAATGGTAATTATGATATTCTTAATTAATTGTAATGAACTTTATAAGTAAGTACATCCAAAACTGGGGCAAAACCCAAGAAAATATGAAGTAAGCATTTTATTTTACTGCATTATTTTGGGAGAGAAAAATGATAAATTATTGTTTATTTCGACTTTTGTTTTTCTACATCTAATCCTAAATGCAAGACCTTTAATTAGAATCTCACTTATCAGACTTATTTTCCAGTAGTACTGGCATGTTTAAACAAGAAAGAAGAAAGGAAAAGAGAGGGAAGAGAAAGATAGTGGAGATCTATTATGTAGAAACCCTCAAAAAGGTGAGTGACATTTCTTAAGTGCATCTCTTTTACAGTCAGATCTACATCTCATTTTAAATGGAAGTGTTTTGTTCAAAATGAAACTGACTGTTATTTCCATCCACACCCCCAAATCAAAATTCACAGTCCAGATTTACATAGATTTAACTCACATTGAAGAACCTGAGATTAAACTGCACCGAGTGCCCCTGAAACGCTGTTTCAGTTGAGTTGCCCGATTCATTGTTCTTTATAGAGATCCAACAATATGCATGGCCTTTCCTATAAAAATTGAGGCTGGTGGCATTGCCATGTTTTAAAAAAGAAAAAGGAAGACAACCAAGAATGAAATAAAGTCATCAATACATAAAAGCTGTAAAATGCAAAGGAAATCTACCTGAATCCATTCATATCTGCATGAGTAAATGAACACCATAGGTGCAAAGACTAATTTGGGGGAGGGGGATAAGAAAAAAACATTTGCTATCCTGAACGTTAACTTGATCATTCCATAGAATATTCATAAATCGTTAAGTGATCATGTTCCACAATCATCCTCCCACCCTCCCCAAAGTAAATCACCGTTTCAACAGGAAGGGTTACAGAAGCTTGCATTTGCAGAGAACCAGGGTCTCCGACTTTCCCCATTTAGAATTCTTATTCTCTGGGATCTAGTTCTCTGCTTTCAAAGATACTATGTCTTTTTCTGTAACATTCCTTTTAAAACCCCAGAAAAAGCAGCAAAACTCTGAAGGCTGCCTTCAAGAGCTAATGAGGAGGTGAAAAGATCAGTGCTGGAAAACCTCACCAAAGTCTCTGGCAAAATGTTAGCAAAAGGTTGACCTGCTATCAATACCTCAGTGGTGACCTCCTTGGGAATAGGACCAAAGACCCTGAAGGGATGACCCCAAGAAGTGACAAGCAAGGACAAAGGTCATGCCCCACTCACCTTGGACAATTCCTGCGACTGACATTTTGACAGCTTAACTCCTTTGTCCAAATAATGCCAAAGGGTGTGTACTTGCATTTGTGCCTAATCATCTTGTACTACTCTGCCTCCCCATCCTTCCTTCTGTTTACATGAGGATGGCCCTACTCTGTATGAGGACAGGATCCTACTTTTTATGGTATATTATACACTACAAAGCATCAGGTATGTAGTAGACTGAAAACAAAGTAATAGAGTTAAAGTGGTGCTCATTCCCAGTCCTGCATGATATTTTGGGTTCCTTCTTTCCCCTTCACTGACATACTACTTCACTTCTAAACTATTCCAATGCTTGTAAGACTGGTACATGTTGCCTTCCTAGAGTCATCAGAAAGAACCCATACATAAAACATGGATATTCCCAATTCACCTATAAAAATGGAGTTTGACCACTGGTAGCTTCCTCCTTTTTTTTTTTTTAACCTTCTGTGTTACCTGGCTAAAACCAGTCTCAGGTTTCCTCAGATTTATTATCTTTTGTTGCATGTACTGACAGCTTCTCCTCTTTGCAAGAAGAATAAGATTTTTTCAAAATTGTATAATGTGAATTTTGAAATGCACTTGTAAATGCAAAATATTTAATCATCTTAATTTTTGCTCTTTTGTTGCACAAAAGGTATCCCACTCTTATTAGAAACAGTATGAACTATAACATTGCAAATGCTTATATTAATTTAAAAATGAACTATGTTAACCGAACTGATCTTTACTATTGGAAACTTATTTTCTTAGTTTTCAATAATTTTGACAATAAAAGTCAACAAATTTATCATGTCATTTTAATTAATTTTAAGTCATTTTAATTCAGACAAGTTTCTAAGGGGATTTATAAAATATTTCAATAATTGAAGCGGTTGTTAAAAACAATTTCAGCCTAAGAAGAAGCTCACACAGCTTCCAAATTCTATTTTCAAGACCAAGGCTACTTGAAATTTCCAGAGTTTAATGGCTTTCCAACAACCCAATCAGGTGGGAGTCACTGACTTTGAGAGGAATATTTTTCCAGGGAAGGGGGCCATGCCCAAGAAGGTTTGTCATGGTGCATATAGATAATATTCCTTAAAAAAGGACCTAGAGACAGAACACCTGTCTCAATCTTCCAGAGAAGGCAGAAGCCACTAGAAGGCAGTCCTTTAGCTTTCCAGATCCTGAGCTACGTAGGGCTTTAAATGTGATAACTTGCACCTTAAATTACACCAGAAAGGAAATTGGTAATAACTGCAGTTTTTATGGTAAAACTGGTCCATGAAAAAAATTAAGATGTTTCTATCATTACAGTGGAGCTTTTGGGTAGTTTTTAAGGCCAACTCCATGCAAAGTTCATTGCAATATCCAGATAACAGGAATCAAGCTCAATATGAATGACAATGAATCTTCCCAATTCAAGAAAATCATAATTAGCACTTCAGACACAAAAAGACCCTTTCTATGGCTACCATTTCTCTTCAAACAGCAGCTATAAATCCAAGATGCATAGATTATAAGCCAGTTATCCATGGAGCAATGGAACCCCATTCAAAGACAAAGAGGGAATAACTCTAATATCTAATTTTTTTTTACAAATTTGGATTGAAATATAGAGGAAAACATACTTTCTTTGTTCTCAATGATTTAAGTTAAATCATTAAAAGAGAGTTTTAATCGGTTTTAATGATTTAAGTTTTACCGATTGAAGAGAGTCTGAAACCTAAGAAAGGAGGGTAGGGGAATATGTAGCTCCTACTGGTTTTCTTTCGAAAGCTTGATGAAATGATAATGATTGTTCAAAAAAATGTTACGGCATGAAACTTTGGATAAAGGCACACAAAAGGATTTGATCCAATTCCAAATCAAAGATATTCTCATGGCTGGAGCACTAACAAAGTGAATTTCATCTGTTGTTCCAAAGTTTAAGTCTGCATATTCTTTCAATATCAGGACTCTTACTGAAAGGGGAAGTGACAAATTCCTTTCTTCTACCAAGACTGAGAGAGACTGGATGGGTTTATTACAGTTAACTGGCAACTACTTCTGTTTGCACTTTGATCAGAAAAGACTTATTCTGGAGACTGAATTTATTATATTTAATTAAACAACAATTTATAAGAGATGGTATTAAGAAACAAACATTGATATTTGACTTGAACTATTTATAACATTTAGATAACATGGAATAGATAAGATGCCATAGTAAACTTTCTAAAATGAATTACAATAAGAGTTTGTTAGCAGAGAGTTTTGAAAGTTTACTTTTTTATTTTACTATTGTTTTTTCTGTTAACTACTTCATCACTAATATAACATATAGACAACAGGTCAACAATTTGCAAATAGATTTAGCCGTTTAAAAATTTTTGGAGGGCCTGTTTTGCAAGAGGTAGTAATAATCAGTATTCAACTAGAGGAGAGAATGTGTATATGTGTTGGTTTTTTGATGCATTTTTAAATGTTTTGATAGTTTTACACTTTTTGTGCTTTTTTGAGTTTTGTATTTTATATTTTAACCTTATCTTGAACAACATAAAAATATTATATTAAAAAAAAAGAACTGTTCAGAGTTTTGTTGGATTGGCATATAGTGAACGAATAGACAAACATCTGGCTTTTAGACTTAGGTCTTTTGCCTAGTCTCCTTCTCTGAGAGAAGCTCAACCTATCTCCTGCTATATTTCCTTCTGCCTGTCATTACTCAACATAAATTCTTCAAAAGCTTGATTCAAAATTAATATTTTTTTATAGAAGAGAAAGCTAAATCTAAGGATTTTTAAAAAAATATTGATTTGATTGGCTAAAGTACACATGTGATGAATTTTGACATAGGCATTGTAATAGATTTGGTAATGTTCTAAAAAGGTGAACAGTACCTGTATTTTACTCAAAACAAAAGTCTATGAAAATTTAAATCTCTATGTCATTCTGTCACAAAAATGCTATAAGTGCATGACTTAAGACACTGACATTTTGAAAAGTTTATCTTTGATGAATTGTTAACTGGTATAAAGTTTCTATATAAAGTTTAAATATGCATTAGAAGTGCAACTCAGGTGGTAGCACTTGGCTGTTCTTTGCTAAGACTGAGAAGCTCAATATGTTAATAGCTGATTAAAAATTGGTTAGGAAGTCACCAAGAAAATTTAAAACTGCAGGTTAGATTAGATGGTTGAAACAATATCCAAAGAAATAGGAATGGCAAGCCAGTTTTGAATTATTCTTAAGACAATTAGACATATGAATGCAGTCATCAAGAATTGAGCTCCATTTTAAATTTTTAATTTGGTAGAAAATCCTCTGAAATATGTTGATACACTTTTCACAGTGAATTCACTTAGCCAAATATTCAGCACTTGGAAAATTCTTTCAGCAGTTGAGCATTATTTAGGATTATATCCTTGTCTCTCCACCTTCAATCCAATTCACAGATTCCAAAAGGAAGAATATTCATATGGGAAAGCCATCATCAGCACTGGCCAATAGGAAAGTACTTATTCCTATCTAAGATTGTTGTCTTTACCCTCTCAAAGCCTGTATATCTTTCAAAAATGTAGGGCAGTTAGATATGGAATGGATATAAGTATCTCAGAATGGAGACACAAAAATAAGAAAAGCTGTGCTTGTCAGTCCCGTAGCTTTAAAAGAATAATTGTTGACAATATTCTTGTGTAATGTTGGTACAATAGTATTTCTTTGTAATGTTGGTTATTATACAGCTGAAAAAGCTAGTACAAGCTCTGATTACTTGCATTATGTCTCTATGACCCCATTAGGCTTTTATTATGGAACTATTCTGGACATTCAACCACTATAACAACAGGGTAAAGTATTTTTGCATAGGTGTTGTTATCCATGAATTACAAGATAGCTAAATATCCTGTAAAAATTAAGCCCCATGGTTAATGCTACCTTAGTGGAAATCTCAAAGAGTAAACATCAGGTATTAAACTTTTTTTAGAGTGGGAGGCAGTGATATTCTCTATAGAAATATGAGGCAACGGCAGCAGATACTTATGAAAAAAAATAATGATCCTGTTTGATGGAGGAAACTCCTGAACCTTAAATAAGGAAGTTATCCAAATAAGGTAATTTGTGCCAATCACTCTAGGAATCTATAGACAAAAAACAAATAGGATATTACTTGTATGCAGAGTTCTAGTTCTTTTCCACTGAACTATAGTCCCACTTGATATATGGAGGGGGTGTCAAAGTTACATTGTCATGGTGGTGTCAAGTAATGTATCAGAATTTTTTCCCCCTTTGCTAAACCGGGTTTGGGTGTGGCCAGTGTGTAACGCATCCAGTCAGCAGGCCAGGAGTTTGACAGCCCTAATATGACAGCCCCAAAAGCAATAGTACTTGGACTTATAGACTACCCCAACAATTGCATGTTAGGTTTCACACAGAACACAAAAGGCTTCATATCTAGGTTTTAATAAGAGTATGTATGTTTTACTTAGATTCATTGTGACTGGCTTTAATGAACATTAACTATACTGGTTCCAGGGTGACAATTTTGTTCTTTAAAGCTCTTCTTTAGTGAAGGATGCTGTCCCAGCAGATATGTTGTTGCACAACATTGCAGAGTGTGCTACATATAGTTTGAAAGCAAATGTGATAAGGTCGACTGATGTGCCTTAGGCATTGCTAAGAACATGTGACATTAAATAAGTTTTTCATATAATGCTAATTAATCCCAGAGATCTCTGAATCACTGGCAGACTCATCTATGACTTTTCCTATGTGAATCAGGTTTTCCACATTGGGTGCTAAATTTTATGCTAATTTCTTTAATATTTCAGTAAAAGGCTGAAATGGACATTTTATGCAAAGATAAGGTCAATATCACTTTTTACCTTAAATACTGTATCTCTGTAGGGGTTATCTGAAGCTGAATTAGGTCTTCTGGGCTGATGAACAGATGCCATCTTCCTCAACTAGCCTTCATATCTTCCAGGATGTACGTAGAGATAGTAACATACTAAGATAATTATGAGGTTTGTGAAAGATATGAAGCTGTAAACAGCACATAGACTAGGGCTGGGTAATAATTAAACCCCAAAGATTACATGCAATATTGGGTACAATATGCACATGTTGACATGCATACACATACCTGGATATACATAAAAAATACAAGAGACCACATAAAAGTAGAGGTGATATTTAACAGGTTCTGACCAGTTCTGGAGAACTAGTAGTGGAAATTTTGAGTAGTTCGGAGAACTGGCAAATATCACCTCTGACTGGCCCCACCCCCATCTATTCTCTGCCTCCCGAGTCTCAGCTGATTGGCTGGGTCTTCTTTTGTTGCCCTGCACAGGAGAGCGGAGCTGGAAAGCAGGTTTGTGGGGTGAGGAGGGAATGGGATTTTGCAGTAACCTTCTCCTGCCATGCCCACCAAGCCACACCCACAGAACCAGTAGTAAAAAATGCTGAATCTCACCACTGCATAAAAGATCTCCTACCTCCCAAGTATTGTGCTGCTGCTGGGGATGAAAGGTTAAAGAGACTATACTCATCTTCTGAAAAGCCTATGTCTGCCAGTCAACGCCACTGTGAAGAGCAAATTAAAAATTGAAATTTTGGACTTTAGGCATATTTTTATATTTGTCCATTTGGTAATAGATCTGTCCTATCTCTATAAAGCTCATCTTTCTTACTCTCTACAAGTTAATACAGAAGCCAGAGGTTTAAACTGGAATAGTCACCTATGGGTTCAAAGAGGGGTTGTTCAATCAGGCAGGAACGAGCATTTTAAGAATTATACGAGTGGCTACTGCAGTGCATGAATATTATGTGAATTAATAGGTAGGCTTTTAGTTAATTTTTGCTGAGTTGCTGTCTCCCTTGATAGAAATGTAAGCAAACCTTATTCCCCCATTTGTAGACTGATGCTTGAGGGAAGACAAAGGTTGCAGAGACACAGGTAGAAATCAGATGAATCTTACTGAACTGGCAAATGAACTGAGGCATGTTAATGGCATTGTTGCCAGGCCTTATATGACTTGGTTCTACCATAAGTCCTCTCAATCTCAGAATAGCTATTGGGTACAGTGATTCCAGTATAGTCAGAGAAACTGCCCTGACAATTCTGGAGAGAACTTCAAGGTCTCATGTTGGAAAGGAATAACTAGAGATTTGGGCACTTACTGTATCTAAAAACCCTGTTTAAAATGTTAAACAAAGACAAGGGCATTGCTGATCTGTAAACAGTGCCAGCAGGAACAATATAAAATCAGAGATGTGGAGCTTTTAGTGAGGACTGTGACTTGGCCTTGAAGAAATTACAAATCCATAAAACGATACAATTCATTTAGTGCATTATCTCAATTGTTTTAAATCACTGCAATTCTGAAATAAGGATATAGCATGTCGAACTGCAAACTTTCTTTGTTACAGATTCATCATCATTTCAGTTATTGTTCTAATCATTTGCACTTCATTCTTTGTCTATTTGCTATCTGCCTGTCTCTTAATAAATCTTGGCAACAGCTTCAAGTAAGTTTAAAAATACCAAGTGGTCTTTAAAAATACAGGGAGGAGAGCTGTTTTTTTCTGGCTTCCAGAAAAAGAAATAGAAGAGATGATATAGAAGTGGTACTTTAACTGAGATAAGGTGAGGGAATTCATCAGTTTTTCCACTTATTTTCACCCAGTCTGGTTGTATTTGTTGTGGCTGTATTTAACTGCAATCATAATGGCTACTGTATCTATTGGCTGCTTCGAATGATACCAGTGCTAAAGGGAAGATAATCTGGTATCTATGAATTCTTTCTTCATTTTCCCTGCAAAATTCTATTTTTTTCATGAAATCCCATAGTCCCTATTACCTTTCTGAGATCACTAGCCTACATTTTTCCTACATATAAACAATGTTTCTGTAATGTTTTCCCATGGAAGGAATTTCTCACACACACACCCTGACCTCCAGTTCCTAGATTTTTTTCCAGCTATATGCAGATTCAAAATTTACTGCCACCCAAAAGCTATTTTCAATAAATACTGTATATAGTTATATCTATTTCTATACCCATGCATCTTGCAATGCCATGTTCTCACGTTTATATATGCTTACAATTTACCTTCCTTCACTATCCCCTTCCTTGTGAGTTTTTGTACATCAATGTCTAGCAATTGGAAGGGATTTGGTATGTAGGATTCTCACCATTCAACCATCAGTTCAGCTCTTCAGGTTTTAAAATGCATGTTTACTGCAATATTATCATAATCATGGAACTGTACATTCAAATGTGTTTTCACAAGCAATCTTCTCTCATCACACTTCATAAAACAGCCTCACAAAAGGGTAGGTTTTTTTTGCAAGCCAAATTAATTACTTAAGATTTCCTTTACCTGTTATTTAAATGGTTTGATTTTGGGGTAGAATCCTAGCATCCTTCTATTAATGGGCCATTCACCTGCACACATACACTCCTAGACATGCAGTGAATTGTCCCTTCTGGCTCCTCGAAATGGAAGTTCCCCAATTAATATCATTTGTAGCCTTTCCTCTATACTCCCTACTGTTCCATCTCACTCAATTGTGGAGGGAAGTCTGTTTGGTCACTGCCACCGTCCATTCCTTAAAGCAGGGGTCCCCAACCACCGGGCCCTGGACCGGTACCGGTTCGTGGATCATTTTGTACCGGGCCGCAAAGAATGAATAATCGTGATTAAAATATATATAAAAATATGTTTTTAGTAAAGAAATAGTAAAGAAGCCCTTTACTATTGGGGAAGAATTGATTTTGCCGGTCCTTGAAAAAGTGTTTCTGCGTGAAACTGGTCCCTGGTACAAAAAAGGTTGGGGACCACTGCTTTAAAGGGACAATTCGTCACTATAATTCTACATCTTTATTCAAGAGGAAAGCAATAGAAAAAAACAGATAGTCCTTGATTGATGACAATTGGGATCAGAAAATTCATCATTAAGTGCAATTGTTAAGTGGGGCTTCATGTGACTGCATCAGACTTTATGTCCTTTTTTGCCATGGTCATTAAGCAAATGACTATAGTTATTACATGAGACATCACATGATTGCGATTTGCCACCTTGCCTGCTAGTTTCCCCATGTACTATGCTTCTTGGAAGCTGGCTAGAAGTCACATGATTACATGACTTCAGGATGCTGCAACCATCATAACTGTGAGTGGTGACCAAGTGCCAGAATTAAGATCATGTGACCATGGGGTTGATACAATGGGCGTAACTTCAAGAATGGGGTGTAAGCCACCTCTTTCACTACTGATGTAATGTTGAACTGTCAATAAACAAATGCCCATAAGTCAAGGTCTACCATTTGCATTTGGCTCATTCACTCACTTCAAAACTGCTCCTCACATGAGTCTTCGGAAAGTGAGCCCTTTAATGGGCCCACCTCTGTTCAAAATATAATTGTTTTATCCTCTTTCTTTGATTAAACATAATCCACATATTTTCTCAAAGACAGAAAGCTGGAAAATGAAGGAAAGGTCCTCTATTCTTCTCATTGTTTGTATGCCTGGAGAGAGTCAGTAAACAGGCAAAGGCAGCAATATGGAGCTCCAGCACATCAGACTCCAAAGAATGCCACAGTTGTGAATTTTGGGAAGCACCCAGCAATAACAACTGTGTCTTTGTTTCTATGTCCTGACTATTGTTTCATATTTGTGTTTTATATGCAGTCAATATTATTGTCTTACCTATTTTTCTAAACTATTGACAAAAAATTAAAATGGCCCTGCTTGCATCCCAATATATTTAAAATTACTCCTTGTTTCTTTGTTCTGATTATGCCATTCTTTAGATAATTTAGTGAACCACTGAGACATTTGGCATTAAGAAAATCAAGCATTGTTTCAAGGGTTATTTTCTCAAACTTCTTAGTTTTAATTATATAATCACCACAGATGCATGAAACCTCATGTCATTGCTTTATAGTAGTTAACAGCTGCTTTCAATCATTCTATAAATATTGAGAAATCTCCAAGGTATCCAATGTCATAGTGATATCGTGTTAAAACAATTATTTGTCAGGCTAAAATATAATTACTTTAAAAAAAAACTTAAGTCACAAATTTTCAATTCAAGTCTTGCTGAACTCTGTAATACAATCTGGGCATATCAACTAAAAATAACTCTCATTATGCTCAAAAAGAATTATTCCAGAAAGACAAGACAAGCCTATTGAGTGACAGTGAGAACCCCTCACACACATTCCTTCAGTGGAGTAAAATACAGTACTGAGGCCCAACATTCAAGGCTGCAACACCTAAGCTGGGAAATGGCTCCAACAGAACTCAGGAACAACCCCAGAGCTTTCTCTCCAGAAGAGCATAATAACTCCCAAGGCTCAGGTAGACGAGGCACCGAGATTGCAATATTACCATAGCGGTGATAAGGGAATGTTTATTTAGAAATAAATTACACAGAATTCAGTGGGATTTTTGTCCAGGTAAATATTTATAGAATTACAGTTTTAAATAGGAATAAGCCTTATTAGACACAGCAGGGTTTACATCCCCTCAATATCCACAATTGGACTGTTAAAAATCTACCCTAGTTTTGTTTCAATCTTTCTCAAGCCATATTTACTGTACTGTAAATACAGTATTTTTTTAATGAACTATACAGCCTAATTCCATTTAACATTTCTCCAAAGATGTATGATAAATTTGCTCAATCAAGATGAACTGATTTTGAAATAATAATTATGCTTATTATACAAATCACTTGTTGCTCATATTGCTTTTTCTGTGCGTATGTATAATGTGAGAAAGAGAGATTTCTGCCATAAGCAATGGTTCCTCCTGTATGAATCTGTATGAACAAAAATATTCCTGAGAAGATATGTATTGTTTATTTAATGATATATAGATGCTCAACTCATAAGCAGTGGTTCCAGGTGGCGTATAACATTAAAATACCACCATGCAAAAATCCATGTACCTTATCCAAATTCTTTTCTACCGTACATTTCTTACCTGCTTTTCCGAGACAAGTAAAATGTTTCATGTGATATTTTATTATTTATTAAATTTATTCACTGCCCATTTTTCTGTCATAAGACTCTGGGCTGCTTGCTATCTGATAAAACTATATTATAAAACATTAAAAGAGTAAAATAATAAATACATTAAAATTAACAAAAAATAGCTAAGATAGCGGACACATGATACAGGCTCCTATATGGGCCCTAGGCCAATCAACAGAGCTCGGTTTGAAGACATTTATAGAAGGTCAAAAAGTATAAGGGTAGATCTCTCAGGCATGAAAACAAGATCCGCACCTGAAGGTACAATTTAACCGACTTATTTCTAAAAACCTATGCACTGGTATCTTCTCAACTAAAGGTCAACACCTGGTTAGATGTTAGATAATATTCAATTAAGATGGGTTGGATTTAGTTTATTTGTGACTATATAATGTTTCTAGGCTGATGCCTTGTTTTATTCCTCCTCTAGCTCTGCTAGCCCTGTCTCTACACAATCTTACCTAAAATGGTATGATGTTCAAGAAGGATGGGCACAGTGGTAGAAAAAGTTCTGCTCCTGGACCCCATCAGTTGCACTGTTCCAGGGTCATGTAATCACCATTTGTCATCTTCCCAGCTGGCTTCCAACAAGCAAAGTCAATGGGGGAAGCCAGATTAACTTAATGACTTCATGATTCACTGAATAACTGCAGTGATTCTCTTAACTATGAAAAAAGGTTGTAAAATGCAGCAGAATTCATTTAACAACTGCCTCACTTTAGGTAATTTTGTGATCAATTATGGTCGTAAGCCAAGGACCAAGTGTATTTGCATCCCTACAGTTATATTCTCAGAATAGTTAGGAAGAATCTTTATTTAACCATATTCCTCCTAATTAAACTTTCTGTTCTTAACTGACTCTTTGCCCTTTGGAATACATCTTCTCCCACCTGGGAATCCAGGATATTTTCCACCACATCACCACCTCCCTCCCCAAAAAACTCTTCCCCCTCCTCCATCTCCAGTTCTCATGGAACTGGTCATGGAAGTACAGATTATGTCTCAGAGACACCACTTCATGTGTAAGGAATCTCCTGAAAAATATCTAGTTAGAAAATTCCTCCCCCATTTCTCTTGAGAAATGAAAGCCTGAAGTTGAAGGCCAAACTTCTTTTTGTCAGTGTCAATTCATGGAATGCTATCTTAATTAGCATGTAATTGAAATGTATTAAACATCCAAAGTTTAATACATTTCAATACAAGGAAACAAATACTTTTACAATTTGGTTTTTTGATATTAATAATTGCTTTCTTCTGATGTACAACCATCAAATATATGGTTATGGGGAAAATGGGCCTTTCTACACAATTTAGAAATTTGCTTTTGATAAAAACAGGAATTGAAACTAGTTGAGCAAGGCATGTTAGCCTTAATCTTAATTTTCAGTTGTTTAATATTAGAATCCTAGTGATATGAACCCCCAAAATTGCTATATTAAAAAAGTAATAATAAAATGTTTGGAGGTAATTCTTGACCTATGAGCATAGTTGAGCCCAAAATTTCCACTGTTATACAAGACAATTGTTAGGTGAGTTTTGCCACATTTTATGACATTTCTTACCACTGTTGTGAAGTGAAACACTGCAGTTATTAACTTAGTAACACAGTTGTTAATTGAATCTGGTTTCCTCATAAACTTTTCTTATCAGAAGGTTGCAAAAGATTATCATATAATCCCAGGTCACTGCAATCATCATAAATACATGCCAAATGCCAAGCAGCCAAATTTTGATCACATGACTATGGGGTCATAAGTATGGTCATAAGTGTGAAAAATGGTCATAAATCCTTTTTTTCAGTAGCAGATAACAGATAATCAGAGTTGGAAGGGTCCTTGTAGGTCATCTAGTCCAACCCCCCTCCCAAGGGGGAGACCCTATACCATTTGTGAAAGATGGCAGTCCAATTTCTTCTTGAAAGTCTCAAATGATGGCGCTCCCACAACTTCTGAGGGCAAGGTGTTCCATTGGGTGATTGTTCTCACTTCAGAAAGTTTCTCCTTATTTCCAGGTTAAATCTCTCCTTGTTCAGTTTCCATCCATTATTCCTTGTCTGGCCTACAGGCCATTGTAACTTTGAACAGTCACTTTGCTAATCTGAATCTCACGATGAGAAACTTATCAAATATATATGCCACCTGACTCCCATTAACCCAGTGCAGTTCATCAGTTGTTAAAAACTTCTAAAATTAAGAATGCAGCCCCCTCCCCACAAAACAACAACAACATGAAATAAAAGGAACAAAGATAGATGGCAGAGAAAACACACACTCAGGTAGAAAGATGAAAATGAAGAAAAGGGGCATAAATCATTCCTGCCAAAGGCCTGCGGTGAAATCCATGACTTCAGGGCCTTTTGTGGTACCAATTGCTCAGTGAAAATGTTAGCACAACTAAGAAAAAAAGTCTTGGCCTTTTCCTACAATATCTGTTTCATTAGGCAATTGCAAAGAATAGCTTTGAGATAACTGTAGTTTAAGTTAACTGAGACATAGTCAGTGTGTATTTACTTTAAATGAGATCAAAATTTTCAGAAACAAATGAACTGTGAATGCATCTTAGGATACAAATGAAATTTACTGATGGTTTGATTATACATTATCACTGAGAAATTCCCCCCCCAAAAAAATTAATGTATCAGACAATCCAAGGAGAACAAATACTGTTCCTACCTTCCAAAACAAACAATAAACAGAAAAAGAAAGATTTAAAATTATATAGACCAAAAGCTATTATAAAAGTTACTACATGATGAAAATGAAAAAAAATTAACAAAACACTAGGAACGTTAAAAAAGGAACAAATTCTATAAAAATAGAAATAAAAAAAATTAAACAGACATAATTGGAAATAGAAAACATTATCAAAACTGTCAAATTTCAAAATCATATTTTCATCTATTATATTATGTCAGGTTCTTAATTTTATACTAACACAAATTGTTACCATTCAGTTTTGAAACAGTGAATTGAACTTAGACTATAAGGAATATTATCTACTTTTGCCTCTTATTCAGTATAAAGCCAGTTCAAAGGCCGAGAAATGACTATTTTTAATAAGCCAACTTTTAATGTCTGTTACATAAATATCCAGGAATATGTAATTGTCTTCTTCAGAAAAATCCAAAGACAATATATAGCCAAACTTCTATATAAATTGAAACATTCTAAATATTGAGGACTATAGTTTAAAAGCATTTGGACCCTTAACTTCCATCCAAGAACCTGATTAACCATTTTAATAATGTCTAACCAATAAGGAATCAGTACTAGTCATGTCCACAGCTTCTGCAATAAGGTACTTTTGAACTGTAATATATCCAGTTAAAAAGAATAATCTTTTAAAAACATTATTTGAAAATCCAATATACCTATATATTATATAAGTATATATTTAAAATACAGAGCTATATTTGAACTCCTATGAAGTATAGCTAACATTCCTTACAACCCGGAACCACTGACTGAGCAAGGATGGTATTCCAATGTTATTTTCCAAATATATTATATACTAATTAAATTTAGTTCTGTAAAAATGTATGATAGTTACAAACTGCTCATGTAGTTAGCAGCTTTTTCCACTTAATACCTCTAAGAGTTGGACAAACTGCAAGCACACTTGGGCTAAACAATGATATAATATGTTTATTGTCATTTAATAATTTTAGATATGTTTATATACAGTTCTAACACTTCTAAAAGAACTGCAACAGGAAAATCATTTTTGGTCTCACTGTCTTACTACACTCACTCACTGTATTACTACACTGAATAGATCACAGATTCCATGGTCATTGGGGTTTCTCCCAATGATTACAATAATTTTGGTAATAATACCAGCAATAGTGATTATAGTAAGCAAGGTGATGAAGAATGGTTATAATTAGAAACAAAACCTCATCCAATTAGTTTCTATTTTCCTCACAGCTCTATTATTTTGAAAATACAATCCTAACATATTTCTGTATGTGAAATATAGCCTCCAATCCCCTTAAAGTTTATAAATCATAGTGGTTGACAAAATACATGAGACCAAAACAAAAGAAAAAACACACATGATGCAGCTTAGCATGATCTGTAAACCCACATTATATACTGTATGTACTTATCTTTCCCAGCTGTTGAAGGATGGATATATAACACTTTTCTCCCTGGTCATACTGTACTCCATGAATGTTGTGGAAGAATTATGATTTACAACTACTATGCTATAGTAAAATGTTTAAATCTTTAAGATCTAGCTGAAATGTTAACAGTGGTTGGAGACTATTATGAGATTACTTCAGAGCTATTATCATCTTTGGAAGGATAATTGTTTCTAGTGCACTAATGAAGCCATTGTAAGGGGACAGATCAGGAAGGCATAGAAAATGGAAATTCTGAATCTTGTGCTAATAATGAATTACTTGTAGCTAGGTTGTGGCTAGGTTTTTGTTTTTGTTTTCCTTTTGGTTTACTGTTGATTTACTCTTATATGCATGGTATAGTAGTACAATGACTGCTGGAATGGAGATACAGATTATACATACACACATATACTATGTTTGACTAAAATTTTGATGAATTTTATTATTGAGGAGTCCTTGGTGCTCTCTGAGTTTCGTTGTTTACTTGGAATGTTATTAGTTACTAAATTTTATTTAGTCTATAATAGTTACAACATTCATAAGTTTGGTATTATTTTTATTTTCTGTTAACTGTGAAATATTTAAAATATTTCAGGCTAATTGAACAATATTCAATGCTTTTATCTTCTCTTTTAGAGGAAAAACAGTATAAAATAGATAAATCAATGGATGAATGAATACAATAGAATTTCCTCAATGGTTTTTTTTAATGTTCAAGATGTACTTTTTAGTTTGATCAGAAGTGATTTTAAGAGGAAAGAGAAATGGGATGGACCATGGAAATTTAGTTAAAATTCAGGAGATAGTGATTGCTTTTTCATCTTGATAGGACTAGATTTCTTTTGCTTTGATTCTAGATTCTCATGAGTAAATATAGTAACAAACTTACCTAGTTCCTTGACTCCAACAGATTTTGAATATAACTGTTATGTTTTGGAGTTATCAGGAAAAAAGCTGATAAACTAAAAATGATGAAAGCTTTCTCAATGCTATTATCTGTCAGATTTTTTTGACATTTTTGCAGCTGATTATTTTTACTTCAGTTCATCTTTCTCGTACTTTTAAAATTTCTTTTAACTTTTGTCAACAGGAAAAGTAAAAATAAAGACCCATGTTTATTTTGTTATATTTCAATTATACTCCAGTTTGGAGCTTTATTCTGCAAAGTCTACTTCCTTATATTTTCATTACTTGTAAAAATCATTGCAAAATAAACGTAAAGGATGTCCAATTTACACACTGTACTCCGCATAACACATCTTGCATCTGGTTTAGCATGCAATGTGAATTCAACCGGTTTTTAAACCCTGGTGAAAACCCACCCACTGTGGTATACACAATAAACCACTTTCAAACCAACCATGGATTACTGCAATTATGGACTCAGCCACTGTTGTTTTATAATAATGTGTATGCTTGCAATCTGCACAAGGACCGAATGTTCTGCTGTTATTTACCTTGTTCTGAGTCAAGCAGTATGATCCATTAGCAAAGAGAATGAGTTCACAGAAGGATGCAATTGAAAGGTAGGATTATGAGAAGGGTGGTGAAAAGGACAGTTCAATCACAAGGAGAACATAATTTGGAATCTAAATTTGTTTATTATGGCATTCCAACTAAATCCATAAAATTACCGATAATCTGAATCCTGTACTGACAATGAGAATGTGATATGGTGTGCAGATTTTCTTAGATAAAAACAAGTTGAAATCCAGCTATTTCAAGCTGTCTGCAGACCTAGCTGACAAGTTCAGATTTAGTTAAAAGTTTTTAACGCTTTTTTGACATCTTTTTTGACTGATCCGTGATTTCGTCAAGACCTCGATGATTCTGCTACGTGACGAATAATCGTGCATGCAAATTAAGTAACAACCCTTGAAGCTAGTTTAAAGCTAAATCCCTTGAACTCATCATTTATTTACAGATAAAAAAGTACCACACCAATCCATGTGAGTAAAACAATCGTGCTTAATCCAATTAAATGCAGTTGCTTTTGAATGTAATTGATTTTATCCAATAACATACGACCGACTAAATTTGCGACTGCTGACTTCTGAGTAACTGCCCATGGAGCAAGCTGCGACCGAAATCACACTTACCTTGATTTAACACCTCTGAATTGAGCCCAGGTTGCTTTCATTAATTATATTGGCGTACGAGCCGATCGCCACTTTCTTTCGTAGTACTGTAACTTGATTTGCTTGAGCGTGCGGGGCGAGGGGCGTGGCTTTCTCCTCGTCGGTGATTGGCTTGCGAATTCGAGTCGTGAACTGGCCGTGTTGCATGTCGGGAACACATTTTTTTGTAGCTTAGAGACCACGGAAAATAAACACGAGGGCGTCAGGCCTGTTTGCGGCGTTTGTGCCATGACTGGAACCGGGTACGGTGCCCGAAACCCCGCTGTTGCCGGCTGCGATCAAGGCGATTATGAGGAAGAAATCCGACGGATTCAGGCACATCTCCGGGATAGGTGAGGTCATTGCGCGTGCGGAGTTTTTTTTTTTTTTTTTCCTTTTAAATTAATCCCGGAAAAAAAAAAAAAACATGGTTAAAACTTCCGACCTAACCGTTTCTTCCTCTTTCCCGGGACTCAATCGTGGAGAATTGCCCGGTGGCTCTCAAGGCGGGGCTTCCTTTCCATACCGCTGAGCAACGGGGCAGGTAGAAGCTTCTCTTGTGATAGTTGTTCGAATTTAAACGAGGCCGGGGGAGAGAGAGTTAAACTGTTAAAACGACATACCTTCTGCTGGTATTTGAAATACTTCCACGCATCAGTTCTGTCCAATAGGTATTATTATTATTATTATTATTATTATTATTATTATTATTATTATTA
>BLBF01000031.1:6924978-6961225 GCA_015471245.1 Laticauda colubrina
TATTATTATTATTATTATTATTATTATTATTATTATTATTATTATTATTATTATTATTATCGTTGTCGTTATTATTAGTATTAGTATTAGTATTAGTATTAGTATTAGTATTATTTTATGATTATTATTTTATGATTATTATTATTTCTTTATTCTTTATTCTTTATTATTATTATGTTGTTGTTGTTTTGTTGTTATTCATGTCGATTAAATTCATGTAGATTTGGCCTGCCTGGCCATAATTGAGAGAAATCTTGCTTGCTGGTTTGATATTTTTGTTTGATTGAACCACATTTCTGAGCTTTTGATTCAGATATTACAGTACAAATATACATCCTAAAAAGACCTTCACACCCTACGACTGTTCAGTGGAGTCTGTCTAGCTGTCAGATGAAGTAATTTATACTTTGAAACTTACATTATTGGCTTCTTGAAAGGTTATTGAAATAATCCTACATCTAGGTGAAAATATGCTGCGTTATTCTTACGGTACCACTGAAATTTATTTTTTGTTCCTCAACGGATGTTTTAATACTATAGTATTAAATATTTAATATTCTCAGTATTTAATACTGAGAAAATGCTACCTAACAAATTCTGGGGTGATTGTAGCATGCCTTTGTCCCTCTTCTAAAATAATTGTACAGATGAGTTTTAAAATGTTCTAAAAGCTGAAGTCGTTTAATTTTTCAAAATTTACCAGAACATTGTTATTTTTGTTGTTCATAGGATAACATAGTTCATCTAATTTAACTGATCAGAAATGTTATCAAATACAGATGATATGTGTTATGTATTTCCATTGTATAGGAATGCATTGTCCTATACAATAACTGCTAGCCTTTTAAACTTTGAATTATATTTCAAATATAAATATTTTATCACAGAAATATGCCAATACTCCTTTTCCATACTTTATTATATTTACCTCTAATTTGAATTCATTGTGTACAGTATGCAGAGAAGAACTGGATTTGAAAATCCCTGCTATATAAGAATGCACTATTTTACAGTATGTAACTTTTTAAGTTCAAGGTATTTTAAGCCATGTTTGGTGTTGCAGATTTGGTGGAACCAATACATGTACCTTATACATCAAAATAACTGGTTAATTTCTTCTAGTCCACCCCCCTGCTCAAGCAGAACAATCTCTACCATTCTGGACAAATAGCTCCCCATTATTCTTAAAAACCTCCAGTGATGGAGGCCTCCCCAACTTCTGAAGGCAAGCCACTTATTAATTGTTCTCACTAACAGGAAATTTCTCCTTAATTCTAGATTGGATCTCTCTTTGTTAAGCTTTCATCCATTTCTTCTTGTCTTGCCCTCAGGTGCTTTGGAGAATAGGTTGATCAACATCTCTTTGTGACAGCCCCTCAAATATTGGAAGACTGCTATCATGTCATACCTAATCCTTCATTAGATTAGACATTGCCAGTTCCTGCAAACGTTCATTGTATGGTTTAAACTGCAGTCCCCTAATAATCTTTGTTGCTCATCTCTGTATTCTTACGAGAGTCTCAACCACTTTTTGTGTCATGATGGCCAAAATTGGACACAGTATTTCATGTGTGGTCTTATCAGTGGAGTATAAAGCGATACTAACACTTCATGTGATTTTGTGACTGCCTAGGACTGCATTGACTTTTTTTGCAGCTGCAGCACACTGCTGCCTCCCATTAAAGTGGTTCTCGCTAGGACTCCTAGATCCCTCTTGCATTTGGTTTTTCTTGCCTATCTTGAGCCTATCTTCTAAAGTGTTGGATATTTCTCCCAGTTTAGTGTGGTCTGCAAATTTGATGAGTTCCCCTTCTATCCCCTTATGTGAATCATTTATGAAGATGTTGATGAGAATTGGGCCTTGTGGTACCTTGTGGTACCCCACTTCATGCTTCTCCATGTACATGTAATTCCACTGAGGACTACATGTTGAGTGGAGTTAGTCAAATCCTTCTGGTGGTGATGCTGTCTATTCATATTCTTTTATCTTACCAAGAAGTTTTTGTCAATATCTGGTGACGATATTTCAAATATTAGTAAGTGCATCCAAGACAGTCACATTTAGTTAACCTTAAACATAAATAAACCTGGCAATTTAAAATGCATTTTTCCAGTCTGATATTAAACATTACAGCTGGATGTTATGTTTTGGAAGTTCCTAGAAGTTGCACTGGATGAAAACTCTTTAAGATGAAAACTTAAAAAGTCTGGGCAGAATTAAGGAGAAAGAAAGAGAGATAAAACAACTAGTAAAGATTGGTCGAAATAATTTTGGCTGTTGAAGATTTGTTTTCCAGGAGAACTTGGGCAAAAGTTTTGAAATGGTGATGTTCAGCTTGATCTGAATACCTACTGAAGAAAGAAGAGAACCACTGTGGGACAAATTCTTCTGATACAGATGACTTTTGCGAAAGATGACAAGACAAGGGAGCTTTTGCATGCAAATAAAAAGACAGATATCCAAGAGGGAGAATTAAACCCAGAACATAGATGTAACAGTACTTTTATTTTGCTCTTTACTCTTGCTTTTACCTGAAAGAAGGTAAACTTTACTGGGAGAAATTTTAAAGAACATACTAACTTTCCTTGATGACTTAAGTCTTTCTTAAATAGGTCCTAGAAGTTATCTACAGGAGATAGCATCTTAGGTATTGACTGGGAATCTAGGGCATTCCCATGAAAATATTTTCAAAGATGATTCCATTTATATAGCTGCATAAATTGTTGATTTTAAAAAGGAAGTATCTTGGAGTCCTTTCTGCTTAATTCTTTATGACTGTATTGTATTCTTTAATACAATATAATTTATTGTATTGTATTAAATTGTAAATTAATGTGTATTAAATTGAAATGAAAAGAAATTGAATTTGATTTTTATTTTTTATTTTGGGACTGCTCTTAACGCTTGTATCAGACTGTTGAATGTCCATGTTTAGTTGCTTTTTGATTAAAGGAAAAATCCAGGAAAAAATAACTATCCTCCTCTATTTTTCTGTGTTCAAATTGAGAATTTGTTACATGAATAGTGTTGCTATATTTGTATAGTCTGATTTCATGAGAACAGTTGCTGGTTTGTTCAGATATAAAGATTAATTGATAAATTAGATTTTAAGGAATGACAAGGTTAGAAGTTGCAGATTTCCTATTGTGAATAGATGCTAGTATCTAACAATTTTTTAATAAAGCAGGATCCTGAGACATCAAATAGAACATTTTGGGATCTCTTTGGATTAGGTTACATCCAGGCTTGACTAACTGCCAGAAGATTATAGGATTTAAGCAGCTGTGAAGCAAGTACAGCTAGTCCTTGACTTACTATTATAATTGAGTTCAGAATTTGTTATGTCATGGCAGTCATATATGATTTCATGATTATTTTCAGCAGTCATTAAGCAATGCTGTGATCCTTAAGTGAATGTGGCCATTGTTAAATGAATCCATTTCAGCCAATGACTGGTTTTTTGTGTGAAACCAGAATTAAAGACCAGTTTCTGTCAAATAAAAATATGGTTAAAATCATGGTCATGTGATTATAAATTGATGGAAACACCCCTAAATGTGGAACAGCTGGCAAGTGTCCAAAATGTGATCACATGGCTGTAAGGGGAGGCTGTTGTCAGAATTTTAAAACCAGGTTGTAAGTAGCTCTGGGGAGGTCCATTATAACTTAAAAGGTTTATAAGGAGCTCTGAGGAGGTCATAAGTCAACAGTTACAGCTATTAAAATAAGTAGAGCAATCTAGGCTGAACCGGATAGATTATGGGATCCTAAGAAAAATACAGATTAGCAGTTTGGAGGCAGAACATTCTCCGTTTACAATTTGAATTTCATCTGATATATACATTAACCGGCTGTATGGTATGGTGATTAAAACTGATGTAGGTAACATATTTTGCTTACAGCTGACATGAAAATTTAGCTGCCCATACCAGGTTACATAAGTTTTACATTTCATTTCAGTGTAATACTTGGTAATGTAAGGCAGTAAAACGTAGATCAAGGTTAGACATATTTTCTGTCTAAATGTAGCATCACCAGGCTTTGTGTTACCTTGTTTTATAGTCCCAACTTCCAAACATTGGCATGAGGCTCTGTTTGTTAATTCTGTGTTTGGCCAAGTAGGCTTGGTTCTAGTGGTTGCCTGCTTCGAAGGATACTATTTTTGTTCAGATAGGACTCAGATTCATCAAAACTACTGTAGTTTCAGTAATATTGTTCCTCTCCATGATTATTGAGCATAGCTTCTTTCTATAGTTTTGGAGCATCATTGTCACAAGCAAAAAATTTTGGAGGGTTTTGGGGAGAAGATTGCGTCATGGATGATTGATGCCATCTCTTGTGAGAGGGAGCTAACAATTTACCTGAAATGTTTTACTTCTTAGTGATCAGATAAGTGCCATTACATATTTGAATAGATGGCATCTGGGTGAGCATTGGATTTTGATTTGAATCTTGGGGATTGTATTTTAGTTGCTCAGATGGGATTGCATCTTTTCCCCCCCAGGAGTTCTAGGTCAACTTGTATTAGGCTGCAGTAATGGATTGAGAGATGTGGTCTACTGACTCTGATTGATGGACATTGTGATGCCCAAGATAGAGGTTTTCTTTGTTTTGGGGATAGCCCTGATCACAGAGATACGTTTTACTACATTGTGAATGTTGTTGTGTGGTTAAGAATGGAAAGTTCAACTGTTTTCTAGCACCTTTGTTTATAGGTATGCATATTATGGGTTGTCTCTGGTACCACTTTGGTCAACATGTCATGCAACTCCCATATCTTGAAGACATCACAATCTTCAGAAAGTTCTTTAATCTCTGCATATGAGGAATTTCTAGCAGTTCTAGTGCACTTTATCAAGTTGGTTGTCTATCCCAGTCAGAATCCAGGGGGCTATCTGGATCATTTCAAAAGGTTGCCTTGATGGTTTTTGATGAATTTGCATCTCAGCCATTTTATCAAAAGGTATTTCATGTCCCAAAGTCATAGTTCTCACCTAGCTAAAACATCTAATAAGCTAATATTTTCCTTATGTATGTTGGAATATACTGGAATCTCCTCAAAGACAGCCTCAAAAATGATATCAGTAGATTAAGATGCTGCAAACAATCTCCATATCAGGATAAACTAAAAAGAGCTGACTAAAGATAGAACAAATATGTGGAACGGCAAAAGAATTCCTTTTTAAAAACATTCATCTATAGGGAAAGTGGCCACCCTGTGGAAAGTCAAAAAACAGCATCAAAGAAAATTGACAAGATATATCTAATTTGAAATAAAATATCTAGAAAACAGGGAAAACCATTATGTATCCCATGTCCAGTGACATCCATAGCAGTGTAGGTCTCCAAGGTCAACCTGGTCCAGACACTTGCTAAAAGAATGAAGTTAACTGGCAAGATCAGATGTGCTTGTAAATTCTCTGTTTGATGTGAGACCTTTGTCAAGATCTGTGAGTTGTGGTTTGGAAGACATTAGGTGGACACATTTATTCCACATGTTTCCTTGATCCATCAGAATATGTAGGAGGCCTAGCTTGCAGTTATAAACCTTTGTATAATGTTTGAGAGTTACTGGATGGACTTTTCATCAAAGAGCTCAATATCATCTATGGCACGGTGTCAAACTCGCGGCACCATGTTGCCATCATGTGACGTTTCATGACGTTTTTCTCATTCACGGAGCTGGGGTGGGCATGGCCTGGCATCATGCATCTGCTCCATGAATTTGACAGGGTTGACAGGGATTATGATGTAATAAGACATCCCTATGAGGAAGGTTTGCTTCAGCCAGCTCCTCAGGGAGAAGCCCGTGGTCAGGTTTTATAGTTTATCTGAGTGCTTCAGTTCCTACTGTGACTTGAACAGGCCCTTCTCCTCTTTTAGTATAACTACAGTAGTTTGTTTGTATTTTAGCCACCTTTAACTTCACATGAGCTTTTTTCCCCCCTCAGCTGCCTTTAATTTGGTCTGTGTTACATCTGACTCGGCATATTGGTTCCAACTCTATCACTCTTTTAGCAAACAAGTTTTTGAGCAGCAACTGCTTCTGCTCTAATTAGGTCATTAACAACAAGTGTAGTGTTACTCGGGCTTGATGACTTTAGCCAGAGTTTCTGTCATTTGCTTGAACCTGTGGCCTTTTCTAGTTCTAGTGTTTCCCTGGGATTAGAAGTCAGTGTACTCTGTCTTTGGGTTAGTCGCTGGAGTGCTTTTCAGAGACTTGGTTTTCTGAACTAATTCATTACCTGTGGGAACCATTGTCTGGGGTTTCTGTTCATTCTGTCCATTAAGGGGCATCTAGGTTGCCATTCAAGTCTGGTTGCAATACTTCTTAATAGCAGGAAGAGTTTTGAAAAGGCTGTGGTAGTTTGGCTAGAGTATCAAGTTCTAGTCCTCTATGTTAAGGATCTTTTAGAAGGAATAATTTTGGCAACTTTACATTAAATTTACATTGTCTCGTTTACATTAAGAGTGTGCAGGTCCTGCTCCTAATACTGGATTCCAGTCCAATCAACTATAGCCAATGTGGACAATGACAAAGAAGATGGGAATCATGACACAACATCTGCAAGGGCCTAATTTTTTTAACCTTACATGTAGTCCTTGATTTAGGACCATTTGATTAACAATCTGGAATTACGATGGCCTAGGAAAGAATGCCTTATGGCCAATAAGGCACTTCTGGCTATTGCAAAACATTGCACTTATCATTCTTGCAGTCATGTGGCTGCAATCTGGGTGGTTGACAACCTGTTCATACTTATGACCAGTTACCAAAAACCTGTGATTGCCATTTGCTATCTTCTCTGCCATCTTCCTGGGGAAGGTTGCAAGTTGTTCTTGGCTCCTGAGAGGACTCCTTCTTACTCTGGAGGCTGGCTAAAAGATCTGCCTCCTGAGGGGAGTTGAATGTTTTTGGCAAGGTGCAAAAATAACTGAAATCCTGAAGTTTTGGGCTTGCTTCCTTCACTCTGTTGAAGGAGTTCTGTGGATGGAGGAAGCTGAATTCCTTCGGCAGGCAGTTCTTTCAACCAGCCCCCAGAGACAAGAAGGAGCTGAAATATAATTGGAGAATAGAGAGTCAGTATTGTAAAGTCAAGGATTATGTGGGGTGCTTCAATCGGTATGGCCTGGGAAGCCTGGTGCAGGCTATGCATTAATGTCTCTTCAGGGGATGAAAATCCTGCTTGGATTTTGATGTGGAGGATTTTCAGCTTAGGAACGCAGCCTCCTAGGGCCCCTCATTTGATTGCCTGATGATAACCAGGTGTGCTAGTATTATAGTCATTTTAGTGAAGACTCACGTGGGCAGTCATGTGACAGCCACTCAATGACTCAGATTCCGTTCCCAGTTGGAGTTGTAAGTCAATGATTCCTGTTTTTACAAACATGCTATATAAAGATGATTTAGAAAAACAGTAAAGCACTATAGTTATCAATTTGATAACAAAGATTTTTATGTGTGCTTGTGGCCCAGTATTGTCCTCATAGTGGCTCGAGATCCATAAAGTATTCCTACTTAACTCACTGCAAGTGTTCTCTCACACACATATGCTATTTCTGACATGAAGAACAACAATATTTACTTGTTAAATTTATATTCACTTTTTCCTTCAGGAGCTTAGGGCAATATAAATACTGAGGGCACAAAATGAAAAATGAATGTTGGGTTATAGGTGGATTGTTTAGCAACCAGAACCCACTATTTCGTTATTAAGTAATCACTAAGTGAAACTGAGACTATGGTTGTGATTTTACTTCAGCTTTCCTTTGCTTTACAGACCTGCTAAGGTTGTAAATATGACAATTGACCACAATAGTTATACAGGGGTGGGATTCAAATCTTTTAACAACCGGTTCTATGGGTGTAGCTTAGTTGGTGGGCATGGCTTGGTGGTCATGTCATTGGCTGGGCGTGGCCAATTTAATAACACATTGAGGGACCCATCTCCTCGCCTGGCCTCTCATGACTGTGGGGATGCTGCAGCAGTTGTAAGTGTGAAAAATGGTCATGTCACTTTTTTTCAGTGCCATTGTAACTTTGAATGGTCACTCCATACAATCAAAGTACCAGCAAAGGAGGGGAAAAAAACTCCAGAGAAGTTCCTGAGACAGGAAGTCTAATCCTGCCAAGAATGTAATCAGGGTTAATGGAGAGGCAGTTTCTGTAAGCAACACCAGAATGTTTCCTTCCTGCCTTCTTTACGGGATTAGGCCAGTAATTTCTTCTAACAACCAGCTCTCCAAATTGCTTAGAATGTTAACAATCGGTTCCAGCAAATAGGTGCGAACTGGTAGAATCCCATCCCTGTAGTTATACCCGCAAACAGTTGCTATGGGGAAGTAATTTTTCTTGCTGAAGTGTTTTCATTATGCCCATTGTTGACGACATTGAGGAATTGGGTACAGAAATATCTCTGGAACGATGATCCAGCAAGTCACAAGTTGTCCAGTAATAGTTAAAGATATAACTAAGAAAACCAGTAATTGCATTATTTTTCTCTTGCTTCCCAATCATTTTTCTTCTAGTTTCTATCATAGGCTATAAGCCAAAGTACATGAATGATCTTTTATTAATAAGCTTTGTAAGTTCTCTTGGGGATTTTTTTGATTAAGAATTACCAAGAAGTAAAACAGTTATTTAAATAACTGCATGAACAATGTCTTGAAATTATTATTCCCATGTGAAAGCTGGGTGGATGACTTTGGACCAATTGCTTTCTTTATAATAAAAATGTGGGATAAAAATTAATAATTTGAGTAATTAATTAGTGAGGCATATAGAAAATAACCAAGAGAAGAGTTGTCATTTACATTGCTTATTCAGATAGAATGCAGGAAATGTATATCAAACCTGAAGCACATAAAGTCATGATTGGGAAAATAAGGTAGATTACTCAAATATTTTAATTTTCCTTACATTGAGTAGCATTGTACTGTTATGTTTTTTAATGAATACCAAAATTAAAAATGTGCTTGGCAATGTTGTTTTTAAAAATGTTGGTAATTAGAGAATTTCTATAGAAGTTGGTTTGCTGATTTAAAAAGTATTGGAAGACTGCTATCATGTCTCCCCTTAATCTTCTCTTTGTTAAGCTAAGCATAACTAGTTTATTTAGATGTTCTTTATAGAATTTAGCCTCCAAATCCCTTATTATCTTTGTTGCTCTTCCTGCACTCTTTTTAGAGCCTCAGCTTCTTTTTTGTATTGTGGTACCACAGACCTGTCAAACTTGCAGCCCATGAGTCACACACTGGCCACATCCACACCTGGTTTAGTGAAGGGGGGAAATGTCATGATATGTCATGTGACGCCGCTGTGACAATGCAGGTTGGACACCCCTGTGGTACCAGAACCGACACAATATTCCAAATATGGCCATACCAATGTGGTATAGATTGATATTGTCACTTCCTGTGATCTACTATCCCTCAGTTGATGCACCCAGGACTGTATGGGTTTTTTTGGAATATGCTGCACAGTGCTAATTCATTGGTGGTCCACTAGGACACCTAGATCCCTCTCATAGGCATCAGAGTTTGAGTCAGGTACTGTCTATTCTGTGCATCTGACTTTTCCTGCCTAAGTGCAGGACTTTACTTTTCTCTCAACTGAACTGCATATTGTTGGCTATGGCCTAGTGCTCAAATCTGAGAAGATCCTTCTGAATCTTGGGTCTACTGAAATGTTAGCAACCCCCCCCCCCCCCGAAGCTTTTTGTCATCTGCAAATTAAATGAGTGCCCTTTAAATCCTCTCATCTAAGAAGATGTTGAAGAATACTGGCCCCAAGGGGAATCTTGAGATACCCCACTGCATGCTTCCCTCTGTATAAATGTAGTTCCTTTAAAAACCACACACTGAGTAAGGTTGAGCTGCCAACTGCAAATCTACTAGTGGTAGTGTCTATCCTGAATTGTTTTATTTTACCAAGAAAGCTGTGGGCTATTTTATCAAATGCCTTATTGAAATCTAAATATATTATATTCAGAGCATTTCCCTGATCTTCTAATTGATGCTGTCTTGAATTAATCATCTCCAAATAAATATTTCCTTACGGAATAGATATTCCTTTGTCATTCTAAATTTTGTAAGTCTGAATATCCCAGAAGTCAACTTGACAGCAAGTTGTTTTATTTTGACTGGATTAGTAGTTTGAGTGACAAAACTTTATTTGTTGAGAAGTGTATATCAGAACTGTACATATGAAATGACATACAGTAATTTTTCTAAATTTAATTTTGGAAAAAATATCATTTAAAATTTCATTGTCACCATCCAAAAATGATAAATGCAGAGGTTATCACTTTCAGAGGTTATATATAAATACAGGGGTTATCACTTTCTTTTATTAATTATTCTCTTGAGAGTGGTATCTTAAGGATGTGAGTGTGGGCAGAGATATTCTGCCTCATTTACTGAGATCAATTGCTTTAGTTTTAGTAATAACTTTAATAATACTGTATGAATAATCAATGTAAGATATAAGTTGTCTCCATCTAGAGTATACAGGTATACTAGAGTATACCAAAATTCCAGGCTTATTTACAACATGATAGTTTATTTTGTTGCACTGTCTTTCCTTTTATATTCTGTATATAGATTGTTTCTTTTGCCTTTGTAAGGGATGGATGAACATGGAGGAATTTTGGAGACTCGTGAGAAATTTAATCCTAATAAAGAGGTAAAATTTAGCCTTAGCCAAAAAGTTTTTGTGACAAACAGTCCTTGGTTAATGACCATTTCTTAAACAACAGTTCAAACTTGTAATGGCATGCAAATCTGTGATCGTTTAAACTTGCAACAAGTGGTACTGTATTTTCTGGACTATAGAGCGCATTGGAATATAAGCCACACTCACTAAATTTTAAAAGAAAATTTTTTTTTTTTACATATATTAGCTGCATCAGACTAAGCTGCAGATATATACGTTGTAAAATGAGATATTTGCAGAGAAAGAGAAGAATGCTCTTTGCATGTGGCCAGACGTCTCTTGCATCTCACCATTGATTCATTAATGCCAAGCTTATGTGCAGCAGCTCTATTTCGTTCCTGGATAGACAGATCGATTGCTTTCAACTTAAAAGCTGCATCATATGTTTTTCTTCATGTACTTTCTATGATGAGGGTGTGAAAAATATTTTGCGTTTGTGTGTGTCATGCTGCTTGCGTTGAGCACTCCAAAAACTACCGGTAGCATCTTCTTTGCATTGACCTCTTGCATCTGTCACGTTTTTGTACCCTGTGATGGCAGTTAGCGAAGAAAAATTTATAGATAAACCACATGTTGTACAAGCCGCAGGGTTCAAAGCGTGGGAAAAAAGTAGCAGCTTATAGTCCAGAAAAGACGGTACTTGGTCCTTGATGTTCTGACCATCATAGTGACTCTGTGCTCTTGATCACGATTTAGGTGCTGCGCCACCAGCCTAGATTTCCAGCCTGGGTTTCTAACTATTGCAGTATTCTATGGTCACGTGATGACAATTTGCAACCTCCCCTTCCATCTTCCTACAAGGAAGTTACAGTGAGATGAGGTTCTCACTTTATGACCTGTATAGATATCACTTAATGATTGGGGAGTGCTGGAACCGCCATCACTAAGCAGCACGTTCATGTAATGTTGCACTTGACAACTGCATCACCTAGCAATGGAAATTCCAATCCCGGTTAGTGTGGTGGTAAGCAAGGACAGAACAGAATAACAGAGTTGGAAGGGATTCTAGTCCAACCCCCTATACCAGGGGTGTCAAACTCAATTTCTTTGAGGGCCACATCAGGATTGGGTTTGACCTTGGAGGGCCGGTGGGTCCGTGACCATAGCGAGTGTGGCCATGGTAGGCGTGAAACGGGACCTCCGTAGACACAGTTTTATAAACTTATAAAAATAGGGAGGCATATATTTCTGTGATTTTATTTTTTTCATGCTTACTTGATCTACTTGATCACTGTATGAGAAACAGAGCAGATCAACAAACTGACTCCATAGGAAGAACTACAAAACTGTTGACATAGGCTGCAGTAGCAGAATCCTGCAAGCCTGAAAGGTAAAATGTTTTATTTACTCCCTTTTATAACCTGAGTCACTCCAGAGGCTCCGTTTTGGGCTGGAAGGCCTCCCGGAGGACTCCAGAGTCCAAAAGCAGTTGCGCAGGGCGCCCCATTTTTGCTAGCAGAGACACTGTGGCTCGTTTCTTTGCTATTTTCAGACCACTGTTGCTTGATCATCTTTTCCAGAATCTTCCCAGATATTGATGTCAGGCTTTTTTGAAGATGGGAACTACATCAACCCTTTTCCAGTCTTCTGGTAGTTTCCCTGTGCTTCAGGATCTTTGAAATATATGGTTCAGTATTTGTAGTATCGTGGAAATACCACTATTATATGCATGTGCAGAGGTGATCTTTTGAGGTATTTTTCACTTGGCTAGAAATGTGCAAATGACCAAATATAGATTTAGCCAATGCAACTACACACTTTCAAATGCCTTGTGTAATATTGAGCAAATAAGTATGTCTATTTTGGATCTTTTACACATTATTTTATTTGTCCCTGCATGCCTGATCAAGACTGAAAATTCTTAATAATGTTTTGAAGACACTTAGACTATATCCTGACTGAACATGGACCTAAAAAGCCAAGAAACACACTGGATCTCTCTCCCTCTCCCTCCCATCCCCCCATTCTCCCTCCCTCCCTCTCATGCGTGTGCGCGCATGCACACACACACACACACACACACACAAACAGAAAAAGACACATTTCTCTTTCATTCCACCAATAATTATGTATTTCCTCACCTCTCCCTCTCTCTCTCTCCCTTCCTCCCTCCCTCCCTCTCTCTCTCTCTCTCTCTCCTCGCTTTCTAGAAGTTGCCTTTGCTTCAGTCAACAACACACTATCAACAGTAGAAACCTTCAAATTTCTAGATTCTATCTCAAGCCCTAAAATGGACACCTAACATCAAAAAAGCACAAGAAAGAATGTTCTTTCTGGGTCAACTCAGAAAGCTCAAACGGCCCAAGGAGCTGCTGATCCAGTTCTACAGGGGAATTATTGAGTCTGTCATCTGAACCTCTATAAGTGTCTGGTTTGGTTCTGCAACCCAACAGGACAGACACAGAGGATAATTAGGACTGCAGAAAAAGCAATTGCTACCAACCTGCCTTCCATTGGAGGACCTGTATGCTGCATGTGTCAAAAAGAGGGCTGTGAAAATATTTACAGATCCCTCACAACCTGGACATAAACTGTTTCAACTCCTTCTCTCAAAACGACGCTATAGAGCACTACACACCAGAACGAGAGACACAATAACAGTTTTTTTCCCAAATGCCATCACTCTGCTAAACATATTCCCTCAACACTGTCCAACTATTTACTAAGTCTGCATTACTATTATAATCAATCCTCTCATTGTTCCTATCACCCATCTCCTCCCACTTGTGACTGTATGACTGTAACTTTGTTGCTTGCATCCATACGGTTTTTATTGACTGTTTCCTAGTATGATTTGATTGCTTATTTGTACCCTATGACTATTATTAAGTGTTGTTCCTTATGATTCTTGACGAATGTATCTTTTCTTTTATATACACTGAGAGCATATGCACCAAGACAAATTCCTTGTGTGTCTAATCACACTTGGCCAATAAAAATTCATTCATTCATTCCAAATCATTTCATTACAAATTGAGATCAGATTCTGGGCAGAGAGTTTCTGGGGTTCATTCTGGTTGAGATTTTGCACTAGAGCTTGACTCGGAGCAGAGAAATCAGAGGTATTCTCTAACCTGGTGTTCTGTTTGTTTGACATTGTGGTTTTGTAATGAATAAAGTTTATTTTTAAAATGGAAAAAAAAAAGAAATCTATCTCTACTGAGACTTCCAATTGTAACCAAATGCAACTAATGTTGCCTTTATTATATGTTTGACACAAATAGAAATAAAAATCTGGTTGTTTTCTCTGATACAATGTTCATTGCATTTATAGCATTTTATATATATACTGGATCATACTCCAAGCAAATTTTTGTATGATAATAAATTTAACTAGACTTTAAATAGGGATACTTATGTATGGGATGCAAAGGGATATTATGTATGAGATGAACATTGAATGGCAGCAAATATTAACAATTTTTTGTATTAGTTTTTTGCCATCTATTGTTCATCCACATTTTTCTCCAGATATGGTAGCTTAATTTAGAATGCTATAAGACTTCTTTTGCCAAAAAAAAAATCAAATAGCTTTCAAAATAGGCTTCAGTATAGCTTGCAGCTTCTAAAAAATTAAATAATAAATCAAATAAATTAATTAAAATTATGCCCATAAGAAGACAACAATATCTAAACCTATCAAAATTCAAAATGTTGAAAGCAAATTAGAACAAAATGTTCTGATTTTGAAGTTCTTGCAAAGAATATATATAAAACTATAATTTTTTTTTAAAAAAGCATAATTTACAAATAGTTTCAGAGAATTAGTCTTCAGAGATGTTTTCTGCCCTCATGTTATCACTATTTACCTCTTTGTTTATTGAAGCCATAGTACAGGAAAAAAAAGAAAATAATAAAGCTTCTGCAATGTTTGCAGTGATACACAATTTTTATTTTTTTATGTTTGGGAAACAACTTGGTAACTTTTGTTATTATAGACAGTTGTCCTTCCAGATGTACAATTAATACTATGTTAAAATATTTTGTGATTACTAAGGCAAATGTAGGGCATATATTGCACTAATATGTGAAAAGACATATGGCCCCAAGCAGTGGTCGCCAACCAGTGGGCTGTGACCCTCTGGTGGGCCGTGAGAAAATGTTGATGTACCACAGAGAAATCTCACCCCCAGAGCACCCCCCCAGGGCAATTCAGGCTGTGCAGAAACACAAGGCTGCGCTGCTCATATGGCCCGCAGGAACCCTCCCCACCCTTTCATTCCTTACCTGGCAAACATGCCTGCTAAATTGCTATTTTTCCTCTTTCTGACCTTCATCTGTTCTGCTGTGCCAGGAGATTTAGATTACCTCGGAAGCAGGAAATGGTTGGATTTCTTGCTTTCTAGCTAGTCTTTAGATCTTCAGCTCTGCTTTTAAGCACAACCAAACCTCCCTTAGGACTGAAGGTTCTATTATTCAGTACAGACTCATGCAAGCAAATTTGAGAGACCGAGCTAGCCGATGGCAGATAGATAGATCACTGAATGATTCTGTGAGCAACTCAATCTGCCTGCCTGCTTTGCCTGATTTTGGGTAAAAGTTGCTCTTTTTTTTATAAAAAAATCCAGTATTTATATAAATATAATATTTACATAAAAGCCATGTCCAGCCAGTCACATGACCACCAAGCCATACCCACAAATTAGGCCATGCCCACAGAACCATTTAGTGGTCCCTGGGATTTAAAATTATGAGTTTGATGGTCCCTGAGGTCTAAAAGGTTGGTGACCCCGGCCCAGAGGACTTCTTAATGTGTGTATTTAATTTGACATCTTTCAGTAGTGCATGATCCCAGTGCTATGTAATTAGATATTATAAATATTTCTTATATTTTATGATCTCTGAAAGCTAATTATAGAGTAAATGTTCATCTGTAATTACTCATCTATCATGATGTGACCTCTAATAACTGTATAATCTTATCTAAATAAGAATTGTAATATTTGGGACATGTGGTAGAGGAAGGAGTCTAAGGTCATTGGGAGCATTTATTTATGCTCACAAAATTTATATATCATGCAACTCCCACAACTCTGGAAGCTTTACAAAGCTATATAGTTTCTCTTTGTGTACTGTAAAATTATTTTTGATATATAGAAGATTCAGTAATTTCATTCTATGTTTGTTTTAGTGAATCAAAGAGGGTGGAATTGGAAAGAAAAATGCTTGAATACAGCATACCTGATACTTCCATGTAAGCTTTTTAAATCAACATGTTGTTGTATTTTACTATATATTATTATGTAATGTATAATATGGAAATATAGATGTTTAAAATTTATTTAACTATGATTCATTCGAGTGCTGATTGGTATATATATAGTTAGATTTTTATGGATGTAAGTACCGTATATACTCGCATATAAGCTGACTTTAGAACGCTTTTTTTTTTTTCCAAATTTGTGGGTCGGCTTATACGTGCATAAATCTGATTTATAGGTGGCCGTGCCTCGATTTGCGCTGGAGCAGCGACTTAGCATGGCGGCTTCGCGCGATGAGAGTCTTGGCTCTCGCACTCCCTGTCAGCTGGCCCTTTGCAGCCCTCGCCTGGCCCTTTGCAGCCTTTCTCCCTGGATGGACAATGAGCCGCAACTTTTGCCCTGCCGACTTTTCCCTCTGTATTTTTCCCTCTATATGCGAGTTTTTGCAAAATGCCTCATTTTGGGGCAGTTTTTTAAGGGTCGGCTTATATGCGAGATCGGCTTATATGCGAGTATATACGGTATATTGAAAATTGGAATGGGAAAGTTGAGTGGAGAAAAAGCATCCAAGGAAAGCAAACCCTAATTCTAGTTCACCACTGAATAAAACTAGACCAGATGTTGTAGAAAAATAGTAATATAAAAATATGTCAGCCACTATGTTTGAAATTAATTGTATGGAAAAATAAAGAATATGCAGTTCAACTATTCAGGAGAAAACATGTCTCATGTGTTATTGGACCTCTAAATCTGGGTGCAATTCAAGGTGCTGGTTGTCACCTTTAAAGCTTTATACGGTTTAGGACTGGCTTATCTGAAAGACTGTCTTTTTCCAAGAGTTTCTAATCCAGATTGGACATAGTGCAGATTCTGTCAGCCAAAGTGTTGACTGGTAGGAACTGGAAGACAGCTGTAGTTCTTGCTTTATGGAATATTCTCCTCTCAAAGATTAGACCCTGTTGGCATTGTACAAAGACTTTAAAACTTGATTATGTACTTAGGTTATGTACCCAGGGCTTGGAATTATTAAGGTTCTGTTTTTTGGCTTTACTATTAGTAAAGATAAAATAATAAGATTAATCATCATGGCTGCTGTTCATTTATCTTGTTGATGTTTTTGTTGGAATTGTGTTTAATTATTGTAGAATTTTAGAATTGTAAGCCTCCCAGAGTCATTTGGCTGAGTTGGGCAGCTACAGAAATTGAATGAATGAATGAATTGAATGAATAACAAATAAAACTGACCAGCAGAAATAGCATAGTAAATATGGACTGACCACTTGCGTAGAATACTAGCAGTCTACTTTCCTGGTATTTCTAAAGTCTTATTTTAAAATAAAGACTATAGTATTGTTGAAACTTTTTAGAAAGTAGGCAGAAACTTAATTTGGAAATCAGACACTTACAGGATTCCTTGCTCAAACATAACTTAATCAGCTGATTGGATGTTTCCCTTGGCTTCCCACTCTTTCTTAAAGTTATACCTTTCTTGTGGCATGCGTATATTTTGATGACTATTTAATAAGTGAGTAAAGTTTTCTGTGATGAATTTCAACTTTCCCTAAGGGAGCGTAGCATATGATATGCCCATATCCAGACATAGAACCAAATAGCTGCAGAATACCGAACAGTTCAGAGTGAGCCTATGCAAATTTTTTGAAAGAGGCTCCTTGAAATGTGTGGAGAGCAGATACAAAACATCTCTTTTTGAATTGTTAAAGCTACCATGTCTTTTTCACAGGCTCACATGTCCTAGGCAGAGTCACAGAAGTAGCTTCTGAAGCAGCTTTGTGAGCCTGGGAAAAAAAAAAATCAGGTGTTTATTAATTTGAAAATGTTTTGCATGTGCTCTTATAACTAATCCAAAATACCTTGTGTGAAGGATTTAATAACTACTCTTTTTGACAATAGCAGATGGATGCTATCAGTATTTTCTGTAGAAATTTTGGGTTGAAAGAATCAAAGGAAGAAGGTACTATTTTAGGAGTTCAGCTACTGCATGTATAATTTGACTACTACAGAGTTGGTTCATTTAGACCTAACCCAAAAGCAATGGTGCTTTTGTTCTTTTAACATATACAAGCAAGCAAAGGGGAGGGACAAGTGAGATAATCTTGGGCTGCATCTACACTCAGATTATAATTGGGTTATACTTTGCTGGAGAAATTTTAAATTGTTGTCCTGAATTTGCTGTTGAAGAAATAAATTTGTACATTTAAAGTAAAAAAAGAATAACCCCCAAACATTATGATTCATTTTTATAGTTCTGTCAACCATTAACTTTAAATATTATTTTGATAATCCTGTGTGTATTTAGAAAAATGTTTCTCTTTACCAAAATAAGATGGTACAGTTTATGATTGACTTTTGTTTATTTCTGTGTAGAACTAAATTGAAATATACAAATCTAAAAAAATATTTAAATGAAATATGTGAACGGCAGAAGAAATCTCTGCTCCGAAACCAAGATTTATTAAAAGAATTTGATTGCATTGAAGCTCACATTAGGAAGTTTGCTTCAAGATCAGAGTGTCTTCAAAAGCTAAAGGTATGTTGTGTTCTATCTGTGGTAAATAACTTTGAAGGGGCCTGACGTACCTATTCAGGAAATCTTATGTGACATAAGTTGATAGGGAAAAAGAGCAGTAGGGTCCTGTTTTCATCTTCTTAAAGCTTTGGAAATGAGGGAGGGCTGAAGAGCTTAAGGGTCCTGAATATCTCTTGCAACATTATTTATGTACCTGAACTTTAATTGTTAAATATGTAATTTGATTGTGATGTCAGTGAAACAGGATCTAAAAGAATATACTGAAAATACTTCTTGATATTTCATTTTATTTCAAATTCTTTTTATTCTCTATGTGTAGCAAGTGATTTTTCATAGCTATTAAATCATTCTCAAATGCTCATGTTTTAGAAGAAGGTCTTATTTTGAATTTACTGTATTATCACCTTTGCTGTCTTTTGCCAAATGTACACATTTTAATTCATAGTTCTTACGCACTTTGAATTTAAGAAAGGTCTGTTATGTACATATTACCTAAAATGAAGATTTTGTTTCAAACTCTGAAGAAGCAATTAACAAAGTTCTAAAACTTTGTGTGTAGTTTTAGATAATTCTTATGTAAAGGAGTATAAAAATATACAGCTTGGCTGTGGCTGCTTATTTAGAAGATATGAAGAACTAATGAAAAACTTGACTAAATTAATATAGTTGATTTTACATAAAATGGAAGCATTTACATTATTTTAGCATTGGAACCATTTTACATACTATATCTAAATGTAACCTTAGTTATTTTACAAATAAATTAACTTTAAAATTGGAGAGTTGTTTTAAATTTGTGAGAACATGATAATGGAGGCATATGAATTTTGTTCTATAAAATCTTTTTTCTGGTTACTCATCTCATATTAATAACTTATTACATTTTGGGGTAAATGCAATATTCAATATGATTAAAGTTAATATATGTAGAATATTTACATGAGAATGTTATTCAGAATGCTCTTAAACATGTTCATTTTTGTACTGTATACTACATATACCACTTCAAAACAATCCAATCATATAAAATACTTAATTTAAAGGAAGAAGTAAAACATATGCTTAATTGGTTTCCACTGAAATAAGTGACACATCTGTTTAACTTTGGCTACAATCACAACCTGAATGCTTAATTATTATTGATAATATCTCCTTTTACTAGGCAGAATATGAAAAAGAAATTAAAAATAAGCTGTTAGTTGAGAGAAAAGATACGCTTAAACATGAAATGAGAGGTACTTCTAAACATCAGGTAAGTGAACATTCTTAAGGTATGTGAAACAATTTTCTTTATTTTCCTTATTTTATTTTATTTTTCTTTTTAGTTTATCTTCCTTATTTTTCCTTGTTATTTATTTTCCAATTATTTTAATTCAGGTATGTTTATATTTCTTTTTGAATCGGTGAAATAGAAGATAGATTGAATTATAGACCCAATCAATTGAGGTTTTTGCATTAAAAAAAATGATTGTAAAGCTGCTGTTCTCACATGCCATTTAAACAATATGATTTTAGGTAACAAGCAAAATCATTGTGAAATTAATAAACAGGAATTGAAACCCTTACTTCCTAGTACCATTCATCTAGCATTCTTAAGTTCTAGACTCAAAATAGTATGGCAAAGTCTTGTAAATTTTAATTGAAATATGTTGAATTTATAATTTCATTCATTTTGACCTTTCTTTTCCCTCTAAAAAGCAAAGATTGCATACCTAAACCATGGACAAAGCCAACAAGTAATACTCAATATATTCTGCTATATATCTATAGTAATGCAGCCTTCTAATCCCCCCTCCTATCTCCATATAAATGATACAGTTCAAGACTAGAACTGTTTTTCTTCCCTAAAAGCAGGAAAGCTCTTTTAGATGAAATGACTAAAAACATCTTGTAATAACTTGGAGCATGCTGGCAAGAGTAGTCACTTGTGACTATATGTGAAACCCCCTCAGCTAGTCGATATTGTAATAAGCCAAAATGGGTAGCATCACTCCATTATTCAGAAAAGCCAACAGCATGCTTGTCCCTTAGGCTACAACATTCATTAAGGAAAGCTTACCGGGCTGAAAGCTGGAAACAGATGATAACAGGATATGATTTTCATATTTAATGCATTCCTTGGGAAGAGTATGTGTGCTGCAGATTGATAGAAGAATCAACTGCTACTTTACTGAAAGACTTTCTAGTTTGCCCTATAGCTACCGATGGAATCATTCAGCCAAGAAATTAACTTTTCCTCCTTTTACCTGCTTTATGTATCAGCTAAGCAGGCTGTCTTGCTGCCAGTAAATGTTATTATGCATTTAACTGTTTGGTATTTAAGACTCTTATCAGGAAAGAAACAGAGGCAACACTATTTCATGTGTGTGTATGTTTGTGTGAGGGGGAGATGTGTTTAATAGTGGCAGGAAGGTTTTCTTCATTGCATTAGCAGTTGTTAATCTGAGGTTATAGATTTCTTTTTTCCTGGTTGTAGATTAAAAGGGTGTTGAAACCTTGAATTTAGACCATTCTTCCTTATATTCAGAGCAAAGAGCTTCACCAACCTTGACCTAGATAAATAGACTTGTATAATATAAACATTCATTTTGTTCATATATAAAATACTAATTTTCCCCGTGCCCATTTTGATATAATGACACCTAAAATATTTATCTGAATGGTTTTTATTTTAAATATTTTACATTACATATCCAAAAGCCATAGAGTACTTTACAATTATTACTGTATTATACTGAGAATTGTTTGTGATTTTTCACTGTTCGTTTTAAATTTATTAATCCTCTGTAGGACGGTGATCGCTTTTACAAATGCTGGCTAGGATCCAAACAACAGCATACAGAAACAAAAATACTTTAAGCATAGAATGATAGAATTTGATCATTCTTCCTTCGCAGCTTGTATTCTAGACACTAGGCAGAGCTGTTTACATATTAGGACTCTGCAGATCATCAGGAAATTCAGCATAGCCCTATCATGTCTGTTGAATTGACTTTTTATTTTTAAATGCAATCAGAGTTCAACGTTAAGAGAATCATGTACAAACTACTCATGTATATCAAAACTAAACAAATCAACCAAACTAGTGGTGATTGTTTTCATTTTAAATCCACCTGAAGCTTAACATAAGCAAGACACTAAAGTTGAAGTCAACAAGACTGTCCAAGCATCAGAAAGATCTATTGGCTGTATACAGGTAGCTCTCAACTTAAACCAGTCATTTTGCAATCAGTGAAATTATGATAGACCCTCCCTCCCAAGGTACTTACAACCCAGTTCCAAAGTTCTGCTGCCTCCCCTCCTCCCCTCACCTCCATTGTTATGTGACCACAGGCACTTGGTAACCACAGGCATTTCAGGCACTTGGTAACCAGCCTGTTTTTACAGACTTACAGCATCCGATGACTGCAATTTATGACATTTTTGCTGACAAGAGCAATTAATTCTACTTTTCGGCAAAAAAAATCCAACCCAAAGTCAACAATGAGTTTGCTGAACAATTCTACTATTTTCTTAACAACTGTGGCAAAAATATTGCAAAATTGGGTTGGTCATAATTGATTGTCATGACTTACAATTGTAACAGAGAGGCATTAAGGTCGTATGTCAAAAATTACCTTCATGGATTTCCAGAAGACTTGTCTAAAGCAGCTGATTTGTTGGATATAATCAAGAAGTGCTAATATTAGAATAAGTTCCCTTGTTACAATAGACTCCTTGGGGGATGAGGTGCTGAAGTAGCATTCATTTAGCCTCATGACATCTGACAACATTCATGGTGCCAAACGGGTAATTTTTATGTTGGCTTCCATCCTGCCAAAACCATCCCACTCATTTTCTGTTTGGAGGCAATGTAGCTAATGCTGATAAACAATGAATGATAACTGCTATATAGACATTGTTTCCATTGTTTGGGATCTTGAAGCCATATAGTTTAGCTACCCTAATAGCCTCCCTCATGTAAGTAACTAAAGTTCTTCATTCTGAATCAGTACCTTCTTGTAGCAACTGTACCAGTTCAAGGTGAAAAGACGTAAAAGGCATGAACCGGTCTTCAAGTAAACCATGTGTCTGGAATGCAGTTCATGCTTATGGGGGTCCTGTTGCTTGCAGTGAGTCCAACATTTTCCATGCAAACCTGCTTGCTAAAGTGTTTAGGACACTTGACTGATGGTTCCACCTCTCTTGATCAATAAGCCCTTACCTTCTTACTCTGTCCTTCACTGTTGTCTCTCTGCCTTTCTAGTTCATGAGCCTGGGAAGACAGGATTAAGCCATTAAAAATGAAGTTTGATTTAAAATGAAAGCACTCAAATAATGTACATGCATGCATACATGTGCAGCCCAGCAAGTATTGTGTTTTTTTTTAACAAATTTTATTCAGTTTTTCACATAAAAACAAAAATCTCTTTTTAGTGGACAATATATTTCCGGGTCATCACCTTTACATACAAATATGACAGCAATTATACATTCATAAATGCATACTTAATTCTATTATTACCTTTTCCATTCCAAATTTTCAGAAAGGAGAGAAACAAACACATTAATTCTGGTCTCCTTCATTAATCTCAATCGAAACATCTTTTTGCTTAATTTCAATTATTTCAAATATAATCCTTTAATATTTATTTCAAAAATAAAGATAAACAATATGTGTTTGCCTAATAATAATGATAATAATAAAAAAGGTTACCAATGTCTCTCCTTACTTTTAATAGTCTATGTTAACTTATTAATTTAGTTGGTTCTTTAGTCTGTCATATTCCCTTTCCGTTACACATTCTTTTTATAAGTTCTAGATTAATACAAATTTTAACACTAAAGAAAAAAAAACAAGTATAGGTTCCCCTCTTTTACTGCTTTGAGTGTTACACCTCAATGATTAAAATATACCTTTATTCCCTCATCTTGATTCCCAATAAATCATTATTTTTAAGAAGTTACAATAATAATCATTACATCTTTTCATTTGGATTCCGCAGCATATTTCCCTCCCTTAATTTTTTAATAAGAGTTATCAATATCTATATTACTCTATTTTCTAAATATTTTTAATTGCAGAATCCCTTTTTAATTCATCAACCATTATCTCTGAAAAAACAATTTCTTTTCAACATTTTGCGATTTCTGTATTTCTTTATTTCATGTGCCTCTTTCTTACTGCTTCTCCTCTTCTTTTCCCCATATCTTTTCTCATTCCAGTTTATATCCCTCTCTTTCTTAATATCTTCCTTTCCCCTTTTCTGCTAGGTCTTTCTGCCTTTCCCGACTTCACAGTATTCCCCCTTTTGATTGCCTTCTTAAGTCTCAACTTTTTAACCTTCCATCTTTCCCCACTTCTTTGTAGCGTTCTTTGTGTTAATTGTCCATTTAAAATGTCTTCTCCTTGAGTCGACTCCTCCTCTGAAGCTCTTTCTTCTTGTTCTTCAATCACCATTTCCATTTTTTTTAACACAGAGCAAAGTGATTCGCCCCTTTCCTGTAGTAATTCTCTCATATTTTTAACTTCCATTTTTAATTCCCAAAGAATTATCATCATTACACACTCTTGTGATCGTTAAAGTCCACACAAAATAAACACTTTTACTTTCCTTCTTTCTTCTTTCAACTTTCCAAAGTTTTCAATTGTTCCAGCCCAGGGTCTATACCAAAAACATCAATCAATCCCACAGTCAGTCTTTCCTTGCTTTTTTCTTTTTTCTTTATTTTAGTTCTGCTTTCACTTTCTAAAGGCTAGGTCCCACTGGCCGACGGATGCAAAACATATGCAAAAAGGACACAGCAGACAAGCAAAATTTCGGGGGTGGCTCCACCCGTTGTTATCCACTCCAAAGAGTGGCTCAAATTTGCATAAACAGAACAGAAAAGAACGGAAGGGAACGGACGGGGGTAGTATGTAGCGGGGATATTAAGTGGATGTTCACAGGAAGCCTAGCGGATGGAAGCGGATGGAAGCGGATGACACATCCGAAGGGCTTCCGGGGGAGAATTGCGAAGCGGACACATAGCGGAAGGGTCGGATGCATAGTGGATGACGTGGATGCATCACGGACGCCTCAAGGAAGCACAGCGGATGCAAAGCGTTCACTGCAGATGCGGGGAGTATGAATTGCGTCAGCTCCGCAGATATAAAAGGATGCAGCTCGCACGCAGTTAGCATTCAGAGGAAAGAGGTGCTGTCACAGACATCTTCAAATAACACCATGGTTCGTCAGTCAGGGAAGAAGAGAAAGCCTGTGCCTACTCCTGCCAGTCCTGGCAAGAAGGACAGAACCAACATCCCACCCCCTGGCACTGACTCTGAAGCTGCTGGTGCTGCTGCTGCTACTGCTGCTGCTGGTGCTTCTCCTGCTGCTGGTGCTGCTGCTACTGCTACTGCTGTTGTGGTGAACCAGCCCCAATGACCTCAAAGCCCTGCTGCTGAAGGCCCTGCTGCTGAAGGTCCTGCCAGAGGGAGGAAGAAGGAAGGGAAGGAGAAGGGAGAGAGGAAGCAGTACACCGTTTCCGAGGAGCATGAGGAGGAAGTGCTGGGATTGCTGAGGGAGAATGAGTACCTCTGGAGAAAGGGCCACAGATTCTATCGCGACACCAAGAAGAAGCAGGCAGCTTGGAGAGACAAGGCAGAGAGCCTGGGCTACACTGCGGATGTCCTCCTGGGATGGTGGAAGCACATGCACACCTGGTATGGCAAGCTACACCTGAAGAAATCTGGGCAGGCCGCTGTCAAGCTCACTGACCGGGAGATGTACATCATGGCCAAGTGCAGCTTCCTGGAGGGTGAGATCCGCCACCGAGGAGCAGCCCCTCTGATACCCCTCTCCCTCTTCCAGCCAGGAGACAGCTGCCCTGTCCAGGCAGGTGTCTTCGGAGGGCCCCACAGCAGAGACCCCCCCGACAGCTGCACTCCCTATGCCGGAGGACTTGGAGGATCCCCTGTCACAAATGGAGCAAGAAGCGGCAGCCACCAGAGACTAACCCACACCCACACCCACACCCAGCTCCACAGGATGCAGGCAGAGAGGCAGACTGGAGGGCCAGAGCCACAGTGTCCTGTTGGAGATCAGGGACACAATGAAGACCAGCACAGAACTTCTCTCTCAGCTGGTCCACAGCGACATACCATCCTTGGACCGGAAGCCCTTCATCACCTACGTGAGCCAGACCCTCATGGATCTGCCCGAGGCCCAATACCAGGTGATGAAGCAAAAGATAACAGCACTTCTGCACAACCCTCAAGGCCCAGCTGAACCTGTTCCAACCCAGTCCAGGTCTGCTCCTCCACCCCAGGTGATGTCACAGCCTTTCCACGGCTTTCAACAGCCCCTCACCTACCAAGGCTACGACTACCAGGACTTCCCACAGCAGAAACAGCCCTTCCCAGTCCAGGTCCAGGTTCATCGCACGCCACAGATGCCACACCTCGCCCAGCTGCAGACCAGACAGCCCCACTACACTCCTCTTTCCTCCACCCCACAGCCAAGCCCCTCAACAGACAATCTGTCATCAGTCTTGTGCCTGACATCCCAGGTCCTTGAGGAAGGGCCTCTCAACCTCACGGGATTGAGTCAGCTCTCTGAGAGCTTCCTGAACACACCATCCCCTGTTGTACTCTCGGGGCCAAGCACCCCAATGGCGCCTCAGACCAGTACTCCAGCCACAGCCACCTCCACAGTCCCTGGCCGCTCGACAGCTGAGACCATGGACATGACTCAGAGTGACTGAAAATAGTGCCAGAGACTGAGTTGTTACCTGTTCACTTTATCTTTGCTTAAGACACTTTACTTGGTTCATTTTGCTTTTTTAATAAAGTCATAGAGTTTACTTAAAACAGTTATTATTAAAGGTTATCTTTGCTTAACACACTTGGTTCATTTTTTTTACTTAATAAAGAGTTGGTGAAAACTTTGAAAAAATGGTTAATCCTTTGCATGCTTGTGGGATAGATAAGGATAGCTGTGGGATAGATAAGCCTCCAGTGCAAGCATAGTGGGACTGTATGGTCCACCCTCCCAGCTGCCACACATATGGCCCTTTTTTATCAATATCAATTTATTCATTGATCAACACATTTCAAAATAAACAAAGCTCTTTATTAATGCCCTATTCATTGTAGGGCCACTCAACATACATGGCACAATGTCATCAGTGTGATGAGACAGGCTGAAGGAAGCATCCATTAAGCATCTATCATCCTGTCTTGCCACTCCACTGCTCCAGCTGGGGTGTTGCACCAGTGTCTCAGGAGGTTGCGCTGCTTCTTCCCTTCACGTGAAGCTCTTTTGGGGCCTTGTACATCCACAGTGTCTATCAGGTTATGTCCTTGCCTCCATTCATCAGGCTCCATGTCCCCATTCCCTTGTTGACGGTCGACAAGTCTGTTCTGCAACACTGGGTAGCGGGTGTGCATGAGATTGTGCAGGATGCAGCAAGCTTCCACGATGCTCCCCACAGTCTCTGGTGATGCTGCATGGTGGTGAGAAGTATCTGGAACCTGTTGGCCAGGATGCTGAAGGCGTTCTCCACCATCTGTCTTGCCCTGGACAGCCTGTAGTTGAAGATCCTCTCTTCATGGGTGAGGTATCTTGAACTGTAGGCTTCATGAGGTAGGTTCTGAGGGAGAAGGCGTCATCACCCACGATGAAGTAGGGCACATCTTGTGTGTTGTTGGGTAGGGGGTCTGGATCTGGAAAACCCATGATGAGGTTGCGTTCTAGCCCATCCTTGAGGTCACTGGCATTGTATACCTGGCTATCTGAAGCTGACCCATTGCCTGAAGCATCGATGTACATGAACTTGTAGTGAGCATCAACCATGGCAAAGAGGATGATACTGAAGAAGCCCTTGTCGTTGAAATAATTGGACCCTGAGTTGTCTGGAGCTTTGCAGGCCACGTGCTTCCCATCTATGGCTCCAACAGTGTGGGGAAAGTTCCACCTCTGATACCACTGTTCTACAAGTTTCCTCCAGCCTTCTTCAGTGGTGGGACAATGGAGGAGCTCCTCCACGTATTCTTCGATGATGGCCTGCACCACTTCTCTGACCACTTTGCTGATGGTGTTGTGTGGCACCCTCCAGGCATACTGCATGTTTCTGTATGTGGTTCCAGAGGCCAGGTGCCGCAGAGTCAGTGCCACCTTCAGTCCAGGGTCCAGGTTGGGACAGAAGTTGGTGCTCGGCTTGGTCAACCTGGGTCTCAGACGCTCCACAACTTCGTCAAACATGGCTGGTGGCATCCTCATGAAGTGCTGGAATGCACGAGTGTCTTCATTCCTCAGCTCCACCATCAGCTTGTCATACAGTCCAAACTCCATTCTTCTCCCAATCCATCCTCGGACCGATACAACTCTTGAATGTCTCCTTCTTCTCCTTGTGTAGAAAAGGTGAAACAGTCTGAACAGGGCTTGGTTCTGGTGTTGAATGATCGCAGCTACCATAAGGACTGTGTTATGATCCATGGTGGAGAACAATGGATGATGTGGAAGAGCAAGACGAAGGGTGAAGAGGTCTGTACACCACGGCTGCTGGACTCATACTGAGATCCAGGTGATTTCCTCCCCCTTTTTATAGGAAATATCGATTGTCCGCTAGGTGTCCTTCCACATACTCTAGACATATATATATACGAAATGCATCCGCTTACATCCTTTCTATTTCCGTGCTACTAACGCTGTGTGGCCGTTCCGTGTACCTTTCGTTTCCTCCCTCTTTCCATTTTCAGCTGGAGCGGATGTGAGTTGCGAGGATGGCCAGAGGATGCCGAGAGGATACAGCGGACATTTAACGGATGATAATGGACGTAGAACGTTTGTTGCCCATATATGTCGCGGATGTACATCGTATGCGGCGGAAAGTTCAACTGTTCAAAAAGTTTTGTGCAGCTCAAAACTTCTTACACGGATGAAATCTCAGTGGACGGATGCTCGACGGATAGAGCGTATGAAACACGTATGCAATGAGTACACAACGGATGCATCACGTTTTCCAACGGATGGCAAGCTTTTTTGTCCGTTTTACATCCTCTTTGCATCCGTTGGTGCAGTGGGACATGGGCTTAAGATTCTTACTTTGTTTCAATATTTCTTTGATATTATATCCACAGAAGCTCATTCAGAAACAGGATGCCTTTCCTTTTGTTTGAGGTCAAGCTTTTGTCAAAAGGCGGCTTTCTCCATTATACAAAGTCTTCAACTTTTTCCCCTATTTTTTTATTTCGGATTTTTCGAACCTCAATATTCCAACACAATCCAGTCTCCAATTTATGAACTTTATTATTATTATTTTTTGACAATTTTTATTTTATGCCTGTTTATTACCAAAATATTTTAGTCCAATTTAGTTAAATCTTCAGTTCCGGCTTCTTCCTTTCCTGTTTCAAAGCCCTGCTTAGCTGTCAAAAATATTTTCTTATTTTTTTTCCTGTCCTTTTGTAATTTCGCCGCTCACTTTTTTTTTGTTAAAAATTCCATGTCACCTTAATCCCAGGGTACTTTTGTTTAGTTGCGTTGCCCAATTGTCCCGCTTCAAATGTTATCCACCTCTTTCTTCCCTCCTGCACGAATCTTAATCCAGCTGAGTCCTCCTCTTTGGGGTGGCCATTTTAAACAGCTGCTTTAGTTGTCTTCGGGGGGGGGGGAAGGCCAAGCCCAGGGGTGGAGATGCGGCTCTACTCAACCTGGCTTACGGCTTCCCCTTACTCCGCCGCCCCTCCAAGGCAGCTTCAGCCCTTAATCGTTATGATCGGGGCTCTCCCACGAAAGAGCACGGACCATAGCCACAGAGAGATGCGATCTACGGTCTGTGTCAGTGAGGAGGCTCCGCTTTCTTCCGCCCAGCAAATATTGTTGTGCTATCAACCAGGTACACATGTCTCATTGGAAGAATTAATTTTCCTTAATTAAAGCAAATATTTTTTCATATTGAGGGAAAGAGGAAAAGGTGTTTTAACTTTACAGGGTGAGTCCTGGATTCCTTTACCCAACAAGATTTCAGACACTTAATTCTATCATTTGTGGAACTGAAAACCCTGGAAGGGAAAGGGCAGTCTTTTTTGTTTCTCTAAATAGTGAAGCCTTAAGCTCCCTTAAAACTAAGCAAAGTTGACATTGCAAAAATACTGCTATGGGGGAGGTGCTTGAAGCATTCAGCAAATCTCAGTAATAGAGCAGTAATTAGTGTGAATTGTTCGGTTACTATATCCTGGTCCTCCCTCTGTAGTAGTAAATCCAATTCCAAACTAGTCTTCTGACATGTTTACATTACTCCCCCCTTCCCCCCAGCATGTTGGCATTCCTTATCAATGATAATTTAACTAGCTACTGCTGCTGTTTGGGCTTAAGAAAGAAAGTTAACTAAACCCCAAAATAACAGAACAATCACAGAAATTGCAAATTGAAATAATAATTTTCAAAATAACCAGGTTTTATTGTAAGTATGATTCAAAATTACTGAACTTGAAACTTTTTCTGCTTGGAATAATTTGCACATCTGTAGTGTAAATTTCTTCCAGGTAGTACTTTGTCACACATTGAATGTGTGCTGACCTATTGCTAGCTATGTTGCTAACCCCTTCAGAGCACATCTGAAACTTAATCTGGCAATGCATGTTGGATTCTATATACTGCTTGTGTTCACTGGATTGGAGAGCCCTTACTTCATCTCCCTTGTCATCTTTTCTTCTTTATTTTTGTTTTATTGTATTTTTTTTGTCAGCCATTTTTTTTTGTCAATGACAAAGTCATTGAAAATCTAATGGCATAGAAGTTTTATGCATTATTATTAAACTTTTTTTAAAGGTGTATTTTTCAAATAATTTCTATCGATTATAATAATAATGAAAAAAAAAACTTCCTTGATTTTCAACTATTTTCAGATGATTCCAGAAGCAAGGCAGTCAGGAATTAATGCCAGCACAGCCATGTCAAGAGGACTATATCATACAGCAAGTATCTTTATGGGCCGCCAAATGTCAGCTGTCTCAAGCGTTGAAGATTTCAGTGCACTGCAGAAGTCTGAACTCACAAAGAGCTTTTCAATTTCTGACCCACATTCCTATAGACAACCATCACAGAGCTGCTACATGACAGACAGCTGTGTAGTTCAAACTAATAATGATCTACAGTGCTCAAATAAGTCTGACAAAATAGATGGGAAGACATCCCTGCTGAAAGGTGAAGAAATGCCAGTCATATCCAGTGTATCATATGAGAATGAAAGAGCTTGTTTAACAGGGGAAAGTATAGCAAATAATGACAGCAAAAATTTTGTTGAAAATAATGTCCACCCTGAATCTAAATCTCTGCTACAAAGAAAATTAAGTTCTGAGAACAGATGCACCAATTTAAAAAGTTACAGTTCCTGCAAATCACTGACCCATGAACCTTCTTTACCATATGAACAAGGAACTAAAGAGCCAATCTTGTTGATCAATGATCCCGGTGTACTTGTTTCTGCCAATGAGTGCTCAGAAGAAAAATTCCCAGGTATGAAGACAATATACCTTCAGGGCTTCTAAAGAAAAGGAAGAAAGCTATCCTTCAGCTGTAATTTTTATGATGTCCCATAACTCTAGGATCTACAAATGAAAAAAAAATTGAATCGCAAAAGATAATAGGAATGCAGTTAGGAACTACTATACTGTTTACATTATGTTTGGTTTATTTGTGACCTTGCTTTATTTGGAATTGTTTTCTGAGAACTCAGCCAGAGAAGTGTTTCTCTTGTTTTCTTCATTATTTAAAGGAGTATATAAAAGTGTAACAGAGCATAATCAAAGACCTTTTAAAATGCAGTATTATTCAATAGTCACATAGTCACTTGGCCTTTCTAAATATTTCATGGTTCCATACCTCTGATATTAGATGTGTATTTTGTTTGGCATAGAAATCAGTCTTATTTATGACAAGATTTGAAGTTAGATTTTTGTTAAATTTTTTCAGTTAAGCATTTTTGTCTCATGAGATCTTAGTGAAACAGCTATAGTTCCACAGATTGAAGAACTGCAATTTCATCTTTATGTTCTTTTTAGGACAATTCAGAATGGATGTAAATTAAAATGGAGGGTAGAAATTAATCTCATTAAGCTGCAAAAAATATTCCGTTTCTATCACAGTATTATTATCTTGATATTCTTTCCAAATATGGGAATTTCTAAATAGAATTTTAAAATGTGGTATTGTTTTCTAAAATATTCCTAAATTTGTCCTAAATTTATTGTGGTGGGTGGTTTTAAAAGTGATCTAGTGTTTTTTTTCTTTCGCTAGATTAATCTTGTTTTATTTTTATTTTTTTGAAATACAACATTAAAACACTTTTTCTGCCCTATAATAATAATAATCTAGATTGGTTCAGGACATTATTATAATTGCTTATGAATAAATATTTAGATTTAATCATTAAAAACATTTTTGTTACAGTTTTGGGGAGCACCATGCATTTGGACAAAAATATACTGGAGGAGGAAGATAAAAGTTTAAGTAGCAGCACTGATCTTACTGTTTCATTGAGTGAGGAGGAAGAGGAATCAAATTCTTTGAAATTACAACAAAATATAAACAGTACAGATTACAAACTTGATGACATAATATGTAATAATGAAGAATATTTAAAAAAAAAAAATTCAACTGAACATTCATCTTCTGACCCCAAACTAAGGTAAAACTAAACCAGTAGTGTTCATTTGTATTTGTATGGTTAATTTTTATATCTGCTCATTCTACAATTTTGAGTAGTATACAGTAATAATAAAAGTGACTAAAAACATACCTCACAATTAAAAATTAAAATATAAGTTAATAATAGTAGTATAAGACTAACATCAAGATGATCCAACATTTAGTATTAATTGGTAAATACTTATTTAAATAAATCAATGTTAAAGAAAATGTTGATGATTGACTAGGTGTATCTCTGGGAGTATATTTCATAATGTAGGGACAATCACTGAGAAGGTCCGTCTTCTGGCTGCTGTTCTCCTCACTTTGCACCACAGCTAGTATTGTTGGTATGTCCTCTAGATAAGGAGTCACCCACCTTTTTGACCTCAGGGACCATCAAACTCATAATTTTAAATTCTGCAGACCAGGGACCCTGGGAAAATCCAAAAAAACGTCTGCAAGAAAATTCCCCACCCCGTTTTCCTACCAATTGATCATTCTTTATTTGGGATCACAGAATACTGTCCCCAGCTCCGTTCTCAGGGGGGGGGGGGAGAGAGACTTTTGGCTTCATGCAAGGAAAGCAGCAGAAGTCTTTCTTTCTCTCGCCCAAACTCCACCAGAAATGAATCTTTGTGAGACTTGTTGCACTGGCGCAGCCTCTTGGAGCAGGATGCCTTGCAGGGTTCCAAAGACTCAATTCTGGCTGAGTTTGGGGAAGAGAAAGGACTTTTGTTGTTTTCCTTGTGTGCAAGCAGAAGAAAGAAGCAAAGAAGCAGCCCGGTGGCCAGGCCAGGCAAGTAGGGCAAGTTCCCCCCTTTGCCCTTCCCCCTCCCCTTAACTACTTTGTGTTGTTTGCAATGCAAACAGTGCAAGCCTTGTGTTCCCGCAGGCCATGTAGGTGGCATAGCCTTGTGTTCCGGCACAGCCTGGATTAATTGCTTTGTGGGTGACATTTCTCTGTGGACCACCAACATTTTCTTGTGGACCACCAGTGGTCCCCGGCCCACTGGTTGGTGACCACTGCTTTAGATGATTGCACAGGATAGATATCTATTCCTTATAAGAGATGATATATGCCATATAGTATCCATTCCTTTCAACTGGTATGGATGTTTTTCTTCCTATTGATCAGTGTAATGAAAGTATGCCTGCCTATTTAATTCAAGGTGTCATCCAATGTAGCAAATCCTAGTCTCTCATGTTAACATTTTCACTTTCAGCAGATACGGTACTATCATGAACAACTAATCTGTTTTTGCTCTGTACTGAATAGAAAACCGTTAAAAGTAGCAAATAAATACCAAAATTAGTCGTGGCAAAGAGATATTAAGATTAAAATGATCTTGTTTTCCTAAATTCAGCTAAACACAACTACTCAGATAGTCTTCCAGTTTGGGGTGGATTGAGATAGTGCTTTTCTATCTATAAAGATTCTGAATCTTTATGCAGGTAATAGTCTTATTTGTCCTTTGTTTTATTGGGTATTTTTAAATACCTGTACCCGAACTCCCCTGTGTAATAATAATTTCTCTGTCTTTATTCTAACTGCTGTTTACAAATTTTCTGGAACCAGTATTTTAAAATAATACATTTTTATTTCATAACATCAGCTTACATTAAATCTGAGCAATTAATTTAGAGCTGATATGAAACCTAGTCTGTAGCTATTGTATATTTTTATACTTTATAATTACTTGCTAGTTATATTTATTCTTTTCTAATCCTTTTAAATTGTGTTTGCAGGATAATGTTTTGACAAGCAACTTCTGATTTGTTGTGAGGGAGTTGAAAATATTAATAGTATACACTACAGGATGTCATCTTCCTTAAATCTTAGTTAAATTTCTTTTATTTTAATTGAATCACTGTGACACACATGCCAAGAGTCACTTTAGATTGCAACAAGATGTAAATAGAATAAATGTATTTATGAAGTAAGATTGAACGTAATTAAAGAATTGATAAATCTTCATGATGTTAAAAACATAATTCAATTAGTATTTTACATTTTGCTAGATATCACTGAGAAATAAAAACAACACCTTTATATATGTAGCTTTTATTATATATAGGTAGCCCTCAATTTACAACCATTCATTTAGCAACTGTTCAAAGTTATAACAGCATTGAAAAATGGGACTTAATGACTGATCCTCGCATTTACAACCATCAAAATTCAGGCATTTGCAACAAGTGTAACAAGTGTTTACAATGGCTGCAGCATCTTGGGATCATGTGATCACCATTTGTGACCTTCCCAACCAGACTTTGACAAGCAAAGTCAATAGGAGAAGTCAGATTTGCTTAAAAGCCATGCAATTTGCTTCACAACTGCAGTGATTTGCTTAACAATCATGGCTAAAAAGTTCTAAAATTGAATACAAGTCACTAAACAACCATCTTGCTTAGCACTGAAAATTCTGGTCCCAATTGTGATCACAAGTCAAGGACTACCTGTATAGCCTTTATTATATTGTCTCTGTGTTAATTGAAATGGTGTGCTGTTGTAAGTGACAGTAACACTTATGTAAATTATTATAATTTTACATATCATAAATATGCATTCCCCCCCCCCCGTACTATTTAAGATTGCAATTTGGCATTGAACTAGATTAAGCCTATTAATATTGATACTTCTAACATGGGAAATAAATCAATGAATAATCTATTAAATAGTGTATGATCTTTCAAAATTTTTGATGTGTCAGTATTATCAAACGAAGGAAGAATCTTTTTTGCGCTTTGTCGGTTCCCATCACTGACCTGTGCTTCATTTGGAACCTTAGCAAGTCCAGACTCTTCGACTTAGCACTTAGGAAAATAATGAGTATTTCAAGCTTAGGTTTAAGAAGGAACAAGGCTGAGACCTTTTGCTTGTGTTGCTTCAGCTGCATTCAAGAGGACTTAGCACAGATGGATTGTGCATTACAAAATGTAACACATAATTCAAGCTGTCAGCTTAATCAGGCTGTTTCCAGGAAGCAACCTGTAAAGAGAAAGACCCCTTGTTTGCTGACCCCTGATCCATACCCTGCTGCATCATGTCATCCATTTTGCTTTTCTTTATTTATGTGTCCTTTCCTTCCCCTTCTTTTTATTAATGTATTCCCTTCAAGTGGCACCCTGGAAAGACCACCCAGAGGGAGGATCACAATAGGGAATGACCTAGCTGAAATAGAGATTTTGTAAGACTTCAGTGCAATGAAAAGCCCCGTTGAACTGCCTGTGTGTTCTTATTGGTTCAGTGTGTATTCGTTTAAAACTCAAAACTTCGCTCTCACACCACCTTCATTTTTCAGTGTTCACCATTACTATTATGGGAATGCACTGCAATCATTTTCAGTAACTTAAACATTTTACAGAGCTGTGTGAATCATGCACACTATGCATTAAAGTTATAAATATTTTAGAAGCTTGGTGGGATCTCTGAATATTGTTTTTGTACTATATTTATAGGCCAGCTGTGTGTTTGCTTTATAGAGTTTTGCTGGAACAAAGCTGGCAGACTGAAATAAAAATCTGAATAGCTATTTCCAGGTCTGTAGAAGGATTAGCAGTACTCTATTGTTAAAATGCTTAAATCTTAATTTGCATCATGATAGAGGTACCCCATTATTATTATTCCCCATAAATCATAGTTATGTTTTCCACCTGTAGGAATCCATTAGCTTTTTCCATTCATAGAGTTACCATATTTTTTTGTTGTTTTAAATTAGAAATAGCCAAATACTGAGTTTGCAATGTCATTGCACTATTGGCCAAATTTGGCCCTAAAATTTATTAAGTTTCTTTGCTAGTCACATTATACATAGAAATAAACATTATATGATAAATTACTTCTGCAACAATAGTCTAGCAGAACTGACTCATATTTTTACACCAAACCAGGACAGTGTTTTACTAGTTACATGAATTCTGCAAACTTATAATATACAATCCTGATGTGAAAACTTGAGCTATGGTTGATATAGGTTTGTATGTCTCATCCTTTTTTTTTTCCTTTGACATTTAAGGATACCCAATATATATGATGCCAGCGTCACATTGCAAATTTCTTTTCTCTCCTTTGTTGACTGCTGCTTGTGAAGATAAACCCTCATACATACATACATTTATCACACTGTT